>JAWWNJ010000030.1:1200000-1800000 GCA_037176885.1 Favolaschia claudopus
GGGTTCTCTTACCACCACCAAAGAGCAGAGCTATAAAGCACCTCAGGTTTACAGCCAAAAGCTAGCAGAGGAAGGCTACAGTACCTTTCTTCAAGACACAGTGGAGGTGCAAAGGGAAGGTGCAAGGCACAATACCAAACTGCGAGGCAAACTTGAGGCAAACGCGAACACAGGAGCCGCGCTGAATGACTCACACGTCAACTGTCAGACCGGGGGTCCTGGTCCCGGACCGAGCTTTCCTCGGACAACCTCGGCCTTTAAACATCTCGACAGCCGGTTGTGTTGAAGGATGTTGACAAAACCCCGTGATTTTCTGTCAAAAGTCACGCGACTGATGGCCTGGCCCTCTTTTCAAGTACTGTATTTTCAAGTACTGTATATCTCCCTGTATGGAAGCAATCGCCAAGCGACCGTGGCGAGTCGGCCGTGCCGGAGGCAGGGAGCTAAAGCTTGTTGGGGCTGGCCACCCCAAGCCCCGCTGCGCTCGCTCCGCTCGCGACGTCTCGTATGATCTCAACATCTCGACAAAGACCCCGTGATTTTCTGTCAAAAGTCATGAGACTGATGGCCTGGCCCTCTTTTTAAGTACAAGCTTAAGCACCCCGCCTTCGGCAGGGCCGACTCGCTGCGCTCGCCTCCCTCCCTACGGCTGGTGCACAGCTTGTCGGGGCTCCGCCCCAAACCCCGCGGGGTTTTTTCTTGCTGGATTGCGTGCCCTCGGATTCTGTGACACACGTGCCAGTTCACACGGTCGGATAAGGAAATGACACGTCGTTCGGAAAACTTGGCGGTCCAACTTGAGCCCAATATGGAGCTTGTTGGCTGCATAAAGGGCTTGGAACCCCACATTTACACTTGCCGGGGCTAATATCTACCACTGTGAAGCATCTGGGACTTTGGGCGGGGTCGTAACCAGTACGCATGCCGAAGATACTGTACTTATTCCATGAACACAATATTGCTTGATGATTATGGTCCTAAAGCGTAAAATAGCACTGAATTACAGTCGAACCTCTCTTAACCCATACCTCTCGGTGGATGGCCAAGGTTATGGGTTCTGAGAGGGTATGGGTTAATGGGGGCATTACATAATATTTAAATTCAATATTTTCTTTAAAAAAAATAGGTGTCAACACAGATTTTAAACCAAATCTACGCATGATCAGCTTGCGCACTACTTTTTGCGTCTTGATGTAGATTCCCGGCCAAGCCGATGGTTCATAACCGTCGTCGGACCATGATATTCGATGGATCCGCTGACATAATCCGTCAATAACCGAGGTCCGAGGAGCAAAAATTGCCATTTTAGGGCATGTTCACTATGGGTTGTCGACTCAAATGGCTATGGGTTATGGGTTGCCGGAAAATTCTGGAATTTCCCTGCAAACCACCATGATTTTTCCAGATTTCTATGGGTTAAGAGGGGGTATGGCTTGATAGGAGTATGGGTTACGAGAGGTTCGACTGTATGTCTATCTATGGGCTGGGCAGTCTTTCAATACTTCTCTAGGCTTGCGAAGCCTTCACAGTGGGTCGTCGCTGCGTACCACAGCATTGACGCGCATACGTGTCATGCCCCATTGGGGCGTGGGGAAATGCACATGATGTTACAGCCGTGACAAAACCGAGGTCCGGGTCGAACCCCGCCAACAATTTCAGACTATGCATTATGAGGAAAATGCATAAACTCCCTGCCTACCAACTCGGTGGATGGCCAAACCCTATGCAAGATGAGGATTATGCATAATGAGCTCATGCATTATGAGCTCGTCGACTGTATTGTTCATGACCTCGTATTTATTCTGTAGTGTACGTTTTGTACCTTGTCCGATTTTCCCCAGCTTCTGGGAATACATGTCGTTCCACCCCATTGCGTCTTTTGCTTGAGTTCGCCAGATCTTGCTACTGGGTTCTCATATTTACTCTCTCGCTCACCGTCTCGTCTCATTGCTCATAAATCTATTTCTTGGCTACTCTCTATCGACTTCCCTTTATTTCACGATTCTCCCTCTCGCCAGCACTTTCACATCTACCTCACGCATTCGCTCATCATTTTGCGCTCGACTTCATTTGCAATCTAAATCCCAGCTTCCGCATTATCGGCTTACCTTGGTTTGGATTTGGGCGGATCACTTTCAAAACCCACTCACCCGTTTGCTGTATCCTAACGACTGGATAAGACAGTACATCGGGGTATTTTACATACGACGTCACACTGTATGCACCACATATTTCGAAACGACTAATTACAGGTGCCGCTCAATGTGGAACCAGCTGATGGTGGTCGAGTGTTCGCCCGAAGGCCTAAGACCTTAAATTCGTTAAGGTCTTATAAGGCCTTATTAAGGCCTTAATTAAGACCTTAACGATCTCGAATCCGACGCCCAACCCTTAAGCCTCTGGGTGCCCAGGATTCCAGGTGGTGGGAGTTGTATGTATGAACAAGATTTCTAATTGAGTATTGAAAATTAGGTACTGGACGAAGCCGCAGCATACGCAATGTCCATGGCCGTGGCCCCGTCAACACCAATCATATCATCAACCTTTTGCTGGAATTCGTTGACACCCTTCTCGTCAAGCTCGTAGTCACCCTTTGAGCCCTGCTTGTCCTGGTCCTGAGTAAGAACAAATCGAAAGGCACTACACATGCACGTTGGAATCTGGAAGAGTGCTGCGGGATCTAACGTACCGAATAATTAATTCCTGGGCATCGACGGCGGCGGCTTTGCGAATGCCATCCAAACGGTCGTCAAGTTGGCCCCAAAACTTTGATCCAGGGTACGGTGCGCTGTCAAGATAGGTACGTAGATTCGTGATGGCAAAAAGAGAATAAGGACGCACCATGAGGGCAACCCGGGCACAAAGATTTTACGGAGCATTGTGTACCCTTGACCATTGCTTGAGAGCCAACTCTGTTTTTCTGTTGCGCAGGCGGAGCGTTACTCCACTTTAATTGGGCTAGGTGAAATCGCCGCGTCTACCGCAAACGCGCCGCGTCAGCGCCGCGTCACGCACTGTGACCGCCGCATCTGAGCCCAGACCTGCCGCGACCTTTTTTGAACATGCCGCATCCCGGATCAAGACTACCGCACACCGCCGCCTGTCTACCAGCACCAACCCAAACAGGAAAATTACAACTCGGGTTTGATTGATAAAATACTACAATAGTACAATAGGGGCGCTCAAATCTTAGCTCGTCAGCTCGTCTCGTCCGTAAAATGTCGATTTTTTTATGAGGGGATCAAAATTTGATGGGAAGTGGAGAGGAATGCGGAGTGGGATCAGCAGCTCATCAGCTCATCATGCAATTAAATAATTTCTGGGACGAGACGAGCCAACAAGCTAAGAATTGAGCGCCCCTAATCTCTGACTACTGAACATCACTGAAACAAATACTTTACAACTACATTGAAGCAAAACTGCGATGTTTAACTCATATCTTACCAAACAATAAATAATGTAGTTCGTCTCGTAGTAAATTAGTAATACAGATGTTAGATTGAAATAGACTTTATTCATTCCTCGTCATCCACCTCCACAATATACCAGCCACGACCCGACTGCACAATGTTACCGGCAATAACTTTCTTCTTGCTCTGTGAATCTTTTCCTCTCGGCCGCAGCGTCCGAGCCGTAGCCTGTCGCTTTGTTGCAGGTTTTTCTTCAGCATAGTCCGAGTCTTCGTCTTCCTCCCTGCGACGAACTCGAGAACCGATTTGAACAGCAATGACCGGCTGCCTTAATTTTCTAGGGCCGATTCGAAGGTAGGTGGCTGGCCTATAAGTAGCGTCGAAAGTCGTATGATGTTTTTCAAAATCTTCGATATGCCGGGCAAGCCTAGCTTTATCCCAGTATTTACGGTGGCGCAGAACCTTCAAATCCAACGCCAGAATCATTGCGCGCTCGGCTTCGGCAACCTCATTGTCTGCTGCCTTGACCTCGTCCTCGATTAAATCAACAAATATGTCGCCGTTCAAGTTGAGCGGCTCCTCTAGTTCCTGCTGAATAGCCAAGAGCTGCAACAGTGTCTTGCCAACACCTAGAATTCGACGATTCCACTCCTCGTTGGAGACAGAAGCTGGGCGACTGTGCCGCAGTTTCTCTATCGGCCGCACCATCAAGGCTATGAGCTCAGCGGATGGCTGATCCGGCCCTCCAGGAAGCCATTGCGAAATCTGCTTCTCGCTATCTCGGTGTTGTTCAGGCCGATCTTCGAAGAACTTGTTGTAAGAATCAATGACAGGATGTTCGCCAGGCCAAGCCGTCAACAATTTGACTAGCGGAGGAAGTGCTGCGTCAAAAATGCCAACGAGATCATGATCTTGAGGAGGATCGCCAGAATAGAAGCATGGAATGCGAATTTTCCCCAGCTTTAAACAATTAATTAAACACACTGCATCTGAAGATGACCATATTCGCACCTGTTTCGCAGTAGGCTTGACTCTCAAAATTGCATCTACAAATCCCCGATCCCGCTTAGCGACTGGATAAGGTGGTGCGAGTTCACCTTCACGCAGCGGCCACTCGATACAATGCAAAAATCGAAACTCAAATTCATGGCTTGGGTTTTGCGCATCGAGGAGGTGTTTTCTGAAGCGCGCCGGATACCAAAGCACATTTTCGGCTTGCCAATTATTCTCAACTCGGGGGTCGGGAAGCATAACAATCTCCCTGAATTGAAACCTGGATCAATCTGTGAGAAATACAACATAAGATAGAGAGCGTGGGATCCCCGCACCTTACTTAAGCACGTTATGTAACGCTTATTAATCGTTCCCACGGCCAAATCCCCAGTCGCACAAAAAATTTCGTGCTCTTTCCGGCCTGCGGAAGGGCTGACCTACAGACTTAGAAGACATTCTCGCTATTTCGGCCCTGAAATTTTGGTTTTTGGTTTGAAAAGCACCTTCCACACTGCAAGGAGGTTCTGTCAGTGTTCTGTCACTCATTGCGCCGCAAAGGTTTGACAGGTCCCACCCTTAAGCGAGCTGCCGAAGCATGCCGAGATGACTATCCTGTGGCTGTGCTGGCCAAATTTTCCTCCGAAATCTTTGAAAAGTGTCCCATTTGGTGAGAAAACGACATAGAAACACTCAGAAAAAAAGTGGTCTGAATTTTTTTGTGGGTCATATAGCAAGAGACCAGGGGACATTTTGGCAACTCTGCCCAATAGGAACCCTTCATTGAACCTCTATCTAAGACTTGTATTGGGCAAAATTCCCAATCTGGACCTTAGCATCGTGCTATAAGCCCTCGACGTCGAGCGTGACAATGTCACAGTGTGATGCTGACATAAGGGTGCGGGGATCCCACGCTCTCTATCTTACGTGGGAGGGAACATTGCGTACAGTTCAGCTGATGTTTTCCGTGTTCGCTGTCGACATCCCTGGCAAGTATAAACTGCCACCGGTTCGCCATCTTCCCCTACACAGTCTGAAACACATTCTCTATGCGAAAAGAACTCGCACTTTGAACACTTGATTTGATTCCGGGTGCTATCACCATCGGAAAAATCACCACACCCAGCGCACTTGATTGGACTCAACAGTGCATCAACGGATTCACTGTCGCTATACACCGAAGCGGGCTGTGCGTCCGCCGCGGAGGTCGCCTTTACCGCGTCAAGGATGGCGTTATCAATGGAGTCTAACTCCTTCTCATCGTCTGAGTCGGAAACGGTGTAAAAATGGGTGCGATACCGCTGCAAATCTGTTACTCTTTCATTGGCAGGGGGTTCCGATTCGGGCCGATCCCTCAAGTACTCAACAGCTTTCGCTTGCCGGCCTTTGCTTGCCCAGGCCAGACGTTCAGCAAATGTAAGCTGTGTGAGATGCGGCGCCTCCAGTGCGGCACGATCACCATCGAACTTCAAACCCCAAGGCGCACTCTTTTGCCGCTCTGCTCGGAATAACTCTTGAGCATTCTCCCCTCCTTCAAGGCGGTAAATCACAGCCTGAAGTCGATACCCTCGACGGACATCACGCAATTTGGTCGAGGAACCTGAAAGCCACCCAGAAACCTTGGCATTCGGGATTCGTATCGCATGACCGTCGTGTTTTAAGCCGTCGTAGTCGAAAATCCTCCCATCAGGCGTCAAATAGCGTATGATGAAGTGCGTGCCAGATCGCTTTGTAGCGTAATCGGTGTAGACGTGGGCGATGATCTTGTACTTGACACGGCGCGGCGGGCCGCTGAACTGCGACCCAAGTGGTAGGAGATTGGCAGGGATTTTCCATGTATCACCTGCATCAAGCGAATCGCCAACCTGAATCCGCAAGATCACTGGGATGCTGAGAATATATTCTTTCGCTCGAGCTCGTCCGTTGCACAAAGAATTCCCCTCCCACTGCCGCCAGCAGCCAGCCGTTTCCCATTCCAAAGGTTCAAGAATGAATTGGAACCATTTTTTAATGTCTCCTTTGAATACGGAGTGTAAATCGGACGATAAATGAAACGCGGTCTGCCACAGGGGATGAGCAACTTCCCAGTGCTCCCCGGGGCTTGCTGCGCATCCCGAGCATTTTTTCACCTGCACCGATGATCCTCTGAAAACTGAGATGCAACGCTTGGTGGGTTCACTCGGATTACGGGCTATCTCCCATGCCAAAATCTGATCAAGCCAGCCCTATAAATTTGCATGTCAGCTTGTAGACAGCATAAGACGATAAAATTAAAATAAAACACTCACAAAAACCGAATCTTCAGCTCCCAGTTCTGGCGTAAACCCTCCTTTGAACAATCGTTTACGATACTTCTCGCGCAAGCCAGTAAGAACTTTGCAGCCGCCTTTCTCAAATCCAGGAAGCACCGATTGTTCAACCTGTTTCGCTATTATCTGCATCATACCCGCCAGAAGATGACCGGAGGGCAACGCGGCAAATACGGCCTGTATCGGAGGAAACCCGTGATTGGCGGCGGCATACAACACTGTAAGAGACGAGTCAAACCAGCAAGAGTTATCAGACCACTGGAATGATCGCTGGAATTCAGCAACGGGAACAGTCGATGGAGTTTGGGGGGGAGGAGAGGGTTTGGATTGACCCGGTTTCTATACTGATTTCGATTTCTTTGTCAGACGTGCTATGGTGTCGGGTGCACGGCCGTCGTATGACGGCTTGGGACGAGCTTCATGCCGGCTGTGTTTAGTCCAATTGTATTTAAATGCTGTCCGCTTCCAAAATTGAGGGTCACGGCCATAATAGATGGTCTCTCCAACTGTATTATCGAGAGTCAGCGACGCCAGAACAAGTAATGTTTTCAACGTACCTCGGCCGGCGTCATAAGTCCTCTCGAAAGTCTCGGCGATGCGAATCAAGCCTTTGAGTCCGTAGAAAAGAGTGTTTTCCCGTCCGATCATTTGGTAGCTTTTGTGATGCATCGATTCCGCGGCGTTTGTGGTAGCTGGGAGTGAATTCCACAATTTCTGAAGCATGTGGCTGGCCACCGCAAATAGCATGCTCGCATGTGATGGCCGCATCCACCATCCAACCCGGAAATTCACGACATAAACGTGCGGCACATTCTTTCAAATCCTCCTCCGTTTTCTGGTTAAGTAGCTCTTTAGCAAGTTTACGAAATTCTGCCTGCCGATCTGGAGCAACAATGCGACTAATTCGAGCGACACGAGTAATCTGGTTGTCAAAGTGCTGTCTGCAACCCTTGAGCAACGCCGATGCGGCAGCCTTCAATGCATCCTCGTCCCGGCCCTCAGGTGAAATCTCAATCCAAAAATCTATGAATGCCTGTATGAAACCCTTCCGCTGCGCATCACTGAAATCAACAACCTAAAATGAATTACATTAGATTGAAAGCAGTGTCTTGAATGTTTCATAAACGTACATTTGCAAATAAATCATCAGTTATTCTTCGCTGCGTTAATCGACACTGTTCCGCCAGCCCTCGGAAGAGGTAGAGAAAATGAATACGATAATGTATGGCAGTTGCCCCGTTTGAGTAGGTCATGAGAATTGGGACCCAGGATTTGAGGTGAGTGGGCTCGAAAGTTGAGCTGAGAAAAAGTAGTCCATTCTTCCCCCTGAAATAATCGTGACACGCGTCGGAAACAATGCCGTTGACGGCCTCGCTCTTAACCCGATCCTTCAACCCTATTCGCCGCTGCCACGGAGATTGCAACACGATGACATGAACGTTGTCGAGCCAGTGCAAGCCCACCGTCCAGTCAGGATATTGATTTTTCAACCGCTCCAACCACGGCAGAAATCGATTATCTCGGATCTAGAAGATTGTAAATAAATATTAAATTAATCAGGAACAATGATAACAACGCACTTTATTTTCGGGATTGAGAATTTTGCGGCGTTCATATTGCACGCGGCTAGGATTGAGCAGAACTGTGCTAATGTCTGCAATAGACGGACCCGGTCCATCGATGGCAGGCCTTCCAGCAATGAGCTGAGCAGGCTTCATGCTAGGATGCTCATTGATAACAGCGTTGAATTGGGTTTGTTCACGAAGGGTTAAATGCCGCGCAGGGACCGGCTCGTGGTGGTGATAACCCGAGTGGCTGAAATGAGCGCCATCTCTGTACACCCAGCATTCCATGCGAACAGTGCAAGGATGGTATTAAAGTTCCGAGCCGCACGAACAACCCGCCGCTATCTGTTTGATGCGACCTGCTTTCTTGGTTTGGGGACGTGTAACGATCTCGCAATGCCGATTTCTACACTTCATAACACCGAGACAGAGACGAACGGTATGTACACCGTCCAATCGTTTCAAAGCTCGCGTACTCCCCGAGACATTCTTCTTCCCTCCTCGCACCTCGCAAGCCCAATGAACAGCAAATTGACACCTTTCGTAAAAGTCCCGCGTGTACGTAGCTTCCCATTTTCCATCTGGCCATGGATTCCAGCCTTGCGGAGGAACAAATTCATCAACATCCTCCCAATCTGGATCCCGATTGGGCTGCACTGTTGTCGATGCGGTAGAGCGGGGCCGAGGTTGTACCTCCCGAGAAATAGAAGACTCATCAGCGCTGGATTGCTGGTAAGCGTCACCGTCGCGCAGGGTTTTGGAAGATTTCGCTCGGGGATGATGAGCGCGTGATGATTTTAAAGATGGGGCTGGCGGTTCGAGAGATTCAGAAGAAGAGCGACTGGTAGATTGACGCCGGCGCTGACGCTTCCGCGGTGATGTAACATCGCCGGAAGGTTGTGGTTTCCTGAGGCAGGGGTGGCGGAGTAGATTGGTGTACGGGAGCGGGAGCGAGATCGCTCTCAGCGGGAGCGGCGGCTGGCGTAGGCATTGGTAGTGAAGAATTTTGTTTGCGCTGAGGGCGGGAGGTTGTTGGCATGCTTTGACTCTTCTCCTCTCGTACCCAGCCTTGAAGCTGACCTGACAAATAATTACGACGAAAAGGTGAGAAAGGTTGATCATGAAAGCATACCTTCGGTATTGTAATATGGGACTAGTCGTGTCCGACGACGCCGAGTGGAAGCATCCTCCGTATTCCCTAGGTGGTACACAGAAACAAGCAGATAAATGAGAATGAGCCCGTAGAAGACAAGAATGGCGGGAATTGTGAACGGTGATCCCAGGGCAGAGTAGACCCATTCTGCAAGAACTACGAGGCGACGATGATTGGTCATAGCCAACAGAACAACAAGTGTGCCGTTGACGATGAGCGAGAGTCTCATGGGGGAAGAACTTGAAAGACGAGACTCACGAGAGGGGCATGGTTTCACTTGATCTCAGGCTTACTAAAGTCTCGATCACACAAGATTATCGACGTATCGTCAACTGCGGAAAGCCTGAGCGCGAGAAAGGTGAAAGTTGACGTCCGAGTTACAAGGCAAACCACACGTGGAGCCGTTGAAGGCGGGATATACAACTTATTATAATCCATCTTTAAACTTGAAGAGCAGCGCCGCATGTGCACCATGCACGAGACCACAAGCGCCGCAGTCCGTTTGAGGTGCGCCGCGTTGCTGCTCAGACCCGCCGCGTCTGCCGTCTGACAGCGCCGCATCCTACCGCGCGACGCGGCGATACAGCCGCGTCAAAGAGTAGTGACGCGGCGAAGTTGTCACAAAATTCGCCGCGGCCGCCGCTCGACCGCCGCTTTCCACCGCATCACCGCCGCGTTCAAATTACAATAAAATTGTGATAACACGAACTTACAAGACATGATGAAAAAATACTGTCACAGGTAACTTTCCAACTTGAATTAGCGGAAAGTTGAATCTAATGAATAACGTGTCACACCCGGTGAAGCTACGGTTGAATGTCGGAAAATCCGAGCTGGATAGTATAGTGGTTATCCTGTCATTTTCTTAGCACCTCGCGCGGGTTCGAGTCTCCCTTCACGAACATAATTAATAATTTTGATAATTTTCCGCGGGGTGGAATTCTTCGCCGGCAAAGATTGAAAGATAAACCAGGATGAAGAATGAAGGAATGAAAAGGGTGTAGATTGTGATATGTGGACAGCTTGAGGATGCAGAATAAAGGTAAGACGAAGTTGCGCGCAGTCGCAAGAGCCCGATGAGTTTGAGGGTGGGGATTGAATATTGAATATTGAACCAGAGAATGGTGGAGAGCCCAATGATATGTATA
Organism: Favolaschia claudopus; assembly: GCA_037176885.1. NCBI lineage: Eukaryota > Fungi > Basidiomycota > Agaricomycetes > Agaricales > Mycenaceae > Favolaschia > Favolaschia claudopus. The sequence continues at coordinate 1,210,576 of JAWWNJ010000030.1, forward strand.
TTCCGTTGCGGTGGCGAAGTCCACTGTGAACCTAGGAACCCGTGAATTTCACTGCATATTTTCACCTTGTTTGAACCCAACTTTCACCACAAAACAGCCAGAAATTCGGGGAGAAGAAGGGAAATCCACCCATAAAACCCGCGCGGGTTATATGACCGTTTTCACCCATTTTCACTATGTTTTTTTGGGTGAATTTCAGGGGCAAGGAAGTGAATTTCACCCAAAATGCGACCTTGCTTAGGCCGGCAGTCTCTCAATATCAGCTCGTATTACTACTACTACTCTACTTACTACGACTACAACTGCGGACTTCAATAATTTCTCTACTACAGCTATTCAACTATGACGATAATCTTAATTAACTCTATATGGAAACCGTACTGGTGACCAGAACCATGTATCTTGCTGAGAGCACCTTTTCAAGTACGTGAAACTGTAATCTCACTATGAATTTACCTGAACCTACTTTCAAGCATCTGGTCACAGTTTCACGCAAAATTTCCACCCAAATGTCATGCATAGGTGAAAGCTTATTTCAACTCAAATGCGGGTGAAAACCGAAATTCGCCAGGTCGGACCGTGAATTTCACGGACTTTGTTTTTCGCAGTGGTCGTGAGTAAAAGATTCTTCGTGGGTCAGTGATAGCGCACCTCATTTCAATATGTATTGACCATTTTGTCCTCCACCGCCAACGGCATTTACCAGCCCACAATTCTCATTATGATGTTGCCAACAGTCCAGCATTTAGTGAGGCCATCCTTCTATTTCATGTCGAAGTCCCTGGCCGAATGAACTGCAGACTCGCCAAAGACTCGCCGCGCGCGGAAGTTCCGAAGACCTTGAGAGAGACAAGAGTGTTTTGAGGGTTTTAAGCCAGTTCAAAGAAGCTTTCTGCAGTCCAGGGTAATCAGAGAGCTCGGATAGACATAGACGAGACCAGACAAGAGCAACAGCTCGACGAGCGAACTCGGAGAAACTCGTAGTTGATGTGAGAGTGAAAAGTCGAGGGAAAGCCCGAAAGGCCGATAAAGGCCGAAAGATGCGGAATTGAAACTCCGCTCAGTATCGAAGAAATACTCACCTTTATTTTCCCTGACCCTCCCGCTGCGCAGATAAATCTGGAAATATTTATGCCTATTCCCATAGTCGTTTGAAAGTAATGTCGCTGTCCAGTATAATATATTCTGCCCGAGAACCAATATTCCAGGCAAGGAGTTCAGAATCGAAGCACCACGTCATGCGTTTAGCGTGACGGGCGGGATCAGTCGAGGACTCGCCGGAACAAGGAGTAGAAGCTGTTGTCAATCAGGGACAAATACTCCCTTTTCACGTGCAATATTTTAGTTTCTTTTTTCTTTATTTTCTTATTTTCGCCCACCGACATCAGTATCGAGCCCCCATTCCATATTTTTTTCAATATTTTAGGCTTACATGAAGGGGTACGGCCAACTTTCAGGCCCTCTCGGATCACTGAACTCATTCTCCCGGCCGATCCGCTCGTTGAAATATGTTAATTTGGGTACCAATCGAGAGCTATCGATTCCGATGGTTTTCGGAAGCTTGGGAAGTCATTGATCAATTTTGTTGTGTTTGAATGTCCACGACTGTACAAACAAGAGAGCAATGTATGTTCATTGCTTGAGGCGCGACCTTTCCGTGAGAATGGCGTCGTAGACGTCCAGAGCGCGGGGACGCTTTTCGGGCTCATCCTGTACGCATCTGGCAGCGAGAGTTCGCAACCAGTCCGGGGCCGCATGGTTCCACACCAGGACGGGGCAAACGTATTCCTGCTGACGCTCGAACTCCCCGACTTCCATGCATATGGCCCATATTACGAGACCGAGGGCGAAGACGTCAGCGGCGGTGGTGCGGGGCCCGGGCTGCGCAGCCTCCGGGGGATTCCACTTGACCGTAGTTCCGAAGGGCGCGTAGTCGATGCCCCGACAATGCCCGTCCTCGCAAACTACGATGTTGGAGGTTTTGAGATCATCCCAGGTCACGTTCTGTTCGTGCAGCCACGCCACGGTGGCGGCTACGTCAGCGATCCACGCCGTCTTTACCAGGAGAGAGATCAGTGTAGGTCTTGTAGAGGAAGATGAATCGCTCGGAGCGGCAACGGCTGGCGATAGGACGACTTTGGCAGCAAGGTGAAGGCGGTCGAGCGTCAGGGACAAGGACAAGGCGCGATGGTAAGGAAGTAGGAGCCCGCGCCCACGGCGACGATCGTCGACGACCAGGTGAGTTGGCCGCAAGAGGAAGTCGACCTTGGCAAGGTCAAAGAAAAAATTGACCTCCTGCATGCTGCCATAATCCAACCGTTTGAACACGGCAGGACCCTGGGACATCTTTATGACATAAATACTGTCGGTTACTTTGTGGGTGGGGCAGAGCGACGACAGGTCGATGTGCGGGAATGTAGGAGTGCTCTCCGAAAGAACCAGCCCTTTCTCTAGATCCAGACCCTGATGGCTCGATGCCGTGGTTGTGCGGAAAACGTAAGACCCGTCGGCAGCGGTGTGGAATTGCACCTTGGTCGTCAGCCCGCTCGACTCCCACTGCACCTGTTCAACAGCCTGTTGACAGCGGCGGTCAGTCAGTCCGTTTTTTCTGTCTTTTTTTTTTTTTTCTAACGCACCGCATTGACGACCGATATCGGCAGGCCCTCCTCGGGGTCGTCGAGGGCGTCGTTCTCCACGCATACCTGGAGGAGATTGCGTTCGTAGAAGATGGTGAACGCGGCACCGCTGGCAAAATTGTGGGGATCTGCGCCAATGACGAACTGGGTTGCGCCGACGACGGGAGGAGAGCCTCTGTACGTGCACGCCCATGAAGAGTATTCACGCTCGCGCGCTTCGTCGGGTGCGGAAAGCGGACCCGGGTCCAGTGGCGTCGCGATGGGATGGTCGGTGGGATTGCCCAGAGCTGTTCTGGTAATTAAGGAAGCTCGACAGGAAGGGGAGAAAAAGAACGCGCCTATGGCCTCATTTGCGGTGGCGGTTGTATCGAAGACAGCGAGCTCGATTTTGTGCGACATGGGTAAGTGGCACGACTGACAATCGGAAGGTAAAAACCTTATAAAGCAGCATTGCACTTATTTGTTGACTTTCAAATTTGCGCCTTTCTTTCCCGTTCCATTATCTCGGTTGCCTCAAGGCTTTACTCTCACACCCAGGACAGCCCAGGACAATTAACTTCCGGGGAGCCTTCGATGCCATGATTTCGATTCCAAAGGAGTCGACCCGCCAAGCTACGTGTTCCATCACGTGGCTGAATGATCACTCACTGAGTTCACAGGCCCGCCTTCCGCTGGCTCGTCGCCGCCAGTGGCTCAATTCACACTGCCGTTAGGTCCAGACGTAGTCTCCGAATAATCAAGTACAGCCGTTTTCTGATTTTTGGGTGAGTTCTGTTTAATTTTACACTTGCATGAATGAGCTCCACAAGCTATTTTCGGAAATTTCTCACTTTTGAAAGGCCCCACCTCATCAAAAACCGGACAATTACCAGAAAACAACAGCTCAGTCAATCCGACAAGAGTTTGGGCCATACTATTTTTACCCCTGATCTGACCATGACCCCAGAAGTGGGAACTATGCGATTTCCGGCCTCGTCTGGGCTCGTTTCGTCCCAGGAAAAAAGGAGAATACACATTAATACCCAAATGTTCATTTGACATAATCCTGGCCCGCTGTATGCCTAGGAAGGTGCTTAATAAAATGAAAGGGAGTTTTTGTGACACTTTTGTGACCCTGCGAAACGCCCGCCAAAATCCATGGACACTTCTGGTCCCCTCCTCGGGACGTTCATCCTGCTTCACAACTTTCTTCAAAAATTCTGAAAATCCGATAGAGTATACTAGAGACATATATCTCCTCAAAACTCAGTGCCGGGCAGAAACCCTTCCCTCAACCCGAAGTTATCGCCTGCCATCAAAACAGTGGTCACTACCGGGGTAAAGATAGTATTGATTCACGCCTCCAATTCCGCTACAATTATGCCTCGGTCGATTGTTCTTGATTTTGCTTCACCTTGGATTATTTTCCGCCCATTTCTTCGGACTTCACCGGTCCATTTCCGCCGACATTGCCTGTGATAGATTTTGCCTAAAAATCGGTTGAGCAGGCCTGAACGCACGGCGGCCCTTGCACCCGGTTTTTTGCACTGGTAGTCCAGTAGTAAAGAAACATTCACCCCGCCTGCTGCATCCGCAAACCGGCGGTGCTAACACGTTCCTCGCAGCGGCACGAAACTTCAGAAGTCTGTGAAGACGGCCACTTTTAGTCCATCGAAGCACGTCCTGGGAGAGCATACCTGTACGCAGGCCCAATAAGTACAGCCCCACTTTCAAGGCGCAGAGTCAAGCCACGCCCACTAGCAGCTCTTTCTTCACCACCCACCATACCACTCATGTGTAACAGAACCACCCGTGTCCACCTGTGTGGGCGCACAGAAGGAGGGGGCATCGTCCACTGCGAACGATCTACGATTAACCCTCAGACTGGACGCCGCAACAAATGCAAACGCCCGACCACCACGGTGTCTTATACAACCGGAACCTGGTGCGGGCCTATAATTACAGTTGCGGCAAAATCAATTTACTTACTAAATAAGGAAATTCTCGTCAATTCGCTCCTTTCGCTCGTTTTTTTCGAGCGGTAAGTTGATAAGAATACTAAGAACTGCTGGCCTGTATCCCTGATGTAGGGAAACTGGCGTCTTTGTATTGGTTTCGCCAGGACAACCAGCAACTTTGTCTCATAAAGTGCAGCCAAAAGCAGTGAGAAACATGACGAATCCGGTTGTTTTTTGTGCGTAGACCGGCTCAACTCCAGGAGTACAGGCCCTTTGTGCCATTTCAACGTGCTTGTGGCCGTTTTGCTCTGCGGTAGAGCGAATTTGATGAAAATTTCCTTATTTGGTAAGTAAATTGATTTTGCCGCAACTGTAGGCCCCCCCAGTACTTGCCCCCAGGCTACTGCAATGGTGAATCGGGACACGAAGGCAGCCCCAGCCACTAGTACGTACATTCTGGCCCTTGGCCCTACTTAGTCTGCTCCTCCCACGCACCGACCTTCTTTTTTTTAATCTTTTATTCTCTTTTTTTTTTTTCTTTGCCCACGCTCATGTGCTCTTTACACAGATGGCGACCTAGCTCTCCCTGGTGTGGGTTTCCCTGAAATGTACATAAATTCTGCTTCACTGTACTATTTCCACCAAATGTATTGTACTCTCAGACACTATCCTGGGCAAGGAGCATTTTCAATTTTTTTTGTCGCGAAAATTTGGCTAAAAAAGTCAGGAAACCCATAACAGGCCTTATCACCGGTCCTGCCATCACTCTCGTCAGTCTTTTGCTAAAAAATGGGCAAAAAGAGGTGCTCATCCAATGTTCGTCTCTCGCAAGAATGAAAAATATCGCACGGCTCATATGATTCCAATATCACCATACAGTATACCAAGTTATTTTTTGTCCCGTCCCGATTATCGGGGGAAAAAAAAAATAAAAAAAAAAAAAAACTACTACTACTACAGCCGTTTTGTGGTAATTGTCCGGTTTTTGATCGAGTGGGTAGTTCAAAAGTTGTTTACCTGCGCGTGCCTGTGCGTGGCATTGCCGAGGAGCCGGATGCATCTCAACCGCCCCAAACGGTCGATGGGTGGAGCAAATTTCGGTTGATGTCCCGATCAGCTGGGTGTTATCTGCGTGTTACTGTAGTATTTCGTTCAATTCGTAAGAATTTTTCTAAATTTTTGGGATCGAAAATGAAAAAATTATTGCCACCATTCTCGAGGCTCTTCAGAGGGTCTTGTGACCCGTGACAATACGAATTGAACGAAATACCACAGTATCTGGCACAGCCACTGCAGATAACATCCAAATTGCACTGTGAGGCGGGTTTTGCTTTAGAAGATCGCTCAGAAACATAGGATTAGGTACTATTGAAGTAATTGACCAGATCTGTCTCTTAATTTAGTTGAAAGCGGCGCTGTGGGCACCAATCAGCAAGAAACAGAAAACATGCAGCGTGACTGTTATCTGGGTGACGCTGTGACTAACAGTGACAGCGAGTCTCTCGTCTGCTCGGCGACCTGTGTGCAGCCTACTTTCCCGTCCCACTAGCTTACTTTCGACTGCCAATTCAACTCTCCAAATACTCAGGCTTCCTTGCCTCCACTTCAAAAAGCTTTAAGGCCCCTACTGCTACTGGATTTACGTCGCAACGACTCGTGGTCGCCGTCGCATCATGACTGGGCCAGCCCTGACTCTATCTCTGGACAAGCCACCAGCATCCTTTGCATAAATTGATACTCCACCCTCATGAGAACTCTGGCCCTTGTAAGCCGTCTCCGCTCAATTTTCTTGGTATCCATCGACCATGCCATTCCTAAATTGCATTCGGGGCCGGCGGATTGCTTTGGATGGATGCTGGAGTGGTTTTGGACGGTCAGTGTGGATGAATCTCTTTTCTGATACGTGTCCTGATTTCACGGACACATGCTATTGCTCATATTGTCACAATATCTGCCAAATTTTCAGCGAGTCGATGCCTCGACCTCTTTTCGCATTTCGAGCTTCCCTTGCACTTTGGATGGCCTCCGTCGCAGCTCCAGCCGCGCCTCGAATCTGACTTCGCCCGCCCACCTGCTACCTGCTAGCACGAACAGGGCCGTTGTGCTCTTGATTTCAATGCATTCTCGGACTTGGATATGAACATTCGCAGCTGGCACTTTGTATTACTTACTTAACATCTATCTATGCCATATATTTGCCTTGTTTCAATGCAGAAAAAAAGTGCAATGCTTTTCACTGATACCAAGTCCGAATCATTCAATCATTTGAGAGCATATTGACCTGCGAGCACTCAAGTTACTCCTCTAAACACTTCTAACAACGCAGAAACACTGTCGCTTGAATCCTCGTGAGCTTCCTCTTTTCTCTCTCTTTTTCCTTTCTTTTTCGCTTTTTTCGTCACGGGACCCAGTACATTGAAAAAAAAACCCAAAATTCCAAAAATAGGCCAAATGAGTGCATTGTGGAGCCCATTCTGCGACTCACATGCAAGCAGGTGTAAACAGCAAACGAAACGCCCCACTCGATCAAAAACCGGACAATTACCAGAAAACGGCTGCATATAATCTCGGCTCCAGATCTTCGGAGTGATGGCCGGGGCACTGTGATCACAAGATCACAGCACCACATCACTGCTAGAAGATCTGGTGCAGTTTGACCGCGGACACTGCGCGGTGAGATTGTCACAGATGTCACAGCACCTTTGGCGCGAGTATTTGAGCGCAAACTGAGACTTTTGAGGCCAGAAATAATATGGAAACCACATGATAAATGCCATTGAGTGTATCGAAGATTGTATGATTTTGTTAGGGCGCTGCTGAAAGACCTCAACACTTGTTCTGAGCTAATTCAGCGCAAAACTTGGAGGGCATCAAACCACAGAAAAAAAATGTAAATGTATCATTTAAAAGCGTCATAAGTAGGTGAGGGGTCCCTAAGATGAGTTCATAACTTGATCAAGACCCAAAGGGAGAGGTTGAGGGGAGGGAAGGGAAGCGTGACACCGCGCGCAGGGTTTACTGTCAAACTGCACCAGACGTTATAGAGCACTCACCCGCGATCAAATTTTTCCATCATTCTGCCTCGCTGCCATTTCAACATCTCGACATTTCCCTTTTAGGGTGATTCCGCGAGCGCAGCTCGCGGTGCGGGTGAGACACTGAGAGTGCTCTATAACGTCGGGAACGAGACTAGGCTGCATATTGGTTTGGCAGGCCCCCGGTCACTACCTATTATCTCGGCCGGACTTGTTATCGCAGGGAGTGACGTGAGAGCAGTTTAGTTGTGCCGTCGGGAGCGCTGGGGACCCCATGGCAGTGAGAAAATGATCGGCGGATACTTAAAGCTGCGGGGAAGCATGCCGCCGGGGAGCTGGTGCCGACGTGAACCTTCCCATGAACATGAGAAAATCACCGGCGGATGAGGAAAGGAACACGCGGGAGTTCGAAAAACATGGTCCGAAGTTTTTCCTACGACAAAGTGGCGGCCAAATTTTCGGCCGAGAACCTTTTCCCAGTTTTGCCATTTGAGGCGATTTCCGCGGAGGAAAAAAAACCTCGTTTTTCTGAGCACTGCCACATGTCCCCCTATGGAAAATCAGCACGGGACAGCTGGGACATCCAGTGTCAACCAGCTGTATCATATAGCTGGTCACTGTAGAGAGAAGTCACAGCCGGTATGACCGCGCCGCGGTTATTTGATTTTTCGCGCGGTTATTCTGACCGCCTAAATTTTGACCGTGGCCTGCCACGGTCATGCCGACTGTGCGCCGCACAGTCATTCTCAACACAGTCAATCTGGCTGTTCCTGTCATATGTTGCTACAAGTCTTTATTCTGTTGAGTCTAATACACAATATACACCATAAAGTCTATACTGCCTATAACTACCCATAAATCCCGTGTTTTTACAAGCTCGTAAACCACAGTCAGATCAGCCGTGTCGGCGGTCAAACCGGCTGTGGCGGCGCGGTCAGCCTGACTGCGGCCCCACAGTCGGACCATCCCGTACCATGGTCAGATTGACCAAGGAAGTGTTTATTCGTCAAACCCATGCAAAGAGAGGGTTTATTGCAGTTTGCAAATATATTGGCACAGCCGCATTTTGATAGAATTATGAGGCGCTACAGTATATGATTTATTCCTCCCTCGATTCCGAGTGGATTCCTTTGAGACCATAACCAAAATTCACCGTTTTGCGAGGCGCATCCAGCCATACCAAATTTGTAGCGAAATACGCGAATCTCAAAATCTCAATATCCTACCAACAGCTGTTCGGCGCGTGAAATTACGCCGTAAAATCAGGGCGCTTTGAGAGAAAGTCCAAGGTAGAAAGTGTTCATATACCTATCGGCTACATACCTGTCAAGTTTGAAACAAAACGGGGGCGGATTGACGCGCCCGCGATGCGTCGAAGAAGCTCATCATTTGGTTATGATGATCCGCGGTCACTTGGGATGCTTTGCCTCTTTCTTCCACCCTCTTAGACCTCTGTCGGTCCGCGAGCGCTTCAGACTACTTAAGAGGGCACCGGGAGACCCGTTCCTTGTTGGATTTGCCTAGTGTATCTTTTATTATTATTATTATTATTAATGCAAAGGAAGGAAGCAACAATACGCTATCTATTCGGCCGTAGTACCAAGATTTGTCCAAGACTCTGGGGTCGAACATGGAAGCCAACCTTCAAGGCATTCTGCAGAATCTGCAATCAAGCTTGAGCCCTTTCTCGATGTCTTGGAGCGCCCCGTAGATCATGAAGAGGCTCTTACCTGCTGAGATGCCGCCACTGGTACCTTGAACGGGGTACACTCAGTGGCCCTGGTGTGTCACTACAAGGTGTTGTTCCTCAAAGCTCCGCTAAGCGTGGACCCAGAGCGTTGAGAAGGCATTTGGGGTACGCTATTGACCTTTGAGCAAGCAGCCCTTTCTTCCTGCACTGAGCTTTCGCGGTGGCAACCCGTCCGATCAGCGCATTGATTGGCCTTCTTCGACGCGTCGCGGCCGCGTCAATCCGCCCTCACCAAACTTTAGAGGTGTGTAGCCGGGAGGTATTCAAACAGTTTATACCTTGAACTTTTACCTCAAAGCACCCTGATCTCACCGTGTAAATTCACGCGCCGAACGGTTATTGAAGGATATTGAGATTTTTAGACACGCGTATTTAGCTATGAATTTGGTATGGCTGGATGCGCCTCCCAAAACGGTGAATTTTGGTTATGGTCTCAAAGGAATCCACCCGGAATTGAGGGAGGAATAAATCATATACTGAGGCAACTCAAAATTCTACAAAATGCGGCTGTGCCAATACATATGTGTCACAAAAATCGAAAGTCCGATATAACCCATTATAACCGATTACAGCAGTTATAAGGCGATTATAGGCTGGTTATACCTAGTTATAACCGGCTATAGGTTGGGAGGACCCTTATAGCCTATTAGAACTACCTTACAAGCTGCAACACCCAACAATAGGACGACGGGGATTGGGCAAGCTTGGAGCGTATGGCTTCTCGCTCAGGCTCGGAGTCGGGAGATGAGTGTGAACGACGCAGTTGCATGGTTAGATGGGCCTGAGGCCATTTTGGGGACGCCCCACACAGTGACGTCACTACGGGAATATGAGGACTATATGAGGCCGCAGGCCGTGACAGTGTGACTCCGCAGCTCTTTCCTCTAAACCACCACCATCGACAGCTCGAGGACATACGACGGCGTCGATCCCGCCCTCCCTTCATGCTAGTGCCGGTATTTTCGACGGGTGTGCTCAGTAACGGTCGCTTGCCCACGCATTGATCACAAATCACCGACATGGGGGAATCGCATCGGTCGATCGGTGCGTCGCTTTTGTTGCTTATTCTCCGATGAAGTTCTAATCCTGTGCCCTTTGAAGCTTCAACGCAACTGAGAACAGTTGGTGTGTCTTTAGTTTCTTTATCTCCCGTGCGCTGTCTCATCTCGGTTGTAATTGCCTTCATCGGATACTCCCCTCCCCTTCCCCAACATAGCTGGCGACTTCTACGATGTTGTACACGTACCTTGGTTGGAAATAGATCAATTTTATTCAGTACTTTGCTTGATTTGAGATGAATTCCATGGGCCAAATGTGCGGTGAAAACTTCACCGGGCCTAAGGAGCTATAACCTCTATAATGACTTATAACGATCTGTAAAAATTATAGGACTTATACAGTGGTGGCAAATAGAAATTGCCGTGGCTTTTTGGCCAAAATCTTGCTGTATACTTCACCGAATGACCTGAAATAAGATGTAGAGATAAATATATGATACTACTGTACCACTTAGAATACTCAGCTATTTATTATGCCCTGACGATGCATCAATAACAGGACAGTTTCTGATTATTGCCATATCTGGAAAAGCTCAATGTATCCTCAGCAAAAAAGTGTCATAACAGGATGAAAGTACTTGAAAAACAATGCTAGTTATCACTTTGATTGACTGGAATTGAACCTCATTTGAGCTCACAACGGCTGCTTGAAGTTGGTCCTTTTAGCTATTTTCTCTGCATTTTCAGCTATTTTGTGTGAAAATAGCCAACTTTGAGCGGCTGCTGTGAGCTCAAATCAGGGTCAATTCCATTCAACCAAAGTGGAAACTAGGACTGTTTTTTAAGTACTTTCATCCTATTATGACACCTTTTACCTGAGGGTTCATTGTGTTTTTCCGAATATGGCAAAAATCGGAAATCATCCTATGATTGATGCATTCTCAGGGCATAATATATTGCTGACTGATCTAAGAGGTACAAAAGTATCACATACCTATCTCTACATTTTATTTGAGGTCATTCGGTGAAGTATACAGCCAGATTTTCACCAAAAAGCCACGGCAATTTCTATTTGCCACCACTGTAAGTCTAATCAGGCTTTATAGGCCCCCCTCCCAAATTATAGACTTATAACAGGTTACAACTGAGTATAACCGGGTTTCGATTTTTGCGACATGCAAACTGCAATAATATAATATCAGATTGTACATAGCGGCACTCTGCGCTCATCGCAGGTTTTTTTGTATCGAAATTTAACACTATCGTTCCCATCACCTCGTTCCCGCCTAAACATCGACCAAGGTAGCCCTACATCTCACAAGCCCTCATCGTCGCCCACGCAACTCGGACGCTGCACCGACACACCGACATCACCATGCCCCGCGCGTCCCAGCCGAGGACCACTGGCAGCCGAACACGACAAGTTGAACAGCTCCTACACCTGATGTCAGTGTCAGCTTGACAAAGATGTCTGATTCGCGTCGTGGACACTTGAGCTTGTACGACCTGACAGTTTCCACATCCCGAAAAATATGAAGAGCACCGTATCCGACGCCCAGGCTTAACTCACAGTTGGTGTGTCTGCTGAAGTAGTGGCTCGGCTGGCCATATAGCCGGAGTAACGACTTCGTCGTTACTCGTATAGCCTGCCCCCTTAATATGTATACTCCTATCATTTTACCTACAATCGTCTACATATATTCGCAGTAGCTACAGACACACCTCAGTCGTTCACCCTCTCGTGTGCCCGGCTGAGGTTTGTCTTCTATACCTTTGACTTCCCTCTCTTTACTTACGACGACTCTAGTTTACTTTGTCTTTAGGTATGGTTGCGGACCGAACTTTGTGACAAGTCGCAGTCCCAATTTGGTAATTGATACTGTCACGTCAGTTTTCATTGAGACATCCTGGGATTGTGTAAATAGCATTGCAAGAAGGTAATCTACAAATGTACTGGAGCAAAACTTCGAAAAATCGGTTTTCCGTGTTTTGCACGGCAATTTCGCGCTTTTGATTGCGGATCACTCGGACCGGTGGCTGTGCAGCAGCATCAATGTCGCCTGGCCATTGCCGATTTCTTGGTTAGGATATTTCACTTTCACTGTGGGGTCCGGAAGAAGGAGTCCGGGGTTGCAGAGGCAGAATGGCAGAGAAAGACTTGATTACCTGCCTCAAACTCGCGAGTTTAGTACATACAATTTTGGTTTTTCGCTGTTCAAATTTCGCGTTTTGTAACCCTAAGTTAGGACTACCTCCGATTCCTCTGAAATAAAAATTTCACCTATAAACCATACCCTAGTTCCTGCTAAATCTCGAATCCCGAAGGATTTTGAGCAAAATTGGGACTGGTCATGAAGTTTTGGCCGCAACCATACTCTAATACAGTTGTTCACCCTCTCGTGTGCCCGGCTGAGTTTACTTTGTCTTTAGTGTCTTCGGGGCAGATTTCAATTTGTTGAATCTGGCAAAAACCTGGCATCCTAAAAATTTCCGCAGTTGGCAAGAAATACAGGCCGCATACTCATGGGAGATTTAAGGGACCCACCAGCACAGCGGACCAATAATTCTGGAATTTATCTGAATTTTTGAGAATTTTCGGCCGAACCGTTGGAAACGCAACTTTCGGACTTGGCAAAAACGCGACGTGTCAGTCACGTGATTACATGACATCAGTGACATGTAACACATCGCTCCTTTCCCTCTTCCTTCATCTTGTGGCTCGTCCCGCGGCTTCCCTCAATGCACCTGAAGATGATACAAGCCAACTCATGCAGGTCATCGACACGTCCCACGCCGCTGAGACGACCCGATAATGCCCAAATTTCGGCCTCTGAGGCTGATTGCGTTTCCCATCGACATTGCGCCTTCGCGCCCGTAAGACGCGTTCAAGTGCCTCATCCGGGTGCTCTGACGACTATGAAACGTTTGAATTCTTTTGAGCTTGCCAACTATCCCCTCCCACCTCTCTTTGACCGGCACGAGGGACATGGTATGACCATCATTTGCATCGCTGATTCACGCGCTCCTCAGCCTCTCGATACTTTGCAATTAGCTTCAAGACTTGATGGGAACGTATGCGGAGAGACTCGGATTCAACCACCTCGACACTCCACGACGTTCCGCCTCGTCAATTCGCTCGTCAACCGCTCGTTTCCGCCACGATCTCATTCCCAATCACCAATTTCTGCAACACGCCATCGGCCACCTTGTATTCTGATTAAAGGTGCGTGTGTCATTAACTCTCTCCCCCTCGTCGGTCTCATCCACCTCCCTTCAGCTCCTTCTGCTGAGCGCGAAAATGTGTCTCTCCTCCTCTTTGCCCCTCCTCCCTCCTCTACCCTCAACGAGCTCAATTCGCAGCTCCCTGCGGAGGCTTCTCATTCGACACATTTGACTGGATGGTCGCCGGCGGGCTCATCAAGTGCCAGGATTCGTTTGCGACGTTTGGAAGTATCCTGGGAAATGTGTCGACGTTGGATACTGGGTGAGTAACTCTCATTGCTGCGTCTCTGCGCATAACTGACTCACTTCAAGACCCGTTACACCACACCAGCTTTCTCGCTCGAAACGGCGCCCTCGACCCTTCCACCTCCACACTCCACAACCCTCATACCGACACGTCAATTCCAGCACGACAACGAACGCCACACTCGAGGGCCGTCAAGATGCGCTCGTTCAATCTCTACTCTACGCTACGTCTACCTCGCCGCCGTTCCTCAGCCCAACTACCGCCCACCTCGCAATCCCACCCAACTCCTATTCGCTACCGCCGCCCGCCGCCATCGTCCCCAAGGGAACTTGACAGCATGTCGTCAATCAGGCTTTGACACCGCTGCCTTCCTCGCCAACACTCCGCCTTCTACCTCAAATCCTCCATCCAAGCCCCACACCGCCGCCATTCGCTCGTTTCCGATCTCCACCAATCCTGCCCCTCAAGCCCTCGACACGGCGCTCCCGCTACTCCCTCTTCGCCGCTCTCTCAACGCCGTTTCCCACGCGACCGCAATCCCCCGCGCTTCTCTCGCCATCACCACCTTCGTCTCCCGCCGCCACCAACTATCCCGACCCCACCGTCTTCTGACCGGACAACACCTAAGTCCCCGCCTCGCGCCATCAAACGCGCATTTTCGACTCTAAAATTCAGCAAGTCAGCATCCAATCTAGTAGAACGAGCGAAATCGACGTGCGCGGTGAGTCGCTTCGCCATACATTTATCAGCACTGATTTATTGAGTGACTTCTGGGGTGACTCTCAAGACGGTGCCGGCTTCACTCTCGTGAGTTTCGTATAGGTCGGCTTTGCGGCCCAGTTGAAGCTAAGGTAGGATTCTACAGGTATCGCGAACACTTGTTCTGTTATGTCGCTTGCTAACGGGAATTTCTTTGGATAGATCGGTCGACATGAATTTGGACCTTCGAAGGTATGTAAGATATAAGATATAGTATATACAATAGCTAACATATGGTGGACAGCACCAGCTCATTATGCGCGCCAGTAATAAAAGGTACATTGCCGTCTGTAAGAGAACCTCGCTGATTCCGCCCCCACTCATATTGCGAACCAACGGGACGACGCGCACCATTCAAAAAGGTGCATCATTACCTAGAGGAGAATCTCGCTGACCTCAGATTTCGTGAACAATATGTGGTTTGGTTACAGCTAAGTGCCGTCACATCGAGCGACGAATATGATTCTGAGATATGTCATAGATTCACCAAAAACGTGTCTAGGTGAGTGCTGTGCAATGGTGAATACTTTTACGATTCTGATATGGAGTTGGATAGGAGACGGCGCGTCGGGCGTGGTCTGAGAGGATATTTGCTCGGCCAGTGAGTGGGTAGCTCATGGAAGTTCCTTAACTGATTCCCTTTGCTAGGATTGTGAGGATTATCAATTGCAGAGGTATAATGGTCTATAGTACAGCTTGGGGGTAGTAGCAGTATGTAGATTGAATAGTAATACAAGATTTTATCACGAATTGGATCGAGCGCAACCAAAGAGTACAATGACTGTGAGGGTACTGCTAGGCTGACTGTGAAGGCGCGGCTGCACTGACTGTGGACCACGGTCGCGCTGGCTGTGGTAGCGCAGCCAGGTTGACCGCGAAATTGGCCATAACGCAGCTGAGATGGCCGTGCGGGCACAGTCATGCCGACCGCGGTCGCGCGGTCAGGCTGGCCCCATGCCACGGCCGAACGAGC
This sequence comes from Favolaschia claudopus, assembly GCA_037176885.1. Taxonomy (NCBI): domain Eukaryota; kingdom Fungi; phylum Basidiomycota; class Agaricomycetes; order Agaricales; family Mycenaceae; genus Favolaschia; species Favolaschia claudopus. Next base: position 1,226,133 of record JAWWNJ010000030.1, read on the forward strand.
CAGCGCACGCGCGGCTGTTCCGGCTGCGACTTCTCTCTACAGTGTGGTTGACACTGGGGACTTGGTGCGTGGGACACCAGACACGTATTGATCACGTGCTGGCACAGGTGTTGGGGTAGTCCAGCTGTATGTACTCGTCATCACAGAAAGTAACCGGAAATTTGATCGGTTTGGGCCAAATTTTTTTTTTGTGGTGAATTTTTTATGAACATAATGTTTGGCATCTACTGACATCTCATGCACTGGTCATCCCGGCCAGGAAGATTCAGTACAGCTCGTAGACTGAGAATAACTTTGGCACTTGTGATTTTGCGCAATTCGACAAAAGCGCAGCATTGGACAATGATTTTGGCACATAGTTATGAGTTTGATACTTTTGGGTAGTAGATATGTATGGAATGATTCCACAGCACAAGAATTGGACCGGAAAGATAAGTGCAAATGCAAAGTCTAGGCAAGTTTTGTCCGAGGGCACACAACAAACATAAACAGATTTGCGTGCTGCAACATTTTCACAGCTGAAAGTCATATTTTAAAGGGCAGTTGCTTCCAAACTGTCTGTAACTACAAGGTACAGCCGTTTTGGAAACAATATACGGGTTTTGATCAAGTGGTGCTCATTAGTTTGTGCTTACCTTTGTTTTGCTTCCCGTCACCAGCTCCACTTCAGCCGAATCTGATTTTCGCTTCCGCCACCCAAAGAACACCAGGAAAAAACAGGGGGTTAACAGAACTGAGGATCAAGACTCAGCTGCTACTTGCCCAGAGCTCGACAGGGCCATGACTTGCGAGCAAGGCCTAAAACCAGGGACCAGCGGCACTTGATGTGGTACGGCAACGCCCCACAAAGTGGTGCTCCCGGCTTTGCCGATGACAGAATCGTCAACAAACGTAAGCACAAACGAACGAGCACCACTCAATCAAAACCCGTATATTGTTTCCAAAACGGCTGTAAGACGCTGAACTAGTATTACTCGGCATTACCAAAAGTAACCGAATTTAGAAATGCCTTGCTTGCGACCAGCTAATACAGTTAGCAGTTGGTTCAACTGGTGAGAGAGAGGGGGGATGGTCATATGCTATTGCACATAACACGCGCCGAAGTTATTGGGCTTTCCCTGTGCGGATTTTCTATGTTTGTTTATTTATGTATCAAATGAACACTTTCTTGCTCTGTTTTAGTACCCTCATTGAAGGATGAGGATAGCCCAGCAAACACTGATTTCTCAGGTACAATGTCATGAGATAGTGGACCTATTTCTGAGGTACTCACCCACCTGAAATTTTGGTGACTGTGTTCCAAAAAAGGAAAACACGGCCAAATTAATGGTATTTCGAAGATTAATTCATTCACTCACTGTGTGATAGCTTACCCCAGATTTATATCATGAGAGTTGTAGCAAACACGCTGTAAATGAACCCTTCATCGCTCAAAGTTCTTTGACCATCGTAATTTCTGGGAAAAAACCCCGAATTCGGTTACTTTTGGTAAGTGCGAGTATGCGTCATTCGTGTACCTTCCAACAGTTTCATTCGAACCAAAACCACAATTTCAACAATTCTGGCTAAGATCTTTGCATGCACCTTTTCTTGCCAATATTGCAGGTTGAAGGTCATACAAAAGGCTGCTCAGGGTACCCCTAAGTCTGAACAACTACCATATCACACCACAATCACCCTACATGTGTCTCAAACAGGGATTTGGTTATATTCTCTGCATTATTCACAGTCAAACTACTGCAAACCGAGGCACTCTCGAATTTGTGCAGACTCCTGGTCAACGTATACAACGGCAATCTTCTTCAAACTCATACGGGGTAAATGGAACATACCAAACTACAATATAGGATAAAATAGCACAATTTCCGGTTACTTTCTGTGATGACGAGTAAGGGTGAAAGAAATTTTAATAACCTGGTTGCGCAAAAGCCACCAGATGGCTTATGGCTAACCAAAATTCGACTTTTCGCCTCGTCGGTGGGGTGTTTCCCATTGATCATGTAGGCAAGATACTATCATTGGGTACGTCTACAGCATGCAACAGCAAGATTTGGAGGCATTGCTTTTAATGCCGAAATTGGAAAGCCACCGGTGGCTCGTATGGCTTTGCGCAAACTCTCTAATATCTCTGAAACTGCTCGATAAAATGTTTTCATTCAATGGTAATCATATTCCACTATAGGGGCGCTCAATTCTTAGCTCGTCGGCTCGTCTCGTCCCAGAAATTATTTAATTGCATGATGAGCTGATGAGCTGCTGATCCCACTCCGCGTTTCTCTCCACTTGCCATCAAATTTGATCCCCTCATCAAAAAATCGACATTTTACGGACGAGACGAGCTGACGAGCTAAGAATTGAGGGCCCCTTATGGAACTTTTGATGCATCGATTGGGGCCCCATCATTTTTGGGGGGGTGGCATCAGATCCCGCCGCCACTGAGGCACTATCACGCACTATGAAATTAGCGCGACTGCTTTGGATGTCTATGAAAGACTATAATTATCTATAAAATTTGGTACGGCCAGAGTAAGCGAACCATTATTTTACCCTGAAGGGTGCTCGATGGTGATAATGTCTTTCCCTATCAAGGTCGTCATACTGTTGAGCCAGTTCTGGGTCAGCAGTCAGGTCTGAGGCTTCATATCCGGATTGGGCCAGATCCTGAACACGGGTTCACCCCCTGCAACAAAAAATATGTCTGAAGCTGACTTGGGAATCAGGTTTCTCCAGTGACTGCCGAATATCTTTGGCTTCGGAGGGAGTTAGTGCGGGAGCACTCTGCGAACCAGTTTGCAGCAACTGGCTGAATAATGTCTTGGGGTTCTCGATTTCAGAAAGAGCGAGCGGAACCCGAGAGGACATGAGTTACTTGAGTACAGTGGCGGCGCAATCTGATGCCACCCCCGAAAAAGGAAATTCTCATCAAACTGCGTCTAATCTGCCCTCGCCATCGCTTTCTGGGGGCGATGAGGGCACAAATTCATTGGAACGACAAATACACTGTCTGTGGAGGCAAGATTTAGAAAAATAAGTTCATTCATTGAGGGGAACTGGGCCAAAGATGGTTGGAAAGTCTTGCCCTAAAAGTGTCAATTTTCGAGGTATCTTAAGGAAAATAAGTGGTGTATGTGTCTCAAACCCATGTCATAAATGCACTGCAAAAAGGTCCGACCACAGAAAATGGGGCACAGAAAAGAAAACAAGTTGAATTGATGAGAATTTCTCTTTTGGGGGATGGCATCAGATTGCGCCGCCACTGTACGTGTCTTGCACGTGACCTTTTTTTTTTCTTTTTTTTCTGCATTTCTATACCGCAACAAGTTACAAGTACGCTAGCTACTAAGACGCGGTGCCCGGAGGCGATAAATAAAGTGTGGTATGCGCGAGGGAAGTGTCCGGAGGATGTGTAGGGTAGTCATGGGAGGTTTTGGTTGAGTATGAGCTCAGCGATGTACTTGGGGTGTCACAAAGTCATGGACGGTGACATTTCCGCCCATTCTCCACTGTTTGAAAAGCTTTTCGGGTGCTTCAAGGTGCTCGGGGGATGCAGAGGCCTGGTATCGGTCATCAGTTTGATCAACGATGATTGATCTATCACCATAAAAGGCAGAACGCTGGCAACACGCAACAAAAGAAAATTTTAACTTGAGCAGGGAATTTTTTTTTTGTACAATTCAAATTGCCCAATTTGTACCCCTTGATAAACTAATGAGATCACTACCTTGAACTGTGGGGAAAGGTTCAGCCGTTGTCAAGATACAGCGGGTCAAAGTTGGCCATTTTTCGCCGTTTTTACCATTTTTGGTCATTTGACAGCATTCTTGACCAACTTGTCAGGGTTCTAGCTCGGGAACGGCTGAACCCTTTCACACCATTCAACATGTGAATCAAACTCAATTTTCAATCTCTATAACATGGGGGCTATGAATTTTCGCCAAAAAATTATCTTGCTGAGTTAAATTTATCCGGGTTTGAGTTGTTGAATTGAGCGGCCTTATATGGGAACCAATCAATATTATTTGATCTAACTGTTGGCACAAATGATGTTCCGGGAAGGCTCTACGTCCCCCTAGCACTTTGAATTATCCCAGAAGCTGCTTAAATGCCCAAGATTTGCGAAAGATTCGACCGTCCATGACTTTTTCACACCACAAGTACGTAGCGTATCCATAACATGACCATGAGACCATAGCGCATAATTGAAAAGAATGTACAAGAAAAGGGAGGGGTATAGGGTGGCCGAGCGGGTGAGTTTGGTGTACTGCCGATTTATTCCTTGTGTTGTGGGAGGAGATCCTCGCGCGCGGCCACGCGTTCAGAAGTTGCCCCCTTCGTCCGACGTATCGTCTGGTGGCTCCGGCTCGTCTTCGTAGAGCGGGAGTTCCTGCGGCAGGCGGGGGTGGCCCGTCTTTGTGAATGCCCCGGACAGCTCGTGAATCCTTTACTACTTCTTACTATACACCATTTACTGACTTCTTTAGATCTCCCTGGGTTGCGAAACGATTCTTCGAGATCGGCGCTGGCGAAGAACAGGTTGAGATCCAGGAAAATTCTGATCATCTAATCCTAGAAGTAACTCGACTCGCAAAAACAAAGTTTTATTTGGGAAAAAGACGACGAATGACTGAGAGTGACTGGGTATGCTGTACCATGCTGTAGCTGGCTGTGTCGTGGCAGTACTTTAGCGATACCTAGACAGCACCGGAACCGACGGGTCCTACAACAGAATAGCTAATTATCCTTATAAGCTCGGGATCGAGATTGTTCAAGACGGATCCGCACCCTCTCTTGCCTCTGGGATTTCGCTCGAGAAGTACCAGGCAGCCTGTGATACCGACCCTGTAATCCGGAGAGCTTTATGTATCTTATTGGATGTCAATAGAGCCTCGAATTCCGGGTTCTCACTACCATATAGGTATTTGGTTTTTCAAGTACTGAGCCACCTCAGGGTAGTCTCCCCCAGTCAGACTCCATATAAAAGATATATCGACTATCATACCTTTTATATGGAGTCTGATTTTACAGGCACCGCTCACCTAATAGGAGTCCGTCGTCGATGGGCGTGGGCATGGTTACTAAACGCTATTGACCCAACAGTGTCGCGGGCACGTGATCAATACGTGTTCGCATCACATTTTCTTTTTTCCAGACTGGTAATTTATGAATATGCATGTACTCAACGAACCTACCAAGAACCTACATACAATTCAAGGTCGTTATAGCTTCTGCAGTGTCTGAGCATACCAGGCAGTGCATATATTCCGTGACGGCGACTTGCAGTGCCTTGCCTAAAAAGGAATTTTTTCGCACAACACGGGTAAGCCAACTTCGACGAAATCGCAAACAATAAGCGTGTTCTTTGAGTCTTTCCTCGTTGTTTTGGGCAATCTGCATCCTTTACATACCACTTGTATATGCCAATACCACCATAATAATTACCCCTATGCCGAAACAGTGCCGAAACTGCACTTAGAGCACCAGGAAGATAGAAGATTTGTTTAAGGTCTGGGGGCCAACTTACTGATATTTTTTATGAGGCTCACTCTTGGCCCACTCACATTCAGTAATCTGAGGCTCCATAGGGCTCCATTCGGTTGCGTCACTTCGGAGCACTTGACGTCACTTAAGAGTACTGTACTATTTCGATCAATTCGCCCGGCCTGTGACCTGTGACACCTCGGAACGAAATTTCAGGTTCGTCAATGGGCCGGACGGACCGTGACACCCCCAAAATTTCGTCAATTGTTCAGAAATCAACCACTCACCTCAAGCATATTAAAGAGCAGATTAGTAGTGAATATGGAGCAAAAGATCCAGATTTCTTAGAGAGAAACTGCCGCTGCAGCATTTGCATCAAAAGAAACCATTTGACAGTGATGATTGACCTGATTCGGCCTTGAAAGCCGTCATTGCCCGTCGTGCCGTATCAGCGGCCGTCAGGGAACGCAACAGCGTAAGTAATGCGCGCGGTTGAGCGCACAGAAGAAAAAAATGCTATTTTTCGCGAAATTTGAAGAGTTCTGGGACTTTTTTGTCACATTCGTCAGAGCCTCCGGTGACCTGTGACAGGCGCGAAAATATTCGTCAATCCAGGCGGCCGTGACGCGTGACAGACGAATTGATCGAAATAGCAGTATTTCTCACCAAAAGTTTGGCGTGGAATTGGCGTGGAATTTTTCACAAGTGCTCCGAAGTGACGCTAAGTGACGCTAAGATCTCACGCCAGCCGAATGGAACCTGAGACTTCTCGCGAACACGTATTGATCACGTGCCCGCGACACTGCTGGGTCAATAGCGTTTACTGGCATGGTTACCAAAAGCGTGCTGTTCGCACCTGTTTGCTCCTAAGGAACCAATGGTTTCCATTTGGGGTCGGTCGCGGGATCAGAGTTTTCAAAATTCGGCCACCACCTAAACTGCGACAATAATGAGTGTATCTACAATTTGTAGGGAGGAATTTGCGAATTTGTGGATTTTGAAAAAGTTGTGCCCTATTCCTTACAAGTTTTGGCTACTCGTGGTGCGATTAAGTCACGAGCCCTGGTATTCAGCTCGATCCTGTCCGTGTAAGTAGATCCTGGGTCAATTCAACGTGCTGCATGCATGTAATATAATCCGATGGTCTGTTTCCGGCCAACAATTGCATCAAAAAGAATTGATCAAGTGCCATAAAAGGCAACACAATCAAGCCCTACATTTTCAGCTTGGCAGGACATTTTTTCTGGGACTATCTGTATGGGTCATGTTATAGCGACTGATGAACAGATAGGATTCACAGCTTGAATGGTGTAAAAAGGTTGAGCCGTTCGCGAGATATGGCGCCTTCAAGTTGCCTAATTTTCGCCGTTTTTCAAGTGCCGAAGAAGATGCAGACCTTACGCAGCTGCTTGACGAAGACGCCGCCGAACGTGAAGCCATTCGAAACCAGATTCCCGATAGCACAGCACGAGAGGAACATGATACGGCGGTCGTCAGCAAGATCCGGCTTGCAGCAATCACGGCAATGGCAGAACATGGAGTGACTGTCGATGCCAAGGACAGTAAAACTGCGCTTCAGCTGATTCCACGGGTGAGTTTTCTATGAATGCAAATGATTTCTCATTGATGACGTATGGAGGTCTGCGGTCTGGCGCGAAAAATCCCGCCCTCATTCTCGAGCAACCGGTGCGCGCGCTCATGAAGGACAAAGATCTGAATCTCAAGGCCTACAAACTGACGAACGATCAATGGAACCTTGCAGCAGATCTCCGGGACGTCCTTGAGGTATGCCGGGTTCATCTAGTTCTTAGTTCACTCATTCAGCCGCACATAGTGTGTCAAAGAGCCGACTCTCCAGTTCTCCAAAGGAGGGAATGCTCGGCCCTTGATTTCAGATGTTATTCCCGCATTAGAATCCCTCCGCAACTCCTTGATCAATGCTTCCAACTCAGACGACATTGCGGACATCTGTCGGGTGGCTGCTTACGGCGGATCGCTCGTTCTAGACAAATACATCGACCTTGTTCCTAATTGTGAGGCATATGAGTTTGCAATTGGTTTGTGTTTCTTTATCATTGTGACTTCGGCGCTGATTTGTTCGCTCAGTATCATGTCCTCACCTCAAGTTAGACTGGTTCAAGCAAAACGGGAGGTCGTCGACCCAAATACAGCGTATCCGGGAATCCATCGTAGCGCGCTTTGAAGAACTCTTCCAGCTATTTTGAAAACGATAGACATTTTCGATTCTAGAGTTGTTCTAGAGCTCAGTTCGTGCCGCTGAACTCGGCTCCACTTCCAGAGCTTGCGAGCGTTGGAGAACGGTGATCTCGAGAATTGGATCACAGTCCCGGACTCTCCAGCTCCAGAGCCGAACTCAGCTCGAATATTGAAAGTGTCTATCGTTTTCAAAATAGCTGTCAAGACAACCTCTCAACCAAGCCCGGCTCGACCGTCGGCTCCTCAACCCCAAGCTCCACCTCCAGGTCGTGTACGACGTCGATTTGCAGCACCAATTGGTCCTCCCACACCATCGGCGCCGAAACAAATTCCGAATGACATCCACTCGTATCTCGACACACCCCCACTTCCATCGCTCGAAGGCAAGACAGTCCTACAGTACTGGTCGGTGGAGAAGGCGACACAGCCCGACCTTGTCGAGATGGCTCTCACCTATTGTTCCGCTCCAGCTACTTCCGTGGACGGCGAACGGTCGTTTTCCGAAGGCCGTAATCAATGCGCCTGGAACCAACGAAGTATGTCATCGCAGACATTCCGGGAGCAGATGAGCCTTGGTGCTTGGTCAGACGCACCATTTTTCGACCTCGACGTCGCCGAGGGAATCATCGAGCAGCACGCCTCATCGCTCCGTGGCGTTTCTGGTCGCTAGTCCTTGCTTTCAGCATCCCCTCCATCACTCTCATACTCATTGCGACACCTCATGACAGTTTTGCTACTGATACGACGCTCTTTGACTTATTTTGTCGGAAAATCCAAAATCAGGTGATAGGGCCAAATATACCGATATCAAGCTTGATCAGGCTGTCAAGTTCGGGGTCGGTTGATAAGGTCCAAAAAAGACTTATAAACACTGATCAAGCTTGACCGCCTGATATTGCTTGATAGGTCTTGATCAAGGTTGGGCGGGGAAAATGGTCAAAATGTAACAACTCTCTTGCGCTTTCTGTTATAGTACTTATACTTATGTACTTCACAGTGTTTGATACTAAGTATAAGACTTCTATTTACTATTTAAGTTAGAATTTATAAGTATTTCGCATCGCGCGGTTCGAACCCGCGCGGCTAGGTAATAAAATGACACGATAACCACTATGCTAACGAGCCTTCAGCATGGTGAGGTGGGGAGCTTGTGTAAATTGTTACTGGAATGGCACTCAAATTAACAATGTCAACGTTGCGCTGTTGTTTGGGGCATAATTCGGCCGGATTCTTTTCTCGCACATAATCTACTGTTGTGAACAAAACTTTACTTATGCCGGGCAATGACGTTATGAAGGATGAACCACCAATCAAATTCTTGACTGGCTTATCATCGTGATAGAATTTCCACTCAGTGCCATAGTCTCTCTATAAAGACACTAACTGAAGTCTGAGCAACATTGATATCATTTACTATTTTTCACTGGGTAGTCGGCCACCTTAAGGGTTTCTTGAGCAGTGTTCGCCCTTAAGGCTTAAGATTGGGTCTGGCCGAGCCTTAAGGCTTATTAAGCCTTAACCCTTAATAAGCGTTAAGACCTTAGAGGCCTTAATTTCTTTTTTAGGTAGATAATTCCCACCTTCCAAGGCGCCGAATTCTGTGTGTCTGGTGTACTAGTGCTGCAGTTCTGACCATTGACAAGAGGCATGCCAGGGGTGCCGGAAGATGATTCATTCACACTCAATCCAGTACCAAGCATCATATCATTGCACTTACAGACAAATCCTTTTTTTTTTCTTTGCCGAGCTACTTGTATTTTTTCGCTGGCTCACACGGCTTTAAGTGGCACCAGGGAATGCTGAAGCGCTGATGGCCGATGTTCGAGTGTTGCCCTGCGGGGCCTGTCGGCAAATTCTTTGGTGACGCTCGGCTTTCATTTGCCGGCATCAACCTTGAGGCCTTAACGTTCCAGAGGCTGGGCCTTAAGGCTTATGTTAAGACCTTAATAAGCCTTAACCTTAATAAGGCCTTATGCCTTAGGGCGAACACTGTTCTTGAGTCCATGACAGGTGGAAACATTATTTTTAATGTTAAATCGGTTTCGAATGATTAGGGGCGCTCAATTCTCAGCTCGTCGGCTCGTCTCGTCCCAGAAACTATTTAATTGCATGATGAGCTGATGAGCTGCTGATCCCACTCCGCATTTCTCTCCACTTCCCATCAAAATTTTGATCCCCTCATCAGGAAATCGATATTTTACGGACGAGACGAGCTGACGAGCTAAGAATTGAGCGCCCCTATTGCTCCCCCTTTATCAGAGCCGTCACCGAAAAGCAATAAGCTGTGCTAGAGGGCTTTTTGATGTAATCGATAGATCTTTGATAGATGGTGAATCCGAGTGATGCGAGAGATTTCCGCTTGATCCAGAGAGAGTCCGCTTGATCCCGAGTGATGGTTGGTGATCGGAACACCGTTTTGACAGACACGCACATGCTTTCATCGTTGTGGCCATTTCACGCGCGTCAAGCTTCAATATTTTGGCTGGAATTGCATTTCAAACGAGCTTTCACTGGGGACGACTGAAAAAGCTAATGTAACAAATTCAATAGCCTCATGTTTACCGCGCCCCTGGAACCGCGTCAGGTTCTTATTAGGTAATCTTATATAAGCCGGACATTGCCGGTACCTCATTTTCCCCTCCCGCAGGTCTATTTTGAGGGTGATTCAAGCTCTCAGGCACTCCATACGGGCTGTGATTATCTATACCTTGTTTCCCGAATTTCTAAAGTGGTTTCAGTTAAGCTTGAATGCATTTGTTCATCTCGGCCGAAACACCCGAGCCGCACGTGATGACGACGCGACAACGTTTTCTGTAGCGCGCCGTCTGATTTTGAAAAATCTGAGGAGAGAGAAATGTAGCTTTACTTATTGCATGTAGCCTGCTCCGAGTTTTTGAAGCCAAAAAATCAGTTTCCATTGAGATATACAGTGGCGGCGCCATCTGATGCCACCCCCCAAAAAATGATGGGGCCCCAATCGACTCCACTTGCATCAAAAATTCCAGAAATGGGCTGTTCTATTTTTAAGGGTGGCATCAGATGGCGCCGCCACTGTACGTGCCGTGAAATCTGCTTATATAAGATTAGCTAATAAGAACCTAACGCGGTTGCAGGGGCGCGGTAACCAACAGACTCTATATAGCGAGGGCACCGAGCTGGATTATATAGAGCGTCTGTCTACGAGAGACTACAAATTCAATGCGGATGCTTGAGACTGATACACATGTAGAGCTCAACTTACATTTACCTCAGGGCCACTACCCTCGACAGACAAAGAATGGACTTTTAGTTTTTCTGAAACCTGATCTACGTAGTTTATAATTTCTTGTTCAACTTCCTTTACTCCAATGTGCATTTGTGATATCGATACGGATTTGCGCAAGCTCCCCCTTCTGTAGGCCGGAACTCCGGCATACAAATCATATTTGTTTAGCATCCTATGAACGGAATGTAGTGCTTGGTTTGCGAAGAGAGGGCAGTTTGATCCGTCGGCGAATATTTTCCGATGACAGGTCAGGAAACGGCCGAAACTACGTAGCCGGCCGGGCGTGGGAACCTACGGAGCTGGCTGGCCGCTCTGCGTATCGCTCTCATCCTAGGCTCCATCCCTGACGGATTGCTTTGAATCTGGGCGCGTTTGAAAGCTATTGAGCTGCGCTTTCAGGCTCTTACTATTCTATAGTCTTATATGCTACCTTTTTTTCTGCATCGCAACGTGTTCCCGTCACAAATCCCTGGCCGCTTTCGACTTGCTCGCTCATCCTGGAGCACATATACACATGCAAAAGCTGGACTCGACATAATCGGCATAAATTCTACTCGTTCAAGGCCTGAATAGTTGTGTCAATGAGGTATTTACGCTTGGGTAGACGGAGGGGATCATCGACATCGCGGTGCGTCAAGTAGTCGTCCATCGCCGAGCAGTCATTCACCACCGACAACGGCTCCCAGGTGACATCCTCATCGTCCCACAGAACCTGGAACTCGACAATGCGGCTACGCCAGCGATGCCCATTGATAGAGGCAATGGTCGTTTCCTCTGCCTCTCCATCTGCATCTTCAGAGTCTTCACTGTCACTCGCTGGCTCGTCTTGCTCGTCTGCGTTGGATTCAGACTCGGAACTTGATACGTCCTCATCCTCCTGCTCTGAAGCTTCCTCCTCTCCATGCCCGCGACCTGCTCCTCGCCCACGAGTAGCTCCGCGAGAACGACCACCACGCGCACCGCGAACAATTCGCCCTTGTGCGCGTCCTCTTCCTCTCGCTGCTTTCGCCGCCTCTCTCTCAGCCGCCTTTGCTGCCTTCGCCGCCTCCTTTTCCGCTGCCTTCGCCGCTTTTGCCACCTCCCGTTCTGCCGCCTTCGCCTGTCTCGCCTTCTCCTTCTCCGCCGCCTTCGCCGCGTTTGCTTGCTGCGTCATCGTTTTCTTGATGTCCGGAAACAGCTTCTTTAGCCCAGCATGCATGGCCGCCATCTCCTTCTTCTGTGCTTTCTTCATTAGCGCAGCCTTGTTTTCGGGGGCGGTCATGAGGCGACCATGAGCGCCGTCCTCCTCGTACTCCCGCTTCTGCTTGTGCTTTTTTGCATGGAGCTTCTGACGAAGGCGGGCATTCTCTTTGTCCATCAAGATCATCTGAGCATGATTTTTCTCTAGCTCAACGCCCGCGGCCTTTGCAATGTCGCGCAACTTCTCATTCTGCGCTTCCATCGCCTTCGCATTTTGAGATGCCGCTCCACGAAGTGGGGAGGGTACCGCGATCTTATACAGTGCTTCGACCACTTCTCGGGTAACATCAGATGTCGACGATGATGCAGTCGGAGGAGGTGGGAATATGGGAGGAGCGGAATCGGTGGTACGTGATGTGGACGAGGTTTGGGAAGCTGAGGAAGAGGGTCTGTGAAGCCGGGGGTGATGTGGTAGTACGCGAGACCGAGGACGTAGCACGAGATGTTGTAGAGATAAGAGGAAATGGATCATCTTCGGCATTAGCAACGACCGAAAGCGCATCATGACGCTCTATAGGAACAAGTAATGCAGGGAGACGCGCAGGGAGGGGTTGAGCTGCTTGGGTTGTGTAGTTGAGGGAAGGAGCAAACAACTCCTTATCAACTGCATTTTCGTCAAAGGGGTAGATACCACACTTGCGAAACGCGGAAAGAATGTTGGATTTGGAAAAAGCTTGCGCGCGGGCAAAGGCGTAGTTGGATAGAAGATTGTATTTGTCGATGATTACATCGTTTCTAAGTTGCTACATATACAACCATGAGCCTCTGCTGCCCTAAATCATTCCAAATCCGAACACACCTCCGAGACACGAGCCTTCCACTTGCGAGACAACGGACCAAAGACTCCAACATCACACGGCTGTAGAGCGTGTGTTGTGTGCGGGGGTAGACACAGAACGAGAATACGATGTTTCTCGGCAAAGTCAATGAATCGGAAGGTTCCGTGGCTATTGTGACCGTCGAGGATGAGGAGCCGATAATCGGCCGGGTCGTCAAGCTTATCGACCGTCGAAGGCGCAAAATCCTTCTCGAGCCAGAGAGCCCCAAGCTCTTGGTCCGTCCATCCATTCGGTGAAATAGAGATGCTAGAGGACAATCAGTACTTGAGGGCAAATGAAAGCGAAAGAATCTCAGAAACACATGCCTTGCCTCGGCGGGATTATCCTCTCCCCACCTCAAATCGCGTCGAGCCCCTTGGAAGACCACAGATGGAGGGATGGCCGACCCATCGGCACTAATGCACTCAATGATGGTCACCAAGTCCCGATTACCGGTTTCAATACGGGACACGCTCTTCTGGTCGCGATCAACAAGAGCCTTGATCTTGTCGCCGACACCAAGTTGTATGCCTAAAAATTGCATAAGCAGAGGGTGGGATGGAGGACCGAAACAAAGGATGATTGCGTACCTTTTTCATCCATGTTATAGATGTTCTTCGTCTTGATATCATACTTCTCTATCGTTTCTTGCAGAAGTTCAAAATAAGCATGAACTACGGTGGGGTTCAAGGCACGGGCACGACATTCTTCAAGGGCGGAAGCCCATTTGACTTTGAGATCGGGGTTACGCTCCTTGAACCGTTGCGGCCAGGATTCGCCGACCGGAGCCCCGGCCAAGTCAGACGCGTAGTCACCGACTGTGGCGAGAGTAACAGGGAAGCCGCGTTTTCCGACGATCTACGACGAGGATGAATGGAGCCTACAAAGATGGAATGGCACGATTCAAAACACACCTTAATCCATTCCTTCAAGACAGATTCCTTTGGCGCGCTCAACGCACGTTCATGGGCATGACCTTCAACGCGCGTTGGAATACCCCTCCGACGACCTTGAAGGGTGGCGCGATGGACGCTGTAATACTTGGCCGCTTGGCGTTCCGACACGCCGGTCTTCTCGATAGCGATGATAGCGAGCTGGAGACGTTGTTCTTGGGAGAGCTGCTCAAGATCGACGTCCGCGATGTCGGTAACAAGCTCAGACATTGTGGAGGGCAAGTAGAAGAGAATAAGAAGAAAGTAGAGGGAGGAATACAGAAAGCTCTGTTCGTTGAGGCCAAGAGTGAGCTCATTTAAGGCGTAGACGGCTTTGCAGGGCACACAGATACTGGGAAACAATGTATATTGAAGAGGAAAATCGAAGGACTCGATGGTAGTGCGACATGAATTAATTGCGGATTATGGCGACCACGATGCCCAGCACCCTGGAATAGTAAACGAGGGTTGAGCGCAGCACCATATCAGCTAATAGATCTTGCAACGCGGGTCGTTTCGGCGTGTGCTGGTCCAGATAGTTACACCAGAGTTATCGAGTAGGTTTGGGATGACCGGTCATCCCAATGCCCTGGACGATGTTTATGGAGTTGTGGTAGATAAAACGAGTTCAGAAAGTCATTGAGAGACATACATGAACATATAATGACATACCGCTTCAACTCTGCCCTGCTCGTTTGCCGATCCAAAGTACTGGAAATTTGCCAAAACGTGGCTGATAGAACAGCGGTTTACAACGACGATAGCTGATGGATCGCCAGAATAAGTAGTGAGCAGCTTCAAGGGTGCTCTATAAACGCACTGGAATCCGTACTTGAGCCACTCAGGGCTGCCTTCTCCGTAAAATTGAATCGACAGCGGCCAGAGAGTGTATTCATGGTGCACAATGAGAGTGCCAAGTTTCGAGCCCATGGCATCTGAGGCAGAGACGATACGAAGCTGGCGATCTCACAGCTCTTGCAGTGTTTTTGATGCCTTGAGAAGGATTCATGGCGACCACAACGGGAAGGGAAGGAGGTGAGCGGATTCGAATGACCGTTACGAGCCAAGGGTAGCCTCTCACTAAGAGAACGTGCTTTCGATAGCGCAATTTGAGCAAGAGATGGCTGAGATCGACACGGAGATGCCAGCCGGTACTTCGGCCGAATTAAGAAATCCGGCAATTTCCTGGTTCCCCCCTCCCGGATCACACCACAGCACCCGAACCACGTCACCAAATGCCGTCAAACTTGATTTCAAGTTCCATCTTAGCCTCAACTATGAGTTACAATCGCTATCGAACGGAAATAATTCGTGTACAGCTTGAAAAGGCCGAGTGGCCGACTTCCTAGGGGTGGCCGACTACCCAGTAGGAAATAGTACTTTCATCGCCTCATCACAGCAGCTGTTTGCAAAACTAATGGCACCATTAACAACACCTCGTCGAGAACCTGCCCCTCTGTACCGTGTATGAAAAGGAGGACTGTATTTTTCACTTCCGTTGAGCAGCTTTGGGCAGGATCAATCACCCGTGCACCATCAGTTGAAAGGGTGCGTCATCAGTTGCAATCAATCTGGATCAGTAGGGATCAGGCTGGATCACTCGGAAGAACATTCGGGGCATGCCAATCTTGACGTGCGCACGTCAAGGGCAGTGACGCCATCAAAACGCTCTCTAGCACAGCTTATTGCTTTTCGGTGACGGCTCTGATAAAAGGGGGAGCAAGCTCCCCAAAAAAATACACAGGCGAGGAGCTAGGGCAAGCGGATCCGGCAATTCAGCAAAAGAACCCCACCCCGACGGGTTAGTGAAAGACATAGTCCTCCGCGCGAACGTGGCTTTAGTGTGCCGACCTGAGCGGCCCCGGTTCGGGGGACCCCCCGAGCGCAGCGTGTGGCCTAGCTGAGGGGGTATCGAGGCTTCAAGGCTTGGAGGAGGATTTTTCAGCGCAACTTGAAGTACTTATTCAGTCGTCTTTTCCTCCTCTCCTGAATTGGCGACTTGTACATACATGTCATTGTCAATGTCCTCTTGATTCTGTCCTTTCTTATATTTATGACCAAATGTCCCGTCTCGCCACTGCCTCCGCCCTCCCATTCGCTTTTTACCCAAAGTCCCCACCGTTAACAACCATACATTTCTACCGCCTAGTTATGAGATGTCCCAACGTAGCACAAGCACTGTAAATCTACCAGCCACCATTCAAATTCAAACCCTCTGTTCATGATGTTTTGTTTCGCTTTTCTCGCTATTTTTCACCAGTCGGGAAGGGCCCAGGTAGCCGAAACGACCCATAGACAATCAAAGACCGAGCATTGCACTTAGATGGGGTCAGTGACCTAACAGTGAGCTGCTGAAACCATATCATCCCGAAATTTGAACTCACGCCGCGAACTTGTGACGATCACCTGTCACGTCACGCTGGGGTTGACCTATCCAACAATGAGAAAGTACCCATAAGCTCCTGTGTTCTAGTGGTTGAAGAATGTCAGCGTAATTTGCTGTTCGGTATCGCCCGTATCGAGTGGTCAAGACGAGAAGTCGAAAGAAACTGCGTTTGTGTAGAGAACGTCGTGGTTCCGGTTACAAACGCATAAAGACTACGTAATGCTTACGAGAGTACAGTATGCTGGAAAGTAAAGAGTGATAAATAATTACCGCTAACAAAGAATCTGTGTTTCAACGTCATGAGTTCGAGTCTCAACCTGCGCAATCTTTTTTTCCTTGTATTTCTGAGAACTTAGGCCTATAGCATTATTGCACCACGCAGTGGGCCCCCGGCGGCGAGCGGAAAGCCCCGCGCAGCGGTCGGGGTCTGGGGTGGAAAACCCCAGCCGTCCGGGCCGGCGCCCGCAACCCAAACCCAATGATCAAATAACACAAACAAAAAATATCATTCACAAATGATACAAAGGAGGTAAGAAAGCCGGAATTTTGGAGCTGCTCCAGCAAAACTCACAGGAAAATTGCCGTTTTCACCGAGCGGCAGGTCCACGAAGTGGGGCGCCGCAAATCTCGGTGAAAAACGGCAAATTGACTGTGTGTTGAGTCGGAGCAGCGGAAAAATGGAGGCAAAAAAAGGCAGCGAGCAAGGAAACAACTTTGGCGGAGCATGTCACGTTGTGTCACAGATGCGTGACAGTTCGCGGCGTGGGTTTGGTCTTCATTCATCCCTGGCCTGCTGGGATCAGCACCGAGCTGCTTCGCAGTGTCAAGGAAATGGTGGTACTGACAGTACTTACCAGGTACTAACTGTTAACATTATGTACAATTAATTGACACCATCTCGACATCCCAGCGCCGTATATTGAATGGAGTGGAAGGTAGCCTTTTAGACTTTTGTCCGTATTCACGCAGTTGACTCCTTCGCAGACTGAACTGAACACGGCCGCCCAAAGTTCCAAACTTCGCACAGGTACGCTGGTTGTGTTTTGTGCTAATTTATATGCTGACGTCTCCCCGTGTTGTGCTGTGGGTGTTTTATTTTACTTCGACGCGAACTTTACTGTCTCATTGTTTGCAGGACTTGTAAGCTTGACCAGTACGTCTGATTGCTTTGCTGCGGGAACGCGTTCTGACGATTCAATTTTATAATGTGACGCCGTTACACTGTCCCTGTTCACGCCATGCTTCTGATCTGAACGATTCTCCGAGAAGGACATCGGTGAAGTTTTGACTCCAACTTATTGACAACTTTCCGTTCGGTCCAGTGTGCCTCTGTGGCCCTCGACTAAAAGCAGGGTTAACACGGGTGTGTGATGGGTGTGTATAGGACGTATATGCAAGCTTAAGCTCGTTTCAGCCTCCCCAGTACTCGTGTATGCTCGACGTTGTTCTGAAGATACTCTAGTTGTTCACTCTATACTAGAGAATCTGCGGATTGAGGTATCCCCCGACCCGGGCAACCTCACGGCCGCGCGCGGGGTGGCCTTTGTAATCCACTGCGATACAGCGGCCGCAGATAACACCATCTCAGAAATTGTGATTTTTTTTTTCCTAACCTTGTAAGTTACAGTTTGTTTAACGCACAGAACCCCTCAATCAGCCAGAGCGGCTTATCTACACCTGGAGTGAAATGCGTCACAATAGAAAAACGCGGATGATGTGGGAGCGAACAGAGTCCTCCGACCACCGTATTCTACGATGGTCAATATACGAGTATGTTCAGTGCATAGCACGCACCCGTTCTCCGTCAACGCCGCTAAGAGGCTCTGCTTCACTATCCGTCCCTCAATGCCCTCTGCAAGGGCTAAGGTTAAGATATTGCGGTTTCCCTCTCCGTTTGTGGCGCTATCTACATGCATCTGTGTCCTCAGGACTTCCATGCGTGCCGCCGTCTCAGCGATTGCTTCCTGAGCTGTCAAACCAGCAATCTCGAACTCTTCAAGTTCAGCATCAATGTTGTTCACTATCATTTTAATCACCGCATGTCGACTAAGTGGTGGAAAGACACACACTTTAGAGAATGAGTGGTACAAGCTGCTGTCGTCTGCGTTGAATTGAGAATCGCTGCAGGAAGGATTCAACACCCCCGCCGGGCTTCCACTGAGCTTCCAGCAATTCAATATCCGACTTAAGAGCCTCTACCCGCTTCCTGACTACTTCACGTGAGTGAAGTCCGTCGGGTAAGCAGGAATAGTACGTTCGAGGCCCGAAGGCGTCGAGGGGGATTTACTGGGCAGAACATATGACGGCGATTTCTCGACGGGCTTCAGGAAATTTGCTTCTTCCTCGACCTTCGGCTTGTCCTCGGCCAACTCAACCCTCTGCGACAGCCGGACTTTTGTCCGAACCGGATCTAGGTCCCCTGGCTCTCTCCCACTAAATTTTGTCCGAACGGCATCTAGGCTTCCCGGCCCTGCCCCACCAAAATTTGTCCGAACCGGGATCTGGCATTGATAGGGATAAACAGAGGTCCTCGCCGCGCTCAATGGTTGCCATCAATATTACCATCAAAACAGAAAATGTAAGGTTCTCTTCCAATTTCTACTCGTTTCCTCTGATTTCAAGCATTGCCAACATCAATTCGAAGCTGTATAGTTTCTTATGGTGTTTTCTTTTTTCGCTGTTGCCGATGGCCATGTACTTGGCCTCATCTGACATGGATAATGAGCCAAAAGAATCAAGATGAAATCAAGACACTGAATTGTAGATTGTGCTCGCTGCAGCAAAGTTGAAGCTCTGAGATTCGTAATAATCTCTCCTCTTTCTCCCTCTTTTTTTCTCTTTTTCTGCAACTTGAAAACTTGATTAATTCTCCGTAACCACAGACATGGTACATAAGCCGATTTCAGGTGCTGGATGTATGTAAACAGATTACTGACCATCACCAAGATCAAAAATAATTGATGTTTGGCTGACGAGCCGCCGGTTCGTGTGGCGGCTCATCGCAAAGCCTCTATTGAGGGATATCACCGAGCTGGTTTATATAGAGCATCTGTCTACGAGAGACTACCCCGCGCATATGGATAATTCAAGCATCGGATTCAGCTCTCCGGCGCCGCTCAAGCGCCGCTACTTATATATGAGACAAAGACGAACCATCGCTCTCAGAGCATGGACATGGACGCCGCACTTTCCATTATGATTGGCATTGCATTTCGAGCCATTATCGACGTCTGTACATGTCCCAATGGAGCATTGTCCGCAAATGTGGTTGGTCTCTGGGAAAGCATAGTCCTCCTCCATTTCACTTCGAAGAACACCAGGGCTTCGGGCCCATGGCCATATCTGGCTTGTGGGGTACGCGTTTTTGGAGACTTGCTAATGACGCAAAGTATATTCAAATTAGCGGTCGTCTTCCTGTGGATCACAATAACGCTATTAATTTTTGAGGCTGTGCCCGTCGATTGCCAGATGTGAGCCCCAGATCGTTTTCCTTATTTATTTCTGTAACGTTATACTATAATTTCCCTAGTAATATAAGAGTCAAAAATCCCCTCCGTCTGGATGTCCGATTTGGCACCTCAAATTCATCGGAAGTACTCGGAGAGCCTTTGTGGTCGCTTTCGCCGTCATATGTTCTGCCCAGTAAATCCCCCTCGACGCCTTCGGGCCTCGAACGTACTATCTCTGCTTACCCGACGGACTTCACTCACGTGAAGTAGTCAGGAAGCGGGTAGAGGCTCTTAAGTCGGATATTGAATTGCTGGAAGCTCAGTGGAAGCCCGGCGGGGGTGTTGAATCCTTCCTGCAGCGATTCTCAATTCAACGCAGACGACAGCAGCTTGTACCACTCATTCTCTAAAGTGTGTGTCTTTCCACCACTTAGTCGACATGCGGTGATTAAAATGATAGTGAACAACATTGATGCTGAACTTGAAGAGTTCGAGATTGCTGGTTTGACAGCTCAGGAAGCAATCGCTGAGACGGCGGCACGCATGGAAGTCCTGAGGACACAGATGCATGTAGATAGCGCCACAAACGGAGAGGGAAACCGCAATATCTTAACCTTAGCCCTTGCAGAGGGCATTGAGGGACGGATAGTGAAGCAGAGCCTCTTAGCGGCGTTGACGGAGAACGGGTGCGTGCTATGCACTGAACATACTCGTATATTGACCATCGTAGAATACGGTGGTCGGAGGACTCTGTTCGCTCCCACATCATCCGCGTTTTTCTATTGTGACGCATTTCACTCCAGGTGTAGATAAGCCGCTCTGGCTGATTGAGGGGTTCTGTGCGTTAAACAAACTGTAACTTACAAGGTTAGGAAAAAAAAAATCACAATTTCTGAGATGGTGTTATCTGCGGCCGCTGTATCGCAGTGGATTACAAAGGCCACCCCGCGCGCGGCCGTGAGGTTGCCCGGGTCGGGGGATACCTCAATCCGCAGATTCTCTAGTATAGAGTGAACAACTAGAGTATCTTCAGAACAACGTCGAGCATACACGAGTACTGGGGAGGCTGAAACGAGCTTAAGCTTGCATATACGTCCTATACACACCCATCACACACCCGTGTTAACCCTGCTTTTAGTCGAGGGCCACAGAGGCACACTGGACCGAACGGAAAGTTGTCAATAAGTTGGAGTCAAAACTTCACCGATGTCCTTCTCGGAGAATCGTTCAGATCAGAAGCATGGCGTGAACAGGGACAGTGTAACGGCGTCACATTATAAAATTGAATCGTCAGAACGCGTTCCCGCAGCAAAGCAATCAGACGTACTGTGGAGATTTGAGGCCGGAATAGGAAGATATCTTGCTGCATCACTGACTTTGATGCACCGGTAAGTCTTTCTTAATACCTTCCTCTCGTGCTTTCTCTTAGTTTTTTCATGTGTGCGTAGCTAAGATGTACATGAATGAATGCCGGAAGTTTCCGGGGGCAAGGAGTAAAAGGTAAAAGAAAGAAATCGAAAATCCAGACCCATTGTGCAAATCCAGCCCTATTTGGCAGGATAGTATAGCAAGAGATCAAGGGACATTTTGGCAACTCTGCCCAATAGGAACCCTTCATTGAACCTCTATCTGAGACTTGTATTGGGCAAAATTCCCAATCTGGACCTTAGCATCGTGCTATAAGCCCTCGACGTCGAGCGTGACAATGTCGCAGTGTGATGCTGGCATAAGGGTGCGGGGATCCAGTGGGGATCCCACGCTCTCTATCTCATGTCCGGTGCGTGTCTCAGCTCATTCTAAGTGACTGTGTTGCTCAGAAGAAGCCGAGTTTGCCGCAGTTGACATTGTGTGAGAAGTCCGAGGTGAGATACAGCCGTTTTGGAAACAATAGAGACTTTGCGGTAGCCACTGGTGGCTATTAGAGAGTTTGCGGTGAGCCGCCAGAAGCCACCTGGTGGCTCCAACGGCATGCGGATTGGAGCGGCTACGTCATGTGGCGGCGCGTACAGCGGCTCGTCGCGCGCGGTCCTTAGCACAATTTCGAGGTTGGGTACCTTGCATACTTGACTATACCTTCAGCCAATGAGAGTTCGTTGTCCAAACGTGCATAATTGTTTTGAATTGAAGCAATTTCCAGCGTCAACCGAAGTCTTCGGCTCGAATGTGCGATAGCGTCAGATTTTCAGATCCAATTTTCTTCGTGTGTGTATGGTTCAATATGTAGATGACTAAGTACTAAGAATACACTCACAAAACCAAATTTGAACCAGTCTTACCAGCCACCAAACGAGCCGCCAGACAGCATAGCCGCTCCAATCCGCATGCCATTAGAGCCGCCAGGTGGCTTCCGGCGGCTCACCGCAAACTCTCTATTGGTGGCTAATTTTTCTCGGGACCGGATGACAGCCTCTGGGTGAATTAGCCACTATTTGTACTACCTATTCACGGGATGCTAGGGTGGCTAACTCTAGCGGGAGGCTCAAAAAACTATTGCACACGAAGAGCCACAAATAGCCACCGGTGGCTTCCGCAAAGTCTCTACGGGTTTTGATCGAGTGGTGCTCATTCGTTTGTGCTTACCTTTGTTTTGCTTTCCGTCACCAGCTCCACTTCAGCCGAATCTGAGTTTCGCTTCCGCCACACACTGGCACCCAGAGAACACCAGGAAAAAATAGGGGGTTAACAGAACTGAGTCAAGACTCAACTGCTACTTGCCCAGAGCCATGAGTTGCGGGCAAGGGCCAAAACAAGAGACCAGCGGCACTTGATGCGGTACGGCAACGCCCCACAAAGTGGTGCTCCCGGCTTTGCCGATGACAGAATCGTCAACAAACGTAAGCACAAACGAACGAGCACCACTCAATCAAAACCCGTATATTGTTTTCAAAACGGCTGTAACCAGAGTCCGAGGGAATTTCGGCAACAGGTCGTGTGATGAATTGATTGATACAAGTCTGCGCTTGTGATGCTTCGAGCTCTGATGAGCGAGCAGGTGAGTCTTCCAATAGGTACAGTGCCGGACACGCAAAGTCGACAACTGTGATCTTCCATTTATGGAAGGTGTGACACATGCTCAGGCGGCTAGTTTTCTGTGTAACGAGCCGATTTCCCCAAAACTCAAAATCAAAAAAAATTGACCCCAAAATTTTGGCCGAACACCGAGATTTCATGGGAAAATTAGGAAACATAGCGCAATCGACTCCGTTAATCGAGCTGGTTCTGTCCCTGATACAGCTGGCTCCAGAGACCGAGGTTAGCGTTAGAAAGCTTGCTGTGATCACCATTGAGCGTAACGACGCAGTGAGCCTGATGTTTCTCGCACTGGCGGGCTTCTTCCAGTTCTATCATCCACTCCGCGGCCGTTTTCGGCTTCTCTTCTTCGTCTTCTTCGTCGTCCGTGCCACTCTTCTGTTTCCTCTGGAAAGAAAGGTATGTTATTTCGTTTACATTGCGACTCGACAGGTCACGTACCTTGACCGGTTTCCCTGTCTTCTTCGCAGGCATTTCCTTGGGGGCCTTGGGTGTCCTGTCGACAATAGTGACCTCAACCGCATCCTTCTTTCGACTCTTGTTCTTGACGCGCGCGATGAGCTCCCCACGAGCCGAGGCAAAGAGCTCTTGAAGGTGCTGTGGGGTTCGGAGGATTCGAGGCAGGTCAGCGCGTTTCGAAAAGCTAAGCTTGTATCCTATCTTGAGGTCGGCCTTGCGAATGTCCATATTGTCCGCCATTGTTTGCATGAAAACAGCGTGCGAGATTGTGGATGAAAATATCGTCGTATCAGTCGCGCCTTCAACAGGATAGATAAATTTGAGGTCGAACGCTGGCGCCTCTTCGCATGAGAAGATGAAGAGGAGGACGAGGAGGAGGGGAGACATACGAGCATTGTTTTCGTCGTCATCGCTGCCAGAGTCATTGTCATTCTCGTCAGCATCCTCAGAGGTGTTGTCTTGATCTTCGTCAACCTGCTCCGAGTCTTTTTTCTCGCCTTTCCCGGCAGCCAGACCAAGAAGTCCTTGCGTCGCCGCTTGCACAAGCTCTTGGTCATCGTCATTAGTTGAAGAGGAAGCTCCATCGGATGGCACGCTGAGTACATCGGTTTCCGACTCGGAGGCCTTTTGGTATCGTAACTTGACCGTGAGTTTAGTAGGTTGCTCAGCCGGTGGAGATTTGGACGACGAGACAGCCTTTGGCTTTTTCGGTGGGCGGCCGGGGCCCTCGTTCTTGTTCTTGCGTTTCGTCGATCCGGTGCCCGAAGGAGGAAGAAGAGTCGCGAATGTGACGCGTCACTCAGTCACCCTATTGATGGGGCTTCTTGGACGCGTCAGAAACGCGTCAATTCAGCCCCGTTCCGTCCGCAACTTGCGGAGCGCGTAGATGAAAGGTAGACACATGATTTCTCCCCTTTACCTTGTCTCAAACGGCTGCCTCGTTGGCGAGAAAATTCGCGCGCTTTACAGAAAACGGCGGAAATTGGGCTGCCCGTATCGCGGTATTATGCTGTAAAATCTATACCATTCGATGCGCGCTTCGAAATAACGCAGTTTGCATATAGTTGTATTGAAATCCGTCCAGAATTGAGCTCAGAACAATCGATATACTGTGGCTACCCAAAAAAGGATGTTTTCTTACGTAGTCTCAACATATATGCAAACAGCAATAAGCATCAATGAGCGCTGGTGTGAATAACACCTGGAGTGCTTCCGCGTCAGGTGGTCAAATCTGCGAGGATTGTCTTCTAGCTCAGTGTCTCACCGCTACAGAGCAGACAGGTTGCCCATTCAGGCTTGTTTATATCACCACATATGACTGGGGGGTCAGAGCGGGGTATTGGCAGCTTCCACTGAGCAGCAACCCGAACGGCTACACTTTCGAAAACACTGGTTGCCGATTGTATGGCCTCCGTCTCAAGCAGTTGAGGCCGACAGACACATCGATATGCTGTCAACGTTCAAATAGAGGGTTTGCAAGGAGCCATTGGACCATCCAGTCGCAAACGATACTTTCTATGACTCCCTTGAAATTCATGATGTGCTTCATGACAAAACTGATAGAATACAGTAAGTATAAACTCAGTCGGGGAGGAAACGACTCATGTATTATATACCTGATAGAATACAGTAAGTATAAACTACCAGGAGAATCAGTAAGCTGTAAGGACAGTAGATACGAGTGCACATACCTCAGTTGTGGAGGAAACGACTGAGGAATGTGACGGTGACACAAAGCTACATAATGAATGTGTGACGCGTAACGGAACGGATTGCGAGTTGGAGAAAGTAAGGTATGTACGGTAAATGGAAGAGAAATAAATACTTCAACACTCCCCCTCAACGAGCATCCGGTCGGGGAGCCATGTCCAACATCTTGACGAGAGTCTTGTGGCGTGGTGCCGGCAATGGTTTCGTGAATAAGTCGGCAACATTCACGCCACTCATCACCTCTCGACTACCATATAAGGGTGTGGGAAAGCAAAAATTTGTAATCCTTTCTCGGGCCGCAAAAAAAGGCCGATTTCCTCGGAAACTGCAGCAAACGACTCAGTTTGATTGCAGCTATCAGGCTTGTAAACGGCTAAGCTGTAGCATCAAATTTCAGTTTTCGGACCCAAAAAAAATGACCGATTACACAGCTACACACTGTTTACCGGTGCATAGAGCCTCGGACCGAGGCAGAATGTCTATTTCGTGTGCTTTCACGGTAAGTAGATCAAGGTTTAGACCGCCAGGAGCGGAGAAAAGGGCAAAAAATGTAGGAAATTTTGGTTCAACAGCCGAAAAAAATGACCGATTACGTAAGAAAATGAGGTCTTAACGTGAATCGCATTCTTTTCATCGGTTTCCTTCCAAAAAAATTGGTTTTGAGCTCTAATTCTCAGCCGATCACTCACAGCACGTGTGCCGAAAAGGTGGCGGTTGGCACTGTAGGAACGTAAACGGGGACGATGCAGCGATAGAGGACTGCTTCACGGATCCACCAGATGGCAATGTGGACGTGCTTCGTTCGAGCGGTGACTTCATCAGTATTGACAATCATCCGGATGGTGGAAGTATTGTCGATGGAAAGGGAAGTCGGTCCGGGAGGTAGTAAGAAACCAAGCTCGAACAGAAGAGAGAAGCGATTAAGCTGGATCCGATGAAGACAGCATACCCAGAAATGGATCGGGCGTGATCCTTTGAGTTTGCCCAGTCTGAATCGCTCAAAGCGTGAACGGTAAGGTCTTTATTGCCGCCCAGAACAAGGACAGAGTCGCGTGTGGTTTTGAGATACGCGAGGATCCGTTTAACGGCTTTCCAATGAGCTTCACCGGGGTTGGAGCTAAATTGCGATACGGCCTGAACTGCCTTCGTGATGTCTGGACGGCATTGAACAGCGGTATGCATAAGCAAACCAACGGCGTGCTGGTAGGGAACGTTGGCCATGCGCTGGGGTTCTTCCGAAGTCCCGAGGAGATTGAGACTTGGAAAGCGGAGCGGCCGACGTGTTGACTGGCGAGTATACGGGCCGTGCATCCTCCATGCGATACCAAGCCACAAACGAGTCAATATAGAAACGATGAGACAAGGACATGGTGCGGTTCGCACGATCACGCAGGACTTCGAGGCCAAGATTAAGTCCTTGATTCGGACATGCTCGGAAATCTGCTTCTTTAAAAGTTTGACCTCTGCAACAGAGGAGCAGAATAAACCGAGATCATCAACGTGGACGCTGATGATGGAAATAGCTCTCTCCAGGCGACGAATAAAGACGCACGGATCAGCAATGCACACCCGGAAACCAATCTTGACCAAAATGGAACGTAACTTTTGGTACCAGAGAAGTGCGGCTTGCTTTAACCCGTAAATTCCCCTTTTCAGGAGACAGAGGTAGTCCTCCTTTCCACGAACACGATGGCCCTGAGGCTGTCACATGTAGATAGGTGGCTCTTCTGGATCCGTCTCACTGATGAGAAAGGCAGAGTCGACGTCCACAACGTGGAATTCCCAGTCCAGCTTCGCAGCTAGGGTTAGGAGATAACGAAGCGACTCTGACTTCACAACAGGAGCAAAAGACATCGAAAAATCGATACCTGGGCGCTGGGGTGTACCCTGTGCACATACAGTTGCGGCGAAATCAATTTACTTACCTTTTATGGAAATTCCCATCAATCCTCTGCTTTTCACCAGATATGAATGGGTTTCTCAAGCGGAAAGTTGATAGGAATGCTGAGAGACTCAAGCCTGTATGTCTGATGCAGGAAAATCTGTATCTTTGTATTGATTTTGCCGGGCTAGCCGCCGAGATTGTCTAAAAAAGTTCAGCCAAAACTGGTTAGAAAAATGACAGGCTGGGTTCGTTTTTGTGCATAGACCTATTCAGCACAAGGACTACAGGCCCTCCGTTCCATTTTCAAATACCAGTGCGTTGTTTTTCTGTGCAGTAGGGCGGTTCTGATGAGAATTTCCATATTTGGTAACTAAATTGATTTCGCCGCAACTGTAGACGAGCTTTGTACCGAGTGATAGCACCAGTACTGTCGTGCTTCAAGGCAGACGACACAGCTATTTTCTTGCCAGAGAACTCGACCTCGCAAACTCCCTTACCCGCGGGCGTGGACCAAAATCTTCTGACATGTCTGAATTTGACGATTGGACAAGCCGTACCGCTGGTGGATGGTGCAAAGCCGGGTTCCGCTCCGAATATTGGCCTAGCTGCTTTGCTAATGGTACTGGATTCGCTGTTTCTATAGAATGTATCGAACGTGGATAATTTTCCAATATTACTCTACAGGTGAGCCTCGACAGCGATCATAGTCTGCGCACGTTAGTTCTTTTCACCTTTGTTTGCTTTGCTTGAGCTATACCCATTGACAGGTACCCGAAGGAAGGAAAAATCACGGTTCAAGCGAGAGGACACTGGTTCGGGCTGGGTATAGGCCTATTAGGGTATGCACTCGGATCGGGTACTTAGCGGAAGAAGAGAGCAAGAAGAGAGGCAAACAGGAGATCGGATCCAGTAAGGTGGACGTCACTCAGCAATTTGGCAGATTTGGATACGAAGATCGATACTGTAGTAGAACATGCTCAAAGTACAATTTTTGGTGGAAGATCTGGGCTTGGACATGGAAAGCTCAGACTGCTTTCAGCTCTCAGTGTTGAAGTCCAAAATAGTGGGGAACTTCCAGACCATATCGATTTCTGGATGTTCAGATGAGCTCCGCGGGAGGTCACCCAACATCCGGCGGCTTCTCTTCCGAGATCATTCGGCTGAGCTCCTGTCAAGGGCTCGGTCACGGTGTGTGTTGCTGCCCAAAAGAATTGCCAAAAGAATGTCCAAAAAAGGCAAGAGAAGGAAAGGGAAAGGGGAGAATTTCAAGGAATCTGGATGTACTTTGGACAAAAATTTCGCGGCTGCGCCGCAAACTTCCCCTCGTGAAATGCTCGCTTGTTGCCGGCATGCCGGGGTTGAAGCGGCGGCCGGCAGAATACCATTATAAGCGCTGTTTTGTTCGTCAATGTTCGAATGCAGCGTGAATTCCCCGCAGAGGTTTGGTATTGGAGGTATTCTATTGTCGGAGATACAGCTGAATACCCGTGGTATCTCTTCTATATGCTTCAAATCGGCCAAATTGTAGAATTATGCAAAAATGTGCATGTAATACCGAGATATATAGACTTCAAAGTCGGGAAAAATAGCAAAAATGGCCAAAAATATGATGGTCCCAGAAGTTTTGAGGGCTCTGGTGGTCCGTACAGTGGCGGCGCCATCTGATGCCACCCCTAAAAATAGAACAGCCTATTTCTGGAACTGGTGATGCAAATGGAGTCGATTGGGGTCACATCAATTTTTGGGGGTGGCATCAGATGGCGCCGCCACTGTACGGACCACCAGAGCCCTCAAAACTTCTGGGACCATCATATTTTTGGCCATTTTTGCTATTTTTCCCGACTTTGAAGTCTATATATCTCGGTATTACATGCACATTTTTGCATAATTCTACAATTTGGCCGATTTGAAGCATATAGAAGAGATACCACGGCAAGCTAAAATTTGGGGTGTTTTGCCTTTTTCGGACATTTGATCGCGCATCACAATTTATTGATCATGGTTCTAGAAATATGTAATTCGGTCGACACCCAGGTGCGGAAGTCGCATTGCGAGTCTTATTATTTCTCTGGTTTTACTGGATGGAAGCTTAGATACGGCTGTCCAACAGCCAAAGCTATAGACGGTGGAACTTGGACGATGGGACTCAATCATCCTTCCCTTTTCGGCGAGAACATAACCAAAACATGTTGGGTATGTGGACAATGGTCCACATAGGAGGGTAAGCTTGCTTCAGTGCGAATGGGAATTCAATATCGTAGTCGAATACGTCCAAGTCATTCATGTACAGTAGCTAATCTTGCTAAATTCGGGCAACATCATTGGCTCAAGCAGTGGTTCGCCCGATTTGGGTAACCAACTTATTTCAGTTGACGAACCTCAGAACCGCCTCAGTACTCAGTAACCGCCCTCATATTCACCTTCAAAACCCTTCTACTCCTTATGAATCTGGTTGCACACTCAGTGGCCCTGTTTTTTTGGGTTATCAATTTTGACAGCTAAAGCTTATACTCTTGCTTACCTAACTTAGGCCTGATCGGGTGCCTCCGATTCTGGTTCCAGATTTTTGGACCCCGAGCTTTCCCACCCAATTGCGTCTCTAAATTCCCATAGAAGGTTTAGTTTATGGCCAAAAAGATACTTTCCGGTTGAAGAGTGGTGAAATGTCGAGAGAGCGAATCAAATTGAACATTCTGAACTTGCGATCGGAATATTCTGGTTCAACTGCAGAATGTATACATCTTTTGCACTTGTAATTATTTGGCCACTCTCGCTCCATAGAATTCAAAAATCGGTACAAATTACTCTATATAGCATAGTTTAGTGACGAATGATGTCCAGAAAGGGCACAACAGGACCGCTTCTTTCAGGTTCTGGAAGGTTTTCGGCCGAAATTCTGGTGCACCCGATCAGGCCCTAAGTTATACTCACTGGTACTGGATAGTGGTAAGTATATTCAAGACACTGGTAGTAGCACAAAGTCTGGTAATTCTCTTGAAGTTGCTCAAAGCATTCCCCGAGCCCCGGCACTGGTGGCGATTTTAAAAGTGCTTGTAACTTGAGGAGGCTTTTGGGAGGCAGCCGAGGCTTGTAACTTACAAAACTTGATGCTTACTGAATTCTTTCTTAAGGAGCAAGCAACCATTGAGTATATAGGTGCTGGTAGGGTATATATATTTATTTACAGCACATGAGGTTCAAACAGGCCGATTGAACTTGGGTTGAACCCTCCTGAACCAAAGTTGAACACTCGGAAAAGCTCGGAAAAGTTCATTCGGCGCACAGTCCGAAAGTCACATGGCAATGACAGTGGCGGCTGTTCCCGAAGTCCGAGGCCACGGACTCAGGACTCCTGGACAGTGATGATTGAACGTAATTGTACAGTAAAGTCACATGTCTTTGCTCCAGTCAACAGAGGCAGCGAGCGGGGTGAGTGGCACTAGCTAAGGTGCTGAACAGCGGGTCAGGTCGTCTGAAGGTTAATTCTGCTGTGTTTTCAAAGGTTTTTCTTCCAAAAATAATTGCAACTCGAGGCGTGGTCCAAGCGCTAACACGTGACATTTATAGGCCTATAAAGCCCTATAGCTAAGCTATAGGCCTTTGCCCTTTAAAAGGGCTTTAGGCTCCGCCGACGCACCTTTAAGGCCCATAGGACGGTCACTGATACTTGTACCGAGGCAACCGTCACGGTCACGGTGGGGTCCGTTGCGTTGCCCAAACCGCGCGGGTCACGGTCACGAGCGGTCTAGGCACATTGCACAGCCATCCACTTTTCGGGAACCAGACAAAAGGGGGGAGCAAGCTCCCCCAATCAACTTGTTCTCTTTGCGATTTTGAGTCCTTCGGAACCTCAGAGAGTTTTTCTTTTTGCAGATCTACTGACTCAAGAGGCACCAGGCTTGAGGCCCTGGAGCCACTTTGTTGTGCTCACCAGTGACCATTCAAATATATGTGAATGTCAATACACATCTGACCCTAAATTCCGTGTCTGAATTCTGTTTGTGTTAAGTTCCTGGATGTTTATGAACCAACAGAGCATAACGCTTTCCTAGCTCATTATGAGGCAATCACAAATGTTTCCGACTCCGAGTGCTCAACTTTGGTTCAACTCTTGCTCAGCTCAAGTTCAATTGGCCTGTTTGAACCTCATGTGCTGTGATCAATATATGTACAGTACCTTACCAACATTTATATACTCAATGGTTGCTTGCTCATTGAGAAAGAATTCAGTAAGCCTCCAGTTTTGTAACACTGAGTCTCCTCAAGTTACAAGCACTTGAAGCACTTTGTCACAAGTGCCGGGGCTCAGGGAATGCTTTGAGCAACTTCAAAAAAATTACCAGACTTTGTGCTACTACCAGTGTCTTGGATATACTTACCACTATCCAGTGAGTATAAGCTTTAGCCAAGCTTTAGCTGTCAAAATCAATAATCCGGAAAAAAACAGGGCCGCTGAGTCACTGCAACCAGATTCATCAGGAGCAGAAGAGTTTTGAATATGAGGGCGGTTACTGAGGCGGTTTTGAGGTTCATCAACTGAATAAGTTGGTTACCCAAATCGGGCGAAAAACTGCTCGAGCCAGTAATGTTGCCCGAATTAATTTAGCAAGATTAGCTACTGTATATGGATGAATTGGACGTATTCAACTAGGATATTGAATTCCCATTCGCACTGAAGCAAGCTTACCCTCCTATGTGGACCATTGTCCACACCCAACATGTTTCGGCGCCAATTCGGTGTGCAGTCCGAAGTCACATGACAATGACAGTGACGGTCATTCCCGAAGTCCGGACTCAGGACTCCAGGACAGTGCTTACAAAGCATCCGGACGGACATTTGTAAGCATCTGCATTCTGGAGCCCTATAAGTACCGATGAATGGGGAAGCAAGCTTCCCCATCACAGCGCCGTCCAGGGCAAAAAAAGCACGTCCAAGTCCAAATGCCGAGTTGCCGGACAGTGAGGTCAGAGCTCCACATCCGCAGCACATATGCTGCGGACGCTCTCACACTCTCTTGTCGCCCTACCACCACCACCACCATCTCGCCAACTCGTCGTCGGCATCGCCATCGCTGTCGTTGTCGTTGTCGCCGTCGCCGTCGCCGTCGCTGTCACCGCCCCCGCTCTATCCCTCTCTCTCTTGCTAGAGTCAACACTGACGTAGCAGATCCCGCCAGCAACAACGCCCGCACAAGTTGGTTAGACATGCGGAGGATACGGGGCAGTCTGCATGCGAGGGGTGGGCTGTATTTGGGAACCGTGGTACGTCAACAAAGTGGATGGTCTTCAAACTTGCACTGACTGCTTGTCGTGATCTCAGGCACTTGTCGCGACAGCTACAACGATTCCAGCAACGAAGATCAACACGATGATAGGACAGTATGACGAGACGGATGGCCAGGAGCGGGCGTCATTGCTGTGTCGATGTGTATTGATTTATGTCTATATCTTCATTGACACCATCTAGTCGCAGGACGTTAGCTCTCTCTCTCTCCGGTCTGATAGGCGAAAAGTGTCACCGTTGAGCGCCGAGCAAGGGTGTCGAGTGCAATCTGAATCGTAGCTGCCGTACTGTACCATTTGTATAGTCTCAATATCATATATTTTTCCTATAAATTTAATTCGCCCTCCCTCGATTTTAATGTACGATGCCCATGATTTGAGACGGTGCTCTGAACTTTTAAATGATTTTCATGTACTGAGCACATTAAAATGGCACATGAAAACGTCAAAAAAGAATATGATTTTATCTGAGCGCTAGGTACATGAAAATCCGGGGACGACTGATTTTCAGAGCGTGGGTACATGAAAATCGGGGTACCAAGGTACACGATTTTCATGTGCCCGCATCTTCACAGTGTGGAGCGTTCCGAAAAAAAGTTCCCGCTGATGAAGTGACGTCAGTAGTACTTCAACTGCGCCTTCAGCCTCTCAATCTCATCGTCCCTCAACAACCTTTCCAACGTCATTAGTTCAGTCATACGTGCCTCATTCTCCTCGAGATACTGGATGTACTGAGCTGCCCGTGACACGATGGCCGCTAGGCTTCGTTCCTCAGAGCCGCCAGGAACAATCCGCGCGAGTTGGCCAATGCCTCCATTGACTCTTGCACGGCTGCGGCATTTCCTTTGGCTCTGCTGTGGGCTGTAATCTTTGCCCAAGGACGGCAGAGAAGACCATCTCACATGATACTTTTTGCCTTGGCGGATGGCACCCCCGCTCGACCTTTGGGTTGGCAGCGTCTCGAGCGAGTCTGCATGTTCCACAGCATTGCCCGCAACTGTAGTCCTGTTCGCTTTCTTCTCCGCGAGCTTCTCTGTATAGAGTAGAGGTCAGTAAAATCACTAGCAAAGAGTTGCAAAGGGCAAATGAATGACTCTTCCCGTGTAACCAGGCGATAGAAAAGAATGAGGACAGCGGGACGAAATGGTACCTTTGCAAGCGCAGCTTACCAGTTGTGCGCAGTACTTGACTGAGCTGGAGTTGAACGGAAAATGTGATACCCGTCAAATACAAACACATACAAACAAACAAGCAAAAATTCGGACTATTTAACATGTGTTATTCATCTACGTAGCGAATCTACTTAGGTACGAGTACCTCGATGAACCCAAAAGAAGGAAAGAGAAAATACTGTGACATTCTCAGCGGCCAAGTCACAGCATTATCAGAAAAGAGGGACTTAGCTGCGAGCAAAACAGATCCTTGTTCTTCATCGGAAAGTCCAGCCTCGTTCAGCCTCACAGCGGTTCGCGCGACAAGCTCGCTAGCCGTGTCGATGCGCCACTGAGAAAAATGGGTGCAGTCCACAAATATGTGCTGCATGCTCTCGACAGCATTGCACCCCAATCTACACAAGCTGGATGGGAGCTTTCCTCTTGATGCCAGGGCTTCCGCAGTGGGCAGTTGTCCGGACCGGGCATACAACTGAACAACCGCCGAATGAGCTGATAGAGCGCGGGAGTATGGGTAGTCGGGAGGGGGTAGTGTGTCATAGATGCCCGTTAGCATACGCATTCGGTAACCGAAGGCCATATTGGACGCGGTGTGTTGTGACATGAAGAAATCAACAAAGGTTCGAGTGTTGGACTCGATCCATCCGTCGGCAGCGGTGTAGAGTGTGTATTCATCCATTGAGAAGGTGGGAGTCGGTGCGACGGGAACAAGCTCAATGTGACGCTGTGCACCTGATGCGTAGTAATCAGCTTCTCGATTCATTTGAGCTGGCACTGTCAACTCAGCGGAGTGACCACGGGTGTATGCCATGACGGTGGGGCGCTCTTGGGCAAGCCTCAGGATCCAGCGATAATAAGATCTCCCGTTCATATTCCGCAAGCGCGAGTCCCGGGAAACTTGAGCAAGAATATCGTGGATGAGGTCGACAGAATTTTGGTGGTCAGAGTAAAGGAGTGGGGCAGGTCCATTGCCCCGGCTCAGAACCAGCGCTAAGACATGAGCCATTAGTTCTCCGTGTATGTGATAGGCCTATGTTATACTCCTTATATTCCGCTTGTCAACTATTACATAATATATCTTTACTTTGCAATCTACTACGATGTGTGAAGACTAAGATACTTTATGCTGCGAGCCACAGCTCTCGGTTGGACCCCCTGCTTGCCTGAGTACGCGTCTAACTACTCCACGGCCCCGGTGTTGCAGGGGCTCCGACCGCGGGTAACACGGTCCCTCGTCGATGGGACACAACGATGGCGAGCGCTCTCGACGCGCTCGTCCCACAACTCACGACCTCTGCGCCTCAATAGCGCAGGTTACCCTTTGCCTCTCTCCCAAGAAGCCGCCGAAACGACTCGCATCACAATGGAGCCCACCGCGAGGGCTTCCGGGAGGAGGAAAGAAAACATCAAGTCTCACCCAGCGCTGAGTCGAGTTTCTCGACTCTTGTAGCTGCTTACGGGTGGAACTGGGGACGAAGAAGACCTTCCAACAACCTGGGCTGGGCCGCTGGATAGGTGTTGGAAGGATTGGGGGCGCTGGGCGCCCGACTCGATGAGCTGGCACTGTGGCACATCGAATTATCGGAGGAATGGCTGTCACTGGGTGACCTCCCTTCCTCCTCTTCATATTCTATCTACTGGCTAGCTGCGCTTACGCGCAAGCGCGTACTTTTTACGCCTCGTTTGGCGTCGGCGCGAGCGTCGAAGGGCGTGACGTAGCACGACGCCGACGGTCTCACGCTGTGACGTGACGGCGACACACTCTCCCTCCACCCCCATCTCCGACGCTGGCGACGACCACAAAGCGCTGCCTCAGGCTCAGCTGCTGGTGGTCCCCATCTTGAAGTGTCTCGCCAAAGCCCTGAGGCATTCAAGAACTCTATGTTTTGGTGGACGAAGATTCTTCGCGCTGCGGTGACTGGCTAACTCTTCTGGCCGTCTTTACTTGGAAGATTTCGATAACGGGGGGCCGGCCCCTCCTCTTTGTTCATCAACTTAACCTTTCCTCTATGGACGTCAAGCCTTTGTGCAACGGACGAAGGTCGGAATCGCTGGCGTACGTCTCGGTAGCACCAAGCGCTGTTTTTACAGCTGCGGGTGTCACTCCGTTTGGCGATTCCGTGACTGGAGACGGGAGTTCAAGGTGTGGAGATGTGGGAAGGATTTCGGAGTGGGGGGCCTAGAGGATTGAGATTCCGCAGGGCGTAGGAAGGTTTGGATTGGGAGATTTTGAGTTGGAAGGAAACGACGCCGCGGTACGCTGGAACGTTGCGAACGGACTTTGCTCAAATCGGACGAAGCGCTGACACTTCGGTGCCTGGCTGCATACCTCCGATGTCCGCATCCATTGCGTCCGCGTTCCTGAACGAGGGGCCGGATATTCGGCGATTCGAGTAGATGAGTTCTGGGCGAACGAAAATATAAATGAATACT
This sequence comes from Favolaschia claudopus, assembly GCA_037176885.1. Taxonomy (NCBI): domain Eukaryota; kingdom Fungi; phylum Basidiomycota; class Agaricomycetes; order Agaricales; family Mycenaceae; genus Favolaschia; species Favolaschia claudopus. Next base: position 1,261,889 of record JAWWNJ010000030.1, read on the forward strand.
CGATGAACCACCAACCCGTTGACGTCTGAGCAAGCGCTGGATTGCCAGCTGCACGCCTCGGACCTCAAGGCACGCGCTGCCTCCGTTCTCCGCTCTCCCAAACGGCCTCGTCTCCTCAAAATTAAGATATGTCTGGCTGCGTACCTCGAACTCAAACGGTGCGGACGATTCGCACCTGAAGCCTGTGTGCTTGCGACGCGTTGCTCGGCCATGTCTTGAAAGCTTGAAGGTCTTTGCCCAAGACCTCAAGAGGCTCGAGCTGGGGGCAGACACTTCGTTAGCCCTTCCAATTCATTGGATCTGCCGCGCGATCGCGTTGCGCGCTGCGTGTAAACAGATGTCTTTCACGACGATTCCATCTCCCTGTCATCATGACCTTCCTCAACGCTCAACAACCCTTCTTAATACGACCGAGTCCCGCCAGCCTCGACAGAGTATTCGCGCGAGATTATCAGGGCAGCTCTATGCGAACGTACTCTTGACTTGCCAAGTGGCGTTCCAGTCTTCTGACGGTCGTATTTCCTGACGAACGGCAGCCTGTGCGATCTTGCGAGTCCTTAACTCCGACACGAAGATACTGGTGCTGGTTTGGCCTCGAGGATCGTTGGGATGGGGGGCGGAAGTTCAGCGTGTTGGCTGGAAAGATGCTGGATATGTGGAACATGGAACGGAGACTCACTCCGAGTTGTGGACGTCTGAGGTAGCGCTGACACTCTGCTGTCTGGCTGCATGCCTCAGACGCTCGCATCGACTGCATGTACTGGCTCTGATTGGGAAACCCTGGGCCCGCATCAGGTTCGGCTGCCGGTGCACGAAGAATCTTCGCGCTGAGGGTGCTCCTTGAGAAATCTTTGGGCAGACCTTCTCGTTTCAAACGACCGGTGTGCTGTACGCATCTCAATCGTAAAACGTGGCGAGTCACCAATGGGGAGTGCATCTCGAACTTATTCGTCCTCCCGGGTTCCCTCCTTCCTCCACGTCTTCGATGGAAACAGACGCGACATACCATCCTAGTTCTACTTCCTCCCAGATATCTCGACGACTTGCTCTCGTTCGAAGTTCAAGCGGATTCTTCCGCTGCTGTGAATCACGCAGCCGTCTTCGACGTGGACATCCGAGCACCTTCATGCGGCTACTAGCAGTAATCTGTTAGTCGGCTTCGTCGTCGGGAGCGCTTGTACTTCATCCCGCCAAACCCCGTACCTCGTTACCGAGATTGCGAGAGCGCGAGCGGGGTGGTGGACTCTTGCCATTGAAATCACAGGGAATGGATTCATTGATTCTCGGGATGGGGGCCTGGAAATTGGGCAGGTTGGAAGGAAATGGGCTTGAGCTGGAACTCCGCGCTCGAGTAAGTGCACACCTCGATCGCTCGGGAACGCGCTGCGCTGCTGTATCACTGGGAGAGCTTGGAGTCTTGAGGACAACTCAGCTTCAAATCTGTAACGCAACCCTCTTGATAACTCATTCTTACGCGAAGATCGACCGCACTCTTCGTTGCCAAAATTGGGTAGTGTTGCCGTCCTGCAAGTCTATGACACACTTCGAATACTTCGCAAACTGCTGAGACTTTTCGGAGATCTCTTCATGGACGGCATGTATAGTCCTGCAGGCCGTCTTGACTGGCATTGGCGCTCACCCATATGTGGGTTGAGCGTCGTCGGACGCGGCCGTCTTTGCAGAGGAATCAATCTCCGCGACTGATAGCGCATTGCTGAGGATCGGGGTGGATGTTGTCAATCTTGGGGTATTTGAAGATTCAATGGAGATTGCGAGGTTCTGAGGTTGTCGTCGGACAGGGAAGCGCTGACCGTTCAGCTGCATGCCTGTGTGCCGTGAATATAGAGGTTTGAGGGCTGTAGATTCAGCAAGTGAATCGCAGGCATGCGCGAGCGAACTCGTTACGTCCAGGAAGCGCTGACGCTGCGGCGTCTAGCTGCATACCTCAGATGACGTTGGCGCTTCCAAGCTCGGGTTGGGTCTTGATGATATCCAGGGGGAAATCGTAGAAATATTGAACGAGGAAGCGCTGACACTTAGGGTTGGGCTGCATGCCTCCGTTCTTTGAATATACGCGTTTTGGGAACCGAGATAGATTGGGTACTGCTACATACGAACGCCTGAGTAGCGCGACGTACCTCAAGTCATTCGTCATGCATCTCGTTCCTTTCCTCTGAATCTTTCAATACCTACACCCATCCCGTTAACCGCCTCCACCTTCGTGTTGCTGCTGGCGATCACTGGCGATCATTGGATAGAGGTGTCCTGGGGTCCTGTGAATCAGTCTCGCCGTACAATACAAGACGGACCATAGGACGTACCGTCCGTCACCTCCTGCCCTCTCCTCCGTTACGGAACTCCTACAATGGGGGGCGAGAATGAGCTTTCGAGCGAATACCAGCGCGAGCGCTATGGATGGGGGGGGCTTGTTGGAATTCACGCGAAGACGATTTTGTGTGAGATGGAGCGCCAGGCCATCCAACGTCAAAGAGAAGTGAATCTCCGACTCGACGAATGGAGGACAATGGATCGTTGGAGTGGATTTGAGGGACTTCGGGATAGGTCGACGAGGAAGCGCTGACCGTTCAGCTGCATGCCTCCGTCCCTTGAATATAGACCTTTTGGGGGCGAAATATATTGAGATCCTGCTATAGACAGACACTCGGTGTACTTACCCACCTCCCTTCAAGGCCTAGTTAATGAAATCGTTATGGAGGGCGGCGATTCATGGATTCTCTTCCTTACAATCGTGTTCCGCCGTCTCGCGTATCCCTTCGAGTCTCCGGCTACTAGCACCACTTTCCGCCGACCGCCCTGTGCGACTTCATTCTGCGAATCCCATTCACGTTTGATTGTGAAGCGCGACCGCGCGGGGTTGTCAATGGGGGGCAGTCGAGTGACCGTGCTCAAGGACGAAGACGTGGCGAGCGACTGCCTAAGATGGGGAGCAGCGCGCGACTTTAAGTCGGCGTTAGCAAACTCGATGCAGGATATTCATACGACGTACCTCCAGTCTCAATCTACTCGTTTCATCGTGCGTTCCGTCTTTCCGGCCTACCACCAATCTCATCGCAAGTCGCGGGTTACCTCGCTCTGCTCTGCGCGCGTGCTCTGCCCATATCCCGTTATGACGGTGGAATATCAGGCAAAGCAGACGGAAAACACACCTCATCGGTTTGCTGCACCGCTGGGGGGCCTCGAGCGGTGTGCAAGAGCGACGCGAGCCGCATCTTCTCTTACTGGAGACTGCCTGTTTCGTATCGTTAGGATGAAGATCCTCCAAACCGATTCACGGCTGCTGAACAAAGCTGGAACGAGCTAGTGGAGCTCACGGAGCGGATCTGCACGATTGGGCACGAGTTTGCGCGAGAACGATGATACACAAAAGGGTCTCGTCTTCGAGAGCAAGAGCGGCGTCCGTTTTAGCATCGTTCCTCTGGATACCAGGAATTCCGCACGAAGTACCAGTTGGCGTTCGTGCCGCTGCGTACTTCGCCCGACGTGTTTCTCCCTGCTTTCAGCGCTGGCAGTTCCTCGCAAAACCTCGTCACGTAGGTCGTGCCTCGAGTCCCATCCATATCCTGTTTCTTTCTACCTCCCATCCTCGCACACATCCAAGCCCATTCCAACCCTCTCCGTTTTCTCGCGAATTCCGGTCTCAAGTACTTGACCAGAAAGCGCGGTTGTTTGGAGTCTTGATGGAGAAACAGCGTGGGGACTGTTCTCGTCGGTTTCTGGTTATGGCGGCAGGGAAGAGTCTTATTGAAAGAGCCGTGAACGCGACAGAGGCCAATTCCATTCGCGAGGTGGAGAGAGGATGATTGAGGTTGGATTGACGGCACCGACGGTTGTGGAAGAATCACGTCGGACTTCGGCTCCGACAGTCCGAGCTCACGCCGTCGCAACGGTATTCCTTTCTCTTTCCACCACGTCGACGGCTACAGCGCCTCGTCAAGGATGCTGGTGGTTATCTCCCTATTGGATTTCAATGGAATTTTCCAGCCCGACTTTCCCTGAAGACTTTCTTCGGCGATACCATCCCCTCTGCAGATCTGTCAATATCTCTAGGGAACGCTGCGTATGATACGTCTTGCGCTTAGCTGCCCCGGCGGTACGATATTATGCATCACTCGAGAACTATCGTCTCTTCATTCCGACTCTTCCCTTCATCAAGCATGGCAGCTTTGGCCATTCTTTCAATGCTTTTTCGCATTGCTATCCCGCCTCGAGCGCGTTTGGAACGCTGCAGGGGTTTGCGTTTCAGATTCAATTTTTTTTCTTCTCCTTCATCGCTGTCGCTGGGGGCTGTGGATGGAGAGCGACAACACCATGAAGGAAAATCTATCGCCTCGCGTCTCGATGACGAATTCTCCGAGCGCATCCTACACCACTCAGACCATCATTGGGTCGCATGCTAGCACTCTCATGCTTTACCTCTGCGTTTACGTGCACTCGTTTACTCTTTTCCATTCGACCCCGGCGCCTACTTGTTCACATGTCACCGCCTTCGCCACTTTCCTCGTGTTGTAGTGCATTGCGGACCTGCTTCATACGAGGAGGACGGGCTTCTACGACAACCCTGGAGTGACTTGCGAGATTCAAGCCCTCCTCTTATTCACGCCGAGCGCGGTTGGTCTGCTGCTGGTCTATGTCTCAGTGTTTCATCGACTTTCGAAAAGAGGCAGATCTGATATATCATGCCTATGATGCAAACACTATGGGTCTGTGCGCTAGTCGCTACATCCTTTGTTCCCTTCCAATCATGCTATTTCCTTTACATCTATTTACCTACCTATCCGCCGGCCGCAATCTCGACGGCCAATTATGACATATGCTACTCAGCCCACTTCATTCGCCTACGCCGCCACACTCTCATCATATTCTGCTTCGCCTTCGTTCCTCCGCCTTGCTCATGAACTTTCCACCTGCACAATCTTGTCATGCTGCTATACTCTGTTACCCATTATCCCTTCCTCATCCAGCCTGACACCTCACCACCCGTTCCGTCTTCTCTTGGCACTGGACCCAGATTATGGCCAGCACATTCTCCCGCTTCTCAACCTCCCACATTTCCTCCTGAAAATTTTTCCACCCTAAACCAACCAACCAGGAGTGATAATTTTTCATCGTGTAGTTCATGCTCGGCCGTCTTTGCATGGACTACGCAAAGAAAAAAGGGGGGCTGTAGGGGATGTATAGGGAGTGCATACCCTGAGTCTATGCGTAGCGTAGACTCAGAGGCTGCTTGAGCATCAGCTCAATATAGCACCGGGATGCACTCAACGTACCCTATGTGCCAGACGGGAGCAATACGGGCTGGCCTAAACAGCTACAGGGTGCTGCCTTGAGGGAAGACCTGGAGCATTGCTAGGGCGATACTGCAGAGTCTATGCATTAGAGGCTATGCCTCCATAGCTCTGCTATTCCCCCCAGCATGCATCCCCCGAGTCTGTGACTCGCAGCGTGCAGAGCGTCTGGGATGCACCATAGCTCATACCTCTTGCCAGACGAGAGCAATAGAGGCTGGCCCAGGGATCTCTGTGGAACATAGATCTGGAGCTTAGCCGGGGCGCACTGCAGACGCAGTCCAGAGTCTACAGATGAACACCTTCCTTGTGTAGCTCTGCTAGTCCGCCCTGGCTGCCAGCTGGGAATAGGCATCTGGACTAGGTCGCAGATGCCATTGCGGCAGACAATAATGCAGAGCATTGATGCCGCATTCTCCAATAAAGCTGGCCAACTTTTTTTTCCCTCCTTCTCAATGGAAACTCTACATCCTAGGGATGCAGGATTTGGGGGGCCATTGTGATGCTATCCTGGGATGAGCATGCTTAATTTTTGCTTCATGGCAGGCACCAACCGTGTGGGGGGCACTGTGATAGGCCTATATTATATTTATGTACTTACACGTTTGTTACCTTATATTCCGCTTGTCAACTATTACATAATATATCTTTACTTTGCAATCTACTACGATGTGTGAAGACTAAGATACTTTATGCTGCGAGCCACAGCTCTCGGTTGGACCCCCTGCTTGCCTGAGTACGCGTCTAACTACTCCACGGCCCCGGTGTTGCAGGGGCTCCGACCGCGGGTAACACGGTCCCTCGTCGATGGGACACAACGATGGCGAGCGCTCTCGACGCGCTCGTCCCACAACTCACGACCTCTGCGCCTCAATAGCGCAGGTCACCCTTTGCCTCTCTCCCAAGAAGCCGCCGAAACGACTCGCATCACAGTGTAGGATTGACAAATTGCGACCTCGGAGCTGGACAACAAGTGTTGTAGGTCCTGTAGTCGCCGCAGTGACACGCCGCCCCTCGCCGAGTCGCAGAGTGACGCCGATGCGGGTACAGATAGCATAGAACCATCGGTGCCCCAAATCTGTGCCGATCCGGCCGTCTGAGACGGCTTCAAAGCAGTGCTCACGGAAAGCTCGCGAATGCAAGCTTCTGCCCACTGTTGGCGGTCTTTGCGGGCAGCGAGTAAATCCTCCGGTCCGTCAAAGAGCCAACAAGCAGGGAAGGACTGAAGGGACTCAGCAAATTTATCCCAATTATCACTTTGAGTTGGCGTCCATCGACCCTTCCGACGTGGTGACCAGTCGACGTTGAAGGTGAGTTCTCCCGTTTCTTCTCTACGCCAGACTCCCAAGTCTGATAACACTCTAATACCCTTACTACGCATGGTGCGAATAGTATTGCCATCGGGGTTTCCGAGACGATCTGGGCGGTTGTGATTACAAAGGGAGACTCCGACTCGAGAGGACATGAGAGATCGAGACATCACCGCGCAGAATCTCGTGGCGGTCCGTCAGCCTCAACGACAGAGGTTCGTCTAGCAGTGACATGATACTCTGGGCGGTGATCCATGCAGCCGGAATTTTCTTGTAGTAGCGCCCAAAATTCTTAGAGACTCCGGCACCGTCGAGGGGGTATACACAATCATTGATATTGCAGGTCCATTCCGCCAGCGTGATTCGAGCCAGCGAGCGGTAGGCTTTGATGTGATGGTTCAAGTCGCGCACCAGTCCATCTACAGCTATCCCGGCATTGATTCTTGCCAACGACGGAAATCCTAGTCCGTGGAGCGAAGCTAAGGGTTAAAGTTAAGACCAAGTTAACCCTTAATTAACTTGACCCTTAACTCTTAGGTTCAACACTGAGCTGCGAGCAAGGTTCGAGCATGCTCCGAACACAGCCCGCGTCGCTCTCCGCGCACCGCCGCCAGCAAAGGCAGTATTCCCGCCTCTGAATCTATACCTTTGTTACCTCCAGAAGCAGCTTTGATAAACCCGCCGAACACGCCTAAAGGAACGCGTCGCCCCGCACGCAAGAAACCACCGCACCGCCCGTCCCCGCAACTCACCACCCGCGTTAGCCCCAGTTCCAACCGCTTTGAGATTCTTAGTCCGGCCCCCCATAATGATACCGCAGACCAAAACGAGTTGGATAGTGTCAGCGGAACGCGAGGGGGGACAGAACGCGAGCTCGCTCGTAGTCTGTCTCCACCCTGTGGTGACAGGCGAGTTTTCGGTTCTGTCCCCTCTGTCGCTCCTACTACTCCCTCTCCAGCGCAAAATGGGCCCCAGCCTCGCTCAGCAAAGACCACCATGAGCAAGGAGAAGGAGTCGGCATTTCTCATCGCCAAAGAGAGCGCGCTGGCGGCGACTTCCTTCGACGATCTTGCTCTGGCTTTCCGGTCTTTACTGTCGCTGATCTCCGACTATCGCAAGAACGCGCCGACTACCGCCTGCCTTGAAGCTCTGGCTGCCGTTCAATCTCGCCTAGACTCTCATCACGAGCTCACTCGTCAAAACGAGACGTCGGAATCTTTCAGTGCTATTCTCACAAAGTCACTGGCTACCCCCATAGAGACCATGACTGCCCAGATCCAGGCGCATGGGCATGGCAAGGCTATACAATCACTCAGCAGATCTGTCGACTCAATCAAGACTGTGCGCGCTACCTCTGGGTCCTATGCTTCTGTTGCCGCTCCACCTTCGTCTCTCCCAACGAAACCAAAACCAGCCCCCGTCACAACTACTCCAGAGGAACGAATTCTCTTGCGATGCAACACGGCCGCGCCGCCTTTGTTCAGCAAACCGTTTCATGAGCTAGTTCCGGAGGTCAACGCGTTTCTTGTCGCAAACAGCCTACCCAAGGTAGTACATATGTGCTTCCCGGTCAAGGGACGGAGGTCTGTTCTTGATCCCCGAAAACAAGGAATCAGTCGCCTCTCTGCTTAGAGACTGGATGCTATGGGGTCCGCATATCTTTCCTGGCGCTCGGATCATCCCCCCTGCTACCTATTCCCACATTCAAGTGGACGGTATTCCATTCGCGGCGGCTCCAAGCTTGGAGAGTCTCGCTGGTGAATTGGAGGAGCGCTATCCCGAGATTGGGCCTGTCATCGGCATTCCTACCTGGGTCAACCCTCCGCCTAGTCAAGCGCAGATTTCGGCTTCCACTGCGGCAGGGCGCAAACTTCGCACTGCGGGTTCGCTTTTCTTCCGACTCCAGTCGAGGGAACACGTCGATTTGGCCGTCTCCTACGGGCGTCTTCGACTCGCCGGCTCTGCCCCGACTGTCTCCCGCGGATTCCCTCATCTCCGCGTTACTCAGTGTTGGGGATGCTTTAAATTCGGACACACCAAGGCGAGATGCACGGTGAAGCAGCCGAAGTGTGGGGGATGCGGTGAGAAGGAGCACGGCGCAGTCTGCTCTTTGAAGCCCAAATGCGTCAATTGTGGCGGTGATCACCGTTCTGACGCCTTTTCCTGCCCAGCGAGAAAACGCGTTGCTGAGTCCCTTCGCCTTCGAGCTGTTGAGCTAACAAGTTACCTCAACAGTACCTCCATTGTCCAATCCTCCTTGGCGCTCCGGCTGCCCGACCGTGCCTAGATGCTCATGCTTGTGCAGATTAATTCGTGGAAGTCGCGCAACCCGCTCGAAGTTCTAGCTGAATTCGACATCATTTGCGTCCAAGAACCACACCATAATGAAGCACAGAATGCTCGTCAATACCCCGGATACGCCCTTATATTCCCTGATGCCTACGATAAGCACCGTGTTTCCATCTACATCAAACTCACCTCAGTACCAGCGTCCAACATCTGTCCTCGCCCTGACCTTGGTATATCCGGTGATATTCTTATCGTTGATCTTGTGCTAGGTTCTCAAAAGATCTCGCTAATTAATTTATACAATGACTCGGAAACTAGAGCCGGGGTCAAACTGCTGGAACATGCTCTTCCGAGGCTAGCAAACCCAAGAACTTTTCTCGTCCTCGACTCCAACTCTCATCACGTCCTATGGGACCTCAATACCGAAACCCGCCAACGCAAGGAAGACTTCGAACTTCACGATCTTCTCGTTTCGCACGGTCTTCTCCTCCTTACTCCTCCTGATGTTCCGACTCATATCTCCGGCAACGTTATAGACTTAGGTTTCTGTTCTCCGCTGCTCTTTACTCAGATTCACGCCATCGTTGACCCGGCCCTCTGTGTCGGTAGCGACCACCTCCCGATTCACTACGTTTTGGACTTCGAAGTCACCGAACGAAAATCGACGAAGTTCAACCCGGCGAAGATGGACTTGGAGGTCTTCCTGGCAACTCTCCGCGAACATCTGGGCTCCCGTCCGCTGCCAATCATCGACTCTGTGGAGGAGCTCGACGATGCAGTCGACTTCCTCGACGAGGTTCTCCTTGCAGCGGTAATTGCATCCACACCTTGTCATCGCCCTTCTTCTATGGCCAAACGCTGGTGGAAGCCTCGACTCACTCAACTGCGCAAAGCAATGCGTAACAAGCGGCGAACTTACCAGCGTTATTGTGTTCCATCCGCTAGAGCTTTGTGGCTGGAAGCTCGTCGTGAATTTTATCGCGCTATCTCTCAAGCTAAAGCCGAGGTCTGGACAACATTACTGCGGGAGCTGGACCGTGTCGACATTTACAAAGCACTGAATCGTCTCAAAGAACGCCGTTCTGCTGTGTTCCCCGCCATTCGTGATCCCACCACCAATGCGATAGCTCTCCCTCACCGCGATCGGGGTCGTGTTCTCGCTCGTGCTTGGTTTGGTGACAAGGCTGTTGAGCTCACCCCCCCCAGGTCTCTCGGACACCGATTCACTGCCCCCGTCAGATGTGACTCCGGATACGCGCGTAGACCAAGATGGCAGCGGCGCCTGGACTAAGCGTGGGGGGGTTCACACGGAGGCATTCCCTCTTGGTGAACTTCCGCCTACGGCGGACAGGCAAGATCCACTGCCTGCCCCTTCATTCACATCTGAAGCACCGTCTTCTGCAGATCCCATCTCGCTGGCAGATTCCATCGCAATTACGGATGAACGCTCATTCCACCCCGTCTCCGACTCTGAGATCGACCAAGTCATCTTATCGTCCCCGCCTTGGAAAGCTCCAAATGGGATACGCCCACCGGGGCTATTCAATACTTCAGGAGTGGATCCGACCCATTTTCAAGGCTTCACTGCGTCTAGGTGTCAAACCGTCCTCGTACAAGGCCAATGTTGCGACGCCGATTCCGAAGGCTGGGAAGAAAGATAAGACTTCTCCCAAGGCGTGGCGTCCTGTCGAGAATTTTGAGCATGTTCTCGCCAAACCTCTTGAGCGTCTGATCGCTGACCGGCTTTCTTTTGATGCGGAGACGATGGGGCTTCTCGAGGATGCGCAGTACGGTGGGCGGCCGGGACATAGCACTCAGCAGGCTGTTGACGGCTACATACATCGCGTCCGTTCCCAGTTGGACCAGGGCAACACCGTCTCCACTCTATTTTACGACCTTAAGGGAGCGTTCAATTGCATCTCTCACCGGGTCGTCGTAGAGGAGATGGCTTCCCTGGGTTTTCCTCGGGAGCTCATACGATGGGTTGCTTCGTTCCTCCACCACCACCGTGTCACGGTTGTCATTGACGGTGTCCGGACGGTCACCTTCATTTGTGTCGATGAGGGTGCACCACAGGGCTCTGCGCTTTCTGTCATTGTGTTCCTTCTCACCATCAACAGGCTCCTACGCAAACTCAAAACCATTGGTGTCTTCCTCAGCTGGCGATACGGATTTGTCGACGACACCAATTTCAGCACCGCGAGCAAATCTCCAACTCAAAATTGCTCTGTTCTCAACAAGGCAGCCGACATTGCGGCGGAATGGGCTAGAACGGATGAAGCGACGGTTGAGAGCTCCAAGACTGAACTCATTTACCACACCCCTGGCCGCACCGATTTGTCCCGATATGTTGTCGTTTTCGATGGAGTCGTGATACATCCTGCAGAGGTTGTCAAGTGGGTGGGGGTATGGATTGATTCCAAACTAACGGGTGAGGTGCATATTAAATACCGCTCCGCGTCAGCAGCGAGATCACTCAACGCTGCTATCGCCCTCACTCACGCCGTTTGGGGACTGAAACCACTGATGGTCCGAGACCTTGCGCGTGCGGTCGTTCTCCCTCGTGCAGATTATGGGGCCAACTCCTTCTTCCCCGTTCCCGAGCAGGCGCTAAAACCGCTCGAGAATATTAACAAGTGCGTCGCGCGTTGCATTACTGGCGACCGTAACGCATCTCGCGATGCTCTCGAGAAAGAAGCAGGGTTACTCCCAGCACCTCTCAGGCTCAAGTCCGCCCTCCTGCACCGTCTCGAAAGGTATCTAACACTGCCTCCTTCGCATGGAATCATTCCTCTCGTCAAGGACGCCATTGCTAGGCCACCCAAACGACCTCATCGCGCCTCTCCCCTTCATTATGTCGAACTACTTCCAGTTGTTTCCTGGCCGACGGACGTACCAGCTCGTGGCGTGCGACTGGCCAAACGACCCGCCAACCTCCCCACTGAAGTTACGACGGATCCGAGCGTAGAACTCAGTGCAGTCTACGGCGCCCGTGGAAAGCGAGGGGGGGTAGTCACCGAGCATTATGCTTGTGGACCGCCTCCGCCTCTTGGCGGCAGGCAAGTGACTGCTCCTCCTGTAACTTCAGACGCTAACCAGACCCCACCTGAACCCCTTCTACTGGGAATGGAACGAATCGAACCGGTGTTTTTACCACCTTGGGCCGATCCCCTCCCCGTCTCCACCATCATACCTTCAAAAGAAACTGCGACTACCGTTCTTAATGGATTGCTGGCCGACGAATCTTTCGCAACCTCGACTTGGTTCACTGATGGCTCTCTCCTCGCGGGCGTAGCAGCTGGAGCCGCAGTTCTAATGATTGGTATGACTCCAGTAGAGAGAATTCTCCTGCCGCTTGGTAAAGGGCAGGTGGCGGAAGGTGAGATGGAGGGCATCCTGCGGGCGACGGAACGAGCTGTGATCCACGGTGCGGATCACATCCTGGTTGTCTCTGATTCACAGGCAGGGTTACGCGGCATCCTCTCCACAAATGCGCGCGCTGGCCAACATCGGGCTATCCAGTACGACAGACTTGTCCGCGCCGCCGTTGATCTACGCCCTGCCCTTCGTATCACAAATCTATGGACACCCACCCACATTGGCACCGTCGGAAATGAGCTAGCTGACGATGCGGCCAAAGCTGCGACTCTCCTACCACCACCGCTCTCCCTTCCAGTTTCCCTTACCACCTGTAAGCGTCATATCAACGACATGATACTCCAGTGTTGGCGCGGAATGTGGGAGAAATCTTCCCTTGGGCGGGGTCTGCGGGAAATCGATGACACTCCTCCCTCCCTTATCCTCCGCTCACCATATACCTCGTCTTCAGCTCGCGCAGACATATCCACACTCGGACAACTACGAACCGACTTCTCAGCCCTTAATGCTCATCGTTTTCGGTGTCGACTTGTCTCTTCACCAGCTTGCGACCACTGCGGTGCCTCCAAGGAAACCCGGGCTCATTTCCTGCTCCACTGCCCTGCCTGGTCCCGGTTCCGCGCTCCACTCCAAGCAGCATCATATTCAGCTGGAGTCCTAGGGGCGGTCAATTTGCGCACACTCTTAGGCCATCCCAAACTCCTCAAGCCCGTGATCGAGTTCATCCACAATACTGGTCGCTTCAATTAGATACGTAAATTCCATCTCTTTTTCTCTCGTTCCGTCTCTATGATACTTTACTTACCTATAATTACCTACATCTGCATACCAACCTCAATAACCCCGCCGCTCCTGCCTTCACTCCCCTTCCCGTTACCTTATGCGCCAAGTTTCCCCGCCTGTCGACAACTTTTACTTACTTCTACTTTTACCTCTACTTATAAGTTTACCACCACAGACACCGTAGTTTACCTCGTACACCCAAGGCTGGCTTATCCAGCTAGTACTGCCGCGTAGCCCTTAGGGCCAGGTACGGCGTATATAGAAATCAAGTTCAAGTTCAAGTTCAAGAATTTGGATGCTGGCATTCTTTTTGGAAATTGTGGGGGTTTAAACTACCCTCACTGTTTACCCTAAACAACTTTGAATCAATCAGTGGTTAAACTGGGTTTAACGTTCCAACACTAATTGTTTCAACAATGATGGTAGGGATTTATTCAGGTTCTGAATGGAACTGCTAGCGTCTCAAACCTGGGGTTTTCCACCGCGCTCCGGATTCAAAATGCGCAGCTAGCGTCTACACCCGAGTTTGGGAAACGACACAAAAGACACGAGAGGACGCAGATACGGAGGCCGGGGCCTAAGAACCTATAAAACGAAAGCGCGCAAAGATGGTGGGAGACGACAAAAGAATGAAATTATGACAGGTGATATGTATGTTACGTATATAAGGTCCATTATTGACAAATTCCAACACAAGACAGCAAGTGCCAAGATCAAGCTACAGCTTGTACCTTGTTTGCTCGCAGTCCTCCACAGCGGCGCTGAAAATATGAAATAAATTGCAAATGAGTCCTCCCCCGATTTCCCAATTTTGCCCCAAGGAATCCGGGAGAGAAACGCGGAAACGGCAGGGAAATGGCGGTGTCGCGGATAAAATAATCGTTTCCGAAGCTACAAAGGCCAAAACAAAAAATCTGGCCGGGATTCCCTGTAGATTGCTAACACTGTGGTTTCAGAACCCCCTGACTTTCCCATAGTCGGTTCACAAGGTTTTAATGGGAAATTCACTAAAAAACTTTGTGAATTCCACTATGAAGTTGTGAATTTCACGGAGATATTTTCACTGGGTCCAACTATGTGAATGGGATATTCCATGGTGTTAATTTACATGGTTTCAAAATGGCATCCACCACATATTCCGATGAAAACTTTTTTCACTGTGTTGGATTCCCTTCCAATGCTCCGAGAATTCACTTGAAAAGTATGTGAAAACACAATGGAAACTACATGAAAAATCCATTACTTACTCCTCACTTTGCCCAGTATCAAACCTACAAGTATTGGTTGCATTTCATCTATCTATGCTTAATGAACAAGGATTTACAAGTCTTCAATAACAACTAGTGCTGTCCATATTACGATAATAATACGATTTTTGCCGTATCATATTATACCAATATCATATCACAGGTTCTGGAGCCGTATCGTATCTGTATCTAACAATATCATATTATAACAATTTTTATCGTGATATAATTAATTTTGTTATAATCTTAATATGGCTTCACCCCCTTGAAAGGTTGTTTTTTCCGCCCGGAAGAATGACACTCAGCTGTGCTTGATTGCTAGGATTCCTGTGAATGTGCTACGACAGGATTGCAGCAGCTCTGTCTTGATTTCCAGAATTTTACCAACTCTTCCTTCCAGTCGAAGAACCAACTCTCCATCAAGCCGATCATCAATCGCTGATCCAGACTGTTTTGGTGAAGAATTTTTAGGGAGTTAGTAACTGAGAGTAATTCCTCAGGAGGAAGCTCGGAAATTTGAGACTGGCCAGCCCCAAGGCCTACCTCCAGCCGGAGTCTCCCCCCAAAATGATACAAAAATAATATGCATAATATGGTTCTGTCATATCATATTATACTCGTATTATAATCATATTATAACATTGTGTATTAATAATCTGAGCGACCTGCCAGGCTCGTATCATATCCGTATTATCCATGATATAATATTGTTATAATTTTTCGTATTATAATTTTGGACAGCACTAATAACAACTATTACTATTACTCGACTGTATATGCCCTCAGAGGCCTCTGTGACCTCGCTGCTACACCAATTGAGGCTTCCTGGTATGTCTCAACTCTGCCTCGGAGGTTAAACAGACGCGGGGAAATGTCACACTGTGACCGTGACTTCCCACGGCTTCCCCGCGTCGATTTTTTTGATCAATGCTTCGCTGGGGGGAACGTTGTTCCCCCCAGACCCCCCTCCTTTTGCCTGACGGCCTGTAATTACTTGGCTGTGGTAGCGCAGCCAGGTTGACCGCGAAATTGGCCATAACGCAGCTGAGATGGCCGTGCGGGCACAGTCATGCCGACCGCGGTCGCGCGGTCAGGCTGGCCCCATGCCACGGCCGAACGAGCCAGCGCACGCGCGGCTGTTCCGGCTGCGACTTCTCTCTACAGTGTGGTTGACACTGGGGACTTGGTGCGTGGGACACCAGACACGTATTGATCACGTGCTGGCACAGGTGTTGGGGTAGTCCAGCTGTATGTACTCGTCATCACAGAAAGTAACCGGAAATTTGATCGGTTTGGGCCAAATTTGTAGTTTTTTGTGGTGAATTTTTTATGAACATAATGTTTGGCATCTACTGACATCTCATGCACTGGTCATCCCGGCCAGGAAGATTCAGTACAGCTCGTAGACTGAGAATAACTTTGGCACTTGTGATTTTGCGCAATTCGACAAAAGCGCAGCATTGGACAATGATTTTGGCACATAGTTATGAGTTTGATACTTTTGGGTAGTAGATATGTATGGAATGATTCCACAGCACAAGAATTGGACCGGAAAGATAAGTGCAAATGCAAAGTCTAGGCAAGTTTTGTCCGAGGGCACACAACAAACATAAACAGATTTGCGTGCTGCAACATTTTCACAGCTGAAAGTCATATTTTAAAGGGCAGTTGCTTCCAAACTGTCTGTAACTACAAGGTACAGCCGTTTTGGAAACAATATACGGGTTTTGATCAAGTGGTGCTCATTAGTTTGTGCTTACCTTTGTTTTGCTTCCCGTCACCAGCTCCACTTCAGCCGAATCTGATTTTCGCTTCCGCCACCCAAAGAACACCAGGAAAAAACAGGGGGTTAACAGAACTGAGGATCAAGACTCAGCTGCTACTTGCCCAGAGCTCGACAGGGCCATGACTTGCGAGCAAGGCCTAAAACCAGGGACCAGCGGCACTTGATGTGGTACGGCAACGCCCCACAAAGTGGTGCTCCCGGCTTTGCCGATGACAGAATCGTCAACAAACGTAAGCACAAACGAACGAGCACAACTCAATCAAAACCCGTATATTGTTTCCAAAACGGCTGTATTGTTTCCAAAACGGCTGTATGCATTATGAGCTATCCGACTGTATAACAACTATGAGTGCTATGACTCTGCCGACTCTGAGCTACTCTGAGTGTCTATGGCGCTAACTTCCCACCACCCAAGTTTCTATGGCGTTGAGTCTTCTGCTTTGACTGCTCTGACGTCTTTCTCCCCTTCGGGTCGCGCTCTGCGGCGGCGCGTGCCCTCGGATTCTCGAAAAAATGAATGATTTCTGAAATTTGTTCTTCCTTCATCTTTTACCGTCAATAGAGCACTTTGGCAAACGGTGAAAAATGATTTTTTTCTTCAGTTCCCGCCAACCAAATTTTGGTTGTGGAGCCGCAAAACAGTGCGCAGCCCACTGTAGTTTTTCACTAAACTCGCTTAGTTTTTCGAACTGAAATTTGATTTTCACCGTTTGCCAAAATGCTCTAATACAAAATGCTAAGGGTTGAGTTCTCTGACCGGATTCCCCGAACGTGCCCATAAAACCCACTTTTCCGACCTCTGACCAGGTTATCGGGTCCCTGATGCGGCTGCTTTTGTATGGTACATCTTGTGTTCATGAAATTCAGATCAATGAAATGCTAGCATTGTTGGAATGGAGTTGGAATGGAGCCTTGAGGAGGATGAAGCAGTTATTGGAGGAAAACGTGTCGAGTCCCCATTTGGCTGGATTCAGCGACTCCCGTACTCGGTACATACTCTGACTTATCACCGGAAAATGGTGAACAGTATCAACGACACTGTGAGGGTGTTTTGTGTATGGTATGAAAGCCCTGCTCAAGGGGTCTAGAATGATACTAGAACCAACCCGATTGGACCAGAAATGAACGAGATATAAGGTCAAGAGCATAGCGTGATTGAAATGCTTTTTTTACATAAAATTGAGGAGGTGTCATTACGTCTGCAAATTGCTGTAATTCTCTGGGCGTCTGCGCATCATCTCCATGCTCATTCAAATTGGTGCCAGCGTTGAGGACATCGACGGCTGCGTTTCGAGTCCTCTTCCCGTTTGCGGCAGCCAAGCCGCAGAGCAGCACTTTACATACTAGTAGCGGTCTTACAAATAGATACATGTTTTTCTCTAGTCTCCCGCAGTCAGACTCTATGAGATATATGATAGTCGATATATCTTTCGCCGGGTGTGCTTGCAGGTGAAGACAAAACCTCAAATGAGGAACCGGGCGGCTCGGGTGATGTAGAGAAAATAAGGTCCCCGAAAGGGTGGCGGGTATTTACCAGCGAACCCGCCGAGTCGACTCGAGCTCGGATCATTGGCCGGAAGTCATTGGTTCACGCCACGCAGATGACCGAGCTCAACCGATCACCATGCAAAGACCAAGCTGGGACGAGTCTCAACACTTACCTCCAAACTTTATACCACTCTGGACGACGTCGCCGAAAGTTTACTCACGAATGTCGACTATAATTCACATAACAGCTTTTGAACCAGTTGTCGGCGACAGCTCTCAGGCGCAATAGGTTTCTATTTGAGCTCGGATTACCTGATTTTTCTGTTTCAACCCCACATCTCAAGTCCGAGTCACAGTCTGTAGCTAGATTGTTCCGCTGGTATTCCCGGCGCGCCGGACCTTCTGGGATCATTAAATTTTCGTTTCGATTCAAGTATCCAGCGCTTTTCCACTCGACTTGGGTGATCAAGTCACTTCTGCCTACGACCAAGAAACCGTCGGCACATACCAAAGGAGCAGAAACAGCTCATCACCACTATGGCGGTCAATATGACTGTCCCAGAGGATCGCTCAGCGCTGCAGCTACCTACATCAGCGTCATCGAAATCAGATCGGCCCGGCGTGGCCCGGAGCGGGCCGATCAGCCTTGAGGTCGGCCGAGATCATCGATTGGGAAACCTGGAGTTTGGTGCTCACCAGCAATAGTGTGTCCCAGCCCATCGGAGCGTTGCTGAGCGACGAAATACTTTCACCGTATGTTACCGCTCGATGGAATGGTTTTGCACCCGAAACTATTCCATAAGTACATATCAGAAAATAAACCGAGGTGGCTGGAAGTTGGGAGAGCTCGCTATGAACGAGGAGCTACACGAGTGCAGTGCAGGAGCACAGAAAGGCACAAGAGAGAAAGACTCAGAGGTCAAGATGGGGGTTAAGAGTAAAGATATTGAATTGTGGCACTACACACGAGTACGGGAATATATAGTGGGCTGTTGATAAAACGTAGGTTGTGTATGCCGGTGCCCGGCCTACCGAAGGGGGAGCTTGTGTGGATTCACAGGGTTTGGGTTGAGTGAAATCCAGTATATACTCTACTACTATGACTGAAAGGGGAAAAAAGGTTCCATAGAAATAGAACTGACTTACTGACATACTCAAATTTAAACAAACGGAATTTCCATATTTTTCTGCCAGACAGCCCGCGCAATTGAGCTTGTCCGGAAAAAAAAAGAAACTGAAACCTGATATACTCGATTGGCCAATTACTGAGTCTTTTACAGGAGGCGTGATGACATATTTCGCATTGGCGGTGTTCACAATCGTAACAAGAAAGTACCGGTACAGTTTCCGAGGCGAATTAAAGCAAAAATTGAAATATTGGTAACCACCCTCGACGACGCGAGCTCAACTGTTACAGTTGCGACAAAATCAATTTTCTTACCAAATAAGGAAATTTTCATCAAATCCGCTCTACCGCACAGCAAAACCACCACAAGCACGTCCAAATGGCACAAAGGGCCTGTACTCTTGGAGTTGAGCCGGTCTACGCACAAAAAACAACCGGATTCGGCATGTTTCTCACTGCTTTTGGCTGCACTTTATGAGACAAAGTTGATCGTTATCCCGGCGAAACCAATACAAAGACACCAGTTTTTCTACATCAGGAATACAGGCCAGCAGTTCATAGTATTCTTATCAACTTACCGCTCAAAAAAAAAAAAACGAGCAAAAGGAGCGAATTGACGAGAATTTCCTTATTTAGTAAGTTAATTGATTTTGCCGCAACTGTACCAGGTGAGTTCTTATATACTATTCAATACCACATTCTCAATGTAAGAAGTAATGGGGAAACAGGCGGCAGGGAAACAAACATTCCTCAATGCTTCAGTCGGCATCTTTCGGAAGCCCATTCTGTACAATCAGATATCGTTCATCCGCGCGTATTTCGGCAAACGCTGAAATCAGCCTGTTAACCTCATCCCATTCCTTGCGAGAAGGCGACGAGTAACAAACCATCTGTAGGCGTGGGACAATGGCGGACAGGAATGTGGCTATTTTGTGGGCCGATTCGATTGGCGCTAATCGGACCTCCCATGAGCTGACTTTGCGGTGGAGAGCACGGCGCTGGGCAGGAAGCCGAGCGGATGGGATCTTGGTGGCGTCCACGTCGAGACGGAGGGATACGAGCAATGGGCAATGTTGGGAAAGGGAGACTAGAGATTGCATCGTGGGGGAGGTGGTGGCTGTTATGTCATATTGGCATTCGATATGTAGCTTTTGGATGCCCGGCCAGGCACGAGACATGGATTCAATGAATGCGTCGTCTAGAGGGCAAAGGCCGGGATAATATAGCTCCATCTGAGAAAGATTGGACAATGCCAGGAGCGGCTTCAAGGCCAAAGCTGATAGGGTGCGGAATTGATGTTCTCCCCAGTTCAATACGGATAAATTACATCCCAAAGCAATTATGAGCGACGTTAAGTGATGCGAAGAGGAGCGAGCGCCGATGCTGCTTAGTAGGGCGGTTGGATCGAACGTCAAGGAAAGGTTGCTTGCATACAACCACATTTGTTTCAGAACGAGCAAGAGAGAAGATCAATGTACACTAGCGGCAACGTTCATGATGCACGTGTCAACCTTCGAGTATTGCCCGAGACAGATCGTCGCCGATACAACCTTCCCTCAACTGACGAGGTCGCCGTTGTGCTTCCTGATGTTGGGTCTTCGGCAACTCAGGACGGCCGCCGTCCGGAGGAAAAACGACGAGATATAATTCTCCACTACCGCGCTCCTTCTACCGGTTCGCCGATGCTTCGCATCTCCGAACAGCACCCCGCCTACTCTCTCCTATTCTACGTTCTCTTATTCCCTCGAGGCGAACACGGATTGCACCCTGACCTGCTCATGGAACCGGAACCGGGACGCGATGCAAATAGGCGTCTCAGCCAAATCCGTTACTACGCTTACCGTCTCTTCCAACGACGGGATGAATTCTCTACCATTTTACGGGGTGGACGTCTGCTTCAGCAGTATCTGGTGGATGCTTTCGCTTCTGTAGACCAGAACCGCCTCAACTATTACCGGTATAACCCGAAACAGATGCGGGCTTCTCTTTACAACGGATTGGAAGACGCTGTGTCGAATCGTGATGGTGACTTGAACCTTGGAGACCTCGGGCAGCGCTTCATCTTCCCTTCCTCATATATTGGAGGTCCACGGCACATGCAACAGCGATTTCACGATGCGATGGCTATAGCGCGTTATTATCGAAAGGTGAATACATGATTTTGCGCAAGATTTTGTTTATATGCTTAAATCTTACAGGTCAACCTCTTCATTACTGTAACGGCGAATCCACAATGGCCCGAGATCACGCGCGCTCTCCTCCCAGGACAGACATCCTATGATCGTCCTGATCTGGTTGCGCGCGTCTTCCATATGAAGAAAAAACTCATCGTTCAAGAAATTCACACCCAGGGGATTTTCGGGGAGTGCGCTGCTTACGTCTACACAATTGAATTTCAAAAACGCGGGCTACCTCACATGCACATGCTCATCTTTTTGGAGCGTCCCTGGAAACTGTTCCGAGAAGTGGCCGGACCCTGATCGGGAGCCCCTGCTGTTTGAGACCGTACAGCGCTGCATGGTGTGCGGGGCTCTCAATCCGCGTGCACCATGTATGGAGAAAGGGAGGTGCACAAAGTACTTCCCCAAACCTTTCCAACCCCACACGTCGATACGGTTATCCTCTGTATCACCGTCCGGATGATGGTCGCACGTACCCTGTTGGCCGCCATATGGTGGACAACTCTTAGCTCGTCCCCTACAACCCCTACCTCTCCGCTAAATACGACTGCCACATCAATGTCGAGTGTGCGGCAACCGTTAAATCCATCAAATATCCATTCAAGTACATTCACAAGGGCGGCGACAGGGCTACGCTTGAGATGGACATGGATGAGATCAAGACCTACATTGACGGGCGCTATATCTATCGGTCCTTCCTAGGCGGCTTGGCGCATTTTCCAGTTTGACGTCCACGCTCAGATTCCCAACGTGGTGCGCCTTCTCGTGCACCTCCTCCGTCTTTTTTGGCCCGCTGAACGCCGTTCAGACTCGGACTAAGGAAAAATTCCTTCTCAACAGGTCCGGCATGCCAACATCCTTTTGCATTGCTGACCTGACTCCGACTCTTTCTTGAAACTGGGCTCGCTCTGATCCCCACAGGTGCACCGTTGACTGCACTCAGCTCGCCAAGATTCCCCTCGCGCTCCATTGTTCTGCTAAGCAAAAAGGGCTCTGGCTGAGTCATAGAGGGCGTCTTGGGCAGCAATGGGCAAAGACGGGCCGTTGTCGCGGGCATGGTTGAGCATCGAGTGAATTGACATCGTGCAGAGAGAGATGGCGTGGAGCATGGGGCACGAAATCAACATCTCGACAAAATGACGCACCAACTAGGGCGGTTCACGGCATTTTGTTAGCGAACGAATGTAGTCTCGGAAACCCAAACGTTACACTGTAATCCTTGTAGCCGGAGGTCTTTCCGTATATACTTAGACAATACAAGACATTTTTGACAGCTGATTGATTTCTGAGCCTGGGGATTCCGAGACTATTACGGTTGGCGGGAAGGCCGCGGTTGACTTTGACTTTTGATTTCTGTCATCGGCCGGGATAATTCTATTCAGAAACCCCGATTTCCCCAACCTTTGTGCAGAAACCCGGGGTTCAAAGATTTTTCCATTTTGGGTAGATGATTGCCCCGCAGTGCCGGGCGCCTCGGTATGTGCGGCAACTACTGTTGAGTTCGATTTTGACTGTTTTGGGCTCTGAATAAGACTTTAATTGTTTGCTTCTAGCGTTCGAACACCATTTGAGTAGGTTGGGGACTTACCACGGCTTCATGGCTTTTGTCCTATTAGTCCTAACTCAATTTATTACCGTCCCATGCCGACCATTGGCAAGTCAGTATCCCACTCCGAATCAGCCTGTAGCCTATGAGATTGGCGCTTGAAGTCGGCAAGTTCCTTTTAGTGTGCTCCAGTGATGATAGGGTAGCTCCAGCCGCCTCAAAGTCAGCCCAATATTCGAGGTTCGTACGTTCGCGAGTAGATCAATTCGTGCCGACACCTCGGCACCAGATAACATATACCGAAAGCCGTCTGTTACTGGCATCGGACATCCACGGATGAGTAACTATGTATTGTAATGCCGGTGCCCGGCTTACAGAAAAGGGGGAGCTTGTGCTAATTCCGTCCAGCCTGAACAGAAATGATCTTGTGAGAGGCAAAGCAAACGGCAAAGTTTCGTTAAATCAGCCTTACATACACAACTCAAGCCATACTTCTTGTCTTAGTGCCGCAGTCCCGGTCAAACCTGCTACCATAGAGCTGAATTCAGGAATTTGTGCAATTTTGACTGCTGCCCAGACTAATGGTTCTGATTTTTTTTGCGGGGGAATGGAATTGATGGACTCGGAACCGTGTGAACTGAAGTTGATGGTATTCCTGCCTTTGTGGTTTCTTCGAAAGTCGGGAGTAATTTCCTATTGATGCGAGCCCGGCCCTAGGCTGAGAGTATTTCTTTATTGCACTTTCCCCTGATTGCGCCGCTGTACAGTAGGCCACCTATAAGGCTCTGTTTAACATCACGTATTGATGGCGTACCCGTGGGAGAGTAGGCACATTGCACAGCCATCCAAGACAAAAGGGGGGAGCAAGCTCCCCCAATTACATGAGTAGGTGGAAAGTCTCAAAGATGATGCATGCACTGCGTTCCGACGTCGGCTACGCTGGCCATTTTTAGCTGGTGACACCCGAGGTCTAGGTGAGCCTAGGCGCCTGAACAGCCTCTGTTGAGTCGGCTACGCTCAGCTGGCAGTCGGGCGTCACCAGCTAAAAATACCCCAAATTTCTAAGTTTAGCCGACCCCGGAGATCACACATCAAACAAAAACGGCTGTGACCTGTGACCTGAATCTTCGGTCGAAATGGTACAGTATCCAGCACGGACCGACATGTCCTGTACAGTATATCCAGGCCAGAAGTCATGTGATCGCGTTGCTCCGCTGATTTCCCATCAAAGCTCGTTATTTCACATCCCTCGGTGTTGTGACGGCTTTGGAGGTGGGAGATATTATTTATTCATACAATACATACATATGTACCAGTATGTACCTACACCACAAACCTCGGCCAAATGATGACCATGGCAAATTGGCACTTGGTTTTGGGTACGAGGTGAGCTGGTACAGCCACTCGGCCGAGTACCCAAGGTCCGATGACACAAATCGAAAATCAAAACCAACCGCGGCCTTCCCGCCAACCGTAGACTATACGAATGTTCCTTTCGTTTGTCTTGTCTTGTCCCACCCAGACACGAAGTCTTTGGTTCTTATATAGACTAGCAGTGAGCCCGTGCTTCGCTACGGGATACACGGTTTCCGAATTAAGGCTGAGCGCTGAGCACGGCATCTTCGCGGCGTTGATAATCTTAGCTTGCAATATCAAAACGCCGCTGGCTGTCGACCTCGCGGCTTCCTACTGATAGGTTGCAGGGTTGCGGAGGTCAGGTCAACTACTTGACCTGACCCGAGGGTCAAGGTCAGGTCAAGGTCAGGTCAAGGGGGGGTTGAGCTTCTTGACCTTGGGCCTATTAATTATTTAGTTATGTAATTAGTAATGGCTTGAGGCATGAATGTTTCCTGCACGGTCCACCGCCAGCAGGGCCAAAGGCCTGTTTTTTTGGGAGGCAAAAAGTCAGGAATTTTTTTGGCTCGAAAAGTCAGGATTTACACAGGCCTGAACCCAAAATTTTGTCGGACCGGTCAGGATTTTCCGATCAGGCCTACTTTTCGGCTAGTGCAGGGTAAAATTGCCCGATGTAAATTACATCACGGGTTTTTTACATGTAATTTACATTGTAAAATACGTAATTTACATCCAGGGTCTCAACCTCCATGTAAAATAGCGTAAAAATACTGAATGAGGCAGGAGCTCAAAAGCGCTCAAAAACGGCTGGAATCAGCCTTCAGGATTTCAAAAACAGGTTTAAGAGCAACTTTAAATCCAATTCCAGTGCATTTGTTACAGATCAATCGTTCGGCATTGATCGGCACAATTTTCGGCAAGCGAAAACAAGATTTTTTTAGACCCTGGGAGCGTGGGAATTTTGAATTTTACATGTAATTTACATGTAAATTACATATGTTCTCTGGGCCCGCTTTGAACTTACAGTAAATTACATGGCCGGGGAGCAATTTTACACAGCACTATTTTCGGCCCAAATTCTGCCATTTCGGGAACTGATGTGATGTCCGCTTATGGAAGAGGGCCAAACATCAACAAATTGATCTGACCCCCGCTGACCCGGGGTCATGGTCAGGTCAACTACAGCCTGGTTGACCGTTGGCTCTTGACCCAAGGTCAAGACCCGGGTCAACCGCAACACTGTATTAGGTTGTATCTAAACTTTTGAGTTGGACGACTTTCCCGGTAATTGCTTAATATCATCTTGCCTTGTCTGCCATCCAAGCGACAATTCACGGTGTACTCCCTGACTATACATCCCGCTACGAAGTTCCCCTTCATATCTCAGGAACTTACTGCGTTGACTTTCTCGATGTAGATCTTCGCGTCGTGGTTGATTGAGCTTCCATTCATGATCAAGTGCTTCGTCTACAGTGGCGGCAAAATCTGATGTCACCCCCAAAAAACGAAATTCTCATCAATAGAGGGTTTGCGAAGAGCCATTGGAGCCATTGAATGGCTACCGATTTCCGCATTAGGAGACTTTGATGGGCCAAACTTTCATGTAGAAGTTAAGAAGAGCTGCCTGGAATGAAGTTCGAGTACTCGGACTGGGGGTATCTTTTGTCAATACGTCGGAATTTGGACACTTGTTTAGCCATTAGCCATTCAATGGCTGCATCGCAAACAGGCTAATTCAACTCGTTTTCTTTTCTGTGCCCTGTTTTCTGTGGTCGGACCTTTCACAGTGCATTCAAGACATAGATTTAAAACACATGCACCCCTTTTCTATCTTAAAAATTGACACTTTTTGGGCAAGACTTTCCAACCATCTTTGGCCCAGTCCTCCTCAATGAATGTACCTATCTTTCTCAATCTTGCTTCCACACGCAGTGTATTTGCCGTGCCAATGGATCTGTGTTAGGGCTGGGTATTGAAAGATTTTGCCGGTGTATGATACACGGCCGCGCAGCGGCCTCCAGGTATTGAAATACAGGCCTGTATACTACGTATAATAGAGACTTTGCGGTAGCCACCGGTGGCTATTGGTAGCTCCTCGTGTGCAATAGTTTCTTGAGCCTCCGGCTCAAGGTAGCCACCACTGCATCCTGTCAATAGAACGTACAAGTGGTGGCTAATCTACCCAGAGGCTGTCGTCTGGTCCCGAGAAAAATTAGCCACCAATAGCCACCAGTGGCTACCGCAAAGCCTCTAATATCGGCGCCGCAGGCGAAAACTTTTTGAGTATAATACGTATAATACACGTATTTTTCTCTGTATTTAATGTATTTTGAGTATCAAAAGTCTCCCCTTCGAACCTGACCAGCTATCTGTCGCGATATGGCTGCATGAATTGGCTTTCAAGCCGATAATTTCCTATCCAAGCATCAGAGCTTCAGTTTATGACTGAGATTTCTTAGCCTCAAGTGCCCAAATGCACCCAAATTCACCTTGGAATCATTACTACATTGCGTCTGAGGGCCCTCTGGTATTGAAGGTATCATACGGTATTATACGCTGTATAATACCGGTTGTATAATACATCGGCTTTCCATACCCGGCACTAATCTGTGTCCCAGACGGCGATGGCAAGGGCAGATTAGATGCGGTTTGATAAAAATTTGCTTTTTTGGGGGTGACATCAGATTTTGCCGCCACTGCACCCGACTGTGATCTGTTGAAGGAGACAATCACATCGTGATAAAGCTGTTTTACGGTTTTTGTCCGGTTTTTGATCGAGTGGGGCATTTCATTTCTTGTTTGGGGGAGCTTGCTCCCCCTTTATCAGAGCCGTCACCGAAAAGCAATAAGCTGTGCAGGAGAGCGTTTTGATGTGATCGATAGATCTTTGATAGATGGTGAGTCCGAGTGATGCGAGAGATTTCCGCTTGATCCCGAGTGATGGTTGGTGATGGGAACACCGTTTTGACAGACACGCACATGCTTTCATCGGGACTTTCATTTGTGGTCATTTCACGCGTCAAGCTTCAATACTTTGGCTGGAATTGCGTTTCAAACGAGTTTTCACTGGGGACGACTGAAAAAAGCTAAGCTAATGTAACAGATTCAATGCGGCTGCTTGAGACCGATACATGGAGAGCTCAACTTACATTTACCCCAAGATTTACCGTCCACAGCCAAAGAATGGACTTTAGTCTGAAACTTAATCTACTTCAACGTAGTTTATAATTTCTTGTTCAATCCAATGTGCATTTGTGATATCGATACAGATTTGCGCAAGCTCCCCCTTCTGTAGGCCGGAACTCCGGCATACAAATCATATTTACACCTGTATGCCTCTGAGTCACCGTATGGCTCCACTCTTACCTCAAATTGGGCTATTTCCAACCATTTTGCTCCACCAGTGAATGCAGTGGGCTGCGGTGGAGCGGTTGAACTGCCTCCGGCTCCTCGGCGAGGGTATGCACAAGCAATCCGTAAAACAGCTGTATCCCTGACAGTCAAGAATATGATGGGGTATCAAAAGCCCCTTGTAACGCGCGCTATGGGAAGCATCTCGTGTTTTGATGATTATGTAATAAGCCGACCCTCCAACCGGCGATCAAAGGATGTTGACAGACCACAACACACCGCTGGTACAGTGCCGGACACGCAAAGTCGACAACTTTGATCTTCCATTTATGGAAGGTGTTACACATGCCCAGGCGACTAGTTCTTTGTGTAAACATGAGGTTATGGACCCAAAGAATGGTTTTGCATGAGCCGATTTCCCCCAAACTCAAAATCAAAAACATTCACCCCAAAAATTTGACCGAACACCCAAATTTGATGGGAAAATTACGAAACATAGCGCAATCGACTCCGCAATCGACTCCGTTAATCGAGCTGGTTCTGTTTCTGATGAAATAAAAATAATTTCACGAGCCGTTTTGACACAAATTCCCTGGGAAACAATTCGCCCTTAAGCCTTAAATTCAGGTCTGGCCGACCCTTAAGGCTTATTAAGCCTTATCCCTTAATAACCCTTAAGACCTTGAAGGCTTAATTTCCTTTTTAGGTAAGTAGTTCCCACCCTCGAACAGGCATAAATTTTTCAGTGGAGCATGTATATCGGAGCATATTTGCACAAAAAAACACTTTACTAAACCTTCAGGTCAAGGTCAGTTACTTTGGATTTTATCAAATTCTTGAGCAGTCGTGGAGGCTTAATGATACCCCCATCAATTATTAGGTCAATTATTTGGTATTACGGGCGGCGCCGACATGGCATTGACCTAGTCTCGGATACCCAGACGTATACAAGCAATTCGAGTCGTAGGACACCTTTCGGAGGTGTTTCCATATATGGTGAATAGAGGACGTTTTTGAAGTTTGATTGATCTCTGGCATGTGGGTACTACCGCCAACAAATTCTCCCACCCCCCAAGATCAATCAGCTGTCAAAAACGTCCTCTATTCACCATATACGGAAAGATATCCGGCGGCCCATAAATAATGCGGTAGTACGTCTGGGTATCCGAGACTAGCATTGACCAAAGCTTCAAGGAGGATGCCCAAGGCCGACAGCCACGAAATGATCGGACGGTTTGGTTGGCAGGCGCCGGAGATACCCGGGCCTGTCGGCAAGAAGCTCGGCATCACCCTTAAGGGCTCTTAAGCCCTGGACGTCGACACCTGAGCTGCCAGTGCTTGAGGCTTATGTTAAGGCCTTAATAAGCCTTAACCTTAATAAGGCCTTATCCCTTAGGGCGAACACTGAATCCGATTCTGAAGTCAGATCTGATGCTTTCCTCTTCAATTGCAGATCCGCCGAAAGCGCACAACTCACGCGTACTGCATAGGTTGCGAGACCACTCTTCTCCTCCCCTAGCGAGACATAATCTCTGTATGTACTGTATAATGTTCCACCTGTCTTTTCACGTTTATTACAACTAAGGCCGACTTTCAGATTATCCCTCTTGGATCTCCAGACGACATCAAACTTCGAACTCATGCTACCGTCCACGTCTGTGGTGTTCCGAGCGACATCGACAAGGCAAATTCGACTTTCCACGTCAAAGCAGAGCAATACCTCTCTGCTACTAGGACACCAAACAATATTATTCCCATTCACTGTGTATTCCCTGCAACGCCAAGGTGGGAGAAGTATAAACCCATTCCGGGGAAGGAAAAGAGTGTCTCCGTCGAGGGTTTTCTTACCGGTCTCGAGCTGAACGATGATCGCTCGGTGAAGTATTTCATTGTTAATGTTGAGAAAGTGACGTTCCTCGGCAACGCTTCCTCGACAACGGCACCAAAAGCAGAAGAGAGTCCAACCAAAATTGGCATGTTTCTGTTTTCTATCTCTCAAAGCTTGAATCTCAAATCATCTTTAGTTACCAATGGTACTCCAGCACGCCTCAAGTTCACCGGCTTTTTTGGAGGGCAGTCCAGCACCGAGTCTTCCGAGCCGAATTCGAAGAACCGCAAACTAGATCACCGCACCAACGAGCAGGAGGACAAGTGGGAAGGGACTTTCAGTGGTCGTCGTGCCGGTGGTAATGGTGGTAAACATTGAATCAACCATACTCAAATTTCAATGTATTTGTAATACAAGCATTTAAAATCTCCTCATTCTAGATCTGCTCTGCCATGTCCTTTTCTTTGTACTCTGATCACACCGTAGCGTAGCACGGGTAACTGCTAGACTTCGTGTCTGGGTGGGACAAGACAAGACAAACCAAAGGGACATTCGTATTGGCTGACCGCTAACAAAATGGGGCACAGTCAGGCATTAGCCTGTTTGCGATGCAGCCATTGAATGCCTAATGGCTACGCAAGTGCCCGAATTCCGGCGTATTGACGAAAGCTACCCCCGGTCTGAGCATCCAATTTTCATTCCAAATAGCTCTTCTTGACTTCGACATAAAAGTTGAGCCCATCAAACTTTCCTAATACGGAAATCGGTAGCCATTCAATGGCTCCAATGGCTCTTCGCAAACCCTCTATTAGAGAGTTTGCGGTGAGCCGCCAGAAGCCACCTGGTGGCTCCAACGGCATGCGGATTGGAGCGGCTACGTCATGTGGCGGCTCGTTCAGCGGCTCGGCGCGCGCGGTCCTTAGCACAATTTTGAGGTTGGGTACCTTGCATACTTGACAATACCTTCAGCCAATGAGAGTTCATTGTCCAAACGTGCATAATTGTTTTGAATTGAAGCAATTTCCAGCGTCAACCGAAGTCTCCGGCTCAAATGTGCGATGGCGTCAGATTTTCGAGTCGGTTTTTCTTCGTGTGTGTATGGCTCAAGATATAGATGACTAAGTACTAAGAATAGACTTGCAAAACCAAATTTGAACCAGTCTTACCAGCCACCAAACGAGCCGCCAGACAGCATAGCCGCTCCAATCCGCATGCGATTAGAGCCGCCAGGTGGCTTCTGGCGGCTCACCGCAAACTCTCTATTGTAAAGCCTGTAAACTTCCCACGATCATTGGCTCAACGAGCACGTCGGCAACGAGAGCTCGCTGGTGAAATTGAGGATCTATTGGACATCGAGGGATATAAAGGTTGTCATAGGTCTCGAGCGCAAACGCTACGGCGGAAAGTTGAACAAGGGGAACAAAGATTAAAGTTATCTCCTGAATGCGGTACGCGTCCACCCAATTGGAGCTGTATTGTCTAGCTTACTGTTTTGTTCGTCACAGATCCGACTCAGTCCTTAGATCAAGCCCTCGACCACGAATACCATGTCAATCAGCCTCGCCGCAATGACCGATATCGGGAAAGTTACCGAAGTAGGATGCTTCGGTATGAGGATGAGGTTCGGCGAGGTGTTTATGCTGAGGAACGATGATGCTTGGATGTAGACTCGTAACCAGTCTGCTACGCGAGGCCGCGTGCTTGCCGGCCTCGCGTAGTAGAGTGGTCACGAGTCTAGCTTGGATGGCAACAAATTTCCCCACATTGTAAACGGCTTACAAGCCATTTGAGATGGAGTGAGCTCGCACACGGGGCCGCGAGGAGTCGACCGAAGGTCGGCGACGATCGGCACTGGCACCTGGTTTTTGTAGGGCAGAAGAGCGGGAGAGTGTGATCAGGGTTAACCGTCCGATCAGCTGGGTGCACTTAACGCACATAACACACAGCCACTCGGAGCACATAATCCGAGGCAGTAGATTTTGCATTTCTGCACAACTTTAAACCGTAGAAATATTTGTGAAGTCAGTTTTAATAGC
Organism: Favolaschia claudopus; assembly: GCA_037176885.1. Lineage (NCBI taxonomy): Eukaryota > Fungi > Basidiomycota > Agaricomycetes > Agaricales > Mycenaceae > Favolaschia > Favolaschia claudopus. The sequence continues at coordinate 1,292,899 of JAWWNJ010000030.1, forward strand.
ATAGATCATCTTTGTCTGAAAGAAACACGGAATTCTCTTATATTGCGGAAGTGTAGCAAGACTTGAAGTTGCCCGCCAAAAGTTATGTGCACTGATGTGACTGTCACGTCACATTATGTGCATAGTCGCCGCCTTTGTCCTTCGTGCGCATCGCACTCATCATATTAGGGCACGATCTTTTACTGGTGGTCAGCTACTTGTGCTCAACACGTTTTGCCACGCCAAAACACGGAAAAAACGCGTTCTATCCCTCAGCAATACCCCGCAAGTCTCAAACCATTTATGCCCCCACCTAGAGGATATACAAGCTGGGGCACTTCCTTTTATAGCACAAGTGAGGCACATTCATCCATTTTAGGCAATCTGCCTTGTTTGAGGGGAAATTTCTGGTAAATCTCCATCAACAGAGGCAGATTGATCATCAGAGTCCCGACTTCAACCAAAAAAAAAATATACCTTGGCCTAACCTTAACCAAACCCTAACCCAAACCTTAACCCTAAACCACCCTAACCACCCTAACCTCTAACCAGCTCGTCCTGCACTCAAATGTGAATTTCCGGAAGTTAGGGCGCGCTGCGCTTGCCCTAACTCCCTCGACGGCGGTAATTGATGGGCCTTCGGCAGTCCATATATGGTATTGATTGATGATCTACTTTGACGTACATCTGCCTCATTTTGCGCTGATCTGCCTCACCTTGTCTCATCTGCCTCACATCAAACTCACCTGCCTCACATCAATTCTCATCTGGGCCCGCCACTTTGTCAATCCTCCACCACCTACTGTCAATCCCCCAAGCAGGGCCGGCTCAAATGCTCAAAATATGGGCTATCTCCCCTAAAATGGTCCTCCTTGGGGCCATCTGTCTTCTAAGGCCTTGTTGGAGAAGGTACAGGGAACAGGTACGGCATGAATCGTTGGATCAATATTAATTTCTCAGTTACAGACCATGCCAAAGCAGCAAAGGTGCGGGTAGGATATTCAAGTGTCCGGTTGTTTGCACCGTTCTTTGCAAAACATGCAAGCAGCTAAGATGTCAGGGGGATGATAAATTTCCGAAAAACATGCACTTACAACAAAGACTACACAAAAAAAGGGTCCAAAAGAGTGCCTGGGAGATGTAAATTGTGTATAGTGAATATAATGTTCGTGTTCTTGGTTCAATTCCGAATCTACATGATTTCTTTGAAATTCTCCCTTTCTTTCCCTTTTTGCATTCTTTTTTTCCTTTTTCCCCTTTCAGCTACCCAGTACAATGTGCGGAAAACCGAAATTGACGCGTCATAGCGACGTGGGAGAGGATTACAGTAAGTCGCCGGAGGTTGCCGGCAGATAATCACCTTTCGATTATCTCGTCTGTTATCTTGAAAAACGATTGGCTGGCCCCTGTCCAAATGAGGACTACACCCCGTTTAGACTTGGGACACGGAAATCACCGCAACAACATGGGACAGGACAGCGATCAAAAGCCCGGGAGGCTTGGTTTGCGCAATACAAAGCTGTTTCATTCAAAATTGAAACGCGGGGACCCTTGTAATACAATTTGAAATCTTCTCTCTTTTTTCTCTCCCTTTTTTTTCAATTTTTCTCCTTTCTTTCAACCGACATGGGCCTTAACCTTTGGCAGTGTTGGCCGTAAGGGATAAGGCCTTAATTGCGTTAAGGGTTATTAAGGCCTTATCATAAGCCTTAGAGCAACGGCCGCCGAGCTTAAGGTCTCGGGCCGCTGCTCCGGCTATCGATTGATTGATTGCCGGGGAAGCCTGGCTTGGCTTTTAAGGGGGCTATGCTAAGCGGGTTTACCGCTTGAAGCCGGAGTCATCTCGTGAGGATCAGTTGGAGAAGAATACGATGGATTCATTGGAGGAAGTTCCGCTACTGAGTATGAAGTTCCGCTACTGAGTATGCGACGGTATGGTGCGCATCGCTAAAACACCACCAAATAGGTCCCATCATTGATGCGATCAATGATGTCTCAAATCGCCGGAGAGAATTTTTTTCAAAATATATATTGTCTTTCAGCGATGGGTGGAGGTCAGGGCCCCTTTGTCAATGTCAAGCCTTCAAGTATGTAGCACTGCTAGCAGACACACTATACGCTACTAGAAGGACATTCAAAAATATTGTTCTTGCTTGACATGTCCTAAATAGAGAGTGTTCCGTAAGTACACGTGACTGATTGATTGATTGCATCACTGATGTCTCAAATCCGCCTCAAGAAAAATATATTTATTGTGAGTTTTGAGCGGATGGAATATCCCTCTAGGGGGTTTACTCTACTACCTAATCGAAGTGTTTTGGCCAGAGGATCAGTCGTGGGAAGCTTCTGATCAGGTGCTATAAATTTCGTTCTTGTTTGGTGGTGTTTAAGCGATGCGCACCATAGGCAATTATCTGTATTCACGCTGAATGCTTTGGTAAATTCGTCAACTGTTGTCATCGCTTCGGTGATGGATATCTGAATCATAAACTCACCGGAAGGCAAGCAGCGTGGGCTGCAAAGAAATACCCCGGACATAGAACATACCCAGCTACTATTTTAGAAGAACTCGAGGCAGGCATCCACTAATCACCGAAACAAGCCAATTTGGGCAAAGATCTTGTAATTCACTCATACAGAAAAGCCTTAGGGCTCTAGTTTTTTCGCTACAGCTTGTATAGTTACTTATCTCGGATTTGGTCGAGGGAAATCGCCTCGCAGTACCTAGTTGTCCCAATATCCTATACATGAAAAGAAGAAGAGCACAGCCTCAGCTCCAGGAAAGGGAATTTTACCCCGTGACTTTCTGTCAAGGCCTGGGAATCCCCGCGGCGACGCGCGCCGGCGAGGCAGTGCGGCGCCGTCGGCCTTGGAAGCAGCAAATGAGTGTAGGTCAACACGGTTACAGGGGCCCTGAGTGGCGAAGGCACGGGTCCCATAGCTCGTTATCTTTCTCTGACAACGTGTCCCTAAATGGAAGTGTGACCGTCACGTCATGTGATGTTCGTCGAGGGTGGATGGGGACTACTTACCTTACTTATCTTGCTCTCTCCTGCCATGTCCAGTCCAATGCAGGCTTATTTCATTGAGTTAGTTCAGACTACCAACCAAACTGCAGCCAGATCTTCCCCTACATATTGTAAGGGATGCGTAGAACATGAGAGGGAATTGTTGGTAGAAGCCGGCATCTATATACGACAGCGTGGATTGGCAGCAGCATGGGCAGTCATTAATCATTTCGTGACGGTGCGTACACATCAAGTCTTGCCGAGAATTTTACGTTGAATTTGCATAAGAGCAGGGTCCGTAGAAGGCACCCAATATTCCTGGATGGACCATATCCTCGGTGGTGGCAATGTTGAATGTGCATGCCCATACGCTTCAAAATCTGCACTCGAGGACGCTGCGGCAGTGCGAGCCCAATTTTGGGAACAGCTTGCATTTGTTGCCGACAACGCTGACTCTGTTCTTACTACCTCAGAGGACTGGTTTGAGGGCCTCCACTCGAATTTTAGAGGTTGTTGACACTGTACATAGGCATTTTGCGGAATAATTGGGTGATATTAAGACCTCTTGACTGTGCGAAAATACTTCCCAAAAAGGAAATTAAGCTCATAACCCCATAACCCCATATTAAGGCTTAAGGCTTATGAACCCTTAGAGGTCCGTATACTCTACAGTGCCACTCATCACCTCTCGACTACCATATGAGGGTGTGGGAAAGTAAAATTTTGTAATCATTTCTCGGGCCGCAAAAAAAGGCCGATTTCCTCGGAAACTGCGGCAAACGACTCAGTTTGATTGCAGCTATCAGGCTAAGCTGTAGCATCAACTTTCAGTTTTCGGCCAAAAAAAAATATGATTTGTATGCCAGTTCCTGGCCTACAGTAGGGCGAGCTTGCGCAGATTACAGACGCGGATATTTTTTCGGCCGAACTGATTTTGCTACAAATTGGAATTCAGAGTCTTCAGACTGTCTTCTACTGATCCTGCAATCAGAGAAGTACATACATATTTGGGAACAGGGCGGAAGAAATTGATGTAAAATTCTTGGTATGCTTACTTATGATTCTGGCAAAGTAGACTGTTGTACATTGGTAGCAAATTGGTAGTGCAACCCATGAACTCAGCAGTGTCTATGCATGGGAGCAGGTTCAATCAGTGCAGCACATGCTTCCATCAGACAGGATCAGCCGAAAGATCAGCAGGATCAGCGCGGCATTACACTAGAACAACAATTTATCACGGCTCCATCGATCACATCAGAAGTTACGACACCCATCAAAAGCTCAACAGCACAGCTTATTCGCATTTTGTGACTGTGCTTCATTCATCTATAAAACGTCAATCAAGTGGTTCCGGGAACGCCCGAAAGCCCCACTCACGTCATCAGTCCGCAGCCAAACAACTTACGACAACTTCGCCGCTGCCTCTCCCGTCGACCGACCTCTGCTCCACACCGCTCCACACCCAACGATGTAGCTACCCGTAATTACAGTCCTCTAGACTCATTGATCGAGTGGTGCTCATTCGTTTGTGCTTACGTCTGTTTGGTTGTGAGTCTGATCCCGCTCCAACGATCAATTGCGCTCCACCGCCATCCAGCCCGCACCAATGCTCCTCTATATGACCGTCGCCCATGGCCCGAGGACCCAAGAAGAATATCTCTGCTGAGACGCAGGAGAACATCATTCATCTAAACTACAACCACCATCGCAAGCAAGCCGACATCGCCGCTGACCTTCGCATCAGCCTGAGCTCGGTCGAAAAGATCTTGTGTCGGTACAGACGTGAATCGCAAGGCTTGAAGCAATAGAGCTTATTAGCAGCCGGTGCTTTTCAAAATATACATGAAAAACTAAGCGAGATCAGTGAAAAACGGAGGCTCCAAACATGCAAAACCTCGAAGACGTCATCGAGAGATGCGGTCAGGCGCATGGCCGTTCCCCGCTCCAGAGTGGCGATCATGACGAAGTAGGACGCTTCCGAAAGGTAGAGCTTGTTGCTCGTCGTTCCAAGAGGCTCGCAGGACGGCGAGTAGAGTAGTGAGCGTGTACGCTGATAGAAGTCGCTCAGAAAGGCAACTCAAGCGATGCGGCACGAATCGGCACGTTGTTTCCTTTCTTGGAACGGTGAAAAAGTGCTGCTCCACTTGTGGTTTTTGGATGACGTTCTTGTGCGTAAAATTTCGTTTTTCACCGGTTGCTAATAAGCTCTAATCTACACTCCGTATTCAAGGTCGCCCTCGAAGCTTATTGACCTCTGATGTTGATGTCCTTTCTCTGGCACCATCACAAATGAAGAGCTAAGCTTTGTGGGAGCGCGGGTGCGGCGACGTTTCCTCGGTGACAGGAAATATTTCTGGAAAACAATGTTCTCCGGCGGTTTTTTCGCGCTAACATGGCCCATTGACTGGAGTTTGAAGTTGTTAGATCGAGGCAATATAATACTACAATAGAGGGTTTGCGAAGAGCCATTGGAGCCATTGAATGGCTACCGATTTCCGTATTAGGAAACTTTGATGGGCTAAACTTTCATGTAGAAGTCAAGAGGAGCTGCCTGGAATGAAATTCGGATACTCGAACCGGAGGTGTCTTTTGTCAATACGCCGGAATCTGGACACTTATTTAGCCATTAGCCATTCAATGGCCGCATCGCAAACAGGCTAATGAGGCACTTACTATCTCTTTAGCCCACAGCGTAATGTGCTCCAGCTCAATAATATGGTGATGCCCGCCGTTGTTTACCCAGCACGATTCCCCTCTATGATCTTCGCACTTTGACAGCGCGGCCTTGAGCTGACGATATTCGTGTGTAAACTCGAAGGTTCGTTTGCCGTTATCGTATGCGGGTGCGTCTGCCTTGCGCTTCTTGCCAGTCGGTGCTGGTGGCAGTGGTGCCGTTTCCTCCGGAGGTTTCTGTTCCTGATATGTTTGGAAGGAGAGAATGAGAGAAAATATAATCAACGCACGAGATTCTGGATATCACAGGTGACATTTGGTCGCCCTCTCAGTCTGGCCGATCCCGTCCTCCAGACAATCCTGCCAGTCTTTGGCATTGGCTAGTGCGTGGATAGTTGCATTTGCCTTCTTGTCGTTGTCCCATTTATACCCGAGACATGCGGTGTACGGATCCAGGCCCATGGTATGGCAAATCTCAGTCCGAGCCTGCGCAAAGTCGGCATTACGGGCATATCGAAGGGTCCGGGTGACTCTGGGGGCTCCAACGACATTGGAGTTAGTCGGGACCAGGAAGGCTAGGGAAGTATCTCGAATAAAGCATCATGAGAAGGGGAAGGAAAAGCTCGGCAGTGGAAGACATACTGCGAACATTCGCTCTCGAGCGCAAATTGATGGTTGGGGGAGGGGGAGGGGGAGGATTAACTGTGTATGGCGGAGGAAGTTCAGGCTCTGGCTGAGCAGCAGGAGCAGAAGCAGGGTCGGAAAGGACAGTCCATCCGTCCTGCTGCCGGGTGTGCTCGCGATAGTGAGAAGAAGTGTTGCTGGTGTTATTGGAATTGCATAGTGAGTGGGTAGAACTATTTCGAGAGTGTAGAGGAGACGAGCGTCCGTATAAATACATTCGCAGAGCATGGTGGAGCTTGTGGAGTCACACCACCGTGGTTGGGGCCGATGACGGTGGATGTGGAGCGGGATCGGACTCACGACCAAACAGAGGTAAGCACAAATGAGTGAGCACCACTCGATCAAAACCCGTATATTGTTTACAAAACGGCTGTAACACCTCTAACGACACCTCAAAGGCATCAACAACGGCAGCGAGAAATTCAACGCGCTATTCGCGAAAATACAGCTGTTTTACGGTTTTTGTCCGGTTTCTGATGGGGTGGGGTTCTTCAGAAGTTGTTTACCTCTGATTGCTTGTGCGTGCCCTCGCCGAGGAGCCGGAGGCAGTTCAACCGCTCCGCAGCCCCACTGCATTTACTGTGGAGCAAAATGCCCAATTTGAGTCAGAGTGGAGCCATACGGCGACTCGGAGGCACACAGGTGTAAACAAGAAACGAAATGCCCCACTCCATCAGAAACCGGACAAAAACCGTAAAACAGCTGTAACGAAGCCAGCCCGCGCCGTAGGCGTGTACCTGCCCAACACGATGAGAATATCCCACCCCATGCTTCTATCCCCGCCCTCTCAGTTTTCTAAATTGATTCACACGCTGTCGGCGCGTCTGTGCGAACCAGCTCGTTGACGCCACACGTCCCCCTCCTTCTTAGTCTCGGATACCCAGATGTATACAAGCAATTCGAGTCGTAGGACACCTTTCGGAGGTGTTTCCATATATGGTGAATAGAGGACGTTTTTGAAGTTTGATTGATCTCTGGCATGTGAGAAAATGGTGGGGCTTGTATACGTCTGGGCCGATTCAACCGTGACACCTACCATCACCCCCACTCGCGTCATCTTCCTGTGGAAATTGGGTTCCGTGTACAGGATAAGAGGATGCACCTAAGCATAGACAGAGGGCGGGATGGCGTGCCTCGTCACCCAGAGGCATTCCCTGAGGATTTCGCCGGATAGAAACGCGTCGACGCGCAAAATAATATGGTGCTGGTAGGTGCCACGGCTCAACCGGCCCAGACGTACTACCGCCAACAAATTCTCCCACCCCCCAAGATCAATCAGCTGTCAAAAACGTCCTCTATTCACCATATACGGAAAGATATCCGGCAGCCCATAAATAATGCGGTAGTACGTCTGGGTATCCGAGACTACTCCTTCTTACCTTTGCTTGTCATATATCAGTTTCAACACCTTGACGACATTCTTACGCATGGCTTGCTTGGCCCGACCGCTCATCGAATTCCAAGTCGAGGATCGGAGGCGGCCTCCAGACTTCCTTCACTGTGGTCTCCTCGAGCTCCTGGCTGCCACTGTCCATGAACAAAATCTTGACTTGGTTCAAACTTGCTGGGCTGCTTTCAAGGAGATTATTTGGAATCACCCCGAAGTGCAACCAACCGAAGAGGAAATTAAAAAATACAATGACGCAGCTCTGTGCTGCGGAACCTGTAGATCCACTTCGTTAATGGTCGTATAATTTTCTGATGAATCACTGAAGCTTTTGCGCACTTGCTTCCTCCTGTCAGAGTGTGCCAAGACTCGTACTGCCCCAATTACCGCGACTCGGAGGACATCATGACGCTGAAAGAGCCGCTGTCGCACAAGGCCACGATGCATACCCTTCGCAATGGTGCTCTCCCAGTGTATAGTACCTCCCTCTATTGCCGTGGTCTGATTTCCTATTTCTCTGCATTAATTTGTGGGATTCACATCTATAGCAGGTTGTCATCGACGCTATTATCCAAACTACCACGTTCGAAAATCGACCTCTTTGCGCACATATTACGGAGGGGTGCCTCGTTCAATTCAGGTTGCTCAGCATTTTTATATTGAAAGTCCCCTTCTCGAACTCTTGGCTAATGGAATGGTATTCGGATGGTAAGCAGCGGCTTTTATCAGCGCAACAATACCTTCACGTCAACGAGTACAGGCTTTCATCGTCGAATTGGGCTCGGATATACAATATTGCGCTAGCTCGGACCGAGTCTCACGTCCTCAACAACAAGATTGTGTTTGCTTCGCAGCTACAGTCATCCACCCGGCCAAACCCCGACGGCTGGAATCTCGACATGCGCGCGGAGGACGTGCTGAATGGCTTCTTTCTCTATTCCCTTCTCTTGGAGAAGGCGGAGAGACGCAGTATTCTCGTTCTTGCTCACGATGAATCGACTCAGAAGGGCCGACTGGGGCCAGCTCTCGCAGAACGCAACAAGGCCATGGAAGGGATCGGTCAGGAGGCCTATCCCCACGCCTGCGATCTTTGTTTTTTCGTTTTCGAAGACGGTGACAGGAATCTCAGTGCGAACTCAAATTATTGAACACTTCCTTGAATCTAATTGAGTGATCTAGTGAAAATTCAAACTGCCCACTGCGACGGTGATACTATCGGCCACCGATGTTGCAAGGCGCACGATTGCAAAACTCCGCTGGCTTCGAACCTCCAGCACTTTTGTCCTGGCCACCAGGACCGCAAGTTGAAATGCGCGGTAATCGACTGCGATGCTGATAGTGCAAAAAATCATCGCACTTGCGCCGATCCAGCTCATCGCGCACTGGAGACAGCGTATTTTACGCGTGGTAAATCCCTTTACAAATTGCGTTCGCGCCTCAAGAAAACCGGGGTCGCAGTCCCAGCCGACTCCATGCCGAACATTACTGGAGACAATGACGACGATGACGAGGTCATCATCGAACATGGGCGAGACGGTCCTGTCCAGGTCGGCTGTGATGGTAAGCCGGAAGGAGGGAATTGACGCCTCCGCGCATACTTCGGCTCGCGCCGCACACACAACGAGCAGCTCATCATGCGTTCTTGTGGGGTAATTCTTTCTCGTGCAACTCTTTTCGGCTCCGAGGCAGTGTCCGCAGTTAATGTCTTATATTTCTCCTTCCTTCTCATTGATTCATGCTGACCTAGTTGCAGGATTTCGCAAAAGCTACCTTTCCATCGCCTGAATCAACTCCTGAATTTTTCATCTTTGACAACAATTGCAAGCTCGATGTTCATCAGCGCACAATCGGCGATCACCATTTCGATAACACTGGAAAACCCGTCGATGTATCTGCAAACACAAGCTCACCGATCATCACTGCCAGTTATACTGCAATCCTGCTGCATTTCCCGAACTCATCGATGAAAACGGCAATTGGCGCTTCAACACATCGATCTGCGAGCAAACAAATGTTTGGTTTGAAGGTTATATCTCGGTAGTAAGGGACATGGAGGCAAAGCGGTATAATTTCTTCCTCGATGAGATGATTAAACGACGAAATAGGTATATAATAAAGGAACTTGGTGAGAAGGGGCACAATCCTTGGACCATTCCCATGGTTGCCCTCTTCCCCCCGAGCGCGTAGTATGTAGAGTCTGTACTCTGATTGCACAGTTAGCAATGGAAGGTCAAGGTCCAGCATGTTTTGTGCAGTTGACAACATTCGGAGTCGAAACTTCCAAGAGTTATGAAGTTGCCTTAAGCCACCAATAAAGCCCTGAAAGAGGTACATGTACGTACCTAAGACTGCTAAGTATCACTTAAAATTATATAGGGTGTGGGTTTCTTCGGGGATGCCCTCCAGCGACGCGTTTATCGCGATAGACAAGCGTGATCACGATCACGTGACCCCGTGTCACCTCGTTCCGACTTCAGCTGCAAAAATGGGGGGGCTTAATTCCCGACATAACCTCGTAGATAGAGTGAGTTAATAGTGGACGCCACGGCTCGGAAACCGAGCTGTTTGCATATGTTTGTTCCTCAAGACTTGCCCAAAACCGGCGGTTTTTTTATCGTTGAGTCCGTTGAGGTCCATATTCCCCCCTGGCACAAGGATTTTGTGCCTTAACTTCATAGTAGATAGGCTTGGCTGTCCCCTGTTCAAAGATGAAAAAAATTCATGAGTATCACATCAATTTATCGGCGGCTTACGCCGCAGCCATCAACGGTATTTTTCTCACCCCATAGAGCCACGAAAAAGTTCGGAAAAAGTCTAGTAAATCCTGGGAGCAATGTTAACAGTCAGGAATTTGTGTGCAAAATTTCAAGAGGTTTGGAGGAATATTCGCAGAGTTCAAGTGAGTTGAACATGGCACATAAATCAGCAATAATTGATCGTTCGGTTTTAGCGTCCCGCAAGAGCAAGTTTAGTCTGATAATACAACACATTGGTTAGGTACAAGTATATAATACACTGTATTAAGTCGAGCTTGTATTTTCCATTGGGATTACAGCAGCGCGCCTGGCAAATATGCGGGAAATTCAATGAAATCAGTGAAATAATGTAATTGACATGAAAGCCATACCTCGAATCGGCGTCAGTAATGGCTTTGATCATGCCAGCTTTCTTGGATATGTTTTTGAGTAGTGTCTTCTGTAGGATTTCGTCTTTCCACAAGCTTCTACGGACATCGAGCTGTTCCCGAAGGCACGGTCCAGGCTTTTTCTTACCGGCAGAGTCTGCAGTTGGGCGCAATCAGTGATAATGACAATGGATTTGAGTCGTAAAATTTCTGCAGCAGCCTCAGCTTGTTTTGCAGCCTCTCTTTCACGTGCTTCGTGCGCAACCCGAGCCTTGAACGCGAGTAAATCATCCCGAAACTTCTTCATTTTACGGCTGGCGTCTTCGATCCGCGCCAGGCGCATGACATAAACCTCGTCGTTCTCCGTGAGCATCGCGTCGACAAATGCTGCGGTGTTGTTACGAATGTATGCTGCTTCGGCGCTGAAATGCTTGACTGTGCCGTTTTTGTCCGTCAGATAAACACCCAAGCCTCCAAGAATTGACTCGTTAGCGTCGTTTGTCGGAGGGATATGGATCAGGAGTTGCTCGGCTGGGGTGAGGGTGTCGATAGCTCCGCCAGGCTCAAAATCGCGGGAAAACCGTTTCCATGCCGGAACGATTGATTTGAGGAAGCCGATAAGCAGACTTTCAACGACGGGATGTTCGTCGAGCCAGAACCACACCGAGTCCATTGCAAATTGGTCGGAGAATGGTTCGCCATCGAGTGTCGCCTCGGAAGAGATGCTAAGAGGGCTCAGGAGCAAGTCTGTATCAGCGATGAGTTTTTCGATATGGGTGATAATCTGCTGATGGAGAGGACCGAGGTGAATGTGATTGACGCCAGGCTTGCTGACCATTTTGAAGTAAGCGTCAGGTACCGCGTTCTTGTAAGCCGTCATTACGACAATCTCGCACATCGTTGGGAGGTCGTTCAAGCCCTTGAGTGCATTTTCCTCCATATGATTGAGTCCAGGCGTCGTTTTGGTGTCGCGGATGAGGGTGAAGAAGTCAATGTAGGCCGAATGATACTTCAGAAGCTCGGCGGCTCCAGCCAGATGAGAGTTATAATGATTGTTGGACGTGTCAGGGAATTTTGCAGATGAGACTTCGCCGTCGAAATCGAATTTGACTTTAGAGAAATAGAACCGATGAAAATCTTGATGTCCACGTTTCTCGTCTCGATGCCGAAAGAGATCGCCGCAGATGCTGACTAGCTTATGCCCGCCTCGTTGGCTAGCCTTCATGGCGCGCTCAACTGCTGCCGAATCCGCTTCCTCGCCGAGAGCTATAGTTGCCGCGTTGTCTTTGTTGGCTAGAAGAACGGGAGGAGTGCAATCGAGGGTGTCCCAGACAGCCTGCATCCCCGCAACTCCATATTTTGTGCAATTGTGGTCCTTGTGTTTGCAGCATCCAGCAACAATGAAGCGGGAGAGAGTGAGCCGTCGTTCCTCGGGGATGCGCTTCAATAGTGGTGGATCCTACGTGGCGAGCAAGAGATTGGAGGGCTTCTTCCCGAAGGCTTGCCGGAATGGCGCTGTGGTAATTTTGATATATTCGAAGTGTTAAGCGAAAAAAAATTAACGCACCTGCGATCAAGGAGTATATACTAGAAACGAAAACGAAAACGACTATATATAGAATAGCCGATAGATGGCCGGTGGTGCCCTTCGGCAGCAGGTTCAGAAACGAAAATGAAGCAGTCGGCACGGAACAAGTCAAGGTCGGCTCTATGACGCCAAGGGTCACGGTCACGTACATGCTTGATCGATCGAGTTACGTTGGTCCCGTTCCGATGCTCGGCTACTACTTAAAAGTAACCGAAATTGCCGTTTTTTCTTGGTTTTTTCCCGTGCTCGTGCAACTTAGCTACTGCAGCCAACACAAATTAAGAGATAAATATAAAATAATAATATTTGTTTACTTTATGTAGTCCATTCTTGTTTCCTATTTACCTTTAGTGTTCGTCTATATCACGTTTGCCACGAATCTCATACTTGGGTATCGTAAAAATTTCTATTTTATGATTTTGAAGTGGAGTGATCTTCACTCTTCAATTTCAGCCGTTTTGGAAACAATATACGGGTTTTGATCGAGTGGTGCTCATTCGTTTGTGCTTACCTTTGTTTTGCTTCCCGTCACCAGCTCCACTCCAGCCGAATCTGAGTTTTGCTTCCACCCAGAGAACACCAGGAAAAACAGGGAGTTAACAGAACTGAGGATTAAGACTCAGCTGCTACTTGCCCAGAGCTCGACAGGGCCATGACTTGCGAGCAAGGGCCAAAACAAGAGACCAGCGGCACTTGATGTGGTACGGCAACGCCCCACAAAGTGGTGCTCCCGGCTTTGCCGATGACAGAATCGTCAACAAATGTAAGCACAAACGAACGAGCACCACTCTGCACCACTCAATCAAAACCCGTATATTGTTTCCAAAACGGCTGTAATTTAGAGTGCTAAAACACGCCGTGTGCGTGACCTGGTACAGCCACTCGGACGCGTTCGGCAAGCGGCCGATGACACAATAGACCACGTACATTGATATACTGTGACTGTGACATCAATCCAGTCCTTTCGGCTTGTTTGCCGTGTTGAAACCGGTCATTTTCGTTTCTGAATGCTGGCAATTGATGGACTTGATGGCCCGGAAGGCCGCCTGATCATTATCAGCTAGCCGCGTTTTCGTTTTCGATTTTCGTTCATACCGGCGATCAAGGCCTTCAGGATCCTCACTGATCTCGCATACCACCTCCCACAACGCGTCTTCTGCTTCGGACTCTGACATACCATCAAGCTTTGCTTTTCCAAAGTCCGTTTCCAACACCTCCATCTTGCGCTCTTTTGTCTTTTGCGCCACCAAGCGAACATCGGCTGCGTGATCGGAGTTATAGGCAACTAACTGCCTTGCGCCATAAATCATCGGCCTCGTAGGTTATTCCTGCCTGTAAATCGCGCTTTCCGAGCGGGCTATTTCGGTAGATGTCGACAATGGAACTAAGTATTGACAATATCCCATCCATTGAATTGAGTTTGAGCGGTGTGATCAAGGGCGTGCTCAACCTCGACAAGGCGGGTTGCAGGAGCCTCGGCAGGTGAATCAGGGTCGGTTGAATAGGTGGGGGCGGTGATGGTGATGTGGCGGCCCTCGTATTTGATATTCCGACGACTTGTGCCATCGCTGCTGAGGGTGACCGTTAAAAATTTGATTGAAAATTTGAAATGAGCCTTACCTTTCGCGCGCGCGAGTTCAAATCCTAACTGCAACTTGGCTTTGATTCCAGCCTCTGTTATTACCCGATGGAATGTTTAACTTTCACTCCAGAAACCCGCCCGATCCGTGTAATGAGTCCACCTATCTTAGCCTGGGCGCAGCCTGCACGGTGACAAGTCAAAGCAAGAGAGCGGTAGAGCGTCGAATAGAAGTGCCGATGCCGAGTGATGAATACAGATTTTCGCTTTCCAACGATTCGAGTCTCCTTCAACGCCTGTTTCGCCCGTTTTTCTCGCATCTGTGTATTTTTTAGTTTTTGCTGAATCTGTTGTCGTTCTTTCGTCTGTTCGGCGATTTTGCGATTGAGTTGTTGGACAGTGAACAGAAGGCTCTCGAGGCAAAGCGATTGGGAGGATGATAAGCGATTGGCCTTGTCAGCGCGAAGGATAGCCTGCAGTAATTCTTCCTTTAATTGATCCATTTTGGTGGTCATTCGAGTTTTGTCTCGTTTCAGTCGATTGATACGCTGTTTCTGTTCCGAAATCGTTATAGCCTGATCCGATATAGTGTTCGTAGCAATGGTGAGGCTATTCTGCGTGGCAGAAAGCTGCTGTGCCGTCGTAGATTGAAGCTCTTCGAGGTTACGGACATGGGTAGCGAGAGCGAGGTTTTCTGTCTGGAAAGAGATATTAGAGGCTTGAAGAGAGGCAATAGACTGTTCTTGAGTGTGAACTCTAGTCTGAAATTGTTGGCGGGGGTCGACCCGGACCTCGGTTTTGTCACAGTTGTAACATCATGTGCATTTCCCCACGCCCCAATGGGGAATGACACGTATGCGCGTCGGTGCAGCGACCACCACTGTGAAGGCTTCGCAAGCCTGGGGAAGTATCGGAAGACTGCCCAGCCCATAAATACACATAACTCCGTGCTAATTCACGTTTTGGGACCATATTCATCAAGTAATATTATGTTCATGGAATGAGTATATTATCTTCGGGATTACGGCCCCGTCCAAAAGTCCCAGATGCTTCACAATGGTAAATATAACCCCGGCAAATGTAAATGTGGGGTTTTAAGCCCTCCATACAGCCAACAAGCTCCATATTGGGCTCAAGTTGGACCGCCAAGTTTTCCGAACGACGTGTCATTTCCTTATCCGACCGTGTGAACTGGCACGTGTGTCACAGAATCCGAGGTCTTGGATGGCAGGCGCCATCAAGTTCAGACTCTATATAATAGATTTATCGACTATCATAAATCTTGTAGAGTCTGACTTGGTGAGACTAGTGTGAACTCGAGTCTCTAGAGCAGATATTTGGGCGCGTGCGCGTGTAGCAGTCTTTGGATGTGATGCAGCAGGGCTCCGTAGAATATTCTCTTTTACAGCATTCTGTGACTGCCAGCGAGCCTCGTTTAGACGGGAGAGAACGGCCAGTTGTTTTTCCGACCGGCGTTTGCCCATCCAGAGTGATAGAAGGGGAATAGAGGTGTAGAACGCGTTAGTCGCGCCAGCAACGCGTCGAGAGCTGAAGTGAAAGTGGTGTGACAGTCACAATGTCACGCGAAATGATCTGTTCACAAGACCGTGCAGGATCATGCCGGATAGCCGGCGATTTTACTCGCTCTAGGATTCGGTATTTTCCGTGGACCAAAACGATGTATTTCCTCGGAGGAATTGACTAGAATCACTTGAACGAAATATGCTGAATTCCGCGCAAAAAATACAGCTATTTCAACGAAAAATCTGAAATTGGCAAAATCCTCCGAACAATATCATGTATGACCGAAAGTACTGTACTAATTCGACCAGTCGTTCCCTGGGTGTCACCCGTCACCCAAATTGTTCGTTCACTGGACAAGTTGTTCAGAACACGTCAATCACATCAAAATTACTATATATGGTAGGTCGGCAAATCTCGGCACATGCCGGCCGGATATTTTTTCGATTTTCTTGCCCTTTCTGGGCCAAAAACCTCGGTGTCACCCGTCACCACCTTCAAAAAGTTCAGTTCACGACGGGCCGTCACACATAACGTGAACAACCGGTCGGATTAGTACAGTAAGCCTCTTTTGGGATGCTAAAGCTATATACTAAAGAGCTCTCCTCAGATATTCAGACAATTCCAGTAAATGTTGATCAAGTTCAAACAACTTTAATGCGCAAGACTGATGCAATTTTGGGTCGTAACCATATACATGAACTATAAGAGCGATTACTGATTATATGTGGCCATGTAGACTATGGGAATGAGTAAAACTGAGTTACATAAGGCTTTTAGAGAGCGAGAGGTAGCGAGTTGAGTTGCAATCTCCCGCAGAGTGCGGTGCAATTATGGGAAGTTTCAAATGCCTCGAGACCGACATCACCCAAGCTCCCAAGAAAGTGCGGGGCGCTATTGACAGAATATGGAGGCGGTGGGACATCCTCGCCATATTGGTCAAAGACAGGCTGGATGTTGGACTGGGAAACGTGGGTAACGGAGTCCAGTATAACATATCGGTTGTTATGAGTTTTGAGGCCTATTATGCGTAATCAACAACGCTGAGAAAGGAATTTTAAAAGGCTGTTTCGCACCTTGGAAATCGACGAAAACGCTGCGGTGATTAGTTCGTTGGAAGGTGAAATGAGAGAACGCCGATAACACGTTGGCAACATCGACATCGGCGGGAATATTAGCATCGAGTGAATGAATGGAGAATTGGGTTCCCATGTGCCATGGCTGCCCTAACCACTCGTCGTCGCCTTCCGCAACAGGAGAAATGTAGGAGGTTTCAACAACGGTGAGATAATCTGTGAATAAAAACTCTCAGGACTAGTGTCGGCGAGAAGAATAACTTTAATACCGGGAAGTTCAACACCAAGTCCACGAGCAACATTTCCGAACTCCGTCCAAAGATCGTGGCAAGTTGCCAACCGTGCACCTTCAGTCCACACGGCAGTACTCATGCTGGGCCAGAACAACAGCCAATCGCTATCGCACAAAGGCTGTTTGACAGCAATTGTAATGGCCCCAAGTTGAGGGTAGCCGACGTAAGTAAAAGTTGCCTAGATAACAAGTTGTCAGTTACAACAGCAAGGCCGTGTAGAGAGAACTCGCACCAGGGTAACCACAAATTTGTGTCCTTGAGTTCCGTGATTGACGACCATCTCGAGATTGATATTCGGAATGTTGGGTGGCAGATAATCTTGGAAGTAGGCGTCGATGTAACAATACGTGGACATTCTGCGAAGGTGAGTCTGAAGTTCGGATGTGTCGTCTATCACGAGAGTATTGAGTGGGCCAGAATCGAGGTCAGGTACGACTTCCACTGAATCGGGTTCAACTACAATCTCGTCGCCTGTCAAGTCGATGGTCATTGGTACTGTATATTCGGTTAAATAAGAAGCGAACAAGACGAGTGAAGAACTTACCCATTGCCTTTGGCGCAGTGGGCTTCAGAGTCAGTTGCCCCACCTCATTCCTCACATTACTCCACTTTCCATCCGTAGTCCTCGCAAACTTGATATACTTTTCAAAGATTCCGAGTCTGACGGCCGATTTATAAAGCGCCACGTTGCGATAGACCGTTTGCTGAACGAATTCGGCGCCGGGAACGTGCTCTTCAAACGCAGATCGGAGTGCTGGGCCGTCATTTTTGATACCACTAAGAGCCAACATTACGGGTACCATCTCGCATGTATATTGCACAGGGAATCTGCGTTTGAATTGTCGAGATGTCGGAGCAACTGAGAGGTTAGACGGCCCGGGAGTCGATGAGAGGGAGACATCGAGGAGCCCACGCGATGTAAAAGCCCGCGATTTAGAGCCGACAATGGCTGGGATCGGATTTGCAGTGAGTGGGGAGCCGTATAGCAAGATTTCCGACTCAAGCTCGAGGCAATCGCTGTCGGCAGTGATATCACAAGTTCGAAGAAGTACTTGAGAGGTCTTCGAGACCGCAATGGCACACTGCAAATTCTGTCCAACCCATGTCGGTTGGGCTGTGGTGAAGTCCAGCACAGAAATGAAATTAGGTAGAGTCGAGGCGGCTGAAGCAGCGACTATAGGAGGTGTAAAATTTGGGATGAAATGGCCGGATCTCTCGTTGATGAATTTGAATCGCGCCGGCGCATACGGGCCAGAGTCGGCATTCTTCATTGAAATTAGAATCTGTATTCGTACAAATTGTAAAGTGGAACTTAGGCTTGCCTTGGACCAAATCACAACGTAAGATAAATCTTTAGCCTTTTCGTCCGCCGCTGCCTTGATGCTCTCTGTGCTTAAGTGCCCGTGGCTTGCAATGTAGGGCTTTGCATAGTTCGGGTCGAAAGGCCGAGCGTACTCCCTGCGAACAGCAACAGGAGGCGTGTTGATTGACGGCGAAGGAGTTTCAGCAGGTGAATCTTGGAAACATCGCAGTCAGTGTTATCATGGTAAGAAAGATTTCAATCGTACCTCCAACAGACGATGAGACACGGTGCGCTCTGAGTGCGCACCCACCCGCTGCTTTACAGCATCCAGAGCAATGCGGGATAGGCCGCAAACATCCTTTGTTTGCCTTGCGAGGCTCGTTCTTCGCTGCCGTCCTACACCCGTCAACTGGACAGAAGAGGGAATTGTCACCGTCACCATCCTCCTTCGCCAATTTTTTGATAGTGCAGCGAATTTGAACGTCTTCGGGAATGAGATGGAGGGCGGTGGGAGGGTTGTACCACAGAAATTTGTTGCATTCTTCGCACTGAAGTGAAGATTTGAGAAGGCTCTGCAAATAATTGCATGATACATACGATATCAAACCAGCGTTTGTAATTGAACGGCGTTGAGCTGAGGGGGTAGAAGCCGCGACATCAGCAGCTATAGACGACAGAGAAGGCGGCCGGCATTGGGTTGTGAAGTTGGCGGAAGTGTTGGAGACGAAGTTGCGACGCTGGCACTAGCTGCGCAGGCAGCGGGCGACGTGAACTCACATCGCCCGAGACGTGCGCAGCTTGACGCACATGCGCAGACAGCTTACGACCCATGCTGGAGTCGACAACTGTAGAACTGCAACAAGAACGGAAAACGAGCGCACCTGAGCTTCCCATGAAACCTTTCCATCCTCCCCCCCTCAAATCGAGAGTTTGCGCAAGGGTGTGGGTGTGAAACCGAGCTTTGATATATCTTCGTGTTGCGATGCAGCCAAGTCGAGGGTCAACGAACGGGCCAAACTTGTTGTAGTCGACTCAAGGTGCTGCCTCCCGAGTCTGTGTTACTGCTGGAACTGGAGTCTTGAGCTGAATTTTGAGGACATGGAGAATAAGAGGGTTCCAGCACAAGAGTCCAATAGCATAGATAGTTGCAGGTAGTGGATGAGAAACGAGACGGAGAGAGAATGAGATCCAAGTGAGCCACGTCGAATCGTCGATGATCGATCCGGGGGCCGGGGCATTTCAAACTCCGCTGAGTATCGGAATATTTGATGCGATTTATGCACGCGAGGTTGTAGCGCGAGAGTGTCTCGATTTTGTTCGGGATCTCATTTTGAGACTTCCCTGTATTCATTGCTCTTTTTTTCAGGAGTTTCTGGGCTCCGTAAGATATTTCACGCATTTTCGTCGGTATCGACGTTTCACGTGGAGAACGGCATTTTCCGTATGTCCGGTTCATCCGAACGATCAACTGTCAACCGAAATCAACCGAAAACTCTCCAAACATGAGCATATTTTATTATCTTTATTATCTTTATTTCTTTATTTTCTAGCACTTTCACCAGTATCGGGCCGTAATCCGTGCAAATTTTCAGCACCAACCCACGGCAGCGGGACGGTTGAATGGAGCCAACAATGGAAGCCTGGTACATAAAACATACAAATCCGATCTGGCTCTCCATGTCAACAATGGGCCCGAAAACGGAAGCTCCGAACAATGGAAGCCAGTGGCGGCGGGATCTTCTTAAGTTTTCGCCGGCGGCCAAATTTTTCACTGTGGGTCATGAAATTCATGATGTTTCTCGTCATGACTTTTCTGACGATTTGTCCGGAAATTCATGATGATTTACCGGAAATTCATAACAAAACATCATGACTCGGAGTCGTGATTTTCATGATGACGAGCTATGGGACCCGTGGCTTCGCCACGCAGGACCCTTCAAATGTTTTGACCTGCACTCACTTGCTGCTTTCAAGGCCGACGGCGCCGCGCTGCCGCTCGCTGCACTCGCCGGCGCGCGTCGCCCGCGGGGATTCTCAGGCTTTGACCGGTATGAACGAAAATCGAAAACGAAAACGCGGCTAGCTGATATTGATCAGGCGGCCTTCCAGGCCATCAAGTCCGTCAATTGCCAGAAACGAAAATGACCGGTTTCGACACGGCAAAGAAGCCGAAAGGACTGGATTGATGTCACAGTCACAGTATATATGTCATCGGCCGCTTGCCGAACGCGTCCGAGTGGCTGTACCAGGTCACGCACACTAAATTAATTGAAGAGTGAAGACAAAGTGAAATCACTCAGTGAGCTCTGCACTTCAAAATCATAAAATAGAAATTTTTACGATACCCAAGTATGAGATTCGTGGCAAACTTAAGTAGACGAACACTAAAGGTAAATAGGATAGGGTGGCGGGAAATTGGCTGCCGGCAGTAGCTAAGTTGCATGAGGTGACCGTGACCCTTGGCGTGATGACATCATGGAGCCGACCTTAGATTGTTCCGCGCCAATAGTGCTGCCGGGAGCTGGAGTTAGCTCCGAGCTGAGTTCAGCTCCAACTCGACCCGTTACCATAAACGGCACCTCGAGGTGATGCCAGCTCGCCTCGCCTCCGCTCCCAAAACAGGCACCGTGACATTTTTGACAGCGTCACTGAGTGACTGACGCGTCTACCTCCTCCCGCTCACCGACCAGCGCATCCTGGCGCAAACCAATCCTCCTATGCCTCACCTCAACCTCGCTTGGCATCGACGTCACCGGCTGACTGCCCCGCAGGACGCGAAACGCCCCACAAAGCTGGAAATATGACGCAAAGGTGGCGCGTCGGGACAGTGCATGGCGCACTCAGGGTCCAAGGTACGTGCAATAGATACCTCTAAAATGTCATATATATTGCCCCAAGATTTCAGATGACCGACTCGATCCGATCGCCAAGACTGTGCTCGTCGACATTCGGCGCTTTTTACAGGTCCCACATCTTGTCCAGGAGATAGTATCTGCGGAGAAAGCGCCTACCCTGTCCTATGTGCTCCCACTCTATGAGCAGCTCATTGCCGCACTCAAGCTTCTTGCTCGAGAGCTCCCGAAAATCAGTCTCGGTATTAACACCGCTGTCGATAAATTCACCGAATACCTCGGGATGTCTCGGCGCACTCGAATTTACGCGCTGGCCATGGGTAAACACTTCGCTCTTCTTCACCTCATTCGCTTCAACCACTCATATTATTTCTCAGTTTTAAATCCGACAACAAAACTTCAATGGCTCAGGGATAACTGGTCCCCGTCAGATGCGGAGGAAGCCAGAACTTGGATACGTGCAGCAGTGCGTCCCAAATCTTCCCATTATTGCGCTACTGACAAACCACCAAGATGCTGGAGTACCGCCGAGAGTTCCGCACTAACCAGAACTCTGCAAGCACTGCCCAGATTCCTTTAACTGCCAGTCGCCGCGCTGTTCACACGCCGTCCTCGTCCCACGCCGCTCGTGCACAGAAATCTGGTTTTGCAAAACTGGGTGCTCTTGTAAAAGAGCTCTCTGCTTCCGACATTGAATCTCCACCAAGCAGTCAAGATTCACAGCCGCTTTCGGAGGAAGAGCAAGCCGAGGCGGAGCGCCGGGCGGCTGCCGAAGATGAGCAGATTGTCGACACGGAGCTGAATGAATATGAGAGGGAGGGCCTTCTGGGTGGATCGGATCCAGAATATGAGGACCTCGACCTGCTTCGCTACTGGGAGGTGAGTTTCGAGTATTCTTTGCGATTGTGTTGGTTTCTAAATTGTTACAGGCTCGCCAGTATCGGTTCCGGCACCTATTTCGCGTGGCGGTCGATGTATTGCCTGTTCAGGCTTCAGCGGTACCATGCGAGCGTGTTTTCTCTTCGAGCAAGGACACAGATGCCTCCCTACGCAACAGTCTCTCCCCCGAGATGATGGAAATGCTCCAGATTCTCAAATTTATTTATCGACAGGATCGCATCAAATTTTGCGACGAGTTAGTCGTAACCGAGGAAGATCTGTCTGTTGTTGATATTGACCCTGATGTAGCAGAAAGGTTGATTGCGGCAGGGCGTACTCAAGAGCTTAAGGATCTTATAGAATCTTCCTGGGCTTCGCCCGTTTGATTTTTGCGTTGTATTCACTTGTATGATCATTGTGCTTTGTATTGTTCCATAATTTACTCATAAACTGTATAGTCTTTTATTGTCCATATGTTTATTATACTTTTTGGAGAATTGTACCACATTTTTGAGGTGCATACGAGGTCAAAACAATGCAATGTAGCTCGAAACGAGGAGACGGGGGACCGTGGGACGGAAACTTCCGTTTATGGATGTCAGCTCCAAGCTGCCTCGGCCCAACTCCGAGCTCGAGCGAGCTGATGGGCAATCACCTCGAGCTCAGCTCCAACTCAGCTCCCGGCAGCACTAGGGGCGCTCAATTCTTAGCTCGTCAGCTCGTCTCGTCCGTAAAATATCGATTTTTTGATGAGGGGATCAAAATTTGATGGGAAGTGGAGAGAAATGCGGAGTGGGATCAGCAGCTCATCAGCTCATCATGCAATTAAATAATTTCTGGGACGAGACGAGCCGACGAGCTAAGAATTGAGCTCCCCTACTACGCGCCAACTGCTTCATTTTCGTTTCTGAACCTGCTGCCGGCGGGCACCGCCGGCCATCTATCGGCTATTCTATATATAGTCGTTTTCGTTTTCGTTTCTAGTGATGACGGGCATTGCCCTTGCCCGAAACGGCAGCTTTGTCTCTGTTTGGTTGGCAGGGGAGCATGGTTCCGACTTTGTGGAGGCTTCAACAACTTGTAGCCACATCCTATCCCTTAACTTCAACAGAACAAACTGTATTAAATAGGCATAGAAATAACACTATCATGCTGGATTACATATTTTTTCACGTGCCATAGACATCGAGCCAACTTTGAGGAAGAGTAGCCAGTCGCACCACAATAAGGACGAAATCAAAAAATCCGGCATGATACTTCCATGAAGATACGCTATAACTACAACTTTTACCTTTCAAGTAGAACGGTTCCATGAAAAATAAATATCTGAAGCATTTACCATTCCAACCCACCAAACGCGCAGGGTCACACCTGTGACTAGCGTGACTTTGAACGCGACGACGCGTTCTCTCTGGTCTAGAGTCTCGACTACTCCTCCATTACTCCGCTCACTGCTTTGGCTCGTCTTGCTGTCGCTTTGCACGTCTTTCTTGATGTTCCTGTCCGCATATGCCCTTCCCCACCAAACGTCAGGCCCGGGCCAATCAAAATCTTGCCGCCTATCGCACCCGAGGCTCGTCTGCTGATAACGATGAGAACAAAGCGCCGGTCGCCTCTGCCGAGGGCGTGGCGAACAAGCCGAAAGGGAAACGACCATCACTCCGAGATCAACTGGCCGAGAAGGAGGCTCGCATCGAAGAATTAGAAGCGCAGATCTCTCAGCTTTCCGATGATTTATTACAGCTGCAAACCACATTCGCGTCTTTGTCTCGAGATCACCAGGCACTCCTGGAGAAGCAGAATGCTCTTACTGTCACCAATCGTACCTTTAACACTCTGAAAAGAAAGGCAGAGGCTAGCAGTCGGGAGGAATTGACTCGGCGGCGGAAACGGGTCAAACGACTGGAAACTACGCTTAGCACTGCCAAGAAAACACACGCTGCTTCCCTTGTGGAACTTACAACTGCTCTCGAATCCCACTCATCTCGCATCTCTGTTCTCAACAACTCTCTCGCGGCTGCTCGTATTGATATCGCCTCTCGTGATGCTCTCATTGCTTCTCTTCGATCCACCATTCAAGAAAAACAATCTTCTTTGACAACAACTCGTAATCGACTATATGCAGCTCAAAAGCAAGCTTCTCGTGCTCAGTCCTCACTCGCAGACCTTGACAAGAACTACAAGAAGCTACTGAACTGGGACCCCATGGATGGCGCGGAATATTCGGCAGAGGCGCGGAAGCTCATGCGCGACTTGACTCTAGCTGGATGTGCAGCGGGAAGGGTTGAATCTGCTGTCCGGGCCTGTGCAGAGGCCTTTGGAATAACGATTCGTCGCTGTCGGCTGATGAGCCGTCGTACCGTTGGTCGAGCAATCGATGAGGGCGGGAAATACGGAGAGCTACAGTTAGCTCATGAGATTCTCAATGCGCCAGGTGCGAAGAATCAAATTTATTGGTGCTGAGTTCGCTGAAACATTCACAGGATTTGTCGAAAGCTCCGACGGCACGTCATTCCGGGGAGTCAATGTCGAGGGTCGACATATCACCCTCGCTGTTCCTTCGTATGCGCCCGGAGTTGACGACACAGATCAGTCAACCTGGACTCACCGCACTCGATTCTGGGAAGTTGCGCCCGCCCTCGATCATACCTCGAAGCGACAATTTGAAGGCACCCTTGAGGCGGCGTCAACAATGGGCGCGACATTTTCTAACAGTCCACTCGGAGCGCAGATGGGGCGGCTAATGGATTCGGATGATTACTTCCGGAAGAAGTTGGGGGAAGGGCGGGACCATGCTGCAGATGGGAAGAGAGCATTCAGTTATTCGGACGAGCACAAGACCAACATCGTCATACGGGACCTTGGGAAAAACGCGATGGAGGACGAGGAGCTGCTCACAGGCGATATCCTTCTCACAATGTCGCGCTTAACTGATGATGATCCCCAGTCAAAAGTCGGTTGGATGGTTCGAAATGGTTTGAGGTGGAACGGCACAAGCAGCAGTCAAAGGGAATGATTTGAGGTTGTTTGTCGGGGGTGAGCAACCCATTCCATTTCATCGCATTCACTCGCCTACTTTCCCAGCAGCATCCACCAGCAGTTTGCAACCCTGATTGCCTCGGACCTTGCTCGGACCTTTGTCTCAGCCTGTCGCCTATCGGACCTTGGGAACATAAAATGGTGCCACTTTTTGCCACGTCACTTTCTCTTGCTTGCCTTCTCCCACTTTGTCTCCTGGACCCCGCTCTGCGTGCTCCATGTCCTCCATCTCTCTTCTTTTTGGTGCCCAACCAACGCTGCTGTGAGTGCGTACGACTCTTTCCTGTCTTTTCTTTCTGACACTGCCTGCAGGCGACCTGTTACCAGTGGTCGAGAGCGAACTTGAAGGTATGTCTTGCACGATATTGTGCTTCCAAAGCAATGACCTTACCTCATGCTTGTAGACACCGGCCGTAAGCTTGTCTTCGCGTACACCAGTCAAAAATCTCCGACTTGAAATCTGTAACTCGACACTGGTGAGTGAATCCTTGTTTTCGGCCTTTGTGCCCTCTCTGAGTTGCCTCGACTAATTTCCTTTCTGCTTCTCTTGTCTACCCTCTTTTCCAGAGCTAATCTATTCAATTCACTCAGAGACAACACCTCGCCAAGACGATCCCCGCTATCAATATGCAATTGCGCTCGCGGGATGGGACAGGCAAGTTATGGATACGGTACGTGGCTGCTTGCGCGCGGGTCCCCAGTATATAATTTCTATTTTTTGTACTACTGTGTATTTTAATCCAATGCATCTCAGACGATCCCATTGTATTCCGTCAGCGCCCCGATGCCTTGCAATGTCGTATGTAATGAAATTCAATGAGACGGGATGGATTGTGCAAATTCTCAAACTATTACAAAAGAACTCGCACCATAACGCTTTTCAGTGCAAATAAGTGGAATTGTTTGTGATTCGATGAAATGGTTTGGATATCGCTCGTTTCGTCACGTTTCATTTCAATCCATCTCATGGACTTTTGACTGGGATCGATGATCTTCAAGAGGTTGGGCAGATTTCAGCCGAACAGTTGGCGTCTCTGTGAGTTTCCTCGTATTTCACTTCCTTTCTTTCTTCATTTGGTCCAAGGTCTACCGCGAAACGCAGCGAACTGATTGGTAAGGCTTTGGAACTCAACCTTGGGAAGGAGCGCTTCGCGTCATTGGCTGCCGACCTGCGCAGCGATCTCACCACACATTTCTTCGGCGGCTGCTGTATGCACAAGGACGGAAATGTTCTCAAAATCGGCTACGCAAAGGTTCAGCGCTTGTACGAAACTCACAACATTCCCTCTCCTGTCATCCTTGCCAATCGTGCCAACGCGGCGACAATTGCCCTAGCCGCAGCTGACACTGCCGCTGCTCAGAATGCCGTGGAAGATAGCTCTGCCGGCGCCATCAAGCTCTTGCAACTGATGGGCGCGTTATTTCGTCACAAGGATGGTGTCCGAGGCTACCAGGACCGCTCCGCTCTCTTTGTTCGCCTACAAAAACTCGAAATGTTCGGAATCAAACGCTCTGACAAATTCCCTGATGTATCCAACACACGCTATGGATGCTACACCGATGGCGCCGTAGAGGTGGTATGTTTTCACAACATATACTACGAGCTCATCACTAATGCAATCAACGCGAAAACGAAATCCGGGACCGCCAATCACGTCGAGAAGAACATCTTGAAGGGTCTGGACTGCACGGCGACAATGACTGAGATGGTTGCCCTCGCACTATACGGTGTTTCAGTTTCTTGGCCCTATGTGGCGCAAGTTCGCGGGCGACACGGGGAGATTGTCAACTTACTTTCACTTACCCCGCTTCATCGCAAACTGCCGACGTTCTGCGCACACATTGCTGCAAACCCTCTCATTTTCTTTGACCCTTCGACACCCCGCGATCAATTGACTATTGACGGCAAACCTTTCATGGACGACCGCCTCTTGGACGCTATTTCTATCATTCGTGGCGACCTTCCCAATCTTGGTCTTGTTATCTCCACCCTTTTCTCTGGCTGCGACGGCGGCTGGGTTCACTTCACACCGGAGTTTCACATTGGTGGAACAATCGACAAACTCACTCCAACCCAGCGTCAAAATCTCGTGGTCCCTGCGACAAACGATGCAAATGAAGGCGTGCTTGGGTCATACACCACCAACATGGGATACCGTCCAAATAGTACGCCTCGCTCCTTCACTAGCCGGACTCGCGTAGCACGCAACAACACCGAGGCGTTCATCAAGAAGTGTTGTAATCCCGCTGTTCATCTGTTTGTGATGAGAGAGGTTAGAAAGGACGGTGCGAGCGGTGCTGCAGCTAAATTTCGCAAAGCGCTGGCTGCACTTCAGCAGGAGAAGGCGGAGAGTGGGAAGAAACGACAAGCAAAGGCAGCCGCCAAGAAGACAGCAAAAGCAGCACACCTGGCGGCAACGGTTCTCGAACTCGATGTCAACAAAATCAATGTCATGATTTCGGCTCAACTGAAGGAACAGCTGGCGGTGTACCGTGATCGGTTGAAGGACCCGATTCTTGTGAAGATGTTGTGGAAGGAAATGAGTACTGTTGCGGTGCGGCGTAAACTGGTGTTGGAGGCCCGCGAACGGGAAATTTTGAGACGGTATGTCCATATGACCTCTCTTATTCATTGTTCTGATGCTATTTAGGGCCACCCACTCTGCTACTGATTCGGAGGACTCTATGCAGGTCACTGAGGAGATGATTACTGTCGACGAGTTTGGGTTCGGGGCAGACGAGGATGCAGATTGGGAGGATGTCGCTGAATAATTTCTTATTGATAGTAAAATTCGTGTTTTTATCGTTGAGCCAAGTAAATCGATGTATTCTTAGCAACTTTTACAGCGGGAGTTAGTCCAGAATGTGATTGTGGAACCCGGAAACTGAAGGAACATGAAAATCAGAGGTGGTAAGGGAGTGCAAACAAGACCAAACATGCCGTTTCGGGCAAGGGCAATGCCCGTCATCATTTCTAGTATATACTCTGCTTTGACAGAAAGTCACGGGGTGAACGTTCCTTTCTGGGAGCTGAGGCTGTGCCGTCCTCTTTTAAAGTATGTCATGATGGTTTTTTCACAAATTCAGGGCAAAACATCATGAAAAGGAGGCCAGCGCGGGGCAAATTGGGCTACCGGCAGCCGGAGTCGAAGTCCGGACCGCGGCACTGCAGCGCAGCGCAGCACAGACTATTACTCTTAGACTAATGGAGATTTGAGGGACATCGGATTTCAGTCGATACATGTCGCTAGCATATCTGTTCTCAAGTCGTTGACTGAGCTATTGACTTGTTAACCAACCGATTTTCAGTAGGATGTAGTTGACAGACCTACTACTCTACATAGCACCATGCACTGGTGTATGGCGGTCAATGTGTCGTTTTAATCAAATCGGTATAAAAAGTACATTCTGAGCTAAAGTAGAAAAAATCTTCGAAAACTCAACTTTTGTTTACAAGTGTAAAAACTTTCACTCGCGTAGAGTAGAAAGTTTTCGTGTGCGAGTTTGGTGCGAGTGGAAAAAGGTTGCGTCGGTCCGAAGTCCGGTGGCTGCGTATTTAATGCGGGGTGATGACCGAGATGTTGAAATATTCAACCTATCGCATTCAGTGGGGGACTAGGTGGTATTTCTTGCTCAGGTAGGGCCAGTACACAGAGCCATATAATGGAGCTTTAAACTTGCTTCTTTTAGCTCAAGGGGTGGCACTCAACCTGGAGGGGACCTAAATCAACACCTTGGGTTGTTGCGGTCCCCTCCTCCAGCTCAAAGAACAGCCTAAGCAGCAGTGTCTACTCCCTTCATGAGCTGACATGCCAGTCTCATAGGCACCAGTAAACCGAGTTGAACAAAGCTCTGTTGAAGTCCACATGCCGAGTTGGAGATCAATTCATCATCAAAGTGTACAGCCATCGGAGCTCGGACCGACACAAACTTTTTACACTCAAACACAAAAAGTTTTTACACTTCGCCATCAAGAACTTTACACGCTGCGGTGAAAAGATAGCAAGGTAAGTTATCTTGTGTAAGTCTTCATTTTCGACATTTTCTACCCCCAAATCACACTTTATACGAATTTGATTAAAACTACAAACTGACCGCCATACTGGTGTAACACTGGAATGAGCATCTGGTGGACTTAGCAAAAAAAAAAAAAAAAATTGAGTAGTTGTTTCATGACGAAAATTTATGATGTTTTGTCGTGAATCCATATTGTCACAAAAGCAGATTTCTGAGCATCATGAAAACCGTCTTGTAATTCACTGTAACGTCGTTCATGACAAAACATCATGAAACCTGAATTTCATAACAATCTGCATGAATTTCATGATGAATACTTTGCACAGTGTTTGTTACATGACTTGTGACACGACATTAACAGTTGTCACTTTAGTGTGTCCACAACTGTAGCTATCACGGGAAAATGATTACTAGTCACACTGACAGCACTGTAGCGCACAGAATCTTGCCTTCGATGACATTAGCCACAGCCTTTGATTACACGCCGAAAGAAACTACCAGTGACCATATCAATTCAATTTGGATTTGTCCAAAATGCTGCACGAAACAATTGTACGAGGAATAGTTGTGGTGACCGGCAACTGGCGGGCATCAAATGTCCGTTGACAGTTGTTTGTACCTCCTGCCAAATCCCTTGACAGCATGGCAAATCGGCTCGCCGTGCCTTTGAATTAACGAATTCTAGAGTCGCATTTGGCGCACGACGCTGATCACGTCGTCCAGCAGCGCCCAGGAATCCCTCGTTGTGGTCGTTTGTGGTAGGCATCCAGGCATCCTTTTTTTGTTTGTCGGTCAGTTTGCGTCCAAGGAGATCAGAACAAAAGGTGCGCCATTTCTCCAGAGCTCCCTCGAGGTATTCCACGAATATAACGCGGACCTCATCTCGCGGAAGCTTTGGGAGCAACGCATGGGCTGCGTACATTGCCTCCGGCCGCTCCCATTGTTTGCCATCCATAGAAGCCTTCTCGTACGTCAAGTTTTCGCCCATGATGATATCCGGATCGGCAATAACACGCTCGCAGTGCGCTATAACGCCTTCCGCGATTGGTACCATGTCCCACAGGTTCCGAAGACCTTTGGATTCCGTCCGCGATCGGACGTGGCGCAGGACGGGTTGGCTGAAGTTTTGACCATACCACAAAAGCACGACCAGCTCAATGAGGGTGCGTACATCGTTAATCCCTTCCCAGATATTCTTCTCGAGATTTGTATAGGCGAGGGACATCTTGCGATCGCGAATGAACTGCATGAGCTCGCGGTAAACAGCAAGATTGACGATGATCTCGGCGGCGGCTTCGGAAAAACAGCCGTAGCGTGTGTTGCTGGTGTCCGGAAATCGTAGTGAGTACCCAATATGTTCGTGCGCACAGAAATATACGCCGTGACGGTCCTGTTGGCCCTTCTTGTCGTCTTTATTGTTGAGAAGCATGCCCATGAGCTCGCAAAGCTTCACTCCGCCGCGGGAGGAAACTTTCTCGGCCCGCTCTTTGGCTGCGGCGGATCCGGAGGCAGCTGCTGCTGCGTTGTCTTTGTTCATGAGCAGGATAGGCTGTTCAAACCCATGCTTCAGCCACGCCGCCATCATGCGCTCAACACCTCCTGTTACCAGATTAATATTTCAGATACTCGGAATCAATCAAATGGAGCCTACCTCTGTGCGCATTCAAGTCTTTATGCATGAAGCAGCCTCCACCAAGAAAAAAATCGACTTCATCGCGTTCCTCCTGAGAAAGTTTGTCGAATTCAGCCTGCCCGAATCGCTGGCAAACCTCGGCATGGAGCGTCGAATTGTAGCTGGCGCGCTGCTCCTCCGAAAGTGCGTCCCATGCTGCCATCCCACCAACAGCTTCTATCCGTTCCGAGGTAACTTGATAGATGACCTCGAGAAGTTTTGGTGCCGAAACCGACAGCAAAGCGCGTTCCCCTCGACGTTCGCGCTCCATTCGTGTCTTCATCGCTAGAAATAATGCGCGTAACTTCTTCTGGTCCGCCGCGTGGTCAGTCATCATGCCGGTGACTTTCACGAAAAAGGTACGAAAGTCCTCGGGATATTGGCGTCCAAGAGGGCTGGAGTTATAGATCTCGTACATCTCTTGAATGAGAGATAGCCATCCCGCCAATTGCTCCTCGCTAGTGTGGCTTGGTGCCTGAGTGAGGCCGAGGGCAAGTAATTTCCCTTCGATTGCAATATAACGAGATTCGTAGTTGAGGTTTTTGTGACTTGTCCCGTCCCCACTGACAGTGAGATCTGGTGAGTCTGGCATATCAGAATTGTGTTCAATAATTGTTTAAGCTCACTCACGTTCAGTATTTTTAACGGCATCAACAAGCTGCAACTTTGCGGCCACCCCGCCTTCAATCACAATTCGAGAAGCGCTGCGAGCACTGATGTGGTCTGTTAGATGAATATTGAGACCCTTTGCAATGGCATGTATAATCTTGTCGATATTATCCACCGGTGCGCCGAAAGAAACCACGTCGCGAACGGCAGCCCGGATCCCCGCCGTGATAACACCATCCTCCTTCAGCGACTGTGCAGATAACTTTGCGACGCCTGTCTCCATGCGCCCATCAAACCGAGATACCTTCTTGGCTAATGCCTCTTTCTTCCGGCGCATTTCCTCGTTCCGTGCCCGGAGATCTGCTTCTCTCTGCTTGCACTGAATCAACTCCCTCGACAGATCATCAAGCTGCCGTTGAAGTGACGCGACAAACTGAGAAGAAGAGCTTTGCACACCGCGGAGTTGGTCTTCCAGCTCTTCGACACGTTTCTGCACATCGGCTTTGCGCGTCTCGGCCCGGGATGCTTTGCGTACCAAATTTTGGTACTTCTTCTCGTAAGTGTCACTTCTCTGTTTGAGCTTGAGAATCGCGTCGTTTGAACGCGTGTATGGGCTCGAAGAAGTACGAGAATGTGTAGCCGGGCTTGTGGGAGCAGAGGAGGAGGAAGAGGATGGGAGAAGGTTCTCCTTTCCGAGGGCGGATCGACGCGAAGAAGGCACGGGCGCACAGACTGTAGACCCGAAACAGGTTGCCTTCTGCGCGTCTGATCTTCTCTTTTTGCGCCCCCACTGCTTGCCTTCCCTCGCCGTCCGCACAGCGGGCATGCTTGACGCGTACGCGTCGCCAGAGGGCAAGGGCGGACGCGTTTGATGGTGTTACGTATATACTTGATATGGATCTTGCTCGCGTTTGAGCATACATTCTTTGGTCCGATGTCCTGCGCTCAATACTGTACGAAATTCTATGATCTAAATTGTGGTGGGCTCAGGGAGTGAATCTCTCGGGAATGTCCCGAGCGGAATTTGCGATTTCCGAATGAGTACCAGTATATTAATTTGCAGTAAAACATCGTAAAATAGGAAGGACAAAAATAAAAATTCTGCCCGGGACATTCCCTGGGAAGGCTTCGCAAGCCTAGAGAAGTATTGAAAGACTGCCCAGCCCATAGATAGACATAATTCAGTGCTATTTTACGCTTTAGGACCATAACCATCAAGTAATATTGCGTTCATGGAATAAGTATAGTATCTTCGGCATACGTACTGGTTAAGACCCCGCCCAAAGTCCCAGATGCTTCACAATGGTAAATATCAGCCCCGGCAAGTGTAAATAAGGGGTTTCAAGCCCTCCATACAGCCAACAAGCTGCATATTGGGCTCAAGTTGGACCGCCAAGTTTTCCGAACGACGTGTCATTTCCTTATCCGACCGTGTGAACTGGCACGTGTGTCACAGAATCCGAGGTCTTGGATGACAGGCGCCATCAAGTTCAGACTCTATATAATAGATTCATCGACTTAGTATCATAAATCTTGTAGAGTCTGACTTGGTGAGACTAGGTCCAGGCACTCAACACCGCCAAAATCGAGGCGCCCCAAACGTAGAACAGTAGATTTCCGCCTTTTCGGATGTCAGTTCTCCCTTTCAGGCGTGAAATGGACCCGGGAGTCTTTGAGGGGCTGATCGTGACAGTGTCAGGGATGTAGGGTCATCAGATTATTCCAGTACCGAATTGACTTAGCCATCCATCCCGCCATAAAACCAATCATCGCGCAGAGCGAGACAGCCAGAGGTGTCGACGAAGGCGAACATAGAAACGACATTTTGAATTTGGGCGACCAATGGGGAACTACACATTTAGCAAAGCTTTGTATCAATTCGGGACTCAATCTTCCTCATGCCGATTGTGATGACATTTGTATACAGTACAGTGCCCAACACTTCTCCAACACCTATGATTTTTTGTCATGTATTTCCTGGGCAAGGAAACCGACCAAAAGACCAAAAAATGTCTTCTTGGGCTCAGTTTTGTGCGCTTTTAGCGCTATCATGCCCCAAAATCATTTCAGGATTGTGGCTGGCTTGCCATAGGTGCGGATGGTCGAAGGTTTTTTCATATCTTGAAACATTGGGCTAAGGATCATGATCCTCAATTTTTTTT
This sequence comes from Favolaschia claudopus, assembly GCA_037176885.1. Classification (NCBI taxonomy): domain Eukaryota; kingdom Fungi; phylum Basidiomycota; class Agaricomycetes; order Agaricales; family Mycenaceae; genus Favolaschia; species Favolaschia claudopus. The sequence continues at coordinate 1,326,344 of JAWWNJ010000030.1, forward strand.
ATCGAATGATAGTACTTCTAAAGGTAATCCCAGCCATAATATCCGAAATTCTCATCCCGACCCCCCATTGGACGCCAGCCGACCGGGGCTTAAACCGCATTTTAAGCTCAAATGTATCTACAGTTGCGGCAAGATCTCTGTGGGGTGTTGGCCACTATATTTCCGAGTCAGGCCATAGATTTCAAGTTCCCAAGCCTTCACTGGGCGGTGTATTCGAGATTCGGTTCAGTTCATTATAAGGCCGTTCCTTGAATTATATTTCTCCGAGTCCCTTGTATGGGCTGTTGGTGTTTCTAAGAGCTTTATGAGTGTCACAGTCCTGGCGTTAGGGGGCATAATTTGGCTGGGGTTTTTACATAAGTACTCTAGTAGTACTATAGGGTTCCTCTAAATTATGTTTCCTCCGAATTTCATGGTATAGGCATGGAATATAATATTTATCTTGTTTTGAGTTGATGAATCAATCTTTGAACTTGGTCATGGGAACGACATACGGGCAGATGCGAACGCCGATCCGTCACATCCGCCCTCCAGATCGTCGACCACGACGAGCTCAATCTTCATACGAAAATAGGGCACTGGTCAGTCACAGTGTGCAGCTGTGGGCCGTGATGACCTTACAGCTATCTACAAAACACTGGAGCGCTCATCCCTGACAGTCCGCAACATCACGGTTGACGTTCTCGTGTATGGAACCACCGAAAACAACAAGAAGAAGAAGGCCGCTCCCGTGCTCACGCGCATCATCGTGCCTGCCGACCTTCCGCCTGCCGACTTTCTCTCGCGTATGCATGCTCAGATGAATGTTGACCCAGAGACGGCAATGCTGGGCTGGAAGGAAGCGCAGGAACGTCGTGGAGACCCTTACCACAGACTTTCTTCGGAACAAGATGTCAAGGATGCGTTCAGGGACCTGATCAAACGAGTACTCGTTTGGTACTCGTCGTAAGGAAGTTGTCATGCAAATTGTCAATTTGGTAGGTTTATATCTCTGTACTTGACGAGTAGATCTCACGCGAGGTCAGGAGGAGCAGACGAACGGTAAAACCACCAAGAAGCCGGAAAAGCCATCTGAAACGGCTGTTGCGGTTCCCGAATTACACAATGTCCAGGAGAAGCTATCATGCATGGAGCATCCTGGCAAGAATCGATGGTGCTATGTTATGGGCCCGATGTACCTCTTGGTCTTGCTGAGGTTTCATTTTGGGCGCGAAAGATCGTAGGTTACAAATTATTCGCACTTCTTCCGTGAATTGATTGACATGGCTGTTCAGCACGACGGTGAAGCCAAGGATGACTGCACAACCCCTCGAGAACCTGCGCCTCGACGAACCTGCTGAGAAGGGTCGCACTCACGTCTCGCAAGCGTGCACTGGATGATTCAGATTCGGACTTCGACGACGACACTGCCATCACGATCTCTGATGTCCTTCATGCCCTGCATGACAAGTATCCAGCTCTTGATTATCCTCAGTATGCCTCTGCGCAACGCTCGTTGCGCAGGGGACCAGCTATGCAGGCAGCGGCCCCGATTTCAACAGAGAGTATCACAAGACAACCATCTGCATGGCAGACGGAGCTATTGGGCCCTTCATCAAGCACGCACAAAAGATGTTGAAGGCGGCGAAAAAACGTCAAATCACGCATCGTCTGACATTGTTATATATATTGTAACTATCCGAACAAAGATTTCTTGGATTTACGCAACATATCCTGAGTCCCGAAACCACCCCTCAATGTTCTCGGGGGTCATGATGTCGTATACAGCATTCCACAACACACCCATTGGGTCGACATCAAGTCTATCCTCCATCTCCCTCAAGACCTCATCCCGGTTCCGTCGGATCCACGCCTTGAGGCAAGAGAAACCTTCTTCGCACGGATTGAAGTCGGGTGAGTAGGGTGAGAGATAGATAAGACGGCAGCCGCTGTACAAATAGTAAGCTTCAGGAAACAGAGAAAAGACAGAATGCAGACCGTCCTTCGACCATTTCCCGAATACCATCGAAGTGGTGTACACAAGATAGAATGGATGAAGAAACACATCACAGAGCATGGACTGGACACGGCTATCGGAGTCGACGGTTTCTCTTACCAAGACTGCCTCCAAATTCCGAACAAAAAACTGCTCGAATTCTTTCGGTTCTGCCTTCAAAATCAAGAAATTCCGAAGCAAGGGCTCATCTCCCTACTCATTGGCATCTTGAAGAAAGACAAGGACTCTACGGACCCAAAGGGCTATCGTCTGATCGCGTTGGAATGTTGTATGTTGAAAATGTTGACGCTGATCATCGACCGACGTCTTCGCGAAGGGGCAGAAGACATTGGTGCAATTCCGCCTTCGCGGAATGGCTTTCAGGCGCATCTGCGAACGAATGACAGTGCCTTTGCTCTTTTATGCATGATCGACAAGGCAGAATCAATGGACAAACCCCTCTACGTCGGATACCTGGATCTTAAGAATGCTTTTCCAGGGACGGATCGTCCAACTTTATGGACCAAACTTGTGAGACTCGGTATTTCGGGACCCATGATTGAATGGTTGAAATGCCTTTACGACCGCATCCGATATATAGTTCGCCTGGACGGCCAATACGGACGTCACTTCGAATCGCTCCTGGGAATTTTAACTGGAGACCCCGGATCTCCGCACTTGTGGAACCTTTTCATGGCCGATTTCGCGTTGAGTGTCCATCCTGACGTTATTCGACTTAATGGCGTGCCCACAAATCAAGTCGAACATGCCGACGATGTTATGACGGCTTCAACGTCACCACCAGGATTTCAGCTTCATCTCAATGACTCTCAAAACTGGGCAGACAATAATGGATGCGAGGTTTCAATTCCAAAATCGCTCTGCCAAATTTACGGACGCCGTCAAAAATTTAATCCTACCTTTCATATGGCTGGGAAACTGATTGAACAGGTGCAGAAAGCGCGCTATCTTGGCATCTGGTTTGAAACAGGCTGTAAATTCATGTGGCGTGAGCAGTACATTTTGAAGGCCAAGAAAGCATCCAAGGTTGCGAACACGATCCTCGGACTCCATCGTTTCGTTGGCTCGATGCCGGTATGGGATTTGCGAACACTCTATATGGCTCGCGTGGACCCATACCTCACGGCCGGGTGCGAAGTCTGTCTAGATATTGAGGCAAAAAGTCTGCAGCTTCTGGAGAAGGTTCAACAGAAATTTTTGCGCCGAATGCTTGGAATTGGCTCGCGCTCGATGAAGGCCGTTCTCCTTTCCGAAACGGGGATTTGGCCGATTCGTTACCGCCGCATCTATCTTGCCCTCAAAAATCTGTGCTACTGGGTTCAGTTGGATGAAGATCGACCGGCATGGAACGCGCTGCAAGAATCTATCAACCTGGCTCGTCAGCGCAATATCTCTTGGATAAATGATTTGCGAATTGTCCTTTCAAAATTGTACATCCCCGTGACACTGGATATCTCTGGTCCTTTGGAGGTTGCTGCAGTGAAAGAAGCCATGAATCAGGTCAAGCTCTCGATGGAGGCGTGGATTGACCATGAAATCTCGAATTCCTCCCGAACAAAAGACATCTTAGTAGGCAGGCTTGAAATGGACAAGGACACGGGAAAATTGGTCAAAAAATCCTTGGACTTTCGACACTACCTGCGCGGCAAAACACCTGGGCATCGACTTGCCCTCACGCGCATTGTTTTATCTAGTCACAGTCTCGCCGTGGAGCGCCGCAGGTGGAAGGAGCGAGGGAAAGATGTTGTCCCAAGGGAATGGCGCAAATGCCGATTCTGCCTTGAGGCCGTGGAGGACGAAGCTCATGCCATGTTCATTTGTCCTCATCCGGACCTCATGCAAGTTCGAGAGAATTTCTCACAGGATTGTACGCGACCGTACCGGATTTTAAGAACGCTTTTACCGACATAATGAACTTCTACCGCGCCGTCCTCGCGAAAAGGGAAGTCACACCGATTCTGGCGAAATTGGCCTTCAAAACCCTTCAAATTTACGACGCAGTGCCTATGCTGCTGGTTTATCCGCCCCCGTCGACTGCGTAGGGTCGCAACTTACCACCCTGAAGTCCTTGGGCTCGCTTTGGCGAGTGGTGTGCATGCGTCGGCAAAGGGAAAGACGTTCAATTGCGTCAGGTTACTGGTGGATACTGGGGATTTATACCTGGTGGGAGAGAACTCCCCCTAGGTCCTACGGGTTTTAGCCGGAGGTCCTGCCATACAAGCGGGCGGCCAGTTCCCTGATTGCGTTGAGCGATTGACCCCCTGGAAAGACGTTGTGCTCGGTTTTGGCTCGGTTGACATCTTGTAGAATTCTGCGAGGATAACCACCCGTACAATACTACATACATGTATGTCTTCCGTAAACTCGCAGTTCAGACTGTGGACCGCGCGAGTATAATACATTCCCCCCCCCAAAAAAAAACGCAATTTTTGATAGCAATCAAATCGTATTTTCCCACGCCTAGGCCGCGAATATGGGGGCAAAAAGTATATGGGCGTGTAGCCCTAGGTTGTCGGTATAGGGTCCGGTGGTTTTGACGCCTATTGGAGGACAAACAGGTGCAGGATCAGCGAGATACGTCAAAAAAATTGCGTTTTTGATGGGACGGACAACCCTTTGCCGAAGCTTCCCGGGGCCCTGTTGGAAAAATCGGTCATTTCGAGGGCTTTATTTCGCCAGAAATAGCCTCAGATTGCCGAGGGTTTTACTGGCCGGGGCCATCGGCTTTAATCGGTCGCCAGACCGATTTGCCATCACCCTTGGAATGGCGGGGTTGCCGCCGGGGAAAAATCGGTCATTTCGAGGGCTTTATTTCGCCAGAAATAGCCTCAGATTGCCGAGGGTTTTACTGGCCGGGGCCATCGGCTTTAATCGGTCGCCAGACCGATTTGCCATCACCCTTGGAATGGCGGGGTTGCCGCCGGGTGGGTCATGCTCGCATCAGGTGACCATTGGGTAAATTGATATTGTAAACAATTGCCTCCGGGCTGACCCCGCAAATGGAAGTTGCCATCAATGAAGTTTTTTCGGCAGCGCTCCAGGGTTTTTGAGATAGCTGGAATTGAACTGGTGACCTCCTGCCAACACATAACTGATCAATTAATGTAGACAGGCTGAGCCGCGTATCAATACCATACAAATAGCTCAGTCGTTGGTTCGATACAGTAAGTAAAGTAAAAGTAGAGTTACTCTTCGACGCCCAGGCTTCACGCACCTTGGGATGGAGGCTTCTGGCCGGAATTCTTCGCCGCCGCGGGCCAATCATTCATTCACATTCAGGCGGTTTCGAACTTCACGGAGAACTGGTTATCCGGACCCCGTGCCGTATGATTTCGGACAACGAAGAGGTCCCCGTTTGCGAGTTGGCGGCCCCACTCGCCACAAGCATAGGCATACATAGGGGCGGCTACCCGGAATAATTCATATTCTGACACGAGGTAGGCGGTAGTTGGGCTGAGGAACGGCGGCGAGGTAGACGTAGCGTAGAGTAGACACAGGGAACGTGGGGGAACGTGGCGGCGGGGCGTCAGCGTCGTCATAGAGAGAGGGAGGTAAGGGTCAGGCTTGCGTGAGCGGACGTGGACGGCGTTGCTGATTGAACGAGCGCATCTTGACGGCCCTCGAGTGTGGCGTTCGTTGTCGTGCTGGAATTGACGTGTCGGTATGAGGGTTGTGGAGTGTGGAGGTGAAAGGGTCGAGGGCGCCGTTTCGAGCGAGGAAGCTGGTGTGGTGTAACGGGTCTTGAAGTGAGTCAGTTATGCGCAGAGACGCAGCAATGAGAGTTACTCGCCCAGTATCCAACGTCGACACATTTCCCAGGATACTTCCAAACGAATCCTGGCACTTGACGAGCCCGCCGGCGACCATCCAGTCAAATGTGTCGAATGAGAAGCCTCCGCAGGGAGCTGCGAATTGAGCTCGTTGAGGGTAGAGGAGGGAGGAGGGGCAAAGAGAAGGAGAGACACATTTTCGCGCTCAGCAGAAGGAGCTGAAGGGAGGTGGATGAGACCGACGAGGGGGAGAGAGTTAATGACACACGCACCTTCAATCAGAATACAAGGTGGCCGATGGCGTGTTGCAGAAATTGGTGATTGGGAATGAGATCGTGGCGGAAACGAGCGGTTGACGAGCGAATTGACGAGGCGGAACGTCGTGGAGTGTCGAGGTGGTTGAGTCCGAGTCTCTCCGCATACGTTCCCATCAAGTCTTGAAGCTAATTGCAAAGTATCGAGAGGCTGAGGAGCGCGTGAATCAGCGATGCAAATGATGGTCATACCATGTCCCTCGTGCCGGTCAAAGAGAGGTGGGAGGGGATAGTTGGCAAGCTCAAAAGAATTCAAACGTTTCATAGTCGTCAGAGCACCCGGATGAGGCACTTGAACGCGTCTTACGGGCGCGAAGTCGCGATGTCGATCGGAGACGCAATCAGCCTCAGAGGCCGAAATTTGGGCATTATCGGGTCGTCTCAGCAGCGTGGGACGTGTCGATGACCTGCATGAGTTGGCTTGTATCATCTTCAGGTGCATTGAGGCACGGGAAGCCGCGGGACGAGCCACAAGATGAAGGAAGAGGGAAAGGAGCGATGTGTTATGATAGCGGACCGAACTTCGTGACAAGCCAGATACCTAATTTGGAAATTGTTACTGTGCCCTCAATTTTTACCCAGTGGCATTGAACAGAAATGACCATAAGAAGGAAGACTAGAGATCCCTCGGGTCAAAAGTCTCAAAATCCACAAAATCATTTCTTCTTCCACGGATTTCGCGCTTTCGGTCCGGGCCGAGACATAGCCGGTGGCTGTACGATGCCATCAGCGCATCAAATGTCTGCCGCACCACTGAACCTTCACCAAATCTCAACCAAATACAAGGGACTTCTGCTATGGATGTTTGCTGGGGTCAGAATTGAGCTACTGACCAACTTCAGGCTATAATCCGATGGTTTTTTTTCCGGAAACCTGAAGTTAGGTACACACACTTTTGAAATTTGGCGCAAAAATTTCGCGCTTTTCTAACCCTAGACTAGGGTTTCTCCGTTTTCTCTGAAATGCGAATTTTGCCTATAAACCCACCCCAAGTTCCTGCTAAATCTCAAGTTTCAAAGAATTTTGGCCAAAATTCCGGCTTGATATGAAGTTGTGTCTGCTATCATACATGTCACTGATGTCACTAATCACGTGACTGACACGTCGCGTTTTTGCCAAGTCCGAAAGTTGCGTTTCTAACGGTTCGGCCGAAAATTCTCAAAAATTCAGATAAATTCCAGAATTATTGGTCCGCTGTGCTGGTGGGTCCCTTAAATCTCCCATGAGTATGCGGCCTGTAATTCTTGCCAACTGCGGAAATTTTTAGGATGCCAGGTTTTTGCCAGATTCAACAAATTGAAATCTGCCCCTAAAGACAAAGTAAACTCAGCCGGGCACACGAGAGGGTGAACAACTGTATTAGAATACCTAAAGACAAAGTAAACTAGAGTCGTCGTAGGTAAAGAGAGGGAAGTCAAAGGTATAGAAGACAAACCTCAGCCGGGCACACGAGATAGTCTCACCAAGTCAGACTCTACAAGATTTATGATAGTCGATGAATCTATTATATAGAGTCTGAACTTGATGGCGCCTGTCATCCAAGACCTCGGATTCTGTGACACACGTGCCAGTTCACACGGTCGGATAAGGAAATGACACGTCGTTCGGAAAACTTGGCGGTCCAACTTGAGCCCAATATGCAGCTTGTTGGCTGTATGGAGGGCTTGAAACCCCTTATTTACACTTGCCGGGGCTGATATTTACCATTGTGAAGCATCTGGGACTTTGGGCGGGGTCGTAACCAGTACGTATGCCGAAGATACTATACTTATTCCATGAACGCAATATTACTTGATGGTTATGGTCCTAAAGCGTAAAATAGCACTGAATTATGTCTATCTATGGGCTGGACAGTCTTTCAATACTTCTCTAGGCTTGCGAAGCCTTCACAGTGGGTCGTCGCTGCGTACCATAGCACCGAAGCGTATACGTGTCATGCCCCATTGGGGCGTGGGGAAATGCACATGATGTTACAGCCGTGACAAAACCGAGGTCCGGGTCGAACCCCGCCAACAATTTCAGACTACACACGAGAGGGTGAACGACTGAGGTGTGTCTGTAGCTACTGCGAATACTGTACAATTTCGATCAATTCGTCTGCCACGCGTCACAGCCGATTTCCGGGGACCCCGCCAATGATTTTCTTTCGATTTTAGCGGAATTTGGAGATTTGTCGGAAAAATTAAAAACCCCTATACCCTTCCCTTTCTTATCTTTCACACATGCGCTATGGTCTTATGGTTTATGTTTCCGCTAATACCCCCGAAACCCCAAACTTAACCCACACCCTCACACGACTATACTACACATCCATCGAACACCTCCATTGCACCACCTACAACTTTATTTATCGCCTCCGGGCATCGCGTCTTAGTACGTAGATTGTGTACTTGTTGCGGTATAAAAATGCAGAGAAAAAGAAAGAAAAAAAAGTCACGTGCGAGACGAATTGATCGAAATACTGTACTTACTATTTCGACCAAAAATTCCAACACGGTCGAAATAGTACAGTAGTACAGTATATGTAGACGATCGTAGGTAAAATATACATATTAAGGGGGCAGGCTATACGAGTAACGACGAAGTCGTTACTCCGGCTATATGGCCAGCCGAGCCACTACTTCAGCAGACACACCAACTGTGAGTTAAGCCTGGGCGTCGGATACGGTGCTCTTCATATTTTTTGGGATGTGGAAACTGTCAGGTCGTACAAGCTCAAGTGTCCACGACGCGAATCAGACATCTTTGTCAAGCTGACACTGACATCAGGTGTAGGAGCTGTTCAACTTGTCGTGTTCGGCTGCCAGTGGTCCTCGGCTGGGACGCGCGGGGCATGGTGATGTCGGTGTGTCGGTGCAGCGTCCGAGTTGCGTGGGCGACGATGAGGGCTTGTGAGATGTAGGGCTACCTTGGTCGATGTTTAGGCGGGAACGAGGTGATGGGAACGATAGTGTTAAATTTCGATACAAAAAAACCTGCGATGAGCGCAGAGTGCCGCTATGTACAATCTGATACTGTACAATTTCGATCAATTCGTCTGTCACGCGTCACAGCCGATTTCTGGGGACCCCGCCAATAATTTTCTTTCGATTTTAGCGGAATTTGGAGATTCATCGGTACTGTACTATTTCGATCAATTCGTCTGTCGCGCGTCACAGGCACCTGGATTGACGAATATTTTCGTGCCTGTCACAGGTCACCGGAGGGATTGACGAATGTGACCGAAAAGTTGAAAAAACCGGGAAAATAGGCTTTAAATTTCGATGTTTCGTCCACAGTGCACACACCTCGTTGAGCCCCCAAAACAAACATTTCTGGCGCTTTTCCCGAAGTCTTTTATGCTAGTGTGTCATCTTGGTCTCTGACTGGCTCAAACGACTGCGAATTCCAGCCATTTCAGTCTTTTTAGAGCAAAATCTTGCAAAAGCAGCCGCATTCATCCGGGAGTTGCAATTCTGGGGCTGCAAATTGTTCAAATTTCTCTGAAAAGAGGTGAGCAAACCCGACCCAGTTTCGGCACCATTGACGAATATCTCGAGGTGTCACGCTCGATTCAGCCCAAAGACGAACTTCAAATGAGGTGTCACAGGTCACAGGCCGGGTGAATTGACCGAAATGGTACAGTAAACCCTTTCTTTGCATGGGTTTGACGAATAAACACTTCCTTGGTCAATCTGACCATGGTACGGGATGGTCCGACTGTGGGGCCGCAGTCAGGCTGACCGCGCCGCCACAGCCGGTTTGACCGCCGACACGGCTGATCTGACTGTGGTTTACGAGCTTGTAAAAACACGGGATTTATGGGTAGTTATAGGGCAGTATAGACTTTATGGTGTGATATTGTGTATTAGACTCAACAGAATAAAGACTTGTAGCAACATATGACAGGAACAGCCAGATTGACTGCGTTGAGAATGACTGTGCGGCGCACAGTCGGCATGACCGTGGCAGGCCACGGTCAAAATTTAGGCGGTCAGAATAACCGCGCGAAAAATCAAATAACCGCGGCGCGGTCATACCGGCTGTGAGTTCTCTCTACAGTGAATTTAGATAGGCTCATGACCAGCCTGTCTACGAGTTGTGCAACGATTTTTACATTGGGGGTGGTAGCTTGCGCGATTCCATGTGTTCATGCCGGTTCTCAATGAATCGGTGCTCATAAGTCTTTACATCAATTACCAAAACGCTAGGCCTTGTCCGGGGACTCCCTTCCCCCCCTCCAAATATGTAGGGCAATTTATCATCTTCGAGCGCCCTCTAAATTTGTCTGAATACAATAGAGGATTTGCGATGAGCCATCGGAGCCATTGAATGGCTAACGATTTCCTTATTAGGGAACTTTGATGGCCCAACAGTTGATGTCAAATTTCTGAGTGTAAATTGTATTGATATATCAATTATCGCTCTCCAAGTCTGTCAAGTCACCATCAATAGCCAGCCAAAATAAGTGTTGAATTTCTAGGCGGCTTTTGTTCAACTTTTTTAGTCTCTCATTGACATCAGACCGCAAGATTTCAAGAAAGTCGACCAGATGCTCGTACCGCCTCTGCTCTCTTTTAGCCTCACAATCAAAGCAGAAACATTCTGCAGATTTGTTTGTGAAGTATGCTTGACCGTAGCTCACTGTGATTTCTTCCCCCTTTTTGATATCGCGGGAGGTGACTAGAACCTGGGCCTTAATGTTGCCATTGAGGTGATAAAACTGTGGTTAAGTTGATTGTGGATCCTGAAGCTACAGAAGCAAGGACACTGACCTCTGTGTTTGCTTTGCAAGAATGATTTACAAAACGTAGTGGGCCAAAGAGAATCCGAATTTGGCCGTCCTTGCACTTCATTTGAGATAGTTTGGTATTGTCATATGATGGTGGCGAGTCCCTGGACATAACACCAAAGAGTTCGTCCAACTCCGTGCCCCTCGGAATCGATGTTCTGGCGCGGATGATGAACTGAGAAATCCCGCCAAGAATCTCGAAACTTAGATTGACAAATGCTGAACCATGGAATAGCAATGCGTATGCACGGGCACACCTTCGAATTCAAAAGTGATCAAACCTAGGGAGGAAATCAAAATCATAACGCACCAAATAAAAATATCTGGGCAACCTCTTCTGAGTTGCAATTCAGAGATGTCATTGTGATCGAGAGCGTAGCCACCCCTTGCTTTGCGAAAAAGTCTCCCTATCTCTCGGAGCGCATCGCTTGGAAGATTGGGCGGATCGTGTCTGAATGTGAGAGGTTTATAATGGCTACCGAAAATGGACCGATGAGCTCCGAGCCAGAACATGTCGTCCACCTTCATAACCAATGCAGCCCTAAATTTGACCGTACTCAAGGTCATTGCTGCGTTTTTTATAGCTTTTCTGCGTAGTTGAGCCACTAAGTCCGGAGTGATTTAGCGCCGGAGAAGCGGACAACAGCTTGACTTACGATCAGCTGCAGCCCTCCCCATCCTCAGTGACTTCGACCTCCGTCCCATAACCCTCCCTCTTGGATTGAGTGTAAGTACAGGGAATCAATTACACCGTCATCAGCCAAGCCTAGTAATCCCCGGGGTTACCGTAGTGACGGTAGCAAGGGAACGGCGGGCCCGGATCAAAATGATGGATTTGATGTGAGGCATGGGCGGGATAAGTACCCTCTATCGCGTTGATTTCTGCGGTGATGACTCTTCAAACGATGAAGTTGACACGGACGAAAACTCACCCGAATCCTCCACATCTACACCATTCGCAAAACCGGTGTTGAATCGTCGCTCACGTCGAAGGTTGGCTCGCGAAATTGAAGCGTGTAATTATCGTGTTGTAGAAACAACCGATGCGTCCCCACTCGCGCCACTCATCGAATTGCGTGAGCATATGGCGCCATTTGGTACTTAGTACCAAGAGGTGTCAGATCTCTGGATCTGGCACGCTCTGATGCGCACGTGTTTGACGTCGCTTGAGGGTAAGAGGTTGGTAAGAGGTGGGCGGCTGAAAAATCCCAGATATCAACCTCCCTTCGGCCGAAAGTACGGCGTTCGGTCCGGACCTGTTGCTCGCTCACCTTTCTTGTTTGGGATCAGCTTCGGCGGAAAGACTTAGGTCAAAGGGAGGACACCCCCATTTATTCAGCGATCTGTTGGGTCTGTATAATTTCTGGATAGGAATGTACGGTAGATCTGGGGTTTTTGATAGTCTCTCATAGCCAGACTTCAACACTATTGATCTCGTACCTCGATGTGTTGAAGTCTGTTTTTAAGTTCATAGGCGTGTCAACGGTAAAAGCTTATTATATAATCTTTGTGGCTGTGTTTCTTACGGCAAAATAGTCCACTTTTCTTATTTGTTTCTTATAGCAGCTTCCTTCGGGCATCTATAGACTCGAATTCTCGATATAAGACATCTATGAATACATGGCTAACTACCTACCAAAGGATTTCCAATGAAATGCATCTTCTGCGCAGACGCGCCAACGTTTCGCTCCGGCTCGTGACATCTGTGACGGAGTCATCACGCATTTTTTCAACCACTTTCCGTGGTGCCTTGTCATGATTCCGGCCAGCTCAGACCTCCAGGCGACTCGTATGGGTCTATATAGATGCTCTACACAGAGTTTTAGCCTTAGATACTACGGCAAATGGGTAGAAAACGTGATTACATAATCCGAATTCTACCCCTTGCACGCCGTTGATCTTAAAAATGGACTAGGTTTTTGATTGATTTGAGGACGGTGTTTGGCTTGATCTGACACCAATAGCTGACGTCAGTCGGAAATTTGGCTCCGGAGTTCGGTCCGAGGGGGGTGGGCACGAGCTCACTGCGACACTATCCTTCCTCTCTAGCTTCCATGTAAACTCTACCATCATGTCGGGCAATCGACGCCATATTCCCAAAGAACAAAAAGATCTTATCGTTGTTATGGCTCATCGCAAGAGTGGGTGAATTTTCTATGTCGCTACGTGCCCAAAGAGCTAGTTATATCTCCTGCACCGGGCCCCACAATGAGCGAGACAGTCGTCATGAAAAGTTTATTTTGTGGAAACATAGAGGGCAGCACTGGCAACGACGGAGAGTGGTCTAAAATAAAGACAGCGTATGTTTGGCCGTGGGCTGTGCTCGGCCCGAACATCTCGTGCGCGAAACAAAGCGTGGACTTGTTGGCAACCGTAGTCACGTTTGATGCCCCATCATGGCCCAAACAACACCATCGGAGGCAGCAAAACCTTGCTCTCTGCACCCAATCTGCACCATACAGCCGAAAAATAATCATGAACCACCAAGTTATCAATCTCTTTGCACGCGGGGCGTTTGTTTAGTCTGATTCCATGCTTTTCTCCACCTCGAACCTCTGTTTACATCCTAAAACATGAACATTATGCCTGTGTGACGGTTAGAATTTTGAAAAGAGGCCTGGATAGTGTTCAAAAATGTAGGGAACATTATTCTATTTATTCTAACTCTTTACATGCGTGGAATTTGCGGCGTTCGAGGTGTTTTTGTGGCGAGTCCGGCAATGTCCGGGGCATCAAACGTGACTTGCACACGTCAAATGACGCCATTTTTGTTTTGATGGCTCCTCAAGGGAATTCAAACTCAGATCGACCGGTCTCTCTGTGAACGATTTGTCTTCACACGAGAGATCGGTCACCGGTCTAAGGAATTACGCCGACACATAACAGGTGAATGAACCAGGTACGAATTTCGGGAGGGAGGTTGTAGAGGATGATGATTATTGGCCAGCAGCTCTTCTTTCGTCGTTTGAAAGGACAGAATCCATCAGTCGAGGCGCCAAGGGCAAGATCGGTCGGGGAGGAAAAATATTTATGAGATTGAGTCTCGCCGTCGATGGTGACACGGCGCCGTCGTCTGGTTTGGTCATGATGGACGACGATGCCGCCACCTGTTGATTGGTGTTTACGGCATGGAGAGGCGTGGGAAGCGAGGCCTGTCAGTGACACGCACTTTGCCGTGCTGTCAAAACTGCAGTTGAACGGTGATAAAAGTGCGAGAAAATAAGATAATACAGATAATCAGTCGCCGGTACTTCACGAAGCTCGATGTCCGATGGGGCTTTAACAACGTTTGAATCCGTGAAGGCGACGAGTGTCACGTTTTGTCAGTCTGTCAGATACAAGTTCACGATTCAGAGGAATGACGAAAAGGGTGTGAGTGGGACTGTCACTCGGAGGCTCGGACGAGGAGGTTTGAGCTCAGAGAGTCGGGCTCGGCACTCCGGCACATCATTACAATTGATTTGAATCAATGGCACGAAATTAGTCTGAAAATACTGCTTGAAAGATTTGGGGTTGAAATAAACTTAGGTCGCAAAAATCGGATTCCAATTATAACTGGTTATAAGTCTAATTAAGGTTGAATCAAGGTTTATAGGCGGGTTGCATATAAACCGACATAGAAATTTATGACCCCATCTCCGAATGCTTCGATCTTGGCTTATGACTATAAAGCCTGATTAGACCTATAACCCGTCATAATCGGTTATAATTGAAATCCGATTTTTGCGACAAATTTGTCTGGACGTATTCAACCAGGATATTGAAAAGTTCACGGTATGCATTCCAAGCACTGAAGCAAGCTTACCCTCCTATGTGAACCATTGTCCACATACTCGACATGTTTGTTCAGCCCCCTCTAGGACTTCTTAGCGATGAAGAGGTGATTGCGCTGCATGAACTCGTTTCGGTTTTTTTGGGAAGCGGTGAAGAACATAATTTGGAACATGTCGGACAGACGTCCTGTCTTCTCAGCCAATCAAATTCAAGATCTTCTCGGAAGTTTCCTCGGCCGTTCTCACACTCAGTCCGAAAAAGCCGATGTCCCATTCTCGACACTGAATTCACATTGAATTGTCTGCAGGTGCTCTCACAACCATACTCTGAGGCTGTATTAATGCTGAAGACCATATAGCAATTAGTTAGGCACGATTTCCTTGAGTACTTGGGCTAAACACCCAGAACCACAAGCAAACCTCCAAGTTCGGTTGGATTTTGGTTGAACTCCGGTGGCAGCAAGTATTGTGGAGTGCTTTATGCAGGCGCAGTATTAAAATGCATGCTTTCAGCTTGAATGTAACTGCCTACTTGTGTAATTAAATTGATAAGGATAACCAACAAAATACACACTCACTCACTCACTGCTTTTAGTTTTCCAACAACACATCTTCCGCGAACCTCTCGCGCACAAGTCCCGTTCCTCGTCCGTCTCAGATTCTCACATGATCTCAGTGTGTACACACTCTATCCCGGATGAGACCAAGTAGGATCTTCACATGTTCCGCTATTTTTTCTGACAACCGAGACTTTTACGGACCTAAACCTCGATTTTCGACTTTATCTCAACAGAATTTATCCCTCAATTCAACGTCTTCAGGTTTTGCCAGTCTCAATCATGCTCTTCGAGCTCGCCGTTCACCCCAATCTTACGTCTATAGATGAATCCGAGGTAGTTTGAACTACATGTAAGCTCTGTTGAATCTAGACAACTATCTGGCCTAGTGCACAGGTGCGGCAAACATAATAAGAATATCTATAGATCAGGTCAGGGAGCACCGTCTGGACGTCAGTGAAAAACACGCACCGATATTCGGACTTGCGCCTTCCTCATTGCTCAATTGAGCAACATCAATTTTCCACTAGACGCCCAATCGAAGTATCTAAACCAGCAGTATTGCTTTCCAGAAGCTTGAAGACAATAAAGTATTTGCACCGCATTCTGAGCACGAAGGGACGCAGGTGGGCTGTTGTTTTAAGGTCGAAAGCAGGTACTTGGGGTGGGATGGATTGCGGGGCCGGGCAAGGGAATCCGATGAAAATTAGCGATGTTACTGGGGGGTCTTATTCTCCCAAAGTTACTTCTAGCTCCTCCGTTCATGCGTGGTAGGGACAGATTGTGTACACTGTAAAAGCGCGACGCGACGAGGTGAGACAAGAGGTGAGACAAGGAAGTTGATTGACAGCACCGCTCATGGGACCCGGAACTGATCGGATCACACAAGTATGCCTTTTTCGGACATACACATCCATCATCACGAAAATCAATTAAAAACCTGTCATTGGAATTAGGTAGGAAAGAGCTCCGGCTCTGCGTAAACTACGCCAACAGGGATTACGCAGGAAGGCCTGGGTTTCCGAGACTACATATGAGCCCCTAAATCTTGTAGAGTCTGACTTGGTGAGACTACATTTAACGGTGCATCAGATATGTACGTCATTGATCGAGTGACGTGTCAGTCACGTGTTCATTAATTTTGTTGAAGTTCTCACCCATGGCCTGTTCCAGCGTGACCATCGCAGCAACTGCCGAGGATACAATTACTTCGAGCTCGGAATCCGATCGAAGTGGGAAGGTCAGATTCTCATCTCGAGCCTATGTCAGAATAATCCCTCCGTCTCGGCGTATAACACTTTCAAGTTGTCTATCGCGCCCAATAGCCCCTCGACCCCGCCTTCATAGGACTAGGTCTCAGGCAGCTGGCAGCGCTGCCGCTTCTTGTTCTATTTGGACAATTGCAAGAAGGACGGCTCGTGTGACGAAACGACGCAGTGCTCATGCACAGACGGCCCCAATTGGTAAGCTCATACGGTCAGCCGCTTTCGCATAATATTAACCTACATCTGTTTTTAATGTCAGGTACTCCAATCTGGTTAACTCAAACGAAGCCCCGGCTCCGCTCCTGCAAATCGGATCGCAAACAGGAATCGAGGCACCGTCCAGAAGTCAACTGTCGGGGGAGGGTCACATTGGGTATCATAAGCAGCTTTCTGAGCGTCAGATGCAGGGAGAGGGCGATGGAGCGGAACCACCTGTCGGCACCCGGCAACCACACATGAGGATGCCTGCCCGCCAAATTTTGGACTTAGGGAGGTCGGATGGTCGACGGGGCCAGGAATGGTGTGCGCATTTCGAGCAGGTTATCGCATCATGGATCAGATTAATTGTGCTTCTGGGGCAAATACATATGTAAATTCAGATGGTCGGTAGCCTGACCCCAATTGTGTCAACGAACTGTCAGGGGACTCCACAGTTATGACGTCTTCTGACTTGGGCAGAAATTCTCTGTCTCCAAGACATCATGCTGTGCTCACTTATGTCATATCTTACGTCACCTCTTGTATATAAGTAGTCTGCTGGGGATCTCTGATCCCCAGGTTTGTTATCGACTTGGCTCCTGGGCCCTTCTCCCCTTACACGAACATTCATCTTTCGACGAAATTCTGGACTAGCTGGGGAAGTTGACCCACACATTCCTTTCGCTGCTTTACCTAGCACGTCAACGAGACCTGTCAGCCCATTCGTGGTGACACTGCCGTGGCTTGTGGACCATTTGGGACATATTTGGTTTCAACAATATTTTTACGGCTGTCTGAGTTCCTTTTGCGTTGTGTTCATAACAATGCTTTGTAAGGAGCGAGTTCGCTTTGTTCCTTTTAGTTTGTTGCCAATGGAGTATTTCGGTGGCCGCCCGGCTCAGGTCGCCCGGCACAGCCACTCGGGTCTCACCCTGTGCCGCCCCTCGTTTTGGCGTGTCACCCAACTCTCGCTCGGCCAATTTCTCGCCTTCGGCCTGTCTCTAGGCTCGATACCAGCCGTTATAGTGGTAATGACGAGCAAGCAGGTATTATTCGCTCGGAGGTTGCTGGAAACTCTTGTGATCCATTCTAATCATGCATTCAAGTGATTCTGAGCTGAAACTGACCAGAAATCAGAACTACAATGAAGTTTTCTAGCATATACAGTTGCGGCAAGATCAAATTACTTACCAAATAAGGAAATTCTCATCAGAACTGCCCGACCGCACAGAAAACCATCCATACGTAGGCTGGAATGGCACAAAAGGCCTGGACTCCTTTGATTGAATACATCTAGGCACAAAATAACCAAATTCATCATACTTCCAACTGATTTTGGCCGCACTTTGATACACAAACTTGGCGGCTATCCAGCCAACATCAATGCAAAGACACAAATTTTTCTACACCAGGCGTACAAGATGGAGCCTCTAAGTATTTCTGTCCGCTTACCGCATGAAACAACCATTCATCTGGGTGCAAAAGGAGGGGATTGATGACTTGACTTGACTTGACTTGAAGTTCTATTATATGCCGTACCTGGCCAGTAGTGAGGCTATGCGGCAGTACAAGAGGGGAGGTTAAGGTTACATGATCACTGGTAGGTTACGGGACGATTGCGGTAAACAGAAAGGAAATGGAAATTTGAATTTCCATATTTGGTAAGTAATTTGATTTTGCCGCAACTGTATTTTTATTTGAGGTCAATGAGGAATTCGAGCGCAAGGAACACCTTTGTAAAATATTAAGAGGCCTTACTTTGATGTAGCATGCGAGGGACAGGTATTCTGAAGCAATATCTGTACAAAAACACGAATACAAGGTGCTTTCAGCCTCGGAGATACTTCCTGATAAGGTATAGTCGGAGTTTGAAATTGCCATCTATCAATTTACGGCTAAGTGCTTCCAGCCGTTATTGTACACAATACTTTGCTTGCTCGTCATTGCGCCTACAGTAACGGCTGGTGTCGAGCCTAGCCTGTCTCGATAACTCAGACGTTCTAGTGTGACCGATGGATTGCTTGAGGGCGTGTTCTTATCTTATCAACCCTCGGATTGATCTGGAATAAATGATAAGGAAAGAGACTTCTAGCGTGGTCGTTGTCCTCTCTTTCCTCTCTTTCCTCGTGCGCAGAAAGCCGCAGTGTGGGCACGGTCACCGCAATGGGACCAAACATGACGACGGGAACACCGGCGTCGACCATCCCAACACCCTCCAACACGATTATGGCGCCAGCATATCTGAGAGCACCCAAGTCCCAGCAGTCATCAAAATTCTTCCATCATCTGGCGGTGTCCATGGTCCTCGGTCGGGAACACCAAAGCGAAGAACTCCATCAACTTGAATGAGTCTGGGGATAGGTCGAAGAGGAGGCATCGAAGTCAACAAGCCGAAGGCGGGGGAGAGGATGAGATGACAGCGGAAGCAGCCCCGAAAAAAGAGGGGTATGACGGCGACGGGGGGACAAGACTAGAAGCGGGGAAGAAGACTCGAGGTCATGGAGGGAGAGGGGCTGGAGAAGAGAAGGTCTCAAAGAGACGGAGTCACCAAGCCAAAGGCGCGATGCGGAGGCGGGCGACAACGAGACGAAAAGAATGGGGAGACACGTGACTGATGGGTGATCGCTTTAGCCGGTCTGTCCAGACCACCACTAGACCACATAAGCTAACTCGTCGCGCCCTGGGAGCTGAGATGTAGTACAGTATGTAATGTAATAAAAGAAATATCTCGCGAAGAGACGGGGAAGACAAAAATTCATGCAAGGATGCCATAAAGGGCAAGTGAATATGCATAGTGAGGTTGGTTTGTCAGGTGTGGCCGCAGGCCGCTGTGAGACGCTCCCGACCCCGAGAGCGCAATAAAAGCAACTCCGGGGAGTGGGAGACGTAGCTCGCACGAGACGCTCCCGACAACCAGAGCGCAACAAAGGCGACACCGGGCAGGAGACGTACTCGTGTGTACAGCCCGCGGCCAGCGCGACACGAGACTGGGGGATACCGACGCCAGAAAGCGAGCAGCCGGATCCCCAAACGATTTTTTGACTTTTTTGTCACATTCGTTCAAGGCCTCGGTGACCTGTGACACGTACGAAAAAATTCGTCAATTCGAGGGCCTGTGACGCGTGACAGGCGAATTGATCGAAATAGTACAGTACCACGTTCTTGGTGACGGAAATATGTGATGGTAGTGCACGCAGGATATGAAGAAAGAATTCAAAGGAAAGGCTCGCACGATATGACACTCGGCGATGGTAGCGCGCGGACGTGCAAAGTCCGCGCACGCAGGAATTGAAAGAAGAATAAAAGAAACAGCTCGCACGATATGACACTCGGCGATGGTAGCGAGCGCGGATTTACAAGTCCGTGCACGCAGAAATAAGAAACAAAGAAAAAAGGAAATCACACACGATATGACACTCGGTGTTGGTAGCGGGCGCAGACGTACAAGTCTGCGAGCGCAGGAATAAGAAACAAAGAAAAAGAAATCACGCGCGATATGACACTCGGTGTTGGTAGCGGGCGCAGATGTACAAGTCTGCGCGCGCAGGAATAAGAAACAGAGAAAAAGAAATCACGCGCGATATGACACTCGGCATTGGCAGCGGGCACAGACATACAAGTCCGCGCACGCAAGTATGAAAAATTTTAAGAGAAAGAAAGCACGCACGATGTGACACTCGGCGTTGGTAGCGGGCGCGGATGTAGAGGTCCGCGCACGCAGGAAAAGAAACAGAGAAAGATGGAGAACAGAAAAAAAAGAAAGATACTTAGAGGAAATAAAAAGGAAAGAAAGATGGATCATAATTGGAACATACCGCGTCCACAGTGACGCAAATACAGGACTAACATCATGTGATATGGGAGGAATATCCCTTTAGCATGTCCATCAAACATTCCCGATTAGGTAGCAATCCGCGGGTCACATAGCCACAATGATGTATTAGATAATCATTGAATATCTTACCCTTGCCCACCATGCTTTCTTAGAGATAAAAGAACGCGTCGGGCGCCGAAGACCAACAACCATCACAACGGCTGGGCACCCGTATAACTGCCCTCCTGCTCCGGATTACTAGCTGTATAACAAGAGCCCTGCCTAGGGTGACAAGGCTCCTGCGGAAGGGTCACAGCGCCTGGTTAGCGCCCGATAACCGCCAAACCAGTAACCGAGTCTTCAGAAGGACGAGAAGCCCCCGAACCGAAGCACGTAGGCTTCACAATGGTGGACACACAGGGAGGCTTCACCAAACTCCTCCTGAAGACTCTCAGCACCTCACCAAGTCTACAATGGACCATACACCTCTTTCGAGCCTCAAGTAACCTCCCCTCTGCTTGTGGTCTCGATAGTGGTACGGTGAGGCGCTTTGTCGCCTCCCTCACTTTCATTCACTTGATTTTGACGGACGTGACGCTATCCGCCCGTCAATCCCGTATATTCCTTGCCTTGCCCATCTGTGCTTGCATTTACATATCGGGGTTGACGACCCCTCGTTACGGGATCCCCTTGTCCTCAGCGCTGAGCTTCGCAGCGCTGAGGATATGACTCAATTGGACTTTTTGTCCACGTCCTTGAGCTCCGCTGACGGCGTGAGCTCGGACTTTTGCATCAAACTTAGAGATCCGCTGTTCAGCGTTGAGCTCAGGTTTATGTATTCACTCGTACCGTGAGCTCCGAGAGTATGAGCTCCGGCGTGTATCTAGCAGGGAACAATATATTCTTTGTTTTCTACTCCAACGTCGTCCGACGGTGTTGACCGCATCGACTTCAATACTACCAGCAATCCTCAAGCTATCGTTTGGATAAGGAATTCTACTCTGGCCGCTTCTCTGAGGATTGGATGAATCAAATGAGTTGAAGACAGCGATGCTCGAAATTTATCTAGGATGATTGAATTCGAGATGAAAGACCACGGTGACGAAGGTCCAAGTAAAAGGTGAGTATATTCTGGGCGCTATCCCTCGCGTCGCCCGAATCCGTTCCGGCGACACGCCACTGGCTCCGTGTTGGCTCCGCTGACTCCCACGCCGACGTAGTCGACGTGGCAGCGATCTTTCTTCTTCCTCTCCCTCCATCTCGCCCATCCTCAGCCTGTGATCGACGCTGAACGCCCTCCGTCTCCAAGCGACGTCGAGGCCCGGCTCTACTCCAGCACCTCGCCGCCACGTTCTTCGCGCTCAGGCGTTGCTTCGAGTTAGGTGTTCGTCTCTGGAGCGTATGGAACTGCATCCGTGCAGGAGCAATGTCGTCGAAGGATTGAGGAGATTTTGGATGGGGTCCATATGAAGCTCAGAGGGATTTGGGTAGGTGAAGAACAAACGCGTACGCGACGACCCTTGGTTTGCCCCGCGCCGTTTGCGCCGAATACGACTATGAGTAAATCTCCGTCTGATTAGACGTCGAGGTCTCTCTGGCCGTATTCTTGCGCGGCCCGGGGAACCTGCGGAGAAATGGGTTTCGTCTGTTAGCATTGGGTCGTGCTCACACATTCGATCCTCTTGGCGTGGTCTCGCTCTCCGCGTCGAACATCTTCCGTCTACAAGACGCTGCGTTCGCCGTATTTACGCGGTCATCGTCAATGCTGCAGTTGCCTCTTTCACCGCTACCTCACGCCGACGCGATCAACCGCCGCTACGGGCGCTTGTCGATACGGATACCCTCCATCCTTCACGCGATGTAGAGGCCTGGCTCGACGACAGCACCGCTCGTCTCTTGCGTCAGGATATCCCAGCCCCGTCTACCTGCGCGCTATCCCAGGAAGCTCGCCACGCTAGACGCCTGAGACGTCGAAGCCCAGCTCTGCCGTCGCTTGGGGGCGCGAACGCGCCGCTTTCAACGCTACGACAAACATTGTCGGGGAACGAATAGAGTCGAGCGGGGTTTGGGAAGGTTGGCGTCTCTATGCCCGCCGCGCTCGCGTCGTCAACGTCGCCGTCACTTGATTTTCATGACGAGTCGCCAAGCTTCTTGAAGATTCAGTCCAATTCAAGACACCGTGAATACGCACCTTGGAAGCCGCCTCCACGAACGCGAGAGCTTGTGAATCTCATGCCCGAACTCGTCTGTCAGTCGCTGGGGGGCTCGTAAGTTATCTACCTGTTCTGCCACGCGCGCTGACACTGACGCCTCGACACACCTTGGACGCACCTCTTGGATCGATGACGAAGGGAACTGCGAGTTATCAAACTCGCAGTCGTCTTTACTCGCGGCATCGTTCGAAATCAGGTCCGACAACCCGCTCCGCGTTATCGGCGCTATCTCCCACGCCGTCGTTGTCAACGTGGCAGCGACCTCCTCTTTCTCTCCCCCATCGCTCGTCCTCAGCACGCTAACGACGCTGGACGCCCTCCGTCTGCAAGAAGACGTTGAGGCCCAGCTCTACCTTGACCCCTTCGCGGCTGGATGCGCCCTAGCGCCCATATGTCTCTTGACGCCCACACCCGAATAAGCGGCTCGTCTCAATACAAGGCGTCTGGAGGGATTCTGCAGGTTTCGGTGGGGAAGGAATCTTGAGGGAACAAGGAAGAGATTTGGTTGAGAAGGGTTTCAAGACAGTAGAGAAAGGACGATCGCTCGCCTTGACGAAGACGCCGCCACTCTCTTTTTCCTTGACGCCAAACGCCTCCCGGTGGCCTACGCTCTACAACGGGACGACCTCCGTTTGCAAGTCGGACGGACAGCTACTGTGCGCCACTATCGGCTAGCGCGCGGTGCGCTCCACGACCCTTCGCTCTCGCATGTCTTAGCGAGCCGCTGCTCGCTCGATCTCAGCGCAGCGCCAACGTACGGCTCGGAAATCGTCTCGCCCATCGTCGCCGCTCTGTCATCAACGATAGCAGTCGGCGCATTCACCTCCACCGCCTGCTCGCCGCCACGGGAAGCCGCTGTGTCTGCGCCGGACGCCCTCCGTCTCGGTGCGACGCCTCGTCTGCTAGTGCCGCATTCCAAGGCTAGGCGTTCATCAACGCTAGCACTCACGGGTCAGGCACTGCAGCATGCAGCGTTTCGTCTAACGACGCCTTCACCGCGTTGAGGTTGTTGTCGTCGACGTTACAGCGCCCGTTTTCCACCTCTGTGTTGTGCACACTGCATACGACCTTCTGCGTCGCCAGCTCCTTGGTCGCGGTCTTGGAGCAGTCTCGGACGCCTTGCATTTGCGAGCAGTGTCGAAGCCCGGACCTACAGGGCGTTAGGTCGTGTTAGCGCTCAACACTCGGCTCGCTCCCGGTCGTGCTCGTTCTAGAGCCAACTTCTTAGTCTTGGAGGGACGCTGCGGCCTGACGTCCTACCGTTGCCACTACGCTCATCCTCAGCGCGTGCGATTCCGTGTGCCCGCCACCTCTTTTGTCTCCGCGTTGTCAACGACTTGGATTGACGTCTCATGTTGTTGTTGATGCGATTTTGCGCGTTAGACCTCCGTCATAAAGGGACGTTGAGGCCTGGCATTGTCGCTCGAACGCGTCTGCCCCCGCTCTTGTCTATGCCGCCATGTCCAGCACCCTGCAGCGCCGAACCTTCCTCCATATTCAAATGATGTCGAGTCTGAGTTCGACGACAAATCTCGCTCAAGCGATACCGCTTGCGATCCCGCGCGATGGTTTGGCGATTGCTATCTCTTTCGCCGCCGCGCCCTCGTGCTCGCGTCGTTGACACTCAGGAACGTCGAGATCGCTGTGCGCAGCTTGATCTCCGTTCCCTGGCTGCACGAGATCAGTCGTAATACCTTCAACGCTGATCGATCGTACAGTTGTACTGCCAGTTGCAGCTTTGAAGAGGTAGAGTCGCTTCGCGACTCCCTCTGGCAATCAAAGCGGGTGTCTGGTGTATTCATACGTATCGTGTGTCTCGTCGAGTTATCGGACTGGCATAGGATTGAATACAAGTTTATTTGAAGGAGTTGTCGTATTGGAAACTACTGTAGTTTATCCAACGACGATCGGGGGTATCTTCTTTGAGAAAGCATTTCAAAGCTGCCTGGGCCGCTGTGAGTGATGCGCATGATGCGTATGAAAGAGCCAGCAAAATACTCCGTTCACCTGGAGCTGAGATGCCGCTTCTATATGGACCCGTGCTAGCTCTCGCCGAGTTGCGTCTATGATCTCTACCGCGGGAGCGTTCAAGTCAACAAGTCTTGCGCTTGAGGGTCGTTGTGAACTTGAGGGTCGTTGTAAAAGGGGGGAAGGAAAGGACTTGGGAGATTGTGGGCTGGAGAAGCGAAATAGGACTCCTTCACTCTCACCTCCTCCACCATCACGCTCGTCTTCCGCACATTCCTCAAGGCTACGCTGCCGGTTGTCTATGGATGTCCTCCATCTGTGCAGATGTTGAGACGCAGAGTAGCTGTCGGATAGACTCATAGAGGCCCTTCGCGCGCGGAAATGTTTGGGATGATCGCGCTACATCAAAGGACGACGGGAAGATAGATTCGGGAAGTGTTCATGGCGGCGCCATTCAGTCACCGCGCCGCGATCTCTCACGCCGTCGATAACGACGTAGCGGTCTCTTGTCTCTCTTCCCCACTATCTCGCTCCTCTGCGCTTTCGACGCCGGACGACCTCTGTTTGCAAGACACTTGAGCACTCTCGAGACGCTTTGGATACAGCCACGCGCCGCTTTGACTTCGACACTTATGCTACAAGCAAGGATGTCAATGAAGGGAAAAGAAGTTTGGATGGTGTCTAAACGATACCTGGGAGAGTCGGGAACAAAGGAAGTGAATTCGTCGTTCGCGGCCAATACTACTATGTCGACGCCTCTGTTACTGCGTGCCCCGCCAACTCACGACGTGCCAACTCACGAAGTCGCCTCATGGGATACCCTCCGTTTTCAAGCGACGTCGAGGCTCCCGACAACTCGATCGTGGCACTAGCGAGCGATCAGTCGCCTTCCTCACTACGAGCTACTCCCGCCATACACGCACGGTACGTTCGCCGGCTCTTCGCCCGTGCTTGGTCCGGCGAGTCGGAGAATGTGGACGCGTCATTCACCCGCGCGCGAGATCATTCCGTCGGTCGCAGCTCTCGCGCCCTCTCTCATCGTCGACGGACTTCACGCTCACGTCACTCAACGGACCTCGCTGTGCTAAACTAGTGAATCTCCGCCAACATACGAAGTAGAGCACAGCTGCTATCTTTTTCTCGTGTTGGCTGCGTATGCGCCGACGTCACTCTCACCTTTTCTTCGAGGACGAGATTCCCTGCTTCCGTCTCCAACATCTCGCCGTCTTCTCCTTCCCCTCGTTTCAGATCGACGAGTTACGCGACGGATTCCCTTCGTCTTGAAGGTATTGAGATCAGAGTTTTGATCTCTGCATGGTTCCCTTGAGCTCCGCTGACGGCGTGAGCTCGGACTTCAATGCCCAGACCTTGAGCTCCACTCCGCTGTGCCGCGCTCGGTTTGTCTCTTGTTCGAGTCTTACCTTCATTGGTGAATTCCGCCGACGAATGCGTCGAGTTCCCATGTGTGGTGACTAGTAAAACGAATATATTTTCTCTTCTACTACGAAACATCGTCTTCGTTGAACGTCTACACACCACCGTCTTAATTCATGAGCTTGAGTGCTCTTCATTCAATCAAGGAATGGATGCCTTGGAACAGTGAACTCAAGGATGAATTGAATCTTGAATGCTCGAGGCGGCCAGGGTGTCGCTCTCTTTGAGAGAGTTAATTGCCACTGAGACTGGGGGGCATAGGTCAATGTTTTTCGACTTTGAAAGTTCATGAGCGTTAGACGCTCTCCATTATATGCGAATGGATTGCCTTTGACTTTGTTTCAAGGGATGAACTCAAGATCGAGTTGTTACATGGTCAGTGATCGAGCTCCCTACTGCGAGGTAGAGCTCCTGCCGGAAAATTACCCCCAAAATTTTTCACAAGAACAACGTCGACATTTTTTCTGGGGACACCTGTACATTCGGGCGTAGCAGATTGGGGGGCCATTGTTCGCCTAATCTTTGTCCTCTCCTGGTTGTCACATGTTGTGCTTCACGTCTTCAGTTAGTTTGGTGATTCTTTGCCGCACATTCAATGAGTCCTCTGTCATGAGCTAAGAAGCGGGGGGCTGTGTAGGGGTATATGTATAGTGAGAGTTAGCTGTGTCTGACTCTCCTACTTTACCCACATTCCCCTTAGAGCTTGGCTCAGGATATCGAGGGTTTCATCATCATCATAGAGATGAAGACAACGACTTCCGATGTGAATCCACCCACTGAATGGTTGTGGATTCAGCATATATCTCTGTTGATGCGTGAACACAGACAACGTCTGCCCTCATCCCCTGCATGCGGATCTAGACTCATGTCTCAGATCTGCGGATACCCTCAGCCATGCTACAGTGACTTGGAATTGGAGATGCAAGAAGGGAAAGCTGATGGAGCTTTGCTCTAGAGCTTTACCTGCTGCGTGGCAAGCTGATAAGCTTTCGCCACTCATCTTTGGCAAATCCATTTGCAATGAAACGTCAAGTTGAAATTTTGGGCCAAAATTTTTTTTCCAGCAGCTGAACATTTGAAGAGTTCACCAAATGTTCAGGATCGACTTATCGGGCATGTTCACTGAACATGCGGGGGGCTCTGTGATATGGGAGGAATATCCCTTTAGCATGTCCATCAAACATTCCCGATTAGGTAGCAATCCGCGGGTCACATAGCCACAATGATGTATTAGATAATCATTGAATATCTTACCCTTGCCCACCATGCTTTCTTAGAGATAAAAGAACGCGTCGGGCGCCGAAGACCAACAACCATCACAACGGCTGGGCCCCCGTATAACTGCTCTCCTGCTTCGGATTACTAGCTGTATAACAAGAGCCCTGCCTAGGGTGACAAGGCTCCTGCGGAAGGGTCACAGCGCCTGGTTAGCGCCCGATAACCGCCAAACCAGTAACCGAGTCTTCAGAAGGACGAGAAGCCCCCGAACCGAAGCACGTAGGCTTCACACATCACCAGAGAGCAGTCTTCAGCCAGTGCAGGGCTATCAGAGCGAGCGCAAAGTCGTCGAGAGGACTGCTGATCAGATTCGTCGAGTTTGATGGCAGAGAAGATATGACGAAGATATCAACAGAATGGTGAGCAACGCTACAGGCAGCTAGCGCGCAAAATCGCCACAGAAACGCGTGAGGAAGACGGGTCGGGAACGCGCGCAAAAATTGCCAGCGCGGTGGTATGGTTGCGGACCGAACTTCGTGACAAGTCGCAGTCCCAATTTGGTAATTGATACTGTCACGTCAGTTTCCATCGAGACATCCTGGGATTGTATAAATAGCATTGCAAGAAGGTAACAATTAAGTTTGCGATGCAGCCATTGGATGGCTAATGGCTACACAAAAGTCGAGATTCCGGCGCATCGACAAAGGCTAACCCAGGTCTCAGCATCCAAGCTTCATTCCAGGCGGCTCTTCTGTAATTCGACATCAATGTTTGGGCCATCAAAGTTTCCTAATCGGGAAATTGTCAGCCATTCAATGGCTCCAATGGCTCATCGCAAACCCTCTATTATCCTACATGCGCCTCAAACAGGGATTCTCTGCATTATTCTCAATCTACTGCAAACCGAGGCGCTCTCGAATTTGTGCGGACTCCTGGTCAACGTATACAACGACGATCTTCCTCAAACACATACCGGGAAACGTGAAGTCACAACCCCATGAATCTGAATTCATTAGATAAACCCGTGAATTGTGGAATTCAACACCTTCTGTTTCGCAATCACACTCAAGTAAAACAAAATCTCCCCCCTACATTTTATACTCTCCATGTTGAATTTTATATACCTCAGTGGACTTTTTCACGCACTAGAGCTTACTAAAATAATTCGTTAAACTATTTTCGTCTAGAGTCGGTGCTCCACTTTTTGATGAGTCTCCGATATACAGCCGGATATTTGGGGAGAGCGAGGCCGCGTTGTCTGGCTTTTCAATAAACCTTTCTACGCGGTCGATGACGCACAGATCAAGGGTGTGCGGAAACCAAAAAAAACAATTTTTTTTTTTTTTTTTTTTTTTTTTTCAAACCGGCCTTTTGGCTGAACCACCCTACCACGTAAGCATTACGTACTGTCCAAATCGAGTAATTATTCACGTGATACTATCATGCCGAAAAGCTTTGGGAACTTCTCCATTCCGAGGGTGATGGCAAAACGGTCCAGATTCCCACGGTGGGTCATTGTTTTCCCTGCTCCAAGGGGAAACCCCTCGGCCGGGAAAAGGCGTTTTTTTCGGCACCGAGAAAAGCCTCGGAATGACCGATTTTTCTATAGGTGTAAGGAGATGCAGTAAAGAACTGCTAACAGCTCACTTAACTACCTCTGACCCTTTTCCGCTGCCAGAAAGGCAATATAAAATATGAAGATTTTTGTTTCGTCAATTCGAGACATCACTGATCCCATCAATGATGGGACCTATTTGGTGGTGTTTAATCGATGCGCACCATAGTTGGCACATGCCCTTATATTGTCGGCGGCTGACAATTGAGCATATTGTTAACCATCCCGAGGTTTTCCTGCGTGAAGAACGCTTCATCGCACAAGCTGTCAAGCGACTGAGTCGTCTATTTTGTCTGTTTGCGCTCTTTAATTACCCTTTTGTTATTGACATACACTATTTACTGCTTGGAGAAATTTTACGATTTTTATTGATTTTTTGGAGATTTTTTGAGGTCGATACCGAGTCCGGACAAGAAATCGTCAAAATTGAGGGAGTCCGGACAGAAATTTGAGCCGGCTGCGAGCTCAACCGGACAAGCACCTGCTGGGACCAAATTTTAGTATCAAACCTCACAAGGCATTTTCGTGGGTCCTACATGTGGGAGTGGGCAGCGATGGGAGATTGATGGCCTGATGGGATGTGACACAGCCACTCCAAACGGCGCCGACTTGGTCTCAAATGTCTCCGACACGCATTCTGCTCCTTTCAGAGCCTTTTCACGCACAAGAGGATGGTAATTGTACTAGTACACATTAATAGATGTTCCAGATTAGTCAACCACAGGTCAATAATAAATTATCCCTCCATTTCTGCGTCCTCGTCTGCCGCCCAGTCTTCCGACACTTGCACATCCACCACTGCCGCTACTGAGTTCGAGTCGGCGTCAGGATCATGAGGAAGCGGGAACTTGGCAACATCAGCGAAATAAACTTGCAAAGCCGCCTTTAGCGCCTCCAACTTCTCAGCCTTGCGAGGATATCGGCTGTTGGGTAAGATATTCGGGACTCCACGCAGACGAAGAGCATTGAGTTGTAAATGGATTTCTTGAACGGTAAGGGAGCTGAGGATGGCTGCTCTGCTGACAATGGAGATTTTGCGGAGCTCCCTGCGCGTATCGAGGGCTTTCTGCGCCGCCGCGATGGCCTTTGCTTTGTTCATTTCCGCGGTTTTGATGCGGAAATCAACAATTTCTTGTCGGCGCAGAGCTTCTTACCGCTAGCATCAATTCGACGGGCCTCACGCATGATGTAGGCGTGGTCTTCGTCAGTCAGAACTGCGTCCATGAAGTCTTGAGTATTGTTTCGACGGTACATCTGCTCTGAGTTGAACTGATGCAGCGTGAGGCAAGGTTTCCCTTGGATTGCGACGCGATACCCGCCGAGGGTTCCCTCGTTCGCGTCGTTCGTTGCTGGCATCCATGCTAGCTGCTTCTCGGTCGCCGAGCATTCATCGATCAACCCACCAGGCGCGAACTCCGCCGAAAACCGAATCCAGGTTGCGAGAGAGCCGCGGAAAAATGCCAGGGTGATTGGTTTGAGATGCGGAAGTGTTGGCATGAGCTTGATGACAGCCTCGATGGCCTTGGGATTGTGCCATTGCTTCCCATCCAGCGTCGCCGTCTCGAACGCCAATTCGTCACCGAAAAGCAGGTCTGCCAGTGGGTTATCGAGAATTTCTTGGATATGATCATGAACGGCATGATGCAGAGGACCGAGATCAAGAAGGTTTGTATTTTCCATCCCGGGGCCGCGAACCTGGCGCAAATATGGATGGGAGATGGTTTGTTGGTACAAGACCATCGCACAGAGCTCCGTGAGGGTCGCGGGATCCTTCAAAGCCTCCGCCAGATTTTTCTCGATGTTGGTGAGCGAAGGATTGTCTTTCGACCACTGAATTACATCCATGATCTCGATGTATTCAGGGAGGTAGGTGATCAGCTCAGCAGCCGCCTCTCCGTGGCTCCCGAATCTTGTGTTATTTGTACCAGGGAACCGCTGGTGTTGCTCGCCAAGTTTCCGAGTCATGAAGTCGACATGTTTATCCGCCTGCCCCTTCTTGTCGTCTTTATTACTGAAGATAGCCCCAGCCAGCGCGCAAGTCTTGACCCCTCCACATGTCGATGCTTCAAAAGCGCGCTGCTCATCTTCACTCATCGCGCGGTTGACGGGAATTGCTGGGTCGAGAATATTCCGAAGAATGGCGGCGTTCTGTTTGTTTGCGAGCATCTTGGGACCCACAACTCCAAGTTTCTTCCATTCCTCCATCATCTCCGCATTCTCTCCCTTGAAACTATTCTGGTCCTTGTGCATACAGCATCCACCCCAAATGAAGAAATCGATTCGGCGCTGTTCCTCGGAGGAGAGGTTCTGGTACGCTTCTCTTCCCAGGGTGGTGATAATCTCGTCCATCAGCGCCTTGTCCCGTTCAGCCTGCTCGACAGTCGACAGCGCCTCCCACGCCTCAATCCCTCCAACTCCCGCTATCTTCTTCGTGTTCCAAGCACTCAGATACAACACCAACTCCAAGAACTGCTTCCCGGCCAGGACCTGCTCTCCTAACTCCCTCACACCCTCCTCGTGCTTCATATTTCCCATCCCCTTGGCTGAGCGCTTCTCTGTCGACGCGTGGTCTCCGTGCATGGACTTCAAGACCTTCAAGAAGTGGCGGAACGTGTATTTCTTGTCGAGTCGGCGGGCAAGTGGGCTTCCATTGAAGAGTTGCATACTTTCTTCAATGCGCCGCTTCCATGATTTCACGGATTCAGCGCTCGAGTGGTCAAGAGTTTTCTCGACCCCGAGGAAGCGAACACGGGGAGTCGAGCTGGTGTTGACATGGAGGTTCCCAGACTTGTCATCAGGTGCGCGGAGAGAGATATGCGAGCTCTCGATGTTAATTCCACGGTTAGATGTGCTGTCTGCGCTAATCGAGACTCCTGCGATGTGTAAGTAAGAATCTTAGCTGCAAGGACCGAAACTTACCGTTATTTAGGCCAATCTCATAAGCTATTTGCATCTTGGCTGCAATACCACCTTCTGCCACGGCGCGACTGACTGTGCGGCGGCTCATGGCCCGATCAATACGAATTCCGAAAACCTCCCCGACTCGCTCCATCAACGACCCAACCTTTCCGCGCGCACATCCCGAGTCCACCATAATCCGTGCAAGTTCCCGCGCTTGAACCGTGTAGATCCCCCTTTGAGTTACCCTGCTGAATAAAGGCTTTTTCTTCGCTCGCTCGATAGATCGTTCAAGATTCTCGGCTGCTCGCTGGACCTGTTTCTGTAGGGCCTTGTTCTTTTCCCGCAATGCCCCCACCACTCCCTTCGATTCAGCCGCCTTCCTTTCTTCGGATA
This sequence comes from Favolaschia claudopus, assembly GCA_037176885.1. Taxonomy (NCBI): domain Eukaryota; kingdom Fungi; phylum Basidiomycota; class Agaricomycetes; order Agaricales; family Mycenaceae; genus Favolaschia; species Favolaschia claudopus. The sequence continues at coordinate 1,358,544 of JAWWNJ010000030.1, forward strand.
ACAACACCCTGTCAACGGCTTTCTGTAGGAGCGCTTCTCGACGCTTCGATTCCGCCACCTGCCATCTAGCTGCCAATGTGGCCTTCTCGCCATCTTCTGCCTTCGTTTTATACGCGTCAAGAGCTGCCTGAAGCTTCGTTCGGTGAGTTGTTGCATGTCGAAGCTTTCTCTGAAGATTTTGATAGTCTTTTCTGTAGTCTTTTGGCTTCCGAGCAGCCTTTTTCTGCTGCGTAGATGCTGGTATTGGGGCGATGGAATTTTCCTTGTTTGCTTTGTTCAAGGACTTGGATACAGCCTGCTGGGCTGCAGAACGCTTCTTGGATCGACGCTGCGATGCTTTCGGGTTGCCCATTCCGGTGTACAGTGAATGTCGCGCCCTTGCTGGTCCGTATGTGCTGAGATAGGATTTGTCTTATTTAAGAGCGAATAAAATTCGTTAATGTGATTCAGGCTGATTAGCCGGTACTCAACCAACCTACAACCCTTTGGTAAGCTTTCCTGGATGAGAGACACGTCGGGGCGATGTGGAGAGCGTCGTCGACGACTTGTCGCGCGTCGGGTCACTGTGACGTCACGCGAATGTCACGCTGCCGGTCACTCTGATGGAGGCGCGACGTGCAGCACGTTTTGCGAGATGCTCCGGCATCTCAATGCCGAACTTGGACCGCCGAAAATTTTCATTTCTCGATATCTCGGGGATGTAGCAGGGAATTTTGGAGGAAGTGAATATTGCATGTCTTTGAAGATACCGTACAATTACGTTCAATTCGACAGGGGGTGTGACGCGTGACCCCCCGAAATCGATTCGACAAGTCGACAAACAGAAAATTTTGCGTGACCAGGCGCAAAATTCGGAAGAAAAAAATTTCTAAACCGCAAAATCTTCTCTTTTTTGCACGATTTGGGCGCATTTTTGCTCACCGTGACGCTTAAGACGTTCGACAGTGGCCGTCGTGACGCGGGACCAAAACGCAAAGTTCGGATCGACACGGGGGTGCGTGACGCGGGACATCCGAATCGAACGTAATTATACGGTACGACTGTACAAGAACAACTAAATCACTGATTTGGCAGGCGGTGCCCACCTCCACTACATGTAACATATCCACCCTCGACGAACATCACATGACGTGACGGTCACATTTTCATTGTCAGCGTTAAACTTAAAACGTTAAAGTTCGACAAAACTTTGATCATTGAGACAACTACAAACTATATAGCGAATTCCTTCGACTAGATTTTAGATATACAGGTGTAAAGATTATAGACAAGCTATACGGTCCTTCTACATTTCGGAATTACAAAAGTTAATAAAAAAAACGGACCTTTTCAGTCGTTAGCGGATGCCTGCTCGGTCGAGCTCCTCCAAAATAGTTGCAGGATATGTTCTGTGACCAGGATATTGCTTGGCAGCCCATGCAGCCTGCGTCCCAGTGAGTTTGTGGTTCAAATATCCGTCTCCGAAGCGGTGACAGCGATTAACAAAGCTTCACCGATATGTTAGCGCAACTCCAATCAGCCCATGATGGATGCTTACCGTCGCATGCACAGCAAAGGAGCACCCTCCAGCGACTCCATTGTATTTTTTCCAAGTTGATCCTCCAGTGTCCTTTCGTTTTCAGATCTACTTTCTTTTTCTGCTTCTGTGAACAGATTATTTGCCAACATAACCATAGAACCTTAGCTGTCGATAATTTCACCCCTTACAAACAGCGATGAAACTTTCGGTCATCCAAGCACCGGTGGTGAAAGGTTTACTTCCTCTTGAGGTTCACCATTGGTTATTTTTTTTTTCAGTTCGGTGATGTCTCCCGAAACGTTCATACTACTTTACATCGTACTAATACTTAACATCAAACACTGTCCTGTGCCTCTCATGAACCCTTGAATCTCGAGAGTTAACAATAAGTCTCCACGACATCCATGCCCGCGAGCTCCTCAACCTCCCTTATGGCTGTAATAGTGTAACATTATTATTTGGTGCACCGCTACAGGGATTTTGACGCGTTGATACACAGCCAATGGAGATTTTTCACCATTTGTGCACAGGTCGGTGAAAAAAATACACAACCTGTATTTTGGAGGGGAGAATTACACCCCTGCCCATAGTTCGTGAAAAGATACGCAGGTGCTTGGTGTACCATGAATTTGGTAGTTAAAAAGTCATCAGTTGCAATGCTTATGCCTTTGATCCATTGGAAATCAATTGATCATCAGTTTCGGTCATGGTTGCCGAGGGCTTGGAAAATGGGTACCTGTGTATTTTTCTCTGAAGACGTGTATAGGTGTGTATATTTTTAAGGGTGTGCATTTTTTGAATTATCCAAGGTGTGTGTATTTGCTGAATAATGTTACAGTATTACCCCCATACTCCCTCCACATCTCGGGAAAATCATCCTTCAACCTTCCGACATCTGCATCCTTCCGCAACCTCCCGGCAATTCCTACAAGTCCCTCCAACACCTCGGCTTTATTACTTCGCAACTGCAGGAGTTTCGGCTTTTGTGGCATGCACTGGCAGTGCATGCCTGGCGCAAGACGCACCATATGTATCTCCCTCATGCCGACGGCCACCCGTTGACCATTGTCATATTCATGCGAACGGATCGATCGTTCTCGTTCTTCTATCGGCGCGATAGTGGGTGTGCAATATCCCGCAACATATTCCATAACGACGCAGTAATCCGTGTTTCTGGTCTGGTGGATGTATTCGAGTTTTTGTAGGAAGATGGGGAGTTTGTTGGTTCGGTAGGTGTTTAGGATTAGCATGAATCGAAAGCGATGTTCTCGGGCGTCGGATACGATATCTACGACGAGCAACGTGTTCAATACAAAGAAAATAATCGGTCGGATGAGGTGACATGAAGCTTACTTGGATTCTTTTCGAATGTATTCACAAGTGTCACGATGTTTGTATTTGCTCCACGAATGCTTCTGACATTTTGCGCTTTAGGGACGTTGAATACACCACACTGAGATGAAAAAAGAGATGTGAATGAGAGTTTCTCGCCTCCGGAAGGAAGGAAGACCTGCCCCACGCACCTCGGAGTTATCGCACGATCGGACACCAACCAAAGCGGAATCGAAAATCTTCCGCAACTCGAGTCGTTCTTGAGCCAGTGCCACGATCCCTCGCCAATCCTTTCCAAATCCAGATTGCATGAACCCCGTTGAAGGCAGTAACGTCGCAACGCTGGGAAGCACGGACATCAAAGTCGGGAGAAAGAAATAGCTGAACGTCAAGACGGCTAGATCCGCTAGTATGCGATTGAGTGAGGTGCCAATGTATACGTATGGGTCTGTGCCATACTTCCCCCCGCATAGGAATACAGCATTCAGGAGTCCGGTTTTGAGTGTCTTACTCCAGGCCACGCAATTCATTGTGCTCAAAGACGCGGAGACGATATCCGCGCATATAGCGATATTGGATTGGAAGGCAGGCGCGATAGGTGCGTTGGGACGCGCGAGGTACATTATAGCCTGAATTAGCGTCTCGACAATGCCTGCGTGTTCGAGAGCGGAATCGGAGACGAAATGCTTGTAGCTAACGAAGGATATCGTGCTGTCGAGGGCGAGCAAGAGCTGAACGTCGTTTTCCTGTCGGTCGATGATTTGCATCATCCGGAGGAAGACATGAATCGTCCGAATCAGGAGCCGCGCGAAATCGTGTCTCCCGCCCGCACCCTCGACCAGTGCGCTGGAATAATCGGGCGAGTCGTGTGCGGATAGGAAGGATGCGATGGACGCCAGCACTTGGCGGCAATGATCGCACCTGGTCGTCTTCGCAGACGGTCACCAGACGATTCCACGTTTTTCCGATGAAGTGTCCAACCTCGGGATTAATGTGAGGCCACTGGCTGCCGTCGTGGTCGTTTAAGAAGGGGAGCAGATTCGTCAGCGGCACACATTCTCAGAAAAATGCGCCGCTGTCCACAGGAACGTATTCGTGGATGTCCATGAATTGAATCCACGCCCAAATGCGCGGTGCAAGCTCGTTCAAAGCGGAAGAAGTATAGAGCTGGGTGCAGCAGATGAATAGCGCAAATGCGTGCTCGACGCAGCAGACGCGAGCGCGGTAGAGGGGTTCGGGGTTTGTTTCCGTATTGGGGAGGTCTTTTGGGTTGCCGAGGACAGTGTAGACCACGGGGAGGAGAGAGCGGGCGGTAAATCCTTTGTCGCGGGCGCGAACGCATTCGACGATGAGACGTCTGCGATAGCAGGATACAGATTCCGTCGGGGTTGAAGGGAAGAGTGCGCTCCTCGCGTGCCTCTGCAAAGAAATTCGTCGTTGAATCTGTATTGCGATTGTAGATTACAAAAATTGATACCCACCCTGATAGCGAGTGGAAGGGAGGAGAGTGTCGCCTCGGAGAGATCAGGATGCATGGCGTTCGAGCATACAAGCCTGTTTATCAGCCAAAATTCAGGTGCGAGTCACAGAAAAGTGGAAGGGTGCTATGAAACTCACGGTTTACAATGCGAATTTGTACAACAAGGGACCCAAAGAGTGTGGATAATATCATAGCCAAGTGAACCGAGTCGGTAGTGTTCAATTCAAGGTTGAGGCTTGAAGAACTGCTGGTTACCAAGCAGCACTTGAAGCAATTACTCGTCCAAGCGGTCGAATCACGGCGCAAATAGATTGATAGTTTGTGAGAGAAAGTTCTAAACCACTCGGAGTCGCACTTAAAGCGGCCAGTCCAGTCGGTTGGGCGGAAGATCGAAGTGATCTTGGGAGTCAAAAGGAAAGGCAAGCTTGAAGGCAGCTCGGGCCGCGGACGGAATCCAGATATACCCGGGGGTCACACAATCACGCGACTGTGACTTTTTTTTTTTGTATCAGCATTTATATTCCGCAACAAGCAAAACCCTTAGTACTTAGTGCTAAGACGCGGTGCCCGAAGGCGAATAGGTACTGGATGGTAAGAGTGAAAGTTCGTCCGTGGTATGTAGAGTATAGTTGTGGAGAGGGTGGGTGAACGCATCCATCGACTTAGAACGGTAACTGGACATAAGGACATAGAGAAAGAAAAGGAAAAGGGGCATAAAGAGGTCGGCCTTTGAGCGAGGCAAACAGCTCGCATCGCAAGATCCCATCGACTCGGGTCCATCACACCAGCGAGCCACGGAAACTGTAACTGCTGTAAAACCTTGGTTTAACCAGTCTTTGCTGGCCAGGAGCTAAATAGTAAATAGTAACTTAAACAAACGGGGGGCCCAAGTTCCCGAGTTTCCCGGCGGCCTTCCGGGCCTATCAACAACGTCGGTACACTACGTAAGAGATCAAGAGGCACCTAACGTGACTGTGACACTCTTGTGCTTCACGACCACCCCCTCCAACGTGTCGTGTTAAAAGAACGGATGAGTCCTCTGGAAATCCAAGAGCTACTGAATACCTATCAACAACGTCGGTACACTACGTAAGAGATCAAGAGGCACCTGACGCGACTGTGACACTCTTGTGCTTCACGAGCACCCCCTCCAACGTGTCGTGTTAAAAGAACGGATGAGTCCTCTGGAAATCCAAGAGCTACTGAATATTTGCATCGGTCTCCTCAGTGGCGGATGTACTGCCGACCTTCTTGCCTGCGCCTTAGTAGCCCGACCTTGGGTGAATGCAGCGCAAGCCAGACTTTTCAGAATTCCGATTCCACTTCGCCCGGTTACCGACTTCTCCTACTTTTCAGATTCTCAGGCCTCCAAATTTATCTATAGCTTGCGCTCGAATCCAAGTCTGATTCGGTATGTGCAGGAACTCGAACTCGATGTCGGTGACTCGGTCAAACACACTGTGCACGTGCAAACGTTCGAGGATCTATGCACTGTGCAATTTACGCACCTGAAGCGCTTTTCGCTCGAGATCTATGGCTCTTTTGACTGGCATTCAACAGCAGTTAAGGGCATTGTGGCTCTTCCTTCGCTGGAATACCTCAGTATCAGCACACGCGACCAAACTTTCGGGTCTCTGGCCCACATTTGGGAGTGTTGCTCTCCCACAATACGACATCTACAAATCGACTGCGCTGAGGGCGGGGAGCTGCCCCCTTCCACTATCCCTTCGCTTAGGAGGACGATTCTGGGGCGATGGCTGTCCCTGCGAACCACGCTCGCGTCTTCTCCATCCTTTCAATCTCTCGAGGCTTAAGGCTATTGGGATTCACGAGGGGGTATCCGTCCCTTGGAATTCGATTGACATAGGGAGCATTGAAGTATTGGACGTCGATGGGATAGTGCGTCATATATTCTGAGAACCTCATATACTCCGACTGACTGACGACTCAAGTCGGACCTTGACTTTTCTGATCCCCTGGACATTGTCCCGTTGCCAAATCTCCGGATCCTTCGTATTCATCTAACGGACAACACCATTGGTGTGTCGAACCTGGATTGTTTGGGTCCGATCATGGAGTTTTCTCCATATCTGCACACCATCATGATTGTGGTAACGCGCAGGTTCGAAGAAGACGAAGAGGATGAAAGTGGAATCCCAGCACTTGTCTCGGCGCTTCTATGTCTGGCATCGGGCTTGGTGACCCGGCCCCTCATCGAGTTGGAATATGATTACGAGGAGTATACGGAGGATGAGGCGAGGGCTTTAGTTCCCAATTTGACTGAGAGAGACCTGGTATGCAGCTCCTTCACTGCGTCCCACATTTCTGAATACCCATGCAGCTGCATTTTGTTGGTTCGTCATTTGAAAGGAATAGGCCTGAGATGGAACAGAGTTGGTGGCGAGTGAGTCTGTGAGCGACAACATGCGCGTGAGCTAATTGTCATTGCAGAGCGTTATCAGTCAATTCTAATATCTCTGTTGCTCGCATCGGAAGTCTACAACCACTCAGCGCAGCAGAGCCAATAGTGATTCGTCTCGATCTGAATATAGTCTTTTCTGAGACAAAATACGACGGAAAGGATTTGTTGTGCCCGAATAACAAATGACGTGTACTTACATCGGTAATCCTTTTCTTTGACACATCCTCGTTCAATTATCCCCACCGCAATTCAACATTGCAGTCCCGAAAGTTGTATCAACATACCCATAATATAGTAGAGTCCATCGACCCCATACAACTGAGCCCAGGCTGTGAATGGCTGGTAGCCGTGACATATTTGCAACAAGAGTCTTGGCCAATTGGCGTGTCGAGGTTCGATTCCTCGCCGGTGGGTGTAGGTCGATTCAGGTTACTTTTTTATCTTCAAGTTATGTTCCCCAATGAGTTCATTAGTTACGAAGCTTTAAGAAGTTTGACCCCGTTCAATACCTACCATCCACTTCCACCTCACCGCTACCCCCCCCCTCCTCATCTCCGCGCCGCGAACTCTTCGATTTCCACATCGCACAGCAAAATCATTCATTATAATCATAATCATCCACCAAAAACGACAGCACATACTCAGTACAATCTAAAACCTAACATCACATATTGAGTACAACAACGGCAGCAGCAAGAAATCAAAGAGACACAATAAACGAGAAGAAAGAATCGTCATGATCAAGAGTCGTCACAATAACTCAGTCTAGCTGAGACCCCCATCAGCATCACCTTCGCCCGACCATGGATGCCGTCGAGAAAGCATCCCACTTCTTCATCTTCATCTACCGCAGCTCTCTACACCCGCCCCTCCAACGCAAATCACAAAGAAAGACACGACACATCATGATCTCCTCCTCCTGCTCCCCCACATCAGCCCAGCCAAATCGTCCCCCGTCGGCACCATGAACGCCGCATGGCTCAGCGTAGCACCGACCACCGCATGCACAACAACGACAACATCAAGCAGGTAGGTCGTCCATTCCCGCACGTTGGCTCCGAGGGCCGCGATCGTGGAGGCGGGGGTGGGGAACGTTGGGGAGGAGGGCTGAGAGCGCAGACGGAGGTGAGTAAGCGGGAAGAAAGAGAGGAGGGTAGTAGCAAAGACGTACCAGAAGGCTTATCTAACAAAGGCACCGACTCGCCTCCCCCGTCCCCCCCCCTCCTCCTCCTCCTCCTCCTCCTCCTCCTCCTCCTCCTCACGCTGCACCTTATCATCGCCACCACCATCTCCCACCTCTCCCCTCACACCACCCCCAACAATCTGCGCCTCCACATCCCCGAGCGCCTTCTTCCCATTCTTCCTCTTCCCGCTGAAAATTCTACGGGGCGTCTGCGTCTCTGACTGGCGGCATAGAAGAACCTAGGGCTAGAAATCCGTTATTCTCCCCCAAAAGCGCATTTTTCAGGAGGAGCGACATCGGGCAAGAACCCCGGCGCTGCTCGGCTTCTGGTAGCTTCCGAAACAAGCGGCTCAAAACAATTGCCCTACCTGAGCACTGTGCAAGGGCAATCGGAAAGGGTGAGGCGCATGGATGTCGAACTTCGTGTTGCAATGCATCCTATGAGATTGCTTTTGGCCTGCATTGGGTGTGGGGCACCGGGAAATGCCGAGAATCAGTCGCGTTGAGGGGTCGGGTGAGGGCGGAGTGAGTGTCGGGATGTACGGAAATCACACGATAGCCTTTTTCCGCTCCTTTTTGCTTCCTTTTTGTTCTCCTTTTTTGTTCTTTTTGGGTTTCTCTTCGTTTTTCTTCGAGTTTTTTTTTTCCCTTTTTCATTTAGAATGTCAAAAAGGGTGTATTGCCAAAAAGAACGGAGGCAAACGGTGTGTTTTAGCCAAAACAGTAGAAAAAATGGTCCGAAAAAGGGAGTCGAAAAAGGCTATCGTGAACGCTCCGTCCGGAATGTCCTTTTTCACTCCCTTTTTCAGCTCTCTTTTGCTCCTTTTCTATATTCTACAAGTTCTTGGCTCTAAACATGTTGACATTTCCATTGGGAGGTATAAAAAGGTTCATTTGACAAAAACAACAAAGATCTACCGAGGTTTTTTGCCAAAACTGCAAAATGGGCAAAAAGGAAGACAAAAAGGAGAACAAAAAGGAAGTAAAAAGGGAGCCAAAAAGGCTATCGTGAATGATCCTAATGACCCAAAGATTGCATGTCAAACATCGTGAAAAGTGTTGAGCAGATTTTGTTGTCAACGTACCGATATCCGAGTTCATTCAAATACCTCCGAGCGGTGCGAATACTAATTTTTCTGTCAAGTCCGTGTTTCTCCATGACGTCTTCCCTGCACAGATAATCGACCAGTTTATCGGCTGTAATGAATTTCCCCAATTCCTGGAGATGAGTGCGTATATCATTTGCTAAATCTTCATCAGCGAGCATTGAAGTTTTCCACTGCCCGTAGGGATTAACCGGCAGAACTTTGCGATAAGCAATGTACTCTCGGCTAAGGGTCGCAAAAATACGGGCGCAATGAACATCACGGCCAACGGCAATGGCAGCTTGACCAGTCGAGTCGCCCCATTTTCCGTAGGTGGCCGAGTTGGGGTTGGTGTACTGTGAAAGATGGCTCCGAATTCCTTCCATTCGAACACGAACCCAAGGACTCAAGTCCGGAGCGTCGTAACCACCGCCAAAACCTCTACTTGGGCCACGGAGTACCAGTGAAATATCCGTCAGTGCAGCTTTAGCCGAAGTGACGTCCGGGGCGGCAGCAAGGATTTGTTTCCGGCCAATGGCAGCCATTTTCTGGAGAAAGCTTTGGGACGGAGCTGGACGCGGATATCCATCACCTGCAAATTCTCCGGCCTCTGGAGCGCACAATTTATCAAATTGAGGAAGGATCTCCTCGTTGTCGGACTCAGCGAGCATGGACGGCGCGTCCCGAGTTGGGAATGTCGGGAAAACCTTGATTCGGTTACAACGGATTGAGCTGGATGACGACCTTAGCACGGCTTGAGACGGCTTACAAGCCCCTCCGTATGGGCTTACAACCCGTTTTGATCCCTGGTCAGCCGTGACAATCTGACCAGCCGGAAACTTGTATTAGAACATCAATTCAAGGTCAGATAAAATGCCTATGCTTTATTTTGTGTGATTTCCGCTCACCGCGAGTCATATGCTAGCAGTTGTTGAGCTTTCGTTCAACTTGTTTGATCCCATGCCGAAGCTGCCGGGAGCGTTACAACATTTTCCCATGGACTCCACAACTTGACTTCACAAATACAGAGGGCTGCTGCGGACTGGCTCCCACGCTTCTTACACCCCAACCACCACCATAGTCATCTGCGATGCATGCCCATAGGCTCCTGCCGTCCCCTCTCGCACCTACTTTTCCACTTGGGGGCCGAGAACAGGAGCAAATCTGAAGTACTTGACTCAGCAGCAGACGCCGTTTATCAGTCAATCCGTGCGTCTAAATCCCTTTATTCAGCACGATGTTACGCCTCGCAAGCAGAGTTCACAGACCTTTGACTCGAAGCATGTCCACCGCCACAGCCGCCCCAGCTCTTCACAAATTCTACTGCGCAAGGCGTCCCACTGACTGCTTCAAGAGTCGACCGCGGTCGACCCCCAGGTTGTTGTTGCGTTGCAGAAGGGTCTGCCCAATCCAGTGCGTTGTTCACACTATCTTCGTGGCTTGCTTTGACAGTATGGCTGTCGTAGCGGGTGGACCTTCTCAGCTCGCGCCCGGCCCCTTGCGTTCCATTTGTCTACAAGTTGTCGACTGTGCTTACTCAACATCTTTATCTACTCTAGTAGCTACACGTTGTAAGTTGCGACTGTCATGCGGGGAACGTCTCGAGAGTAGATGGACGTAGTTTCAATGTTTTAGACAGTCAACATAAGTCGTTTTCAATGCTATTGAGATCTGAATAAGCGGTAATCAAGGATAATGGCTGCTAATGGCATAATCGCTCTCAATCCAAGGCACGGATTGGCACGGTTTATAATGGCTTACAAGGTTCACACCTATGCGTTGTAATCCCCTTATGGCTTACGGGCTTAGAACAGCTTGTATTGGCTTAAGAGCCATTATAACCGGTTTAGGATTTTTCCGACAAATGTATGAGTTGATGCACTATCATCTGCATCTCGGTGCGCAGAGACAAAGGCAGTTGACAGTTTACCTCGGAGCCTGAAGGCCATTGGTGCAGCTGTGGGGGTATCTGGTGTGTCTCCTTGAAAGAATACACTGGTATACAGTCGAAGCTGTCGTAACACATAGGCCTCGGTCGAGCCAAAAAGGTATGGGGTATGGCAGAGTTATGGGTTTTCCCAGCCAAAAGTCGGTCAAAGTCCCCCAAAAATGTATGGGTTAAGGCCGATTATGGGTTATGAGAGCTATGGGTTATGACAGCTTCGACTGTAGTGGTCTGGAGGAGACGAGACGGCAGCATCTTCATCCATTGAAGTATTAAGAGACTGTGAAGCCGAGTCCTGTTTCCAATGAATTTTGTAATCAGTGGGTAATAAATGTGATAGAGCAGAGTGAGTCGGATATTACTTGACTGTCGCGACTCGCGATCGCTCTCGTCCTCATTCCGGTGCTTCTTTTGTGGACGCGTTTTGATAGGGCTCAACGCGATAGCCGCGACGCGTTTGATAGCTTTCTTTGGTGAACCGTGATGGCAAAAGACCGTGTACGCGGTTCAGCCGGTCTCGCACAGACTTCTTCAGCGGAGGCATGAGTGCGATACTGAGTGGCGTGGTATTTTAAAAATTTCAAGCGCCTAACTGCCACAGAAACTTTGCGACGCGCCTATTAAAGTTACGCGTGTAGGCGGGGAAAATCCTCATTTTGGGAACTCTTCCTTCAATTTCAAGATTATCTCGGAATTTTAACTTGCAGCAGCAATACAGAAGCAATCTCCAGAGAACTGTTGGGCCAGATTTTTGATTTTAGCCCTCATTGCCTACATATTGCGCGTTCCGTGTCATCATATCCCAATATGGTCATGTCACGCTAAGTCACGTGGGGTAACCGAACATGTCTGTCCCCTACCTTAGAAGCTCCTTTGTGAGCGCTCGAGGTCGTTGGGGAGGTGAACGAGCCAAATTCGACACATAGCGAGGCCAGTAGAGGCCCGTGGGAACCGACTAAGAACCGCTGATGGGTGCCGATCACTAACTAATTTAGCCATCACTAGCCAGCAGTGACGCCATCAAAAAGCCCTCTAGCACAGCTTATTGCTTTTCGGTGACGGCTCTGATAAAAGGGGGAGCAAGCTCCCCCAATAACTGGAGTGGGATTCGAGCGCTCGACCATCGGGGCATGCACTAAAATGGATCCCCGTTACTAACTGTTACACCACGGAACAGTTGCAAGACAAGGAATGTTATCCAATATATGGGGTCCTTCACCGCACCTCCACTACACCCCCTTACTTGATCAGCTTTCAGCTTAAGCGCTTGAGCTTGACAAGTTCGACTTGATCAAGCTTGATATGCCTTCACCACCCTAAATCACCCTTACCATTTCCTCGCACAATGGTTCGCATATCGCACTAGATGCAAGACTTTGTTGACAGATATATACTCGTCATGACCAAAAGTGATCGACAATATTTGCTATGACCACTGAGTATGATAGCAGACGGAACTTCATATCAAGCGGGAATTTTGGCCAAAATTCTTTGAAACTTGAGATTTTGTTAAGGATTGGGCCAGTCCTCAAGAGTTCGTTTGAAATCCGTTGGCGGCAAATCCCGAGCCGAGGTAAGTAGCGCGAAGCTTTACTTACAAGATGTGACGAAGAGCAGTCGACTACGAGGCGACAGCTAGTTTCGGCACAAGGTAAGAGTTGCTGGGGTGGTCGGGACCAGCGAAGTAACTGGCGTAAGGATCAAAAGAACGTATCTACATACAAGCCAGTATATATAGTGTGTACGGGTACTGATAGAAGAAATGATCGTAGGTTTGGGTAGAAAACGCTATTGACCCAACACTGTAGCGCACCACGTGACTCGGTGATGGCCGCTGTCTGCCCTTCCGCGCGAGTCAAGTCAGCAAAGTTGAGAAGAGCTGAGGTCCAGGGGGCACCACAATGGACAATTTTTGGTATACATACTACAGCATAATGATTTGGCTAGCCTGGTGATATTTCAAGGAATTCGATCGCGTCAGGCCAAAAGCAAGAATAAATAAGCAACAATTTAGCAAATTATTATGTTTCTCGGGGGAATGGGACACAGTCTACAAGCAACGCGACCTGGGTGAGGGACTTGAACCGCATTTGACGTGGCCTTCGCGCTCCGTGAAGATAGAAACTCCCCCTACGCCTCCCACCGACCTCTGACAGGCGCCCCATCACTGCTAACATGGCCGAAAGCCATATTCTATGCTAGTTATGGACTCTGAGACAGTATCTGCAACCATAAGGGAGTTCAAGGCCATCTAGAGGGCATTCTGAGAGGGGGGACTTGGGTTTTCCGCGCACAAAGGGCAGACAGCGGCCATCACCGAGTCACATGGTGCGCTACAGTGTTGGGTCAATAGCGTTTTCTACATATGTACAGTAGGGTAGTGATCTACCACCTGCCAAAGCGCCAATTCCGCACAAAGCCCCTCCCGCTTCTAGCTACTCTGGTGACGACGACTACAATCTGGACTATGTTGATGAAGCAGTACCCGAGGACCACGAGGAAGAAGAAGATCAAGACGGGCTGGTGGAGACCCAGTACTCAGGCGAGGAATGCTGCGAGCTCGTGCTGAGGGAGGGAGCAAAATGGATGATATATTTATGATTGCGGTGACGGGTGATGTGTCCCTCGCAGCGAGCGCTCTCGGGCCGGAACCCAAAGTCGGCGCGAAGCTGCACAAAACGGACTAAAACTAAATACGATGTACATGCAATGTATATGGGAGGTGGGTGGGAGAACTAAAAACGAGAGCACGGGCGAAGGAACGCGCCCGGTGGTGGTGGTAGAGGAAAAAGACGCGATGAGTCACAGTGATGACTCCCACGTGCATTCCTCCGAGTGTATACACTCACTAAGCTGAGCCAACCGTTACGAGGGCGGCTCCACGTGGCTCGGCTCAGGCTCAAGCCGGCTTGAGCCCGGCTCAGCCGCAGCTCGGCCACAATTTTGCTCAGCCTGCGCACCCGTTGTCCAAGGGGTATAAATGCTGTTTAAATACACATTTGCAGTCCACCAATGCCCTTCACCTTCATATTTCACGTCTGCGCTGTTCATAGTGTTTTCGTCACCATGAGAAAATGTATTTAAAAATAAATTTAATAAAGATTTAATGAGCAACGTGGCTCGCCAGTGTCGACGGCGTCAAGAGAGCCTGTGAGTATGCTTAAAAGACTAGAAAGGCTGTCTGTATGCTATTTCTATGTTGTGCGGTCGATATACAGTGCTGAAATTGCACCTTTTTGAAAAGCTTGCTGAGCCGTTGCGGAGCCGTGGATGAGCCGCGAGCCACGTAAGCCAGCCGTCAAAAATAGCTCGGCTCGGCTTTTTGCGGTGATGGCTTTGGAGCCATCAAAAGCCGAGCCGAGCCAGCCGAAGCCGAGCCGCGGCAACACTACCAGTGCCAACATCACTGCTATGCAAGACCGACTCATTCTTGCCATTTCTCGTCGGCGCAAATTTCCCTATCTCATAATGCATAAACCAGCCTTCAACCTTATGCAATATGCAAAATGAGTAAAATGCATAAATCCCCCGCCTACCAAGTCGGTGGACCTAGGTGAACCCCAAAAGTTGATGCAAAATGAGCTTTATGCATTATGAACGTATGCATTATGAGATGTTGAACTGTATTTTTAAATGTTGTTTTTCCAGCGAAAATTTGGCCATTTCCCATCAAAAAGTTCCCACGGTCCAAGAAAACGGCCGGTATTCCAAGTCGATTGGGCCGAGTTTCAGGTCAAAATTCCAAAAATTGCGGCGTGACATGAAGTCACGTCCCCCACCATACAAGAGCCTTTTTTGCTCAGTCTCACAGGCAGTGGGAATGAGATGTCACAATGCCCCTGGTCACTACCTATTAGGGACAGTCGGGCGTTCGACGCCCGAGGTCTCCCGAACCCCCACTTCATGTGGGGACAAGGGAACCAGACTCCACTACTGCACAGTGCCAGTGTTTGATGGTGGGTTCGAGGTTGGTAAGCCGTCCACGACATTCTGTGTCGAGGGTCTTGTGAGGGTGACGCCAGGAGCGAGTGTCGCGCTAGGACCAAATCTCTCCTTCTTGATGACGCGGTCAGTGTGCAGAGGGAAGGTTTTGAAATTCATGATGTTGTTCAGGACCTTGTGTTAGGTATTTCGTCGTCATTTGTGTTGAATTTCATGATCTTTTGTCTGATTTCATGACGCAACGTTATGATCCGGGGTCCTGAAATTCCTAACGACTGTGGGCCCATGTCCCATGTCGGTTGAGAGAAAGGAGAAAAATTGAAAAAAAGGGAGAGAAAAAAGAGAGAAAAGGGAGAAAAAGAGAGAAGATTTCAATTTGTATTACAAGGGTCCCCGCGTTCGAATTTCGAATGAAACAGCTTTGTATTGCGCAAACCAAGGCTCCCGGGCTTTTGATCGCTGTCCTGTCCCATGTTGTTGCGGTGATTTCCGTGTCCCAAGTCTAAACGGGGTGTAGTCCTCATTTGGACATGGGTCAGCCAATCGTTTTCAAGATAACAGACGGGATAATCGAAAGGTGATTATCTGCCGGCAACCTCCGGCGACTTACTGTAATCCTCTCCCACGTCGCTATGACGCGTCAATTTCCACTCTCCCGCGCCGCGGTGCACTCTGGTGCACTCCAAATTACAAAGCTTACAAGCTCAAACCTCGATAATCTGTTGCTATGCTTCACTCTCCGGGATTCTAGAACACTATTTTACACCGGAAATCCGACCTCGACAACTTTCAGAATTTTGCAGCAAAAATGAATTCCATTCTCGTCTCTCTCGACGGCAGATCCCTTCCATTGCGAATAACCTCCCCGTCCTCCATTTGATCTGGCAACACATATGCCTACAAACTGATTGCTCGGGAGCGCCATCACTACTTCAATCAACACGACACCATTAACTTGAAAAATACAGCCTCAAGTTTCTCATTCACTCTCTGCTGTTTCCCTTCCAATTCAAACACGCCCAGCCTTGCTCAGATCTCCCCCAACCCTTTCCTTCCCCGGATCTTCTGGTTTCGTCTCGAGAATGTCACGCTCTACCACCCTGATCAACATGAAAGCATTAAAACAAAAATCTAAATTTCTCTTTCAATTTCCGCTCGTTTCCCTTGAACTCAAGCGTACCCGGCGTCGTTTTAGACCTCTCTAGATTTTTCTGCTGTCCGTTTGTGCGGTGCTGTCCCGGGGACGCCGCGCTCGATGACTACCATCAATATCAGCTTCAAACCAAAAATGTATGTCTCTCTTTCAATTTCCCCTCAACTAAAGCCTACCCGGCGTTGTTTTAGACCTTTCTAGCTCTTCATGCTGCTTGTTTGTGCGGCGCTGTCCCGGGAACGCCGCGCTCAATGATTGCCATCAATATTAGCATCAAAACAGAAATGTAAGTTTCTCTTTCAATTTCTACTCGTTTCCTCTGATCTCAAGCATTGCAAACATCAATTTGAAGCTGTATATTCTCTTATGGTGTTTTTTTTTCTTCGCTGTTGCCCCGGGACGTCGTGATCAATGTCAATATTAGCTTGGAAACGAAATTGTGAGTCACTCTTCTGATTTCCTCTCATTTTCCTTGGACCCAAGCATTCAAAGCAAGGTTTGAGGCTATATTCAGTTATATTATTTAGCGAGAATTTCCCCAGAATGTTGTCATCGAAGTGCCAACAGTAACCAGTTACAATGAGCCCGGGCCCGTTCCTAACGTTTTTTCATGACATTTTGTCATGATCTTCGTAATGATTCGCCCGGAAGTACCACCGAAGCGCTAGCCAGCTATCCCGACGCCTTACTCCTTATGAAACTCCATATGGAAGAGGTATAAAACAGGATATATTTCAAGTACCGGACAATACAGTTGCAGTACTACTAGTATAATAATATTCTGACCTTCAAAATCTCGCCACCATCACGATCAGCGGTACTTTAACAGCTTGCGTGGCTCGGAAACACTACGGAGAATGGAAAAGGGGTAGAAAAGGGAAGCAACTCACCGGGTTAGACAGATCATTGCATGCTCTGTCGTCGTCAAGGAGCTAAATTACCACGACAGGGAAAGGCATTACAGTCGTCACTGTCATAACCCATACCTGTACTTCCCCATAACCCATGATCTTGGGGGCAAATTTTCCTCGGTTTACAGTGTAAAAGTGCCCAAATTACGTGATATTTACCTGCGATAACCCATAAAACCCTCATAACCCATACTTTTTTTTGCCCCACCGAGGGGTATGGGTTTAGGCAGTGACGACTGTAATGAGCTGCAATGCACTCTCGCAGTATCACTCACAATAATACCCTGCCCAACCACTTCATCCCGGCTCATCCTTCGCCACCTCTTAATCCTTTGAGAGTCTTGCGCACTGCAGAGAGATCTAGCTCGTGGATTGATCTTAGAGGGCGGTGACGTGGGTAAGGAGGCGTGGTCCGTTACAGCAGAGTGTGTTGGCGAGAGCGGCGGCGGCGGCGGCGCTCTACGATGGTGACTTGGAGGTCTGGGGGGGGGGAGACAAGAGGCGTCGTGAGCGGCCGCAGTATATGTGTGCTGCGGATGTGGAGCAATGCTGTAAGTGACGTCATTGACTCGGCAGCTCGGCCGCAGGACTTGAACGAAAATTTGCTGGTTCTTCCAGGCCGAAATTCGTGATGTTTTGTCGTGAATGCAGGTTCAAGATTTTTATGTCACTTTTTGAAAGAGAATTTGAATTAGATGCATGATCCTGTCATGTGATCCCACAGTTGAATATGAGTGCGGTATCACACCTTGTAACTTTTAAAAGTTTTGGAGCATCATGAAACCAGTCTTGGGATTGGCCTGAGCTTCACGAGAGAGAGGATTCGTATGACATATTGGGCATGAACTTCAAAACGAAGCTCGCTGCACTCCGCCCAAAGGCGAGGGAGCCAAGGCAGCCCACAACCAACAGCTCACCATGAAGCAGCCACAGGCGGGCGAAGACAGGGTGAAGCGCCACAGGCTCCACAAGAAAATGAGGGGAATGAACAGCAACAAGGGGAGAGGAGGGGAGAGGAGGGGAGGAAGGGGGAGAGGGGCAGGGGTGCTAGGAACGCACAATGACAATAGAGGGGGCAGTGACAGCGACACGGGCAGGGCGGGTACCGGACTTGGGGAGGGGCCAGTGGGGATACAGCTTTGCTAGCGTGAGCCACCGGAACCTGGAAAGGGCATCTGCTACGGAATTGTCGTCTGTTGGGATCCAGACAGGGCGGAAAGTGAAGTCCTTCTGAACGGCAAGGAGAGCGAACTGGCGGAAAAGAGCTTGGGTAGGAGGATGATCAATAGAGCCAGACTGCAGACAGGTAGAGATGGCCTCGTTATCAATACGAAATATAACCTCCAACCCAGCCCAACAGTGACCCCAGACCTCCGCTGCCCGTAGCACAGCACGCATCTCCTTCCAATGGATCGGATGGCGTTCATACTTCACCGGGACAGGTTCAGTGAAGAAAAGGTCACCACCTCCCCAGTAACCGCCCAAACTCAGCTTACCACTAGCATCCGTGAAGATCTCGATGGTGGGACGCGGGGGTCCAATGGCGAAAATGCCATTGAAAGACGGGAGGAAGGTGTTCCACCACGCAATATCGAGTCGAGCAGAGGAAGGGAGACGGCGGCGCTGGTGACGGGGGAGAAGTGAAAGGCGCCCACGAAGTCCCGGATTCGGCGGGTGAAGAATCGTCCAACGGGAATCACTGACTGAGCAAAGACGAGATGGCCACAGAGTTTCTCCAGGTCATGGTAGCTGGCAGTCCGACGAGACAGGCACCCATCCAGAAAGACAAGGAGGCGAGCAAGCTTATCTTTGGGCAAACGAGCCTGCATAGCAATGGTGTCCAGCTCAATGCCAAGGAACTCAAGGCAGTGGGTCGGACCCTCCTCCTTGTCGCTGAGATTGAGAAGCCTAGCTCCTCCGCAATTGCCCGGAAGACAGCACGACCATGACGAGCATACTCCACACCCTTGGAAGCGGGGGTGACATTGAGCCAATCATCTAGGTAGTGCTGAATAAGTGCCATGACCTCATCCCGAGAGAGGAGGACCCAGTGATGGGCCTCCGCAAAGTAATTGTAGATGCGGGGTCCCGTACGAACCCCAAAGGGCAGGAAGATGTCGAGGAATAAACGCCTCAACCACTCAAAGCCCATCAGGTGTATATGATCAAGGTGAATAAGAATATGCCTAAAAGCCGCCTCAAGGTCTGCCTTGTAAAGGAAAGACCGTTCGCCAGCCTGCCGGATGCGCTCAATCGCCCCCATGACAGCCTCATACACCAGATGGCCAAACTCCGCTGGGATAGCGTCGTTGACGGATGAGCCAGGAGGGTACGAGAGATGATGGATACGACGACGCTTCTCACTATATTTCTTGGGTACGGAGCCTAGCGGGGACAGGACAGGCTTCACAGCAGAGTCTGTGATATCGACAATACGCCCCAGAGAAATCTCGTGAGCAATGTCTTTATCTACTGTCTCGGGAAATGCAAGTGCAGAAGGAAGAGGGACAGGGGCAGAGGAAGAGGGAGGAGGCATACGCGCAGGATCCACACCTAGAAGGACACCATGGCGGATGGCAGAGACGAGGGTCTCAGCAAACACCTGATCTGGGTAATCAATGAGGGCGTGCGCCCAAGCCGTGCAGCTTTGAGGGCGGCATTGGCTTTGAATGAGGAGTCGTGAGCGGAAAGAGGAGGTCTGTATTAGGGTGTGCTGGAGGAAGCAGTGGTGGTGGTAGCACCTCAAAAGTAGGAGCATGGTCAGATTCCACAATTTTGGCAGATGATGATGGGGGAGACAAGACTTCCCTGCTCGATTCCGAGCGAGGAGAGCCAGAAGCATCTCCCCCTCGCTCACCCGGCTTCACTAACACGCCAGCAGGGGGATTTTCCTGAGGCGGAATAGGCCGAGCCACATCTGGGGGCATTGACATACGACGAGGGCATGAAGGTGCGATATGGGCACGCTCTCCACAATGAGAGCAGACATGGCGACGAGGACATCGACGTCGACCATCCCAGCAACCCCCAACGCGGTTGTGGCCCCAACAGATCTGTGTACGCACTGGAGCCCCAGCAATCATCAAGATTCTACCATCGTTTGGAGGCGTCCATGGTCCCCGGTCGGGGGTCCCCCAGCGCAAGAAACCATCAACATTGATAAGTCTGGGGAGGGGCCGAAGAGAAGGCATCGAGGTCGACCAGCCGAAGGTGGGGGAGAAGACGAGAGAGCGGCGTGAGCACCCAGAAGAAAGGCGGAGAAAAACACGAGAAAAGAGGGATGACAGCGACGGGGGGAGAAAACTAGTAGCAGGGGACGAGACTCAGGGTCATGGAGGGGGACTGGACAAGGGAAAGTCTCAAAGAGACGGAGTCGCCGCGCCAAAAGCGCAATGTGCGGAGGTGGGCGAGACGAAGAGAATGAGGAGACATGTGACTGATGAGATCACCTTTTGCCAATCCCCTTGGTCTGCCAGACCATCCAAAATCCATGACGTGTATCCTAACGAAACATCAGGAATCTTGAACAAGACGGTGATCTTGAATTTCATGACAAATACTTCTCACAGTGCATGGGACGGAATCCATTCCTACTCAGCCCATGTCCTCGACTCCAGCTCTCGCCACAGCGTTGGCTGAGAAAGACCCACCTACTCAAAATGAATGGTAGTTCCATGATTTGAGGTGTATTAAATATCGGATTTTCCAAAGCCCTTGGTATTGATGGTCAGAGTCGCTGTTTCGGAAGTCTTTTCGTTGACCCAGCACTTTGAATTGGCCGGAAAGCTGTAGCAACGGCCGAGATCGACCGAAAAACACAGCGCTAGAGACTTATTCGCACTACGAGTAATGCTAAGGTCACTTGTTCAAACACGGCTGCTCAACAAAGCTGTAATGAACTGTACTAAGCCTACTAATGAAAATGAAGCCTTCAACAACGCAGTGGAGTCTACTACACAGTATGCAATACTCGAGAATCAAGCGGATCGCTGTGCTATTCAAATATATTAATTGCAATGGCATGAATCAATCAACAATCAATTACCCGGCGCACCAAGCAGTCAAAGAATCATACTCTCGTTGTCGAATTCGATGCGCTTTGAGTTTGAATGGGAAGACTGCGGACGGCCGTCGATATTTTGGTTTCGCAGGGCGCGCTGACGGGTTTTGTGGTCACACGCCCACTCGAATCATCGAAAATCAGGCCCATGCCGATTACAACCTTCGCTGATTCGGCGTTGTTTGCCTCGAACCCCATCGCGACTGAAGCACAGATCAGATAGCATCAAGCGAGCACATTCATCTCAAAGCAACACTCACCACCAACTCGATCCGGGAGGGGCAATGCTCGCACGGCCCCAAAGAATAGAAGAAACATGACAGATATGACTGCAATCATTGTGAAGAAAAGGCGCTGCCTGGAGTACTTATTCTCCACGAGCTACAATGGTTTTATTCTCGAGCGGGTTACTGGGGCCCGACGATTTCAGATAATAGAAACTTTGCGCAGAGCCACCGGGGAATACACTGAGGAATTTGAACGCGTCGCATGACGGCGACGACAATCGTGCGCGTCATGAGGGCACAACGCGCGGAAGAACGCCGATGCCGAGGGGTGCCGTCGGCAACGCGGAGTAGGCGCTCAATACAGGGAATAGGCGTTCGGTGAGGAAAATAGGCCATCAATAGGTGTTCGCGAGCCCCTATGCTACTAAAGTTGTCGTGCCTCGTCGGAAGTTAGCCTGTGCGAATTACTAACATGGATTTTGTGGGTCATTTCTGGCTCCTGTTAGTAGCAGGTTATTAACAGGTTGGATGCGGACCTTTCCCTCCCTAAACTTCGCGGGGTACTCAACCGCAAGAAGCCTCCTTAATGATGGACTCGTTGTCCTGCCCAGGTGTACGCAACATTCAACGCAAAATGTGGGTGTTCTGCTAAAGCAGGGCGCTCATACGCTCATAGTTGCTTTCTTTTATTGTTTTGTACTGTTTTAGAAAACGCTATTGACCCAACACTGTAGCGCACCACGTGACTCGGTGATGGCCGCTGTCTGCCCTTCCGCGCGAGTCAAGTCAGCAAAGTTGAGAAGAGCTGAGGTCCAGGGGGCACCACAATGGACAATTTTTGGTATACATACTACAGCATAATGATTTGGCTAGCCTGGTGATATTTCAAGGAATTCGATCGCGTCAGGCCAAAAGCAAGAATAAATAAGCAACAATTTAGCAAATTATTATGTTTCTCGGGGGAATGGGACACAGTCTACAAGCAACGCGACCTGGGTGAGGGACTTGAACCGCATTTGACGTGGCCTTCGCGCTCCGTGAAGATAGAAACTCCCCCTACGCCTCCCACCGACCTCTGACAGGCGCCCCATCACTGCTAACATGGCCGAAAGCCATATTCTATGCTAGTTATGGACTCTGAGACAGTATCTGCAACCATAAGGGAGTTCAAGGCCATCTAGAGGGCATTCTGAGAGGGGGGACTTGGGTTTTCCGCGCACAAAGGGCAGACAGCGGCCATCACCGAGTCACATGGTGCGCTACAGTGTTGGGTCAATAGCGTTTTCTTACTGTTTTGAATCGTCCGAGCTGACGAGGTATAGTACTTTAGTAGTATATACTACCTGGGCTTTATAAGCGTAGTCAGTCGTATCTATCGTATCTTCGTATCTTCGTTTGTCGACACTCGCTACTCTATTGGAACACCTCATTGAGCAACAGTCCTGTCTGGTCAAAGCAAGATTGGCCCAATTGATTTTTCACGCGTGAATGAATTCTCAGGCAAATCCAATGACACATTGACAGGTTCGACTGTAAGATGGGGCTCACTCATAAGCAACCTACTCCACGTGATTACTGTGACATTTCTTTCGTTTCCCACCACAAAGTCATCCACTTTGCGACGAATTACACATACTGTAGTATTACGACCAAATGTTCAGGTGACGGGTGACAGGGACCTGTGAACTGAACACTTTTGGTTGCGGTGACGGTGACACTTGGGTTTTTTCGCCAAAAATGGACGAAAAACGTCAAAAAAAAAATCCGGGCCGGCATTCGCCGGCCTACCATATAGGGTAATTTAATGTGCTCTGAACACCTTATCCAGTGAACATTGTAGGTGACAGGTGACACCCAGTGAACACTTGGTCGAAATACGCAAAATTCTATTTGGCACCCCGGGGTGGCGGAGTACCCGGGGTGCTAAATAGCATTTTTCTATTTGACACCCGTGACGTAATTCTGTCGATCACTTCTTCGCGAGAGCCATCGCGATGCTCATTCTTCTTGCTCTATCTGGCTATTGCTTGCAATGACCACAGATTGCTATACACCTTGTCTCTAGTCAATTGAAATGCGCTCTGTCTGTAGCTTCAAGTACGAAGCCCAAGATTCAAATACTATATAAACTCGTCAAATTCCATCTTTGATCTTTGAGCATTGCAAATCCAACAAATCATGCGCAATTTGCACGGTGAATTTCATATATACAAGCACAAGTGCTGCTTGGCTCCCCTTTCTCTTTTCCCTCTTCCCCACAATGTCCGAGTCGTATGAAGCCTGCGGGCGAGCGGAGCGAGCCCGTGCGAACAGCGAGCGAAGCGAGCTGTTGAGGTGGGTGATGTACAGGATATCTGGGTGTTTGAAACGGGGGCGGGGACCACGACGTTGTTGGGTTTGTGCGCAAGAACGTTTCGTCACACTGTGACTCATCAGGTATTATCCCCTACCATTCACCGGTGCTCGTATTGAAGCGCGCTATCAGGTCCAACGCGGAATCTCTTTGGGGACTCGACGACGATTGGGGTTCCCGACAACCCATATTCTCGGTATTCCTGCTTGCCGACGTGCCTGTATTACACGCAGCAATTTTACGGCGGAGCTAACGAGTATCAATATAATCTTTTTCTACCTCTTCACGCAAAACATGTCTTGGGCCCGGTCAGAGGCCAGAAAGGAAGAACATGAAATACGATTCAAGGCCCACAAGGGAACGAAAAAGGTATGATTGAATTAAATGGGTGAAGAACGACAGGTACGGTATATTTTTTCGAAAATCCGAAGATGCCAGCCGCTGCAGAGCGCGACCCGTAGGGTCGCGCGCGGCGGGCATCGAGGATTGAGAAAAAACCGTCCTAAACGTTCGACGCTGCCGATTCGTGGTGTGCTGCAAGTGTGTCCCGGTTGTGAATATTCAGCCGGTCACCCAGCGCGACCGGTTTTTTGAAGGAGGCCATGAAGCGGTAGTCAGGGTAGCCGTTCCCCGCTGTGCTCAAGTTCTCCTCAAGGTCGTGCCAGATGGGCCGCAAATTAATGACGTCCCATACTGGATTGTGGGTGAGTTTAAGGACGTGCAGCTCAGGCCCACCATCTGGGGCAGATGCCGCAGAGGCAGTGAGCGCGCGAGGGCGCTCCACCTTGTACTGTATTTCCTCAAAGACGCGTTGAAGCCAACGTCCTGGATACCCCCGTGCACGGAGTCGACGGTCAAATTCGAGGCGAATTTGAGCAAAGTCAGATTCCTTACAACATATACGCACATAGCGTATAAGTTCCCCTTTGACCCAAGCACGCTTGGAGTCTTCGGAGTGGCAGGAGTTCCACGGGATGTACAGATAAGCGTTGAGGGCTTTCTGGTATACATCGGTTACAATCCGCTTGCGCGGGTTGAATGCTGGAAATCTCGGGTCGAGTTCCAGCCCGACGTGAACATCCAAGAAGGGAAGGCGGTATTGAGATTCCGACCATTCCATCTTCATATTAGGGTGCAGGGACCCAAAGCGGTCTTGGAAACGACGTACATCCGCCAACGTTCCTTTGATGATAGCGAAAGTATCATCAATGAATCGCCGGTAGAATAAAAGAGTCGCTGTAAATTCCTCGAGCGCGTCCGCTTCGTATCCAGCCAGGAAAAGATTAGCATACGTAGGTGCGCATGCAGTGCCCATAGCTGTGCCGATGACTTGGCGGTAAATGGTGCCAGCGAATTGGACGTAGTTGAATTTTAGAATGAGCCGCAGCAAGAGAACAGTGAGTTCCGCGCGGTTTCTAACGTTCAATCGACTAGCTTCGTCCGGAGTCTCAAACTCCATGGGCGAGCAGCCGAGTATCGAGGCAATCTGAGTAATCCCGTCATCAATAGGGATGTTGGGGTACATTGCGACGACATCGCCGGACACCAGCCAGATGTCCTCGCCCAGAGGCAGCTCCACATTGAGAATATCGTGGCAGAAGGTTTTCGAGTCACGAAGAATCCAAGGGAACTTGTCCAGGAGAGGTTTGATCTGGTAGTCGACCCACACTGATGCGTTAGCGAGCAGCGTGCCAAAAGTAGGGACAATTGGACGGCCAGACGGAGGGGATTTGTGGATCTTGGGGATGCCCTTGAGAACCGGGACCTTATCGAGCTCTTCAACGCAAGGTCGAATGAGCCATTCAAACTGTTGTCTCGAGACAAGGTCGCGTGATTGCTCAACGATGGCTCGTAGGGACAATAGAAGGTTGATATGGTCCGGCTCTTCCTCCACGTAGGAGTCATTCACCAAGAGTTTCAATGCCGCGTTATGGTACCATTCAGATGTGACCAAAACTAATCCTAGATTCTTGTCGGCAGGGACAGCGAGAACACTGTTGTCTGCCAAGAGTCCAAGGAGACCATCCAAGTCTTCCTTACGGATATTCGGGCGTATGAACAGCGCTTGCTTACTCAGGACTTCGAGTTCGATCTGCTAAGACTTTCTGCTTGCACGCTCTACTGAGCGCGCGTTCAATCGGCCCCTCGGCATCGGGGTTTGGTATGTGGAAAGTGGGGACGTAGCGTGGTTGTCCGTTATCCAAGAACACACCGCCAAAGTGCTTGTGAAGCGTTGGCTGAACCTCTTTATCAACTCGTAAGCGGAGTCGGCGATCAAAATCGTCGAGCGCGGTAGATACGAGCGGAACCTTAGTCGCGCCTGCAGGGCGGGGCACGAACTTCGGGTTAAGGGCGAGGATCTTCTGTTGGGTTGGATTCAGTTGTAGCTCAGTCCTGTTGTGAAACGCGCGATTTCTCAAACGGGTGTCAAAATACAACGGGGACATTCTGCTGATAACGAATCTAGTGCGAGCGGTACTATCGGCGGCAAAGAAAGAGTCTGGGTAGGTGTCAGGTCGGTGGTGGTGAAACCGTGGACCAGGGCTACTCACCCAAGAAGAGGTACTAGAAGGGGGGCATGCGGGTAATCAATCCGAGTCGTCGTTGTCCGACTCCCCGGTTGTCTCCGGATCCGCGGCTTTGGCTGTTGCCTTGGCCTTCCCACTCGACTTTCCCTTGGACACTGAGTCCTTCTTCGACTTTTCGCCGGCGTCGTTGCCGCTTGCGTGCTTTCCGCTGGTACCCTTCTTCTTCTCCAACACAGGTTTCTCCTTCTTCTGCAGGTCCAACTTCGTCTGCTTCAGCGGCTTCGACGAGTCCTTCGAGGACGACGCCTTGGCTGCCTTCTGCTTCGGTTTGGTATTCGTGGTCTGCTTCGAATTGGAGGCTGCGGGAGCAGGGCGCTGCTTCTTCTTCTCCGGTTCCGTCGACTCTTTCGCAAGGGATGCTAGGAGCAGAGGGAGGGATGTGAGACAGCCTTGAGGGATATGAGCAGAGAAGCCGCGTCGTACCAAACTTGGTGACAACCGCGGTGTTAACCTTCTCTGCGATAATCTCCTCAATAGGGCGGTTCGCATCGACCATCTCAGCGTCAGCGCGTGCGGTCAGGACAGCCTGCGCGTCTGCTTCCTTGGTCGTAGCATCTCGGTCAAGACGAGCCGTAAAACTCGAAACGGGTGCCTTTCAGCTGCTCCGTGAGAGTGGCTTTGACAGCGGAGACGCACGGTTGCCAGGCCGTGGTGTCGGGGTCACACAGCAAGAGTAATGATACGCACGCAGTTCTCGGTGAGAGTTGCGGCGAACATGTCTGCATTTTTGGCTACGTCGACGCGCTCCCTCGCCTTCTCTACCTGGACCGCGTAAACGGTGGTCAAGTAGGTGCTGGTAGGACGAGTGAGCGGTGGCAAGATCTTTCTCGGCGGCAGCAAGGGCTTCCACCACACGGACATCGGTCAAAGCAAGATTGGCCCAATTGATTTTTCACGCGGTGAATGAATTCTCAGGCAAAATCCAATGACACATTGACAGGTTCGACTGTAAGATGGGGCTCACTCATAAGCAACCTACTCACGTGATTACTGTGACATTTCTTTCGTTTCCCACCACAAAGTCATCCACTTTGCGACGGAATTACACATACTGTAGTATTACGACCAAATGTTCAGGTGACGGGTGACAGGGACCTGTGAACTGAACACTTTTGGTTGCGGTGACGGTGACACTTGGGTTTTTTCGCCAAAAATGGACGAAAAACGTCAAAAAAAAAAATCCGGGCCGGCATTCGCCGGCCTACCATATAGGGTAATTTAATGTGCTCTGAACACCTTATCCAGTGAACATTGTAGGTGACAGGTGACACCCAGTGAACACTTGGTCGAAATACGCAAAATTCTATTTGGCACCCCGGGGTGGCGGAGTACCCGGGGTGCTAAATAGCATTTTTCTATTTGACACCCGTGACGTAATTCTGTCGATCACTTCTTCGCGAGAGCCATCGCGATGCTCATTCTTCTTGCTCTATCTGGCTATTGCTTGCAATGACCACAGATTGCTATACACCTTGTCTCTAGTCAATTGAAATGCGCTCTGTCTGTAGCTTCAAGTACGAAGCCCAAGATTCAAAATACTATATAAACTCGTCAAATTCCATCTTTGATCTTTGAGCATTGCAAATCCAACAAATCATGCGCAATTTGCACGGTGAATTTCATATATACAAGCACAAGTGCTGCTTGGCTCCCCTTTCTCTTTTCCCTCTTCCCCACAATGTCCGAGTCGTATGAAGCCTGCGGGCGAGGCGGAGCGAGCCCGTGCGAACAGCGAGCGAAGCGAGCTGTTGAGGTGGGTGATGTACAGGATATCTGGGTGTTTGAAACGGGGGCGGGGACCACGACGTTGTTGGGTTCCGAGTCGTATGAAGCCTACTCAGCTCCGCATCCCAAAACCCGTTCTCTCCCCAGTTCATGGCCAATGTAACGCTGGGAGAGGTCGTTTGGTCTCGTTCGAGACGATCTTCTTCCGCGCATCCTCCCGATCGATGGCAGTGATTCGAAGTGGAATTGGGACCAGACCGTTCCGGGTGACCATTCCAGAGGACTATTGTGTCCTCGCGGGAGAAAATCCCCTCAATGGCCGACATGCAGCCCATTATGGCCGATGCAAAGCAAGCGTTTTACAGCCGGGAGTCAATTCTGTCTGTATCCAGTCAAAAGCGGTGGCGATTGTACGCTAAGTATCATTTTTCAAGGTTGGTCTCGCATTCAAATATCATGATATCTTGCTCATATTACTTAGCTGCGCCTCATCGTCGGCGCTAATGATAAGCGGTGGATTCGTTCACACGGGAAATGGAGGAAAAGCAAGGAAATTTTGCTAATTTCATTATCAATACGGTCGGGATGACAGATGTTGCATCAGAGGTCATTCTTGGAGTCAGGGTTGCTTGGAATCATCGTGAGGATGAGTCAAAGCAGAATGGGAAACAATTAGGCGCACCGATAAGTTGAATAGGTGGAATCAAACCGTGGGAGATTGGAAACACGATCACGTGGGCGCGATTGAGATGACTGGTCTCCGTTGTAATTGGGTCAATAACACTGCATACACGAGTCAGAGCGAGTCATTTGGGGCTGACTCAATTAAGGATGACTTGGGAAGATACACTGACTTGTAATGAGTCAGTCTTGGGCAAAAGAAGGTGAGGAAACGGCGAGGAAAGTGTTCGCATTGGGAGATTGAAGCAAAATATTGGTGAAATGGGACAGATATATCGACCAATATAGTAGATGACTGTGAATGACTCTCAGAATTTGTTCAACTTGATATCTATTTGTAGTGTACAAACAATGGGGGTATATAAGGCGAGCGAAATTGTATCGTAGGGTAGTGAATTTTGACCCCACTTGATTGCTGTCTGTCTGTCTGTTGCGATTTTACGGTTGTCTGGAACGGATTGAACGGTCTTGGAGAATTGTTTTGCGCTTGGTCTTGAACTTCATTGGATCTATCTTTACTACGAAACACATCACATTAACTATCTGAGCCTGTTACAATCTATACGAAACACCACACTATCACTATCACATATTTTGGATTCGCATTTGTCATACTCGGTATTGACAAAAGTAACCGTTAATCCGACGATTGCTTCGCGACCACGTGATATTTCTCCAAGACTTCGAGTTTGAAAAATACGTCGGGATATTCCTTAAACCTACACAAGTTGTTGTGGGCAACCTCTCTTCCTGAGGCTCTTCAGAGCCAGCGCAATTTTGGCAATAGCCTGAAATTCACCTGTGTCTTTCAACTTCTGCTCATTGTTCAACGGAAATCTTAGCAACTGCGGTTCCAGACCACTTTCGGCTACCTCTAGCTTGCACATGTGATCTATTCCAATGTTTTTGCACACTTCCTTTGTCTAGTAAGGTGGTAAACAAGTCTACAATCCGGAAAACTCTTCGGCCCCTTACTTGACCAAACATGGGGAATTACGGAAGCCATGGTGGCCTACTCTGGGATAAAAGTATATTGAATGTGTAGGTGATAGGGTTCAGCACTGTCATGGATTAGAAATTAACCAAGACTGTAGCTAAATTCTTTGCTCTTAGCATCTTTGAACGGTCACGCAATGATTTGGGTCCGTGCAGGAGGGATGGTTGAAATAGAACCAGTCCAATGTTGACAAGAAATTGATGCAATCAGAGATTTGGGGCAGTGAGGGACTGAAATGAATCCCCAAGTATAACCTACCGTCCGAGGGCATGTTCTTGAACTTCAAGAAAATTGGAAATGCAGTCATTTATTGCAACAAACAGTGCAAAAGAGCCGCAAATTACAATCCGCCGAGAAATCAGTTGTGCTTGATGGATTGGTGCAGGCCTTTGTCGGGTGCCGTTTAAAACATGCAGGAGAACATTCTGATGCATTTAAACCTATTACATACTGCAATATTCGGACCATACGAGTCGATTCACGGTTACTTTTGTCAATACCGAGTATACTTCGGCACGAACCCCACGAACTAGCGCACTTACGGAGATTAATTGAAGGTTGAACTTGACTGTCGGAATTATTGGTTGGAATTGATTTGGAATTTGGTTGCTGCTGGTCGGCGATTGTTTTGTTGTTGGTTGGGTTAGGTTTTGACTGTTGAGTATTTCACCTTTGGTCTCACCGTACGTGCTTCACTAACAACCAGGATTACAATTTTCGTCTTATGTCAAGGCTACTGGCACGCGTTGAGCGAGAGAGTCTTCTTTCCCCGCTCTCTTCGAGAAGTTGAAGCTCAATCGCTTCTCTGAACCGCTTGCTGGTTTTAGTGTCACCCAGACTCCTCTTTACAGTGGTGGCAAATAGAAATTGCCGTGGCTTTTTGGTAAAAATCTCGATGTATACTTCACCGAATGACCTCAAATAAGATGTAGAGATGGGTATGTGATACTTCTGTACCTCTTAGAACACTCAGCAATATATCATGCACTGACAATGCATCAATAATGGATGGTTTCCGTTTTTTGCCATATCCGGAAAAACACCAGCAAAGTAGTGTCATAATAGGATAAAAGTACTTGAAAAACAATGCTAGTTCTCACTTTGATTGACTGGAATTGATCGTCATTTGAGCTCACAACAGCCGCTCGAAGTAGGTCATTTTAGCTATTTTCTCTGCATTTTCAGCTATTTTGTGTGAAAATAGCCAACTCTGAGCGGTTGTTGTGAGCTCAAATGAGGGTCAATTCCATTCAACAAAAGTGAAAACTAGGATTGTTTTTCAAGTACTTTCATCCTATTATGACACTTTTTTGCTGAGGATACATTGAGTCTTTCCAGATATGGCAATAATAAGAAACTGATGCATTGTCAGGGCATAATATATAGCTGAGTGTTCTAAGCAGTACAGAGGTATCATATATTTATCCCAACATTTTATTTCAGGTCATTCGGTGAAGTATACAGCAAGATTTTGGCCAAAAAGCCACGGCAATTTCTATTTGCCACCACTGTACAACCTAGGCTGCTTGCTCGACGAGCGCTGGATCCTCGACGATATTATGAACGCTCGGGCCGAGTTCATCTATTTCCGACGAGCTGCTATGTTCCCGGGCGTCGAACCTTCATTCATCTTTCTGCCCACCAGCTTCGTCGAAAATGCGCGCGAGCTCCGGAAGGTCTTCGAAGGGATCGACAACGACGCCAATCTACATCGCGAAATTGTCTCTCCATATAGCCCTGAAATTATCGCCATCCGAGAGGGCATTCGCAGCGGTCAGGTTGACTCGATTGGTTTTGTGTCGTGGACGAACGATCATTACTCTGCGACTTGTAAAGTCTTATCCAATCCCTACGAGTTTGGCGACTCGCTCAATCGCTGTTATGCCTCGGATCTCCTTCCCATTCTCCGTTGGGCATTTTCTAGGCTCAATCGTTTTGCCCCTCCACTCCAGCAGCAATCAATCCAGTCTGGGCTCATGGATGTGCAGGGGTACAGTGGAGGAGGCAGCTGTGGCATCGCCGCAACGAATTTCGTCGAGCTTCGAGCGGGTCTACCTATTCCTCGCTGGCAGGCTGAGCAATCGTCTCTATTTCGTGACTTGATTCTTCAAGATCTCCTCCTTTACCATCTTATTGCGCGCGGAAAAACCACAGTACGTATTCTTTCTTTCATTCTCGGTGCGAGACCTGACTGTTGTATCTCTAGACTTATTCTGATTGGGTGGTGCCGTGCACTCGCATATCGAATGGTGAGGTGAGTCAAATGCGACATGCGAGACCGAACGGCGCTTACCATATGCAGATGAAACCCAAACGCGTGAATGAAGGACTTGAAAGGGGCGCTGAGAGGATGAGGTGGTTGGAGCGCATTTGAAGCTGCAACATTCAGCCCCCGGAAGACGAAAACGAGCGCGACAGCGGGGATTTGCAGCAGTTGACATAGTCGAGCACAGATATCATTGAGTTGGACGTTAGGATCGGAGAGCCAGGCACTGAGAATGGAGGTGAGAATACGCTGAAGAAGATAACTCGGGACTCACTCTGCATCTATGCCAATTCGGAGAGCGAGAATCCCGTTGCGATTGGGGACGAATCCCTCGGAGATGGCTAGTTCTTTCAGCGACCGACGCTCAAGTGCCGGCTCGATGATCTATATAATAATAATCAATGAATGTGGAGGCAGTGACCACTGGGAAAACATACCTGCCACAGTCCATCCATGTTCACTGACGGTGAGAGGAGAGAGAGTTCCCCTATCCGCTTGCACCATTGATCTAGTTCCCATTTCAAGACAGTCGAAAGGTATTGTGTATGGTCTTGACTGTTCCAATACTGCTGCACATGGTGCCACGGAGTGAATTTAGGTGCGCAACGAAGGCTCCCATGGCGGCAATGAGGAATGAGACATAAGACACTGAAAATCAAATTCAGCTCGTAGTTCGGGTCGCAAGCGTAGTTAAAACGCAACACAGCTGCCGCCAGCACCCAAATGCACACAATTGGTGTTGACAGTGGAAGGTGTTGAGCTTGAGGAAAGATGCACTCCGCGGGATACTGTGAATGAATCAGCGGATGTGAAACAAATGTCAAAACAAAATTGGTGCCCGTTCCGCGCCAGCTCTTCAGCTGCTGGGTCCCGGGTTTGAGTCCTGTGCAGCGCAGACACGACGAAAGCCAAGATCGGAAGTAATGAGATAACCCACATTGATTTGGACATGTTTCGAGGGGCCCTGCTGCCCCGCAAAGAACCTGGGCCAGGGTGCCGTGTAACACTTTTGCCGACAAAGATTTTGGCTGCGCGCTGGGACTGAGTGGCCGGCGTGGCCTGCGTGGTGACATCAAGTCAATGGTGCTGGTGCATGATATTCGGTGGAAGTGGGCGAGACAAATGCCGCTGGGTTTGAGCGTGCGGTATCCTATACTTGAAAAGAGGGCCAGGCCATCAGTCGCGTGACTTTTGACAGAAAATCACGGGGTCAATGTCGAGATGTTGAGATCGTTCTAGACGTCGCGAGCGGAGCGAGCGCAGCGGGGTTTGGGGCGGCCAGCCCCAACAAGCTGTGTGACCGAACGGAGGGAGGTCGGCGAGCGCAGCGAGTCGGCCGTGCCGGAGGCAGGGAGCTAAAGCTTGTACATGAAAACACAAGGTGACGTTAGTAACGTGACTTTTGACAGAAAATCACGGGGTCCCCGGCGCCGCACTGCCGCTCGCAATCCAGCAAGAAAAAAACCCGCGGGGTTTGGGGCGGAGCCCCGACAAGCTGTGCACCAGCCGTACACCACCGTTTGTTCCGGACCTCCGGAGGACGTTTTGACAGATGCTGTTAGCTGACATCTCCGAAACATTCCCTGGAGACCGAAACATCGATTCCCAGACAATCCGTCGGCGATGATGTCCTGGGGACATTCTGCGCTGAAGCTCTCCAGGACATTAGAGCCAGTTTGCTGACGGCGCTTGCCATAAATAATATTTGAATTGCTTCTTAAATTCGATCAAAATACAAATAAAAAAATGGTATTGCAAGCAACAAAAGTATACATTGAGTGGCTACACAAATGATTCTAGGAGGGAGAGGAGAAGAGGAGGGAGAGGAAGTAAATGATAATTTTCCGGAAGATGGAGAGAAAGAGAGGTGGGGAGAGGGCCGAAGCGTGTTGATGAGAGAGGCTTGGGGAGGACGACGGCAAGGACTTTGATGAAGGTTTGCATGGGTTACACTCTTGAGAAGTTTTCAGCTTGCGGCCTTGGACTCTTGCGACCGTTGTCTTGCAGTCTCAGCCTTGCACAGTGAGGTTCTTGGATCTTGCGGACTTGCGACTCTTGCCTGAGGTGGAGAGATCTTCGTGCCACAACGGACTTGAAGAGGCTTGAAGATTGAAGCTTGAAGGGATGTTGAGGAGAGATGACAGTGTCAGAGGCTTCGAGCTTCCTTCTGGGGTGTCGTGAAAGACGAGGAGTTTGGAGGGGGGATGAGGGAAGAAGACAAGAGAGTGACGTGGCAGCGGAGACCGTAATGACAAACATCACCATTGAATGATGCCACGTCATGATGCGATGTGGGGACTTCATCGTTTTCTCGAGTTCGACGCCAAATCCAGCAGCAAAAGGTTGCGTCCGCTCGAGGAACTTCATGAACTTCCTTGGAATACATTGTGCATTCAATACTAAGTCACAAGGAGTTTATTGGGGGATATAGCTACTCCAAATACAGTACTTGTTGAATCAGACGAGCTTAAGATTCCAGTATATATCTTAAGATTTGAACAACCTTCTAGGATGTCCTTCAACCATCCACAGACTGTCCCAACCACGCTTCTGAGGACATTTCGAAATTGAGAGCTGTTGGAGCTCGCAAATCATGGTTCCGAGGACATCACACCTCGGACATTATTTTGACATTTGAATAAAATGGTGGTGTAGGTAGGGACGCGAGCGCAGCGAGCCGGCCCTGCCGAAGGCGGGGTGCTTAAGCTTGTAATACAAGACACTACGGGACCGCAGGTCCCGTGATAATTCACGTGAAAAAGCAGGTGACTTCTCACACGCTTTCCCCGGCGCCGCGCGCCGGCGAGTGCAGCGAGCGGCAGTGCGGCGCCGCGGGCAAGGAATCCAGCAAAGCGGGGTTTGGGGCGGAGCCCCGACAAGCTGTGTACCCCCCCGTAGGTAGGGACGCGAGCGCAGCGAGCCGGCCCTGCCGAAGGCGGGGTGCTTAAGCTTGTCCTATACTTGAAAAGAGGGCCAGGCCATCAGTCGCGTGACTTTTGACAGAAAATCACGGGGTTTTGTCAACATCCTACAACACAACCGGCTGTCGAGATGTTGAAACTCACACGCGGTCCCCGGCGCCGCGCGCCGGCGAGTGCACGCCGCGGGCAAGGAATCCAGCAAAAAAAATCCAGGCGGGGTTTGGGGCGGAGCCCCGACAAGCTGTGTACCCCCCGTAGGTAGGGACGCGAGCGCAGCGAGCCAGCCCTGCCGAAGACGGGGTGCTTAAGCTTGTCCAGGCCCCCGGCTACTCCCTATAAGGTCGGTCCGCCGATTTGGGCAGATTTACCCTATGAATTTTGGGCGTTTGGGGGCAGATTTACCCTATCCCGGACCGACATAGCCTAAAATAATCGAATTTTCGCCTATTTTTCGGTGATTTCTTCGTGTTTTCGCCCCATTTTCGCTCCAGCGGCTCTTTTTCGACCGTTTCCCGTCGTTTCTGGCCGAGGCGGTCAACATGTGTCAGTCAAATTTTCTCGACCGCCGCAATTAGGTTGAAAATTTTGACCTTGGGCCCCCAGATTTACCCTATCCCCGGACCGACCTCGCTCGATTGGAGGCAGATTTACCCTATTTCCCGGACCCAAAATCGCGATTTTTCGAGGCAGATTTACCCTATTCCGGACCGACCTAGTAGGTAGTGACCGGGGGCCTGCTTGTCCTATCCTATACAGTTGAACATCTCATAATGCATATGCTCACAATGCATAAACCTCATTCTGCATAGTGTTTTGGGGTCCACCAACTTGGTAGGCTGGTGTTTTATGCATTTTCTCATATTGACTAATGCATAAGGTTTGGAGCAAGTTTTTAGTGCATTATGCATTATGAGATCGCAAAATTGATACAATTTGGTGACAATTTGCCCGTTTGTGTCACTCTTCTAACGCATATGGGTACTATTCACGTCAAAAACACCAGATTATAACATGTTACAGCTAAATCCAAGATTTTGACCGCTTTTACGACAACTGGTGGACAATCCGGCATCTGCGGCACTTCCGTATATAGTAAATTCGCGACATGGTCACGTATGTCACACGGTGTGACAGTATGCAGGAATGCATATTGCTCATAATGCATAGCGCTTGGGGGCCCACGGACGCTATGCATTATGAGATGTTCAACTGTACATGAAAACACAAGGATCAGTTCACGTGAAAAGTAACGTGACTTTGACACGAAACCACGGGACCATGTCGAGATGTCGCTGCCGGCTGTCGAGATGTTGCTCCCGGTTCCCACGAACCTTCCCGACGGCGCCGCGCACCGCGAGTGCAGCGAGCGGTAGTGCGGCGCCGCGGGCAAACTGCTTGTCCTATCCTATACATGAAAACACAAGGATCAGTTCACGTGAAAAGTAACGTGACTTTGACACGAAACCACGGGACCATGTCGAGATGTCGCTGCCGGCTGTCGAGATGTTGCTCCCGGTTCCCACGAACCTTCCCGACGGCGCCGCGCACCGCGAGTGCAGCGAGCGGTAGTGCGGCGCCGCGGGCAAGGAATTGTTCGAAGGAGGTGATTATGTCATCGTCACCATGTACTCAGCCCCTGTCGTCATGTACTTACCCCCTGTCGTAGTCGCATCTGATTCATTCCTTTCTTGCCTTCTACCACCATCTCAACAGGTTATGGGCCCTCAGCTTCCTTTTATTTGCTTCTGCTGCTGAACCCCAACTCATTTATCGTTCTTTTCCATTCCATAAACCCGAATTCGACACATGACGACGACCGAGAGACCTTGGGGAGACAGCCCCTGAAGGACGACCACTCTCAGACGGAGAGACCTGCGGGAGACGACCCACCCGCGGGACGACCACTCTCAGACCGGGAGGACCTACGAGAGATGACCCCCTCGAGGACGACCACCTTCCAAACCGAAGGACCGGTGGGAGACGACCCCCTCACTGGACGACCACCTTCACGCCCGAGAAGGACCGGCGGGAAACGATGCCCTTGCTGGACGACCACCTTCTGTCCTAATGCGAATATCGAAAACAGTTTATGTTATCCTCGACATCGTTCACTCTTTCATCCGAGCCATCCCGTCACGCCGATTTCGATGGTGTATATTGCCGATGAAGATATGCGACGACTCCAGGGGGAGCTTAATTTGGTTTTGGTTCTACATTTTGGCTTCGTACTCGGTGCGATGAGGGGGAGTGTTGGAAGGAGGTGATTATGTCATCGTCACCATGTACTCAGCCCCTGTCGTCATGTACTTACCCCCTGTCGTAGTCGCATCTGATTCATTCCTTTCTTGCCTTCTACCACCATCTCAACAGGAATCCAGCAAAAAAAAATCCAGGCGGGGTTTGGGGCGGAGCCCCGACAAGCTGTGTACCCCCCCCCCCGTAGGTAGGGACGCGAGCGCAGCGAGCCGGCCCTGCCGAAGGCGGGGTGCTTCAGCTTGTGGAACAGAATTCCCATTTTTGGACATCACATGCCTTTCAACGTGTTGGCGCGTTGACGCGTCTTGTTGACGCGACTGAACGCGTTTCTGCCGTGTCCCACCATGGAATCTTCAACGGTCCAGGGCCTCGCTTGACTGGTATATAGTCAACTAGTTTAGTAACTAGGAAGCTCCGAATGCGTCGGAAGACACCTTGCTTGAGATAAAAAAAAATGATTTATTGTATCAAGGTACATGCTTTCGGCATATATTAAAGAAAGTTCTCTGCTTTCTGCTAGTAAAACTGGTACTAGTAGTGCTAGCCTTAGACTGTAGAAACAGGACTTGTATCTCGAATTAGGGTTGAGCCTCGGCCGTTGTGTACCGTACTTGCTATAGTCTGCGTGAATTCGATTGGTGTAAGATAGAGAGCGTGGGATCCCCGCACCTTACTTAAGCACGTTATGTAACGCTTATTAATCGTTCCCACGGCCAAATCCCCAGTCGCACAAAAAATTTCGTGCTCTTTCCGGCCTGCGGAAGGGCTGACCTACAGACTTAGAAGACATTCTCGCTGTTTCGGCTCTGAAATTTTGGTTTTTGGTTTGAAAAGCACCTTCCACACTGCAACGAGGTTCTGTCACTCATTGCGCCGCAAAGGTTTGACAGGTCCCACCCTTAAGCGAGCTGCCGAAGCATGCCGAGATGACTATCATGTGGCTGTGCTGGCCAAATTTTCCTCCGAATTTTTTGAAAAGTGTCCCATTTGGTGAGAAAACCACATAGAAACACTCAGAAAAAAAGTGGTCTGAATTTTTTGTGGGTCAACTCTGCCCAATAGGAACCCTTCTATGACGTTCCGGACGTTGCATAAATCAAACTGCAAAAAAAAATTGAGGCGCGAAAAAAAAACTTTTGAAAGTCTCCTGATTAGCCCAGGACTGAAGCCACATAATCTGGTGGTCTATGGGAGGTCCCTCCTTGCTGGAATTGACCCAATTCGCAGCGGAACATGTTCATCGGGGCCGGGGGACCCGATCTGATCAATGATCATCATCGGATTTAAGGGACCTATTGTCGGCGGTCGAACAACGTTGAACTTGCTCAGTTGCTGCAAGCTGCTTGAGATGAGATGGAGGCTGCATCCTGGCTACCTTCTGCAGGCTAACTGTCACTTTGAATCAGTTTCTCCCCTACAACTCCACTTTTCCGGATGCACAGATTTAAATTTTCTTGCAGATTTCAAATTTCAAGTACTCTGAGGATGGGCATTTAATCTGCTGTTGCCTGCTTACTTGCTTGAGTGTGTTGGAGTCTAGTTCAGCCGTCCCATACACTACCGATCGATTTTGAGTACCTTTCGGACGTGTTCTGTCCATTGTGGACAATTTTTGTCGCGTGATGTCACGGACCTCGTGCCGTGACAGCTGGTGATGCTAATCAGCTCAGCATTTTTTTTAAAACTTAAATTAAACGCACTCCACATGCAGTGCACAAGGTGTGAACCAAGGCAATAAGAGTCAACAAAAGCTAACGTTCTAGCCAATACAACAAAGAAACCATGGTGCACTCAAATGTGACCCGGACACAGCTCCGTTAAATCCGATGATGATCATTGATCAGATCGGGTCCCCCGGCCCCGATGAACATGTTCCGCTGCGAATTGGGTCAATTCCAGCAAGGAGGGACCTCCCATAGACCACCAGATTATGTGGCTTCAGTCCTGGGCTAATCAGGAGACTTTCAAAAGTTTTTTTTTGCGCCTCAATTTTTTTTTTACAGTTTGATTTATGCAACGTCCGGAACGTCATACCCTTCATTGAACCTCTATCTAAGACTTGTATTGGGCAAAATTCCCAATCTGGACCTTAGCATCGTGCTATAAGCCCTCGACGTCGAGCGTGACAATGTCACAGTGTGATGCTGACATAAGGGTGCGGGGATCCCACGCTCTCTATCTTAGAAAGAGGAATTCGCGAACTAGAACAGGCGCGGGCTGAAAACAATGTAAAACATATCAGTGTTAGAGCCACATAGAAAATTCCTAGAGTCCAGGACCTAGACAGCTGAAAATATTTGAAAAGGAACTAGGTGCCGGCAGTTCTCCATCTTGTCTGGAAATTTACCTTCTCAGTCACCGAATTTTCGCATCCTTAATATTGAATTTGCAATCGCAAACTTGGTATGGGGTCCAAGAGTACATCCCAGCTCTGGTTTAGTTTCTCATAAACAATATGAGCTTTCTCACATCTTTGCATTGAGATAATTCACTTAGCTGACTCGACGCGGAGAATACTACGAAATGTAACGACCAAGGGGGCTAAAACCCTTCCAGCCACGAGGGGCGCAGGTGCGCAGAATGACGGGATTCATTCACATTGTCTGTATCATCATTGGGTAGTCTGCGAGGGATGGAGGGTCTTCCCTGGAAGTAAAAAGATTGGCCAATGAACCAAGTCAGTTGTATCGTTAGCCAGGCCAGTTTAATTCCTGCAACACAGATGTGCTGCCTATTTTGAGTCTGGGGCCCTGATATCAGCGCTTTTTGACAGCGAGTTCCAAGTTCCACAAGAAAATCGAGTCGATGCATTCAACCACGAGCGGACCCGGAAATTTTCAGCACAGCGACCAGCCGACTGCCGTTGACAGCAGATCCAATATGTGCGTTGAAAGTTGATATATTAGAGAGTTTGTGCGAGCGACCCAGGTCGCTTTTCGATCGCTCAGATCTCCGCAACAACAGATACCAGGTGTGAACTCTAAGCGACCTGGAAGAGTATTGCCCTAGGGCACTCCTAGGTCGCTGAGACTTCACGCCTGAGACTGCTCGTTGTGTAGATCTGCGGGGTTCCAAATCGACCTGGGTCGCTTTGCACAAACCCGCTAATGAGAATACTGATTCGAGATTGAGACTAAGTGGAATGCAACCGCTTGCGGAGATTCGCCGACTCGGGAAACGTGGATTTCCGAAGGATTTTCTCTTTGAATTGTTGTTGATACAGAGCACAGACTGTACTTAGACGCGGATGTAGCAGTGCTAGTGCAAGATAATGCTATGTTAGGTGAAAATATTCCCTCCACTGGCACTGGAGAACTTGAAAGTTGACGGTGATGCGATGGTTGGGTGCCAGGTGGTGAAGTTCGTTGGAAGTTCGAGTGTCGATGGCATCAATGTTTGGGAGCCTTTGAAAAGCTGTGCTCCGGGAGAAAACGGGCATCAATGGGTTGCATCCGATGTGCTGCTTAGCTAATTATGAGGTTGTCAAGCAAGGTAATCACTAATAGTAACGCCGGCGGCTTTAGTTAGCCGACTAATTGTTCCCACGACTGCCCTCGCTCATCGCTAGCCGCCACACCGTCCCAAGCTGGGCAGCCCAGCGCTGCGCCTAGGGACGCGTCGTTCGCGTTGAAAGGTTGTAGAGGGCATAAAAACATCTCATCAGTACTCCAGAGACGTCCGGAGCAGTCGGCACGGCTGCCGAAGTGCTTCCCAAAAAGGAAATAAAAGCCATGGCTTTCTGGCTTAGCCCTGGCTTCGAAAATTCGCAAGCCGGGCGAAAGGCCAACGAAAGCCAAAGTTTTGGCCTGGCTTTGGCCCTGGTACCAAAGTCAAAGCCAGAGAAACACTACTTTTACTCTGTTTCCGTGAGCAAATGACGCAAAATAGCGTCCGGAATGGGAAAACTACCCGAATTCGAATTGAGCAATCTTTAACACAATTAGGGGCGCTCAATTCTCAGCTCGTCAGCTCGTCTCGTCCAGAAAATAATT
The DNA here is from genome assembly GCA_037176885.1 of Favolaschia claudopus. Lineage (NCBI taxonomy): Eukaryota > Fungi > Basidiomycota > Agaricomycetes > Agaricales > Mycenaceae > Favolaschia > Favolaschia claudopus. The sequence continues at coordinate 1,399,582 of JAWWNJ010000030.1, forward strand.
AATTACCTGATGAGCTGATGAGACGATGATCCCACTCCGCGTCTCGCTCCACTCCTCGTCATATTTTGATCAATCCATCAGCAAATTAATTATTTTCCCTACGAGACGAACCGACGAGCTGAGAATTGAGCGCCCCTATTTAATGTACCTCATTAGGCCGAAAAAAATTTAAGGAAAAAAAAAAACCATTTTTGCCCAATTTTCGCCGATTTTGTGACAATTTTAAGACATTCGAAAATCCCTGGGGTGACCCGTGACAGGCAAGAAAAAATTCGTAAATTTCGGCCGTTGTGACGCGTGACATACGAAACTCTACAGTATCAAAGAAAGCTGCGCCGTGTATCCTAAACTTGAAAACAGCACCGGGCCATAAGAATTGATGGATCACATGCTTTTTCATGTGACTTTGACACCAAACCACGGGACCACACGAGACGTCGCGAGCGGAGCGAGCGTAGCGGGGTTTGGGGCGGCCAGCCCCAACAAGCTGTGTGACCGAATGCGCTCGCCGGCCGTGCCGGAGGCAGGGAGCTAAAGCTTGTCCCACAGAAGAGAAAAAAAGAAGAAAAACACGTGATCTCCTTACTTCATGACACGTCACGCGAACGTCAGTGGTCACCGCTCCCATTACAATGACTTCCCGTGGGCTCTCCAAAGCTTCCGCAGGGGGAAGAGCTAAGGTAAGTTTCATTCATGCCAACACATGCTTATATACCACGATAAGCAGCTTGCGGAGAGACCCAATTCCGCCGGGAAGCGTGGGCGTCCTTCCAAGGCCTCCGTTGCTGAAGACAAAGAGGTAACGCTGATCTTGACTTCGCTCTGCGCGTTGCTCACGACCGAAGCAGGAAGAGCCTGCGGTGGTGCGCAAGCGCGGGCGTCCCTCCAAGGCCTCTGGTGCTGAAGACAAAGAGGTAACGCGGATCTTGACTTCTCTATGCGCGGTGCTCAACGACCGAAGCAGGAGGCTGAACAGCCGGTGCGCAAGCGCGGCCGTCCCTCCAAGGCCTCTTTCGCTGCAACTGAGAATGTCAATGAAGAGGCGACGACTACAGAATGAAAGAGCACCTAGATGGAGCGGGAAACATAAATGATTGAATATACTGGTTTGTGTGAAGCGACTAGGCCGCTTGACAGGCATGTGAGGCATGAGCTGGAATTTCGGTGTGGTCAGAGTAGGAGTCTTGAAGCGATGCAGAGGTCATGAAGGCCTGAATTCATGAAGCAGGGCCAGGTGCGTTGAATGCGCCAGACTCGGAGTGCGAGAAGAAAGTGAGTGAGAGAGTATAGTGCACTTTGTTTGCGCAAGCGTGCCCAAACGGCAATCACAATACAGCCAGACCACGATTCGGACGCTTTCCGCAGGATTTTAAGCTAGAAGTTGATGGAGGACGCTTTCTGTGGTGGTTGTAGACATTCTGAAAGCATTTCATAGCCAGGCTGGCGGAATTGAGCGAGAAACAGACACCTCGCTTTGTTTGTGCAAGCTTGGACAAACGTCAAACCGAGGCTGATGTCGATATTTCACGACAGCTAAGAGGATTGAAGACTTGAGATTCCACAGGAATAATGACATTATGTTATACTACATGCCTACACAATCTTAGACCCATGAGAGCAAAACTGAAAGCGCTAGAGGCTTTCATTTCGCCAGCAGACGGATACCGATTACGTATACCATTGTCCTTTGTATGAGATAGACGTCACCCCAATCCGGCACCTTATATAAGCATTACGTTTGCACAGCCACCCGCCAAATCCTGAAGGTTTGAAAAATCAACTTACTCTGTTTGCGATTTTGAGGTCTTGGGAACTTTTTTTAAAAAAAATTAGAGAGGTTCACAGCTTAAGTAAGAAACTGGAGGCTCTCGGGCCACCGGCCGCCCCACCCATTAAGTAAATAGAGACTTTGCGCAGAGCCACCGGGAGCCATCCGGTGGCTCTCACGGCATGCGCTGTGGAGCGGCTACGCGCTATGGTGGCTCATTCGGTGGCTGGAAGAACAACTTGAAATTCATTTTCTTCGGCATTTTTTCATCCCCCTGGATGACCTCGAAGCGCTAGGCTCCCAAACCCCCGGGAAGCACACCAAGGTTCCACGCCAACCGTCGGTTTTGCAAGAACCGGCCAAAAACGCACCAAATAAAGCGGGAAACTGGTAATCTAACCACGACACCTCACTACATTGAGGTATAGTCACAGAGGTACCATGTAGATACTTGAAGCCCCACCTGCAACGCGGGCGACGAGCCACCAAACGAGCCACCATATGCCGTAGCCGCTCCACAGCGCATGCCGTGAGAGCCACTGGGTGGCTACCGGTGGCTCTGCGCAAAGTCTCTAATACATATGCGTTGCACACTGTAGTATTTCCTTCAATTCGTTTTGTCACTTGTCACAAGCCCGAAAATTTTGGCGACTCACAGTGTCACGAGGGTCTCAGACGAATGGTCCCCCAAAGTCACACGGATTTTCGCCTGTTTTCGGCCAAAATGGGGTATAAAACGAAAATTTTCGCAAGTCACACCGGTCCGGACTTCCATACGAAAGGTCAGGTTCGTATGAAATGTCACACCTCAAATCGGCTTACGAATTGAACAAAATACTACAGTATGTCTTCTAAGTTTGAATCCTAGTTAAATCCGCACTCTGACCTCTGTTGGGGGGAAGGTACACAGAGGATACAGTGGATGACTAAGTCCTGGTGCTGGTCTAGCATATCTGAGAGGGAGGGCCGAGTCATACTTTCCTCACACTAAACAGTGTATTCCAAAGCTTACATGGCGCGTCGCGTCGCGTCTATGATCGCGGATATATCACGTGTACTGTGTATGTAAGCTTATGTAATCCGCCAAATGTTGGAAGGATTTTTCGCAAGATGGGCCCAAACACGTCGAAAATGAGTTTGGAAGTTTTTTAGAATGGGTTGCCTTTTTTGGAAAGATCACCTTATAACTTTTCAACAAGGAATTATTGGCTGAATACGTTCCATCAAATCGTAGATAGACCTCCTAGCTACAGTTTGGTGGTCTTAGAATTATCAATATGTTGTTGTGCCCAGAGTTATAAGGACTTTGTTGACATGATGTTTCGGCTTACATAACCACGTGCCGGATCCGGGTGACGTCTATCTTAAGTAGAAGATGTTACGCGTCACAGGGCCTAAATTTTACGTACCCGTCACGGGTCACCGACCACTTTTTCGACCAAGCCACAAACGGGGCAAAAAACCTTAGTCTCGTTCTGTTGAAGTTAGATCCGTCGGTCAATTTCAGCGACGGAACGAGTGGAGCCGCTACTGAAAGCCGTGAAATTGACGTCACTTCTGTGTGTTGGAAAAGTTTGCGAGCGCTCTACAGTATGGTCTTGCAGTTAGCTGTAACTTTAACAATCTAGATATACTGTAGAATTACGGTCAAATCGAAGGGGGGAGTGATGCGTGACGCGCCGCAACCAGCTCGACATTTCGGCAGAGCCGGCGGCTGGGCGTGACGGACCCAAAAAAATTCGATAACCGCCCAAAGCTAACCCAGGCCCCGGGAAGCTCCACCAAAAGATGGTCCGAAAAAAGTGGTTTTTGAGGCCAAAATTCTGCCATTTCCTTGTCCGAAAAAGTGGTTTTTCAGGCGGAAAATGGCGCAGAAAAGTGGTTTTTGAGGACCTCCCAGTGGCCTCCCAGCAACAGTTCTGCTCTTATGCGTCCGTTGACTCGACGACCGCGGAAACATGCCAGGACATGAAGTCGTAGAATTGACCAGTTAGATGGCTAATTTTGGGTGTATTTTGAGAAAATTTCCTCAAATTGTGTGACATTTTCGCTGTGAGTAACGCCTGTGACATGTCACGACCCTTGTCCGAAAAGTGGTTTTTCAGGCCCAGAAAAAGTGGTTTTTGAGGCCAAATCTGGGATTTTCCCGGACCATCCTTTGGTGGAGCTTCCCGGGGCCTGCTAACCCATGCCATCTGCCAGTGATGCTCACACAATTCCTGAATGTTAGAGAGCATTTTCGAGCACACGAGGCTATTTTTTGTTGTCCTTCAATTGTCTGCAAAAAAAAAATTGTTCGAAAGCCGCACATAGAATTTTTCGGGGCGGCAATTGAAATCTTCAACTTTTACTAGTAGAATGCAAAGACTTCAAATTGTCATCATTCAAACAAATTTCAGTATTTTATGTAGCAAATGGACTGTTTCATATGGCGGTCAATGTGTCGTTTTAAACAAATCGGGTGATTTTGATATGAACCACACAAATATGTAAAAGGGTACATTTTTTCAGGCTATTACAACATATTCTGTTGGTGTCTCCCTCACTTTTCTTAGAAAGAAGTGGTCGAGAGTTTTAATTTGTTGGAAGATAAAAAAATATTTTGTGAGAGTAACACGATCAATTTACGCCACAAGTAAGAAACTTTTTCAGCGACTTCGGCATCTCTCAGGAAGTGCCGGGCCGGCATGTTAACCCGATGATGCGATCACAGTGCATCTATGGCGGAAATTGAGCATTTTCCGCAGGCGAGGGTGGCCGGTTTCCATACCTCTTCTGTCCGACTTCCCAGTATCACCATATCAGGCAATCATGATGTCATCAGGCTTCAGCAATGTTGCAATATGCCAGTGCGAATAGGGGTGCTCAATTCTTAGCTCGTCAGCTCGTCTCGTCCAGAAATTATTTAATTTCCTGATGAGTTGATGAGACGATGATATCACTCCGCGTGTCGCTCCACTCCGCGTCATATTTTGATCAATCCATCACCGAATTAATTATTTTGTGGACGAGACGAGCTGACGAGCTAAGAATTGAGCACCCCTAATCGCCTAAACACCACCAAATAAGTCCCATCATTGATGCCATCAGTGATGTCTCAAATTGCTCGAAGAAAAAATTTCCAATTTTATATGCCCATTTTGAGCCCAAGAGCAGTTCTCATACACTTGAGCTGCTCTTGTAAGAGCTTTGTAGTAGCCTGATCATTGCTTTCTACCTGTTCCGACGCTAGAATCTGAAATATCTGAGATTGTCACTGACCCAAAATGGAAAATGTCATAAGTGCACATGACTGATCAATGATTGCATCAGTGATGTCTCAAATTGCCTCGGAGAAAAATATTTTTTGTGGGTTTTCATCCAATCAAAAATCCCTCTAGGGAGATTAGTCTACTATCTAATCGGAGTGTTTTGGCTAGAGGATCAGTCGTGGGAAGGTCCTGATGTTGTGCAATAACTTTCGTTCTTGTTTGGTGGTGTTTAGGTGATTCGCACCATAGGAGATTCTGTTCTATGGTGTGTTGCTATAGCATTGATGACATTGATTACTCAGACCCTACAGGGCCGCCCACAGGGGATGATTAGCCTTAAGGATCCCTTGGCACTGCCGAGCAATGCCGAACTTGAAACATACCGAAAGCCGGCCGGATTGAAAGAAATGTTATCTGATTCTTTTACTATTTTATAGTACTCGGAATTACATGAGAGAAGTTCCATGTCGAGCTCTGTGGAAGATTGTTTCTGACTGAAAAAGTGGTACTGTAGGTACGAAAAAAGTTGTGGTGCATCAACAAATATATTGTACTCTAGAAATCATTTTCTAATGATTTTTGTCAAACCCTTTAAAATACTGTAGTATTTCGACCAAGTGTTCACTGGGTGTCACCTGTCACCTACGGTGTTCACTGAATAAGGTGTTCACAGCACAGCAAATTATTTTTCGTCCATTTTGGGCGAAAAACCCCCAGCGTCACCGTCACCGGTACCAAAAGTGTTCAGTTCACAGGTGCCTGTCACCCGTCACCTGAACACTTGGTCGAAATACTACAGTACCCCGATTTGATTAAAACGACACATTGACCGCCATAGTTTCAGAGATTCAGAGCAATTTTTCACTGATTTTGAGGCACTTTAAGCAATTTTCCCGAACTAATGGGCCTTTTCGACATTGGGTCCTGTGATGCGTGACAGGGGGTCAAATTTCGTTTCGACAAGGGGGGCTGTGATGCGTGATTATCGAATTGACCGTAATTCTACAGTAATCTGTAGTATAAATACTGGCCTGCTTTCAGCCAATTACATTATTCTTCCATTTACTTACTTTCTCAATAGGTCATGGGCCCCGGCCCTAACTGAACTTCTCTCGAATAACTCGTTCTCGCGCCAGCTTAATCAGCTCAAACCGATTCGTATCAGCCTAATCCGCAGCTACTCCCGCGCATCAGCCTTATCAGCTCAAACAGATCACCATCATGTCCACCGACGCCAACACCTCAGCTTACCGCATCGAGCACCTCCGTGGCGAGGACAACTACCAGACTTGGGCCGTCAAGATTACTGACATCTTGACCGACCAGTCTCGACGACTATCCTAAGGGCAGGATCGTAAAGCCCATTGCCGACGCCAACGCCATCTCTTCCTGGGAACGGAAAGATCGGCAGGCGCTCTCGGCCATTCGGCTTCGTGTAGCCGACGGGCCGCTGGTTTATATCAGCGGCGCCACTGACTCGCGCCATTGCTATCGTCCTTCTTCGCCGTAAAATCACGCGGCACACTTGTCCCGCCATCGAGGAGCATATTCGCACTCTTGTCGGACTCCGCCAACAACTCGCATCACTAAATTTGCCCATTGCCGAGCCCGAATTCCGCATCACTCTGCTTGTAAAAACCCACGGGAAGTGAGCGTGTAACACCAGACGAAAACTCCGAACACATTGCTCAAAAGAAAAACCCCAGATCTTTGGCACCACTTGCACAAACTCACACACAGGAGACACGCGAACCACCACCGCGTCGTGGCGAGCGCCGGAGGAAACCGGCTAGGGTCTTGTTTACTATTCAAGTTTGTAAACATGTTTATAAACAGGTGTTTATAAACCCAGTTTTTAATTGGTTGGGGGAAAAGCCCAGTTTTTAATTCGTCGGAGCCAGTGATCCGCCGCAGTGAACAGCAAGTTTTGAGTCACATTGAAGTGGCTGGCAATGGAATTAACATCAATCTCCTACCATAAAGACTCAACACACCTGTTCAAGCCTAGCACAACCCCCTAGCCTGCTCGCAAACCGAGGGACCAGACATCAATTATTGCTTTTTATGGTAATTAGTTTGGAGGTAGGCCATTGCGCGGTCCCGTGATGCCAGGAAAACATTGGAAAAGGTTTGTGCGCACGACAGAGGTAGGGAGGAGAAAATTTGGGCAAAAATGAGCCCAAACGGCAATTTGGGGCAAATTTGCACGGCTGTTTATAAACTGGTTTATAAACACCTTGTTTACAAACAAAAATAAAAAAACCGTTTATAAATGCCCGGGGAATTATAAACAAGACCCTAAGTTTAACCTTTAACCGGCTGAACGAAACCGAGACCTCATTGAAAAATCGGACGCTCCTCAACAGCTTCACAAGCCCAAGCAACAAGTCCCACCAGTCTCACTGTCTCAGAGCCGCCGCCACCGTGTGACGGATCGGCGTTCGCATCCGCTCACGGCGAGATCTGCCCGTGTCGTCCCCATGACTCCACGCACACAGCCTCGATCTTCCTGTATAAGTAGTTTAGTTCTTGTCGTAGTAGCTTTTCCCTTGGTCAATTTAGTACTTACACCAGTTCTTTGTTGATCCCCTTGTGCCGGAACTCGACTCCCTCTCGCTTCCGTCACACACCGGCTCCTCAGTGGTCCGGACGCCCTAGAGCCGCACTGGCGGAGGAAATGGCGAACTTGGCAGAAAACGATGTGTATGAAGTTGTTCCCACACCAGCTGGGGTGAAGCCAATCAGCACAAAGCCTGTCATGCGAATAAAGCTGGATAGCAAAGGGAACATTGAGGGTTACAAGCTCCGCATTGTCGCCCGAGATTTTGGCCAGCAAGGGGGGAATCTAAAAGAAACCTTTGCCCCCGTTGCAAACCTTGAATCCATCCGCATCATATGTCTCCTTGCCGCCAAGTACGACCTTGAGCTCGACCAAATGGATGTTTCCACAGCATACTTGAATGGTGTCCTCGAAGACCCGGTCTACGTCTCCCCACCAGAGGGCACGGACATCCCAGGAGGCTTCTGCTGGAGGGCTATTTAGTGGTCTAAGTTGACGATCTACTCCTTGCAGCATCCTGTCGTTCATACATGGATGAGATCAAAGGCATTCTAGCATCAACCTTCAAGATGCGCGACCTTGGAGCAGCTTCCTTTAAGTATACTGGGTATCGAGATCAAACGGAATCGACAACGCCGCACCATTTCCCTTTCCCAAACAAAGTACATTGATGCCGTCCTAAAACGCTGTGGGATGGCAAACTGCAACCCTTCCAAAACTCCAATGGCGACTACCTCACGACTGACCACTGAGGACCCCATCGACAACACCACGCTATTCCAGATAACCATCAATGGGGAAACAGTCACATACCCTGGTGTTGTTGGCTCAATCCAGTATGCAGTCCAGGGAACGTTAGCCTACCTCGCTGGTGTCCTTGGTCGCTACAGTGCGAGTCCTAAAGCGTGCCACTGGGAAGCAGTGAAGCACGGCCTACACTACATGCACTACACCCGCGACCTAGAGCTCTGCTTGGATGGGTCAGACATCTCGGGAGACCTCGACTTCCACGGGTTTTCCGACGCTAGCTGGTCAGGCGATGAGGACACTTCACGGTCTACGTCTGGTTACGCGTTCATATCCGGTCGAGGGGCACTGGGCTGGTCGAGCAAAAGGCAGAACATGGTGGCTCTTTCTTCCACCGAATCAGGGTACATCGGGCTCTCAAACGCTGGACAGCATTTGGCCTGGCTTGAGACATTTTTTGCTGAAGTCGGACACGAGCAAACCGGCCCTACGGAGTAACTTATTCTGTGAGAACCAAGCAGCTATCGTCCTCTGTCGTGATCCTCAATTCCGTGCACGCACCAAGCACATCAAGCGCAAATACCACTTCATCCGCGACGACATTGTTGCCAAAGCGTTATCCGCTATGTCTCCACTCATGACATGGTCGCAGACCAAGGGGGCACCGGCATTCTAACCGGCGACTAAGGGCCGGTTATTTGGTCCGGCCGCGAGAGCGTCTGGTAGTCTTTTCGAGTGAGAAGCACTATGTTTTAGGTCTACAGGTGGCGTCAGGGGACTTCGCTGGTCAGTGTCAATGTGGTTTTGTTTGGCGAAGCAGTCAAAGTAATGTTGCTCTGTTTTTGCCTTCCAAAGAAGGTTGGAAACTAAATAATTTCTGGGACGAGACGAGCCGCCGAGCTAAGAATTGAGCGCCCCTAAGCGTATTCAGACATACTGTAGAATTACGGTCAATTCGTGAATCACGCGTCACAGCCCCCCCTGTCGAAGCGAAATTTAACCCCCTGTCACGCATCACAGGGCCCAATGTCGAAAAGGTCTATCGATTCGCAAAAATTGCTTAAAGTGCCTCATGCATATGGTCAGTGAAAAATTTCTCTGAGTCTTGAAGACAGTTCATTTGCTCACAAAATACTGAAATTTGTTCGAATAATAACCCATTTGGAGTCTTTGCACACTAACAGTTGAAGATTTCAATTGTTGCCACAAAAAAATCCTACGGCATACAGCTCTCTAACATTTTTTTTTGCAGACAATTGAAGGAGAGGACAAAAATGGCCCCATGTTCCCGGAACATGCTCTCGAACATGTAGGATTTGTGTCGGCATCATTGGAAGACGGCATGGGCCGGCTTTGGGCGATTATCGATTTTTTTGGGTTCGTCACGCCCACCCGCCGTCTTTGCCGAAATGTCGAACTGGTTGCGGCGCGTCACACGTCACTCCCCCCTTCGATTTGACCGTAATTCTACAGTATGTACTGTACCATTTCGATCAGTTCGCCTGTCACGCGTCACACCCGATTTTCGGGGACCCCGCCAATAATTTTCTTTCGATTTTAGCGGAAATTGGAGATTTGTCGGAAAAAATAAAAAGTCACGTGCTTGGCGAATTGAATACGGATGCCGTGCAGCCGAAGCTTGATTTAACAGGTTGCCGACCCATGCCGGACGCCCTAGCTGCCTGCATCAACCATCAATCACAGCCAGGAACTGATTTTAGCCCCACCCTGCTTCTCAACTGCTTTTGCTCATGGATGTCCAAGAGTTGCGCGACCTCTGGATTATGATAGTGGATATCGATCAAGTCATGTGAGCTGTCATTTACGACAACGGCAGCTGGCGGCATCAAATTGGCATCAAACGGCTTCCGTACACAGAGAAATACTAAAACTTCGTCCTTGCTTGATTCTCGGGATACACAGTTGTAGAAATCAATTATGCATTCATTCTGGGGGGTGTGTGTGTGTGTGTGTGGTCCTGTGACGATATCCAGCATCTTTGATCCACGCACCTCTTGTGGATGTCTAAGAGTTGAGCGATCTCTGGATCGTGGAATTTGATGTGCTCACGTTATGCGCCACTGATTGACTGCGGCACGCATCCGCATCAGCTTTCATCATTCTCGGCCTCTTGGCGATCAGAATTGACAAAGAATTGATGTGGAGATCTTTCTTCGTCAATCGCGAGAACCACAGACACACAGAACCAGAACGCGAACACAGGTAAAACCCAATGTATTTCCAGTGAGTTTGTAGGCAAAGAGGGCACCGGACCGGTACGTTAGTGCAAGGTTTTGAGATGCTGAGCTTGGATGCCGCCGCAATCTGAAACTCGTAAACTTCGGAACAAGACGAGTTGGCTTTCCCGCTTCGAATCGAGAGGGTACATCCTCCGTTTGAGGTGCTCTTGCCACAAAATCCACAAGGATACGAACTAGACACCTGAGCAATTGTAAGTATCTGCTAGGACCACTGAAAGTTGGATACCTAGGTGAGCAGTCCTTTCTCTTCGACATTGCGCAGGTAGCAAAGAATGTGTTTCCCCATATGATTCTGTCGATCCGTACCGGCAACGTCCACGCCGCAAATTTGGCATTTGCGACGCCCATCTTTGGTGCTCAATGCAGCCACGGTAGCCACCGATGGTAAAAGATGTGAAGCATGTATCACATTCCCTGATCGTGAGTGTCAATGTCCAGGCAGAAATACCTTCATAAGTATAAGTACAGTTGAACATCTCATAATGCATAGCGTCCGTGGACCCCTAAGGACTATGCATTATGAGCAATATGCATTCATGCATACCGTCACATAATGTGACATATGTGACATTTACTATACTGTACCGTCCTGTATGGAGGCGACGGTCACGGTAACGGAGGCCCTGTCGCGTCGCCGACATCCGCAAAAGTCACGGTCACGGCAAGGTTTTTGACGGATTTTGATCCATCAAAACTGACAAAAACGCCCCAAAATTGCCAAATATGGCAATTTTTCGGCGACGGTCACGCCAAAATTCAGTCGCGTCGCGTCGCCCCCGTCGATTACAACATGTCACGGTCGCCAGGTCGTCGCCTCCATACAGGGCGGTACAGTATATGGAAGTGCGGCCTACAGTGGCTGCAGAAAACAATGCAACAAGGCGTTTCGAGTCATTGACGTGGTCTCTGGGCTCAAACAAAGTGCAGGACATGAAATCTGAGTGAAATGAAAATTTTTGAGCCAACGACCCAATTACCATATATGGTAATCGAGCCACAGTGAATTTTTTCATGTGTTTTTTTACACCGCACTTTTCAGCGGTGAACCCTACAGGAAAATAAGCATCATAGGATGAAAGTACTCCTAAAGACGATCTCAGTCATATCTGACTTTACTTAGTTTGCTGCCGATTTGAGCCCGTAATAGTTGCTGTAAGATGGCCATTTTGGCCTAAAAATGCCAGATTTATTCAAAAAATGACCAAAATGACCATCTTCAAGCAGCCATTGCGGGTCCAAAACTGTAGGAATCTAGGTAAAGTAACATATGACTGAGGTCGTATTTGCGAGTACTTTCGACCTATGAAGACCGTTTCTCGGTGCGGTGTAGCACTGAAAAGTGCCCTGTTAATAAATCCCTTAAAAAATTCATTACACTCGAATTACTATATATGGTCATGGGGTAAGTTGCCTAAAAAAGTCATTTCACCCGTATTCCATGTCCAGAACTTTGTTTGAGTCAAAAGACACACTGAATGCCCCAGAACCGCTTGGTGCAGTTTTAATGGCGGCCACTGTAGATGCCGGACTGTTCACCAGTTGTCGTAAAAGCGGTCAAAATCTTGGATTTGGCTGTAACTTGACTGTAACAGGTCACAAACTTGTGAACAACGCTTATCCGACCGTGTGAACGGGCACGTGTGTCACAAAATCCGAGGTCTTGGATGACAGGCGCCATCAAGTTCAGACTCTATATAATAAATTTATCGACTATCATAAATCTTGTACTTAGAGTCTGACTTGGTGAGACTAATTCTGCAGCAACTTATCGAGAAATCTCACGCAAGCTCCCCCTTTTAGTGTTGCCGTCGAGGTGAGGTCAATCTGATTTGCAGCTCGCCTCGGAGTCCGAGTTGATGAACTCGGTCAGTTGAGTTCTGCATCGATTTGAGTCGAGTTGTTTGACGGCATGTCCTAATGCGTACAATTCCATCCATGTACGACGCGTTGCGTCTAATTAACACGAAAAAGCGCGTTAGTCCTTCCGCAATGTATCTGAAAGTCCTTGCATTCAGTCAGCAAAAGATTATGGCACGCTTTCGGCAGACTCGCGTGACCGATCACGGTCATGGTCGCTTGTTTTTTGACGTCTTTTCCTCCACACGACGCGCGTCCCGTCCATCGCAAACGATGAGCGGGCTCTGCGCGTGCCTCACCGCCGAGCACTGTCGCTGCACAAACTCATACTGGGCCGCTACCCCTTCCAGCTCACAGTCTTACTCCTCACCAACCCCGCAATTCCCTCCCAGTCTCGGACTTCCACTTCCTGGCTATTATGGCGGGAACGCGACTCCTGCACCCGTTCTCTACCAATTTGTGGCTCAACAGCCGGCAGGGAATAACTCTCCTGCATCGTCTGGCCCCTTTACACCCCTGATGCAGTCGTTTCTCCGCCAAAATAGTACCATCCCATTCCCGCTGCTAGACACGACAAATACACCGGACTGGTTATACGACAAATGTCTGATCGCGTCTTGGAGGCTGAGATTTTAGGCGGGGAGCACAATGGCGAATTAGCTTTTGTCCCCCGAATTATGTTGAAGTGTGTTGTCGTCCAGCCGAGACGGTCCGTAGATCCGCGTTCAACACGCGATACTGTAACCTCATGTAAATTAGTGATACAGATCATCGATTCTTTTGCTTTTGCTCTCATCCCGCCTCTGCGCGTCGCTGCCCCGGAGTCGATATCCAACAGGTTATGGGCCTATAGCTCGCTACCTCTTGAAGATCTATCTAGGACTTCTTGTTAATTGCTCGCTGTCACGATCAGCACCAGGTTTTTGCACCAATCTCTTTGTCTATCTTTCACTGCATCTCGGATTCGCGTCGACCATGGTTAAACCATCGGATATCTTGAAGGAGCGGAGAATTTTTGGACTTGGAAGGCTGATGCCTCGTCTTTGTTGTTGACTGAAGGTCTTTGGGATGCGGTCGATCCCCTGGTTAATGTTCCAAACGGTGCCGTACAGTTGCGCACTTGGTCCCAAAACAATGCTAAAGCTCATGGGATGCTCTATCTCACCCTGAGCCAGAGCGTGAAGGAAAAGATCAATAATGCCAGCCTTGGTGTTAACGGTCGTTTGCTTTGGGCCACTTTGGATTCGTACTACACCACCGCCGATCCCGCTACTCGCTCCACCTTGATGTCCAAGTTCCATGGGGTCTCCCACAATGTCATGCAGCCCGCCGATACGTTTCTCCAGGCCGTCGTCACTGCAGAGAACCGTCTCACCGCCATTGCTGCGACCCTGCCGGCTCACATGGTTCAGGATAAAATCCTGAGCGGTCTTTCCTCCGCGTATTCACCCATCATCACTATCCTGCAGCATTAGTCCCCCCAGCATGATGTCCAGTCCATGATCAATGCCATCAATGCTTGGGAACGCTCTGATCTTCAGCATTCTGATTCGCTTATCCAGGCTGCTCGGAACACCTTCGCAGCCTATAATCCGAATCACGGGGGTGAAGATATTGTTGCTGAAGCTCATCTCGCTCGCAATCGGACCCAACGTACCTCATCCAAAAAACCCTATTCCCACTCCCACTCGCATTCTACCTCTAACGACAAATTTGACTGGACCAACACGAAGAATCGCACCGCCGTCTGCTATAGATGCGGTCTTCCCGGCCATTTTGCCCAATTCTGCATTTCGATCATGCCCGACGATGTCCGCCGTCGTATTCTTCGTAATCGCGAGGACAACGCCCAGGTTGCTTCGGATGCTCGGGAATCGGACTCGGAAACTGTTGCCTTTGCCGCCACTGGCGAACATGCTTTCTCTGCCATGCTTGACCTCCCCAATGAGATCAACATGGATACCTTGTCCCCGGAAGTCACTGAGGCCTTTGCCGCTGCCTACTGCTAACCCCATCCGCCTCCAGCTCTCGTTGCTAGCCTTGCTTTTCGTGAGGAGCAAGCTGCTCTTGCACACGCACAGAACTCCCCTGCCGTTTCCACCAACTCTAGCCCTGCGTCCAGCCCGACTAAGAAGAAGAAGAAAAAGAAGAAGAAGTCGGCCTCGACTGGTGTGTCGGTCACTCATACAGTCGAAGAAATCGAGGCGGCGTTGGAAAGTGTCTCTCTTGCCGAAGATCCCGCGAACGTCTCAGATGCCGGAACGGACTACACGATTTAGGATTTTTCAGACTACGGGGGTGTCTCGTCTGCGGGGGTGTGTTGAAGTGTGTTGTCGTCCAGCCGAGACGGTCCGTAGATCCGCGTTCAACACGCGATAACCTCATGTAAATTAGTGATACAGATCATCGATTCTTTTGCTTTTGCTCTCATCCCGCCTCTGCGCGTCGCTGCCCCGGAGTCGATATCCAACAAATTATGCTGACACCCTCTGGAGGTACAAATGATTTCTTCTTTACCCTTTCGCGTCTCCAGTTCCCTGTGCGCCTTGCTTTCGCAATGTCCATCAACAAGGCCCAGGGACAATCCGTTAAATATGTTGGCCTTGATCTTCAGATGCCAGTCTTCACTCACGGACAACTCTACGTTGCTCTCTCGAGAGCAACATCTCGGCATCGTATCAAGGCCCTGCTACCACAGCGCTCGCTCTCCAATTGTACTCCAAACATTGTACCTCCTCAGGTTTTTGCGCAGTGATGTACTTAATTTGAAATAAATTGTATCCTCTCTCCAACATGGGGCGCTTCGTGAAAATCTCTGAATTTTTTTGCACTGGTAGAGTTTGTTGGCTTCTCTCTGTGAGCGACAGTTTTGCAAACCGGACAAGTCGAGGTTTTTCGTCGTCGTTTCAAACAGAGGGAATACAAGCACAGCCAAATATATCATTTAATTCATTTTTACATTCTGACCTCGTACCAACGCCGAATTTTTCGGTTTCGTTGGCGTCGAGACCTTGATTGATGTCCATTTGAAGGTTCAAAGATCAAGGAAATATGCCCCAGATCCCGGCGCTTGAAAGTTCGAGTCGGCTCGACCAGTGATAATATCTGCTTATAAAAATTACACGCAGCAACAAACACAAAAGGAATGCATACCATTTCTCCTTCGGCTGCCGACTCTATCCCTTCATCTTCTGGCTGTCTGGCTGTGTCCATGTCTACCTTGCTCACCTTCGTCAGAGAATTTGGAGACTGACAGACTTCGCAATCACCTTTCGGATACTGGCGTTCATCGTTGTTTAATTCTCCGTCTTTGGTGATCCTCAGGGTGCTCTGTACGCGTCGTTTAAAGGCGGCCAGTGCGCCCACCGCCAAACCTGCGTCATGTCAAGTTGTGGATCATTCGTCATGGCGCCACTCAACTCCACTCCGCTCCGACTGTGCAGTGCTCGGTTCTGGTTGTTCCACCGTCAGTGACGCAAAACGATAACATGACTGGCCTGGACGCGCTGGATGGTGAGAACTTTCACCGTCGCGTCCTCCTTCGGCCGTTTTTCGTGTCTCCACCAGACTCCACTGTCATATTGCTCTCTCTAGCATATAAAAACCTCAGCTACTTCCGTCGAAAAGTTATCCAATTCAACTACTTTAAATTTCTACTCTCTATCACCATGCCTTCTTCAGCTACTATCTCGGGTGTCGCCGTCCTCGAAAACCCTCGGGCCATCCCAAACACAAACACCATCTTATTCGACTCTCAGATGTACCTTGCGCGTTGGTTCCTTACGATACTTCAACGAAAACAAACTCGAGTTTGCGCCAGTTTCCTGCTGTAGCGTGGTGATTCATGTACTGTACCGATATGTATGGTAGCAACATAACGCATAATGCAGAGCCATTTTTGCTTACAAATCGTCCCATATATGGTAAATTTGCACTGCTTTTGCACAGCAAATTACCATAAAAGGCTAGCAACGGCGCGTAACGCACCTCAGTTGCCTCCATACAGATCGGTACAGTATGTGTTTATTGCTGAATGTTAAAGTTGTACTGATTTAATCTACAGGCCGCCCGTATCTCGCCTGACATCGAAGTTTTCTCTGACAAACTGGCCGCCGTGGACTACCACCTCTTTGGGGACATCATATCTGTGAGTTTCACTTACCGTTTGGCCTGTATTTTCAATACGCTCAAACTAACAATCGTTTCCAGTTGATAATTTCACCCCCAAATATCACCCATTTGTCAGTGTATGCGGCGCTGCTTCCAATGTCGACAAGCAGAACTCATCTTTCGACATTACCGCTGAGCAATATCTCTCCGCCAACAAGGCTTACAACAACCAATTCCCGGTTCACTGTGTTTTCCCTGATACCCCGCGCTGGCAGAACAAAAAACCCCTTCCTGGGCCAGGCAAGCCGGTATGTAGTAGTTGATGGTTTCTTAACTGGTGTTGAGCGCAACCCGGATCGTGCTGTCAAGCATTTCATCATCGATATCGAGAAGGTCACCTTTGTTGGCCAAGGGACATCTGCACCAAAAGCGGAGCCAAGTCCTGTTAAATTGAGTATGTGCTTTCTACATTTCTTTACCCCCATTCATCGCCAACTCTGTCGCCCTCAGAATCCAACTCCGGTGCCTCCTCCGCGCTGATGTTCACTGGCTTTGACGAGGTCACGGAACAACCCGCTCCCAAAAAGCGAAAAATCACGTTAGTCACCAGCGATGATCAACCTACCGAGCAGCCAAACAACAGCGACGACGATAAAGGCGAAGGTAGTTCCACTGGTAATAGTCGTCGCCGTCAGCGCCAGTAGAATATACTGTAGCCTTCTGTATGACTGAAACGTAACGCGTAACGGAGGCCTGTTTCTGCTGACAAATCACCCATATATGGCAAGTCACTTTCCTTAAAAGGGTGATTTGTAAGCTGTTTCAGCCGTTTCAGCCTGTAACGGTCCAAAATTGGTTTCAGCCATACAGAGCGCTACAGTATTTGCACTTTGTATTTCAAATTCAAATTTTGTCCTTAAACACTCTTCGCGTACCCTATATTGAGATTTAACCCGTGGCGAAGCACGGGCTCACTGCTAGTCTATATCTATATAAGAACCAAAGACTTCGTGTCTGACAAGACAAACGAAAGGGACATTCGTATTGGCTGACCGCTAACAAAATGCCATGAACCGCCCCACTGGTGCGTCATTTTGTCGAGATGTTAAGTTCGTGGTCGCATGCTCTACCCGTCTCTCTGCACGATGTCGATTCACTCGTTGCTCAACCATGCCCGCCACAACGAGCCGTCTTCGCCCACTGCTGCCCAAGACGCCCTCTATGACTCAGCCCGAGCCCTTTTCGCTTAGCAGAAGAATGGAGCGCGAGGGGAATCTCGGCGAGCTGAGTGCAGTAAATGGTGCACCTGTGGAGATCAGAGCGAGTCCTGTTTCAAGGAAGAGTCGGAATCAGGTCAGCCATTCAACAAGATGTCGTGCCGGACCCGTTCAAAAGTAATTTTTTCTTAGTCCGAGTCTGAACGGCGTTCGGCGGGCCAAAGAAGACGAAGGAAGAGAGAAGCAAAGGAAAAAGAGAACGATGGTCGTTTGGTACGCGAGACTTGCGATCTGAGCTACATGGTGGACTTCACACTGATCTGAGGGGCACAGTCAGGCATTGTAAGGCCTAAACTTGCCACGATCATTGGCTCAACGAGTACGCCGGCAACGAGAGCTTGCTGGTGAAATTGAGGATCTATTAGACATGGAGGGATATACAGGTTGTCATAGGTCTCGAGCGCAAACGCTACGGCGGAAAGTTGAACAAGGGGAGCAAAGGTTAAAGTTATCTCCTGAATGCGGTACGCGTCCACCCAATTGGAGCTGTATTGTATAGCTTACTGTTTTGTTCGTCACAGATCCAACTCAGTGCTTAGATTAAGCCCTCGACCGCGAATACGATGTCAATCAGTCTCGCCGCAATGACCGGTAGACTGGCTGCCAAGAGTTCAAGTAATATCTCAAGCGAACTGGTACAGGTTCAAGAATCATCACCTGTGAATTAAATTTCCTGGGATGTGATGGATACGTCCTTCTTCAAGAATATCGCGAAGGCTGTGACCATTGAAGTTGCGGTAAAATGACCAGGCAGACTCAATAGAGATATTACTGATGGCGCTCTGGTCCAGGCGGCTTCAAAAATCACGATTTCTTTCTGGAAATGCGTGCAAACGCTTAGTTTAGAGGAGCTGCGTCGCCCTATCCAGTCAAAACCTCAGTCAGATGGCTGGTTCGCGAAATACACCTCTCAGATTCGACCTTGTTTTACTCTATGGACGTGACGAACCTATATGTCAGTGACCGGGGGGCCTGGTCCGCGCATCGAAAATGACAGTCAAGAAACTCATCTTACGGCTTCGCGGAGTTCCAGGGATCAAGCCCAACAGTCAGCTCAAAGTCAAGGCCGACAAGCAGGTAGCCTTGGAGGAGGCACTGAAGGTCTTCTTGTTGACACCAGAGGCATACCCCACCCCTCTGATTCCTTCGATTGAGCCCGAGGTTGTTATCCAAGAGGATTGGTGAGGAGGAGCATGAGATGGAGGAATAATAGGGGGGCATGATGGAGGAGTGGTCCATCATGCGGCGTTTCAACCCGTCAGCTGCTGGCGGAGTTTTTGGGCAGTAGTTCGAACCCCCCACCCCCGCATTGCCTGCGAGCAGCATGTTGGCGACATTTGGGTTGTCCATTTCTGCTGGGTCGTTCCAGATGTAAAGTCGTTAGGATAGAAAGAAAACACACAGATATTAAAGCGAGATAAAGAAAGAGCTAAACGATTCGCACATCAATACACTTGCGAGTCAATGAAGCACAGAACTCACTGAGGTGTATTTTTGTGTGTCTGTGAGTCAGCAGTCGAAAAGAGTGGGCAAGAGACAGACACTGGTATTAAATTTGAGTCGCCAGTATATATATCACTGTGAAAACATCGGCGCATGATTTTCATGTACCTAGACGATGAATCAATTATTTCATGGAAATGTCCATGATTTTTCTCTTTCATGTATCCCAGAGAAATCAGGTCCCATTCAACGAATTTCACCCGATGCTCACCTCCTCAAAAAAATCATGGAATATGACATTAAAATCGGAGGGTGGTGCTGCGCAGAAATCGAAAGTGTTGAAGTCCAAATGCCGAAAGGCCGAGAAGTGACGTCAGAGCTCCACATCCGCAGCACTACTGCGGACGACCTCGCACGTCCCTTGCCTCCCACCACCACCACCACATCGCCAGGATCAACCTCGACGCCGTCGCCGTCGTTGTCGTCACGTACCACCACTCTCGCCGTTGTCGTCGCCGTCGCCGTCGCCGTCGCCTTCCTTCAATCCTTCAATGTGACTGTCAATGACTCGAGAACTCTGGCAGCGCCTCCCACGGGCCACATACACCTTTTCCCCGCCCGCCGCCGTGGTTTCTTCTCCCGCAAATGCCCCGCAACTCGTGCAGAGATCTACTGGTCGAAGACTGAAGTGGGCGAGAAGATAAAAAGTGCGTCGTAGTACTACCCACCCCCTCACACTTTGCACTAACAACTTCCCTTACTAACTGTAGCGGCTACCCCTTTGCTATTTGCCTCGCCGTTGTCGTTGAGTAAACTCTACGAACAAGTCAGCGAGCGTCGATTCAAAGGTGTGTTTTGTTTATCTATTGTTCGTACCATACTTATCAACAATGTCCCCAGGTAGTCCGCCCGTGAACTGGAGATCTTGTAGCAGGATCGGAGTTCCATCGCGCGCGGTGTTCACACGTAGATAACAAATGTATTGGTATATAGACCTTAATATCATCTCATTTCATCCTGAATTTTGCTCCGTAACCCATTATTTTCATTGTCTCGTTCCATGATTTCGTGCTTGTTGAGAGAGCAATTTGGACTTGTCATGGAATCGGTATATTAAAAAGGCACATGAAAACGTAGAAAAAGAGTATGATTTTGTTCACGCGCTGGGACATGAATTTTAGGGAATGCTCGATAATTTTCAGTGTAAGAGGACATGAATTTCGGGGTACCAAGGTACATGATTTTCAGGTCCCCCGATCTTCACAATCATGTACCTATGCCCCCATAAGAATATCAGTCACTGGCCCCGGATTTTCATGTACCTAGCGCCGAAATAAAATCATACTCTTTTTTGACGTTTTCATGTGCCAAATTCATGTGCCGATCCAATGAAAATCAGGCTCAAATCCCAAAGCCTCCCTACACATGCGTGAAATCATGGAATGAGACCATTAAAATAATGCGATGCGGAGCGAAATTCGGGTACAAATGTCCAAGATCTCGCGCCTCTCTGCGTTCAGCTAAACGATCCAATATACTCGGGAACTACTATATAACACTATTTAACAACCTATAGACAATCTCTATACTACAAGAATTAATTTGAATTATTCCTCCATTTATTTTTTTTAGAATCCACTTTTATTTCTTGTTGTGCCTACGGCATATGGTAGAAATGAAGCTATCTAATATTTTTACTAACTCATATTCCATATTCTGTCCCATGATGTAAGCAGACTCGACACAATGACTGAGTGATTGCAACCCAGTCCTGTGGCAATGCCACAATGAAGTAGTGGGTAATTCCCAGGTACTGTAAATCATTCCATCTTTGATGGATGCGTAATCTGGCTTCCTGCCAGCCAACGCCGCAGCACACAACCCTTGTTCCCCATCATCTGATCCGTACCCAGACTGATGGAATTCCCTTTTTCGGCACAGTGCAGTGATGTGTCGGTTCTCTTTGGTGGCCCCCATTAAAACTCCCAGGCAACCTCCACTGGGATAAACCGCGGCCCGGGTGGGCAAAGTCCGAGCAGGTTTGAGTATGACCGCAAATACTGTGAAACTGGAATGTGCTGGCCGCCGGGTGATTGCCTGCTGTGATCCGAGGCCCGGATGATGGTGGGAAGTGAGACTGTGAGCAGTGACAAAGTCGGACCAACGATCACCAATGCCGGAAAATCGGTGGTGGGGAAGCCGGTGAGTGTCAAAAGTGTTTTCTCGCCGGGGCAAGGCATCACCACAACAACATCGAAGTCGGCTGTCGTATCTGAAGTTCAGCACTCTGTCTTACTTACTTCAAGTTGACAAGCCCTGGAAGATTGTAGGTAACTCAGACGAAGTTTTGTCGCTTAATACCACACCTTTTGGTTGTTTGTCTCGGCTCTTGGGTGCTTATTCTCGGCTACTCGACTCGCTTATCCACAAGGCCAAAAAAGGGTGTCTTTTGGCTCGGCAAACAGAATGTCGCTTCACACTAACATAAGCCTGTATCTCATCCGAAAATTAATGGAGGCAAAAAAGGGAGTTCTGAGTGGAGGGTTCACACCTCCCTTTTTGCAGCCCATCTTTCTACCGTTTCGGCCAAAACTGCGCATTTGACCCCCAATTTTTCTATAGGTCTTCCCAATCTGATTCGGAAAGGCTAAAAAACAACAGAAGAAAAACGAAGAATACAAAAAACGACGAAAAAGGAAGCAAAAAAGGAGCGGAAAAAGGGATGTGTGAACGACCCTTTAATAGGGTCATTCACGATAGCCTGAGGGTCGTTCACACCTCCCTTTTTGCGCTCCTTTTTGCGCTCCTTTTTGCTTCCTTTTTGTTCTCCTTTTCGCGGATTTTCGGATTCTGTTCGTTTTTCTTCGGGGTTTTTTGACCTTTTCGATTCAGAATGTCAAAAAGGGTGTATTGCAAAAAGAAATGGAGTGAAACGGCCAGTTTGAGCCAAAACAGTAGAAAAAATGGTGCGAAAAAGGGGGTTGAAAAAGGCTATCGTGAACGCTCCGTCCGGAACGTCCTTTTTCACTCCCTTTTTCACCTCTATCTTTCTACTTTTCTGTATTCCTTCAACTCCTCACCCAAACCAAGTTGACCTTTTCATTGAGAGGTATGAAAAGGTTGACTTGACAAAAACAACCAAGTTCTACGGAGGTTTTTTGCCAAAACTGCAAAGTGGGCAAAAAGGGAGAGAAAAAGGAGAACAAAAAGGAAGTAAAAAGGGAGCCAAAAAGGCTATCGTGAATGACCCTAATCACTCTTAGGGTTGCCGTCCTGAGGTGCTACAATGTAGCCAGTAAGTAAATACAGCTGTTTTACGGTTTTTGTCCGGTTTTTGATGGAGTGGGGCATTTCGTTTCTTGTTTACACCAAGGGGGCACCGGCATTCTAAAAAAATAGGGCCGTTTTTTTTTTCTCTTTTCCGACCTCTAGGCTGGAGAAACTAACTACGTAAGCACTAATATACGGCAATATATTCCCACGGTTAAGTCGCCGGACTGCGTCGACCTGAAGTTCATCACACAAATAAATTTATTGAAGGGCCAGTTACTGTTCTACTGTCTTGAGAAGAGTACTCGTATCCAGACCACACTGGATGCTTACATCCTTCTTTAGAAGGCAAAACATGGCAACATCAGGTTGACAGCTGGGCGGCCCCCTGGGCCAAACAAAGCCACATTGACATTGAGTACAGTGGAGCGGCACTACATCTTCTGGAGAGCCAGATGTAGACCTGGCACCTGTGTTTCTCACTCAAATTGAAATAGACTACCAGAAGCTCATTCCCGCTCAGATTTTGGGGGGTCAAACTTTTTTTTTCCGGCCTGGCGGCCGGACTAACTAACTAGCCCTTAGTCACCGGTTAGATTGCCGGTGCCCCCTTGATCATACCTCAAACGTAAGCGCCTCAACTGCTCTATGTTGCGCTCTTGAGGGTCCGTGTGGATCGCCCCCAAGGGGGGTCAACGGGCAAGGTCAACGGTCAAAGGTCAACCACCCAGAGGTTGACCGGACCTTGACCCCGGGGGCAAGTGGGGGCAAGTTTGTTTGGTTATGTTGTGAGCCTCACCGAAAAGGGAAAGATGATTGAGTCCCATCTTCCAAATTCCACCATCTATAGCTTCAGCTGCTGGACTGTCGTGAAATCCACAGATTCCCTTACGCAGACAGCGTCAAGATAGCGTGGTTGAATCAATTTCAACAGTGATTCTGGCGATTATGTGATATACTTGACCCCCTCAGAGGTCAAGCACCGAGTTGACCCGACCTTGACTCGCCCCTTGCCCCCGGAGTCAGGGTCAAGAGGTTGACCTGACCCCCGTAACACTACTATTGACCCTTCCGATCGCCGTCGTGGCAAAACAATCAAGACGAATTGCATGGCTCACGTTAACTTCCGGCGCTCAGCTAAAGACGGAACATGGCATGTAACTTTCACCGACTGGCAGCATAACCACCCCCCTACGCTCCCGGTTGGAGCATCTATCCCCCGTCCTGCTACAGAGTCCCAACGCGAATTGGTCGCCAAGCTTGCTACTAGCTCAACTAGCAACTTCTCCCGGAGCCAGATATCGAAAGTTCTAAACGAACAATTCCCGGAGCATCGTCTCGAGTATGGTTGCGGCCAAAACTTCATGACCAGTCCCAATTTTGCTCAAAATCCTTCGGGATTCGAGATTTAGCAGGAACTAGGGTATGGTTTATTGGTGAAATTTCTATTTTAGAGGAATCGGAGGTACTCCTAACTTAGGGTTACAAAACGCGAAATTTGAACAGCGAAAAACCAAAATTGTGTGTACTAAACTCGCGAGTTTGAGGCAGGTAATCAAGTCTGTCTCTGCCATTCTGCCTCTGCAACCCCGGACTCACCCCACAGTGAGAGTGAAATACAAGAAATCGGCAATGGACAGCCACCGGTCCGAGTGATCCGCAATCAAAAGCGCGAAATTGCCGTGCAAAACACGAAAACCGATTTTTCGAAGTTTTGCTCCAGTACGTTTGAAGATTACCTTCTTACAATGCTATTTACACAATCCCAGGATGTCTCAATGAAAACTGACGTGACAGTATCAATTACCAAATTGGGACTGCGACTTGTCACGAAGTTCGGTCCGCAACCATCCCACACTGGTATTAATCGTGCGTAATGCATTTCCTCCCGGACAAATTCCCCGGCATTTTCTGGTCCACAGCCAGTAACCAAAGCGGACGACTCGGAATGCTTCTGCAGACTGATAATCGTTACTCAAACGCTCCAAAAAAAGAAAAAAAAAAAAAAAAAGAGCGATCAGTTACCGGTCTAGCCTCGTCATGCCGTTCCACGGCCGTAGAGGAAGTAGACGGCCCTCGGCCGCCAAATTGTGAGATGGCCGGCAAAGGCCGAGTCTAGACGCAACTACCCGGCTCCGTGGACCTCCGCAGGCCTCGGCGATCACCTCAGCGCGCCTCGCCACCGGCCGTTTTAGGGACTGTTTGAACGCAGTGGTTCTTGCATACATAGGCCTACTCCCAGGCGATAGCTACACAATGTTGCCCGAACATTGATTTGGACCCAAAGACTGGATTGGCGCCCTCAGAATTCATAAAAATCATGTCATTTTTGGGTAAATGTCGACAAAAGATTTGATCGTCCCATTACCAGGTACAAGACTGTATTATTTTCCTAGCGGCCGGTAGTTGCTCACAGTTACTCACAGGCCTGTCTTTCCCAAGGTCCTGGCTCGGCGAGTCGGACGAGTTATTAACTGTTATTAACTGATGCTACTAACATAGCAGGTATTCCCCGGATTATTCCTGTCAACGGAATCGCGAAACTTCAACACTTAGGATGCATTGAAAAAACAGGATCGTTGTTCAAATCATTGAAGCGAAGCACGGGCTCACTGCTAGTCGTTCCATAATCGCCGCCCCTGAATCGGCTACTCTCACTGCGAAACCATAAGACGCGCCGAAACACGCGAAAACTTCACAAAGAATTGGAGAAGATAAAATTTCGTTATTGCCAAGGTTAGGAAGATGCTAATTTTTTTTTTTTTTTTTTTTTTTATTTTTTTTATTTTTTATTTTTTTGGAGTGTTTGGTCTTTGAAACCTAACGATTCTCAGTCTGCAGAAGCATTCCAAGGTCGTCCACTTTGTTTACTAGTTTTTCGAAACCAGTGAGAGCCGGGGAGAAGTTGTCCGGGAGGAAATGCCGTTACGCACAATCAAACTTAGTGTGGGGCTCCAGCCGAAAGCTTGCTTTAACCAATTCCAGTACGACCAGGCTGCATACCCACTAAAACCCCCCTTAAGGTAGTCCAGTCATCCGGCAGGGAATCTTCATCTACTAGTAAACCTGACCAAGTCCTCAGGACACTCTTTCTACTGAACGCAAGTGTCCCAAATTTTGCTTTGTTTGTAAGGATGCGATCACGCGAGAGTGCGGCATTAATATCTCTTAACCACATTACCGCAATTTCGGCATCGGAGGCTATTCTTTCAGGATTACTGATAACACGGCTGACCCGGAGATTCCAGATCAATCTCCATGCCACAGAGACAAGGATAGCAAAAAGTCTCCCCTTATGAGGTAAGATTTTACCCTTCTCAGACTTGAATTTCACGCAGTTACACCCGAGAATCAGGCCCCAGTTCATGGAGGGCCAATCTTTGAATTTTCGCGACCATAGTTCTCTTGTCAGTTCCCATATCAATTTCTGACCCGGTGCGTCGCACTCTAAGGCTATGTGTTCCAGCGATTCCGTAACCTTGCAAGACGGGCAATCACCCAACACACTCAGGGTATTATGGTGATACCAAAAATCACCCACACGAAAATGATTGTGAATGCATTTCCAATAAAATTCTCGATTCACGCGAAGTAAATTTGCCGACCTAATGGACTTCCAAATCACCTGGTCGGATGGAGTGTATTCACACACCTCTGCAACGGAGCATCGAATCCGATCCAGGTTAACAAATGTTGATTTTCTAATCGTTTTATCCCCGAGTGATTTTATAACTTTATAAAACGAGCGCTGCGAACCTTCGCACAAGGCCACACCTGGTAACGTGAACATGATGTCACACTCTGTGTCTATTACCGTTTCGACCGAGTGTACAGCGGGGAAGCCATTCCCCCCTTTTGTGCTATCTAGTACGAAACTTGTTCGCCCAACCCTTTCACACAGTCCACTAACTGTTGCCTTGAGCAAGGGCCAACTTGGATTCAGCCGATCATTTTCAAATTTGCTGCGCTCACACACTAACGCCCGAAGCAAGAAGTCCGAAGAGGAGTAGAATATGATTGGGGTGAGTTTTGAAATATTCTGGACGCAATATAATACTCCGCCCAATAGGGCATTACAACAGGTAAGTTTGATGCCGGGATTATCAAATGACAATAACAGTGTGATCTCTTCAACCGTGTCAGCGCATACTAACTTCATTTCCAGGCTAATTTTTGGTTCAAATTCCCCCGCATTTGATACACGGGGATATAGGTATATCACTGTTTCCGGTCCAGCCATACCGAGATTCCGTCTTCTTGCAGGGATCTCATTTGAGCAGTCCTCAAAAGCGAAAATCCGGAACCCCCGAGTCCAATCTGTGAGTTCATAATCGGGGTCAAAAAACATACGACGATCAGCCTCAGGGGCAAGTTCGTTTGAGGCCCGTTCTTCGGGGGTTAGCCGCAGCTCCTCACACATGTCATGGTTATTCATCGTTGGGTTCCATTTTGGATGGATTGTGTTCAGCACAATCTGTGCCATTTCCACACACTTACCCGGGTTTTCACAGCCAATCTCTACGCGATCATGTTGGCATGCAGGGCAACCGCAGTTTTTTCGGCCAGTTCCAGAAGGATTTATTGTGTGTGGCCTACGAGGCACAACGGTCGATCGCTGGGCAATGGCACACAGTTCCCGCACAGACCTTACTTCGTGGTCAAGCCGGAGACATCTCGCAGGCTTGGTGCGGCAAGCCAAGTTGTAGGCATTAGAAGCCGCTGAAGGATGTTTCCAGATCGGCATTTCCTTTCGGATCTCCGTATTGAACGACAGCGCGGTAAATTTCACACCGTACTTTTCAGCCGTTTTAATCATGCACTTCAGTTGATCAGGCAATTTGGTTTTCTTGGAAATGGGAACATGAATCCCCTGCAGAAAGATGTTCTTGATTTGCCCTGGGTAATAGTGGAGATAACTCTTCTCCAAAAAGTCAGACAGTATGAAATCCACGAAGTAGCACCATCTTGCTCGTTCCTTTCCATGAACCAAATACGTTTGAAGATTCACCAGATCAATCGCCTCGTTTCGGGCCATCAAATCGAGGACCTGTTTTCCGCCCTCAAGGACATCTAGAGACATTGTTTGCTTCCCAATGCGCGCTTTTTTGCCATCCCACAGGAAGCTGTTCTGTAGTTCAACCAGTTCTTGCTCCACTTCTTCGGGCATACCTTGCACTCGGGCCAGGTATTGTGTTCTTCCACCCACTACCATGTTAATAATGTGTCGTTTGCCTTCGAATCCTGGGTTGGACAAGCTCCACCTTTCCAGGTCATTTCTCACTTTGGAGACTACGGTAGGCCACGGTGTTCTGTACTCAATTCCGTTTCCGATCCAGGCGCCGAGAATTCGGCAACAATCGCCGTCTGCGATAATTCTGACACTGTCATTCAATTTACCGCAAGAATCAGCTGCATTAATCATTCTTGTTTCGACAATTCGAGACCGATAGTCTACACGTCCGTACGGAAGGATTACCGTCTTGCTTTCGTTGAATTTTGCTGTTGAAGCGGCACATCAAAGGTCAAGTACCGCCCATAGCTCGGCCATCGAGTTTTCACAGGAAAGAAAGATGGTTGTGTCATCCGCAAAAAGCGAGATGATCAGCTCGTGGTCTGAATCTAACCCGGAGATTTTTATTCCTTTCAACTCAGACGCACGGATCAAGCATGCGAGTGGTTCGATCGCTAAATTGAAAAGCAAGCATGAAAGCGGGTCGCCTTGTCTGACACCCCGCGTTACTATATAAGGTTCGCCGAATTCACCATTTATTAAGACCATCGTTTTGGCCTTGGAATAAAGCTCTTGAACAATTTTTTGGAAGCTCGGAGGAAAGCGCATGTGTTCAAGCACCCTCAGTAAATAATCATGATTAATTCTGTCGTATGCCTTTTCTTAGTCCAACGCGACGATAACCCCATCCTCTTGAGCCGCTTCAGCGTAATTGAGGAGGAATTTAGTCAGTTTAACCTGGTCCTCTATTCTTCGCCCGGTCATAAAGCCTGCTTGGTCCGGATGGACAACGGTTGGGGCGACCTTCATAAGTCGTAGGGAATATGTCTTCGTCATTAATTTGTAATCGGTGTTCAGTAGCGTGATTGGCCTGTAGTTTGCAACCAATGATTTGTCGCCTTTTTTGTAGAATGGGCATAACCAACCCCAGTTGAATTTTGTATCCTCCATAATTCCATTTTTGCGAATGTCAGCGTAGAGCAATCTCAATACATTCAATATGTTCAGCAAATTACCTTCGTTGCGACGGGACTGTAAGTAAAGCAGGTCCCAGTGTTTAAAAAATTCATACGGAATGCCATCTAGGCCGGGAGCCTTGCTGTTCTTCGAGAATCGCAGCGCTTCCCGGATATCGATTTCGGACAATTCCTTGTCCATATCCATGTACTCGGCCTCGGAAAGATGTACGTTGCATTTTTCAAGCACCGTTTCCGTGGCGAGAATTCTGCCGTACTCGTCCGGCAGATCCCGAGTTTGAATAGAGTCATGATACTCAGTTGCCATTGCCGCCATTTTCTTCGAGTTGGTTTCAAACCGAGGGGGCACTACTGTTGGATCTTGGCCAATTCTAAATTCGTCTATTGATTCTCTCATCTTGTACCCCTTTGCAGAGTCGCACCACCGGGAGCTGGCTAGAGACTCTCCCTCGGCATCGTAACGCGCCGCACGAGTCTCTTTCTTTTTTTCCGCTTTCTCTTTGACCCTCAAGTCAATTTTCTCTTCAAGCTTTTGAATAGCGGCCCATCGTTCATCAAGCGGTAAATCTTCGTCATGAATCACCAAACGAAGCTGTGTTTTCCACGTCCGAATATCTTTCTCGTCGTCGTCTATAAAGCGGGAGCAGTGCTTTCCCCACTTGGTCAGGTCCACTTTGTACTTAGCCCACACACTTTGCAGGTTGAAATCCGCTGTTGGATCAATGCATTCCAG
The DNA here is from genome assembly GCA_037176885.1 of Favolaschia claudopus. NCBI lineage: Eukaryota > Fungi > Basidiomycota > Agaricomycetes > Agaricales > Mycenaceae > Favolaschia > Favolaschia claudopus. The sequence continues at coordinate 1,429,066 of JAWWNJ010000030.1, forward strand.
TCTTTCGACATCCTCCTTCAATTTCTCATTCAACGCGTACACCTTTTTCATAAATTTTGGTGTTTTCAAAAGGTACAGTGGCATGCTCCACCTTCCTTTCCCATTTTGCTCTTCCTCCCTGCAAACAATTTCGGTCACAATCAGCCGGTGGTCAGTCTTGACTGCACAGTGTTTGATTTGCCAGTTCCGATAACTACCGACGTCCGAACTTCGGACGTAGTGTCTGTCTAACCTAGCGTACGAGGTATGCACTATCCCGGTTACCGGGTCTTTTCGATGTTGAACACAGGTGTAGTCCCTAGTATCCGGAAACGTAGAGCGCCATCCATCTTCCATCATGAATAACGACTTCAGTTTTGCAAAACTGGAAGGGACGGCCGGTTCTCCCCCCGCAGCGCGGTCAATCTCGTCCTCAACAAAGTTCCAATCGCCCAATATGTCAGTCGGCAACGGGAGAAGAGGATTATCTCTCCACATCGCCCATAATTGATCCCAGAGTAACATTCGCTCCTCACGGGTGTTGGGTGCGTATATGTTCAGGAAATTCCGCACCTCCCCATGGTGCCACGGCACGGAGATCAAAAGCGCTCTACCCGCAACCAGCGGGAATTCGGTATAATTTTCAGTATCAATGAATTTTTTTGTTGAGAAGGAAACTTACTCCCGCTGTTGAGCTTGGTTTTGTGGCATGAGCGTAATTCACGAGCTTGAACCAACGTTGGAAAACATTTACAAATTGGCAAGCACCGATGTCATCAAGGTGTGTTTCTTGCAATGCCAATACCGCAATTTCTTCTTCATCCATCAATTGCTTGATGAAGTTAAACTTATGATCTTTGTTGTGTAACGACCTGCTTCGTTCGCGCCCATTTATATTCAAGGACGCAATGGCAAGTGTGGAACGCGTCGATTTGCCTGTTTTTAGTGCGGTCGGCGCCTTATTTCTTTTCCGAATCTCACGATTTATTTCCTCCCAGGTTTCTGGGGACTGGGCGCTATTTAGCGCAGGGGATTGTTGGTTAAATTCTTCTGCCAGGTTCGTATTTTCAACGTGGTTTAATTCCTGTGCATTACCGCTCGTTGGATGAGCTGAGTGTTGAAGTCCCTCTCCCACTCCGAGAGAATTCACCGTTTGAGATTGAGCCACGTCCGAGAGGACGTCTTGCGACGCGTTTCCAAGCCCGCCACTCGTCGTGGCTACAGGTAGTAGCCACGGCGAATTGCCGTTCTGTGAAACGGACGCGAACAGAGAGGGACTGGATTTGTGCCCTTCGCCCGCTGCTGTAACAGCCAGAGCACAGAAGCTATCACAGGAGGGGCCGCGTGGTGGATAGTCGGGGCTAGGCCCCGGTTCACCCCGACTCCTGCTGATTTCACTCTGTTGACTCGCTGCCGGCAGGCACAGACGAGAGGGATGTACCATGTCCCCGAAGCCCTCCCGTGTACCAGAAGGGCCCTCGGTACTCATTTGGTTTTCTTCTTCGATGTGTTGCATAGTTGAGGTACGTTTCAAGACCGCCGTCCATAACCGAAGCACTCCACGACATAATTGATTGATATGCTCAAGTGTACATGAGCGAAGGATCAAGTCCACATAACCTGATCTTCGAGCGCACAAGAAAAAGCTGCACAGATTTGTTATTCACAAACTGCAATTACACACTGCGCAAGTATTGTACAAAAGGAAGGCCACAGAAACGGCGTATTTGCGAAGTATGCAGTCACGGTACAAGTACAAAAGTTGACGAACAGGCTATAGTCAATTTCGGACGGAAAACCGGAATAATCCTGCGCCATGATTAGTGAGTTAGAGACGGTGTGCACACCGAACACACCTAATCGAAGGCGAATCTCCCACCACCGCGACCATTCCCATTACCGCGGTTATTTCCACCATAACGGCCGTAAGAACCACCGGCGCGATTACCATGGGAGAAGCCTCCATTGCCACGACCACGATTGTTGTTGAAGCCATTTCCCCCGGCCCCGTTGGCGGGAGTCGGTGCGTCCAGACTGATGGTGAGCGAAGAGGGCGCATCAGGGCTGTTGTCGTCACCAGGTTCGTCCGCTAGACCATGGGCGGCGCGATACTCGGGTGACTTGACAATCGGACAGTCCTCTAGGTAATGGGCGGAACTGTAATACTCTTTGCACGCCATGAGTTTCGGGAAAGCGGGATTGGGCCCGAGCCAAGGGGTGCAGACACCGCGCATAGGGACGTGGAAGGAGAAGGCGGGGGACATGAGGTGGCGTACGAGCTGCTGGTTGACTTGATGGGACGGTGCGAATGCTGGCAGGATGATGCGGACGAGGGTGACGGTGACAGGTGTGCGGTGATGGCCCCTACGGTGCGCTTTGATGAACGAAAAGTCCGCAGAATCGAGGAGGACATCGAGAATAAGTTCGGCATCGTCTGTGTCCTGGATATTTCCGTGGCATGCGCCCACCAACGCGCAGACCTGCGCGTCGCGTTTGAGGGTTGCCAAGAAAGCATCGCGAATTGTTACGAAAGGCGCGTTGTTCGAGATACCGGAGTAGACTAGGACGAGGGGAGGAGCCTCCGGGGCGGCGGGCAAGCAGTAGAAGGAGATAGGCGTGCCCAAATATCTGCGGAAAAGAAGGAAGCAGAAGACAGGGTTGTCAATATAGAAGGAGGAAGTCAGCAATGTGCAGCACGCACCTGCCATGGAAGATCGGATTCTTCTGAATATATTCCCTGAAAGCTGCGGGGCACTTCTTTGCGATGTGAGCCCACGGCATCACTAGAGGAAGCCGGTTGGGGTTTGCCTGGTCCACCTTGGGGATCGGAGGGATAATATCGATGTCGCGGGAGTCGGGCACATGGTGGTTGTCGAAGATCTCTTTAATCGCGGCGGGTCCCTCGGTGCGAACGTGGAAGTCGGATGCGAGAATAAATACCGCCACCGAATCGGCTTCCGAAGTATATTAGGAATTTAAATTCAATAATCAACGACAAGGAGACGCACCGTCATTTTTCTCAATGTATCTCACGACTTCATCAGTCTGGTTGAACTTGATATGTTCTGCAGCCCAGCCGAGGACCGAATAGGTGCTGGACGCAATCGAGACGAGATGCTTATGGAGCTGACTGGAAATGAGAGAAAGCCAGGCCCGAAAAACAAAGACCGACACGCACATTATCGAGCATATTCACGTCACCCATCTTCGCAATTTTGTTTCTAGGTTCCGGGCCGTCGGTCGAAGGTTGCCGTTTGAGCGAATGCGAGGACAAAGGTAACTGGTGAAGGCGGTGGGACACAACGTCAAGTACAGAACTTGTGTTTGGAGAGAAGTAATTGCGAACGTCGGGCGAGACCTCACCCTTGGGAGAAGACATGACGATGAGAAGGCGAACCCGTATTTATAAACAGGTGAGCCTCTATGACGCCTTAGGTTCCAAAACTCCATAGGTTTCGCGGATGGCGTATGTCTCGCGGAGGTTTGAGGAATGTTTTGCGGATATCAGTCTCGCGGAAACTGTCTTGCTCTGAGACTAGCCCACCAGCTCGTCGACGGCGGGAGGGCAGGCAAAGCGAGAGTCAGATAGCCGTTTCCAGCGGGGAGGCTCGTCGTTGGTTTCGATGTCGGGCTCAATTCAGCCGCCGTGCGCAGTGAGAAAACCAGGGTGAAGGCGAAAGCCAAGACGTGGCCGCCACTTACGTTATAGCCTTCAATCAAAAAGTCAAAAAAGTCATCAGACTTCGACGCTGTGGTTTCGTTGTCAAATACGGAAAACAACATGGGATATTCCAAACAATCCTCACAGCGCCCGAGCCATGTCACTGCTCCTCAGAGGAGCGCACAGGACTGCAAACTAAAAGGCACTAATTTCAAAAATAAGCAAGATGGGTCCACAACGACCAATACCGCCTTCAGCGGTGTTGCACGTAGGCAACGTGGGCGGGGTAGACCCTGGGCACAAACCCTGGCTGCAAGACCCTCCCCGACCCCCGCAACCATCCCCAACCTCGGTTTTGCCCCGCCGTCGACACAAGCACGGCGTGGGAAAATGTGAGGTGGTGGTGGTAGCGGATCAAGGAGCCCCCCAATCGTTCTCATCTGTTCCAAAAGTGAAAACACCACACTGATGGTTCACCGCTCCCGCAACTTCTACGCACTACATCTACCGGTCTAAATTCGTTCATATCGGTATCCCTTGGCATACAAAGTAGCGTTGACATGCAGCGCCTCCAGAACCTCAGGCATCGTATCCAAATCCTCCAAGCCATTATCTTTGTACAAAGGGCACTGCGCCGCAGGTGGAGGTAAGGACTGCGAGCGTCTGATGCACCTTATGCTGTTCGTATGGCGAGGGCTGTTCCGGACATCCATGCGACTGCCGGTCCCGAGGGCTCGTTCCTTATTTGAGATTAGATGGCTGTGTACAGTGGGTAGCCCTATGTATTCGTATTACTTACAGGAGCAGCGAGCGTTGGAGGGTCTGGAAGCGCTGCGGGATGCCTATAAGACAGCGCTGGCTCCGAGCTCGAATGCGGTAGAGAAACCAATGCGAATTGAGGTTCCGTATCACGGGTGTTCGGGTGAACAATGGCTTTCCAGGAGATGATCTTTTGCGGCCACCGAATAGCGATACCAGACAGGGAGATTTGTTTGGTCATTCGTATGTAATCGACAGTGGTGGCCGCCGCAAGCGCTACTGCTTGCAACGGCTGCGATTTACGTTCGGAAAATACAGATAAACAAAAGTACTCGCCTCAGACGTGCAGGGACGGAGACAAAAAGCGATATTCTGAAACACGACCAAGTCATGTGAGCAGTGTTGTTAAGGTTAGGGTCTGACGGTCACAAAAGGTCGACGGATCAGAGCACCGACCCGGTCTGACCGGATCTGACCTTTGATTGATCCGCCGTCAGACTTCCAACAATAGTTGTGCTCCAGAATTTTTTTACATTTCATTGAGAATCTAACCTTCAATAAACGTCGTGATAAGAACTCTCTGCTCGAGGGAATACACTTATCTGGGTTGAGCCAGGGTAATACAGGATCTAGATCTGTTACCTCGGCCCAGGTTTCATCGCGGTGTTTTGAATTTTTTGTTGCGGCTCCTCTTCCCATTTACAGAGGGGGGGAGGCGATCTCGGACATCCAGGCACCTCGGCAGCATGTCGCAAATTTATTTATCTTGTTACCGGGCCTGGTTGTCATCTAATATCAGGCCCGATCTCACCCGACTGCCCGAGGTCCCAATCGTGCATGAGCGGGCGCGATAACAACATGCCCTAGCCCCAAGAAAAATCAAAAAATATATATTGTTTTCTTATGGTCCTTTACCTTTACCACTACTGACTTAGTACTGTAGTATTTCGGCCAATTCTCCCGGCTTGTGACGCGTGACACATGTACATGGAAACGAAAAACGGGATTCTTAAATCGTCCAGACCGACCGTGACACGAAAAAGAATATTCGTAAATCCCGAAAGGCCAGCAGGCAACTTCCTGAGCATTCCTACAGAGATCCAGGCCATTTCAAAGCTAAATAAGTCCTGAGACCAAATTCTTTGAAATTGAACAAAATCTCATTATTTGGTATGGTTTTCCCTGCAGAAACGAGCTAATGGAAGAGTAGAGAAGGTGAAACAGAACTCAGCGAGGCTCCAAGCACCAAGGAGCAGGAACGCTGTCCAAGGAGAGAGAAACGGTATGTGGAAAAATCGGTTTTTTGACAATTTTTCATCAAATTTGTGAAGGCCTCGGCCGAACCCTCCCCCCCTCCGTCCTCCTATATCGGGAAGGAGTTTCCCACCCTCAGGCGGCCCGGAAATCCCGATCCAAAATCATTCTCGTCGTCCTGGAGGGGAGGAAGGAAATTGAGAGAAGGAATAGTGACAGAAGAAATAGGTGCAGAGATCGAAGTCGTCGTAAAAGAAGCGGAATGATCGGCAGTGGAATTTGAAGTAGTTGCGAGCGCGGCCTGCGCCTCAGAACCAGCAATGTCACTATCAAACAATTATACAAAGGTCGAAATAATAAACGAAAGCACTGACCGAAGCGCTGCCGATGACCTATGAGCCTCAGAGATTAGAAGCGGAGGTCGCTTAGTTTTTGGCCTGCTGGTTTTCGCCTTGTTGAACCGGTTGTCCCATTTTGTGTGCATCCATGTTCGTTCCTGCTCTTAAATCGTGTAAGCAATTGCACCGTTGGGCTGCGCATTTCTGTAGGTAATATGGTGTATATATATATATGTGGACGATGGTCCACATAGGAGGGGAAGCTCGCTTCAATTCATTCAAAGCGCAAATTAAATATATACATGCAGTCTACTTATATTAAATATATACATTCAGTCTACTTTGAATTCAGTAAGTATCTCCTGTATGTCAAAACCATAAGTGTTCAGTTTGAAACCAAGAATCTCTCTACGCTCCATATCAGCCCTAAGCATCTGCCGAACTGCAGTCTCATTTGGTCGCTGCAATCTTTCCAGAACAAAAGGTGAACGAAAAGCTATTCCCTTCAACGTTTTTACCCTTGAGATTGCAACAAATGACAGGCCAGGAGCAAAGTCTTGTCTACCCAGATCAATCACTGCTTTCTCGAGGGTTAGACCCTGACTTTTGTGAATGGTAATTGCCCGGGCTAGAGTCAGAGGGAATTGTGTTTGTGATAATAGCGGGTTTGTGCAAAGCGACCCGGGTCGCTTTGGGACTGCTCAGATCTCGACAACGAGCAGTCTCAGGTGTGAGGTACCAGCGACCTCGGAATGCCCCATGGCAATACTCTTCTAAGTCGCTTAGAGCTCCCACCTGGTATCTGTCGTTGCGGAGATCTGAGCGGTCCCAAAGCGACCCGGGTCGCTTTGCACAAACTCTCTAATGGCAGTCCATTACATTCCCATTCTGCTGTTCTCGGAAGAATAGGAATCCAATCTGGTTGTACACCTTCCCAGCCTTCAGTTGGTGGTCCTATTTTTCCTATTTTAAATTATTTGACAGACTTACGCGCGTAAAAAAGCGGCTCGCTGGGCACTCGATACCGACGTCTTTATTGTGCCTGTGGATATCAATGAACTAAAGAAACGGCCTAAAAATACGAAGGCACTCAAGGCTGAAGCGGCCGCGAAGGTCCAGAGTATGCGAGAGTCCTCAGCAGATGCTATGTCGGGAGTTTTCAAACTCTTAAATGGGACGACTTTGGCTTGTGTTTTTGCTGCTCATGGAAGTGATTCGAGAATGATTGGAGTGAGTCCACATTGGGTGGCAAAATACTTGTTTGAACAAAGGCAAATAGCCTTATCCTGGGAGTCAGGAAAGAGCTGTAGAACACTACCCTCGCTTCCTGAGAACTGAGGAGAACTATGACGGCCTCAACGTATGTGGACGCAAAATTAAGTTCGATACTTCTGACAATCTTTCACAGCAATCGTTGATTCAAAGGACCTGGGAAGCAGCTCAGATGCTTCACGCCGTTGTTCAACCCGTGGCGCCAGAACGAGATGTTCAACATGTCGAGGATGACAAATTCATGACATACACCCCATCTGGCACAGCGGAGGTGGTATCCGAAAGAGCTGGAGTTACTCATCTCGTTCATTGCTGGCCTATGCAGGGGCACTCTGTGAGTTTTTCTGTTTCATTTACAATGCATGGGTTGCTTACTTACCGCCATCATCAGAAAGGACCCTTCATGCCTTCCAGCGATTTCTTCCATGCAATTGTATCCCTTTTTAGCCATTTGTTGCACTGAGACAAGTGTGATACCAAAGGATGGGACATGTAATGCACGTAGAGAGACATCAGACATCCCTCGCTTTGTTTTGCAAGATAGACGGATGGTTCCAGTTTCAACTGCATCACAATATGTGTCATTACCAAGCCGCACCCTTTTTGGTGGAGTGAGTACTTTACAAGAACCTGTCTCAAACCATGCCTCATTTGGTGTCATGGTGGTAGAAGCCCCAGAGTCAATTACCACAGCTTTGGATGAAGGGTTTGCATCAATCAAAAGATAAGCAGACATAGCAGCATAAGATTTCTGGGAAACAACAGGTACAGCTAAATTTCCATGTTCAGAGTCATCGGAATCGGATTCAGAATCTGTAGTAGCAGAGGCATTTGCCTTGTCACGGCGCTTTCTAGGTCTCGCTTTCTCAGACTTCTGCTTGTCATTCTTCTTGGAGTCCTTTGATCCCTGCGCTAGATTCTTCAACTGATAGCAGTTATGTCCATGTATGAGGCAATGTTTATCGCCCTTGGCAGATGGCTTTCCTTTGCCAGGGTTTGTGGATTTAGCAGCTAGAGCAGTGTCGTCGCTGTTTTCACTCTTTGGCAGTTTACCAAGAGTGATCAGGCGAGCACGAGCTATATCCCAAGTTATGCCTGTACCAAGAGAGGACACAATTCCCTTTAATGCCTGTCCAGTAGCTATCATCTGGTAGAGTGCTGAGCAGAATGAGAGGCTGAAGCTCTGGGGGAAATGGAAATTCCAGGCGTGCAAGCCTATCAAAACAGGTCTTGATAGCAGCTACATGAGAAAGAATCTTGTTGCGATCCATGAGCTCTGGTTCGTCTTCAATGATGAGCTTGGTGCTCAAAAGTTCTGCTAGAACACCCATTGCGGAATCGGCACGATTTTCTGCTTCAAAGCGCTGGCGCAGTTTGGCCCAGAGAATTCCAGCATTAGATTCGTTGACATACTCTGTGCGCAGTTCTGCTGAAAGAAGCTTCTGAATGACACCTAACTATTACGTTCGCCAGAGGTATCCTTGAAAGCTACGCCAGCAACAGGAGCTGTGGCAGGCAGAGGAGTAACAGCAGCAGCAGCAAAGTGGCATCAGCTGCATTTGCAGCGAGGATAACAGATTCAAGCAGAGTGTACAGTGCCAGACACGCAAAGTCGACAATGTTGATTGCCGGCGAACGGGAATTTTGGGGATAAATCTGACTTCAGATTCGGATTCGCCGACCCCTGAAAAGCTCAAAAAACCACCTCCGAAGTTTTTCCCACGACATTTTGGCTGTGGCCAAATTTTTGAGGTCAAAAATCGAAACTGTGTGTGCTCCGAGCACAGAATTACTGATCCTTGGCAGGTGTAAGTGGAAGAGCGACGGCCTGAACTACAATCTGGGCGGTAATCCGTGCAAATTTTCAGCACCAACCCACGGCAGCGGCACGGCATGGTGGTCGGCAAGCTTGACAGTGTTAGAATTGATCAACATGATGTAAGTTGTCCAAATACGGCGATGTTTCCCAAGGAATTTGTGCCAAATCGGCTCGTGAAATTGCTTTGATGTTATCAGGGACAGAACCAGCTCAATTAACGGAGTCGATTGCGCTATGTTTCGTAATTTTCCCATGAAATCTCGGTGTTCGGCCAAAATTTTGGGGTCAATACTCTAGTGGGTCAATTTTGTTTGATTTTGAGTTTTGAGGAAATCGGCTCGTGCAAAACCGTTGTTCGGGTCTGTAACAACATGTTTACACAGAAAACTAACCGCCTGGGCATGTGTCACACCTTCCATAAATGGAAGATCAAAGTTGTCGACTTTGCGTGTCCGGCACTGTAGACTCCCTGTAGGCGCAGTTCCACTGTAGCATTAACATGAAAAATCGGCCAGTCTTCTGCTCCGGAAAGCTCAGAAGAAGCCGAGTTTGCCGCAGTTGACATTGTGTGAGAAGTCCGAGGGAATTTCGGCAACAGGTCTGTGCTTGTGATGCTTCGAGCTCTGATGAGCGAGCAGGTGAGTCTTCCAATAGGTACGTCTTCAGAGAGCTAGCGCTCGGTGGCCCATAACCTAACAGAATCTGAAAATGCGCGGAAGGCGCAATAACCTCAGTCTCCCGCAATTGTCAGGGGATTCCACAGCTATGACATCTTCTGACTTGGGCAGAAGTTCTCTGTCTCCAAGACATCATGCTTGTGCTCACTTATGTCATATCTTACGTCACCTCTTGTATATAAGTAGTTCACTGGGGATCTCTGATCCCCAGGTTTGTTGTCGACTTGGCTCCTGGGCCCTTCTCCCCTTACAGCAATGTGGGATGAAAGACTGTATATCAAATACCTGAAAATGCGCGGAAGGCGCAATAACTACACAATGAGTAAGTAAATACAAGTAGGTAGATAGATAGAGAACTCACCCTCAGTCTCCCGCAATGTGGGATGAAAGACTGAGGGTGGTGGACAGACGAGCGCGGTTTATATGTAAGAACAAGGCTGTATGATAAGTATCAGATATCTATCAAGGGCCGGAGCGGCGGGGCGGCTACCCGGAATAATTCATATTCTGACAGACTCCTGGTCAACGTATACAACAGCAATCTTCCTCAAACTCATACAGGGTAAATGGTAGTCTCACCAAGTCAGACTCTACAAGATTTATGATAGTTGATAAATCTATTATACTTATAGAGTCTGAACTTGATGGCGCCTGCCTCGGATTCTGTGACACACATGCCAGTTCACACGGTCGGATAAGGAAATGACACGTCGTTCGGAAAACTTGGCGGTCCACTTGAGCCCGCCCAATATGGAGCTTGTTGGCTGCATAAAGGGCTTGGAACCCCACATTTACACTTGCCGGGCTAATATCTACCATTTGGTGTTGCCGGGGTTTGGTTAGGTTCGGGTTTTTGGCAAAAAATCCGAACCCCGAACCGCACCTGGGGTTCGGTTCGGCCAATTTGGCGAACCCCGAACCTAACCGGAGGTTCGGTTCGCTACAGGTTCGCACAGGTTCGAACCTTTTCGAACACGAGAATATTTCTCACGGTTCAAGTGGACGAATTTTGGGTTCGACTGTCTATTAGTGGTATGTTTTCTCGGTAATTCATTGTTCTAACTGGTTGCATTGAATGCCGCAACATATCACTGCGCAAGTGGATACCATATGAGAAATTGAAGTGGTTTTGAATCATACTGACCATTGAGCTTTACAACCGAGAAGGCACTATGCAATGAGAAATTAACCACAAGTTATTGAGAATTCACCTCATTTCCAATGAAAATTCTTCGTTTTTGAGTATGGGTTTGCACCGGTGCGAACCTCTTCCAAAATCCCCGAACCCCGAACCGCACCTGGGGTTCGGTTCGGTTCAGTCAGCCCTTCCGAACCTGAATTCAGGTGCGGTCTAGGTTCGGTTCAGGTTCGCAAGAACCACATTTCCCACGGAGAACACTTCATTAGGGCAAACAATGCTAGTTCTCACTTTGATTGACTGAAATTGACCCTCATTCTGGGTCATAGGGATGACACCGGTGAGACGCCTCGACTGCTTTCTTCACTGCGTCATGGTTTGTTTGAGGCGCCGGATACCGGCGCCATAAGTGCGCCCCGGACAGCATGCTCCATCGAGAGTAATGAATCTTTCTTCGACTCGTCTCGAATTTGACAGCCCGTCCAACGTGTTCTAGATTTTCATCGGCTCCCAGTGAACATCCGAACGAGAGCGACGTCGATTTTGCGGCCGTTGGGAAGAGTGCAGCGAAGTAAAACCCGCGGGCGAGCAAAGCGCAGCCCGGGATCCGTCATGTTGACAATGACGGAGTCATATCGGGCTTCCTTCTGGAAGTAGGGATTAAACCTGAGAATATCTCGAGCGCCGCGCCAGTCTTCAAGCGACTGGTACTCAAGATACACACATTTGAACCGGCGAATCTGCGAACAAGTTACGTCGAGTCTGAATACAAGGGCAAAATTGAACTCGCCATAATGGTGTCTTCGAACTCAATATGTTCATCCGGGAAACTTTCCGAAATGAATTGTCGAAGACGGTAGTCGAAGTCTCTGAAAAGAGGGGATTCGCGGTTCAACTCCTGGAGCGCATGGGAGTTCAGCAAATGACCAGGAACAGGTGCTCCAAATGCCCAGTGGGCACTATTCTGCGCGTCAACAGGAGTTTCGTCGACAGTGTTGTCACCATCATGAGCTTCTAGAGATTTGTCGTAGTTGTCGATGTTCATGCGGATGCGCGCAATAGTTTCCTGTGTCTCGTCGATGCGATCCATCTAATATTGATACATTGGTGAGTCTTGGTTTGAAATGAATGAAAATAATCCGAGTACCTGAGGCGCCACATCTTTCTTCTCGTATGCTGCCCTGGCCTCCTGCTGAGATCCTTCTGTTGAACGTGGTGTTTGGCGTGGTTTGGTACAGACGGTGTCGCTTTCCTTATTTGTACATTGTCACGTATTTAGGCATTTTGTGACAATGTGACTGGGCTTTTCGCCTCCCATCTGGTGCTCTTTTTGCCTTTTCGGCTTCCATCTGGTGTACACCTTCCAACAGCCTTTCCAGGGCGAGTTGAGCCGTGATTCTGTGGTACCCTTCTCGCGAATGTCGCGAATGACATGATGCAACACATGTTGTTTGAAGAAAGCGAAATCTTTGCCGTATTTTGAGGATACTTGCTGGATTGTTCTCTGAGGTTGAATAAAGAGATAGAAAGAAAGTGATTACACACCTCTGAGAAAACGGCCCTTCATTCCCCAGATCTTCCAGAATATCCAGCAAAAGTGGCCAGAGATGATGACCCCACTTGCCGAGATCGTCGGAGTCTATTCCGACCCTGGGAAAAAATGTGCAGGCTTCAAATGCGCACGTCGACAACGACGAGACCCAAGTCAAGCGCGCTGGGCATCGCTTCGTCTTAACCAAGTGCCTGTGGGTGCGAGGTATGTAAAGCCAAAATCTTCGACCAGGAATTCAGTCGGAAGTGCGGCGAGAAAATTCGCTTCTAATGGACAAACTCAAGACCCAGAGCCAGTTGCGGGACATCAAGAGTGTCCTTCCGGAGCGCTACCAAGAACGAATGGACGAAGCCTGAGTCGCGCGTGCGGTGCGTGTTTCGTTTGATTTCTTTCTTCCTTCTCTAATTTATCTCAGTTTATGTTCGGTGTACTCAGCTTGGCAACACGTCGACCCGGCTTCGTAGGACCGCTGGTGCTGCCATATTCAACTGCGGCGCCACTGATCTTCTCTCCCCCGACGCTCGGTCAAGTAAATTCCGCGAACTCATTGGATGGCGCGTAGAGGAGAGAACCGGGGGTACTTATTCGACCTTGGATGTTCCCGTGCTGCATGAGGGGTGGGGCGGCGAATACGACTATCAGACTTGCTTCCTCAACAAGATGTTGATGCGGGTGCGTTCATCATCGTATGTTTATTCACCTACTCGCTCATTTTCCTAGCTTCATGTCGTCCTCATCTGCGGACCGACTGCCGCCGCCGCATTGTTGAAACGTTGAAACGTTGAAACAGCATAAAGACCAAGAGGAAGGCGGCAATTCATCGAATAATACCATCATCAACGTTCAGAGCACCGACAACATGGAACAAATTCACGGGCTGGACCACACCGAGCAATCGCCGGCTCGGCTACCGGCACCGGGCCAGGAGGGGGAGGGGCAGGGTCCCCGGAAAGGCGTGACGGACCTTTCTTCTTAGAGCGGATACACTTACGCATGAAACGCTTCCCAAGCGCAATTAGCGCTTCACCGATTTGCTGGTCGGTACCACGGATAGATGCACGGCGCTCAAAGGGGGAAGCCTTATCAGTATAGGCTCGAAGTTGGGCGCCGGAGATGTCGTGCGACTGATGAAGACCCTTACCACCACGGCCAACGATATGCCCGACGACCGAGTCAGGCACCACAAGCGTACACGAGTAGCGGGACGGTGCGTCCTGTGCAGTAGGGAGGGTTTCGGCGAGTGGTACAGTGGTGGCAAATAGAAATTGCCGTGGCTTTTTGGTAAAAAAGTCGATGTATACTTCACCGAATGACCTCAAATAAGATGTAGAGATGGGTATGTGATACCTCTGTACCTCTTAGAACACTCAGCAACATATCATGCACTGAGAATGCATCAATAATGGATGGTTTCCGATTTTTGCCATATCCGGAAAAACACAATGTACCCTCAGCAAAAAAGTGTCATAATAGGATAAAAGTACTTGAAAAACAATGCTAGTTCTCACTTTGATTGACTGGAATTGATCGTTATTTGAGCTCACAACGGCCGCTCGAAGTAGGTCATTTTAGCTATTTTCTCTGCATTTTCAGCTATTTTGTGTGAAAATAGCCAACTCTGAGCGGTTGTTGTGAGTTCAAATGAGGGTCAATTCCATTCAACAAAAGTGGAAAGTAGGACTGTTTTTCAAGTACCTTCATCCTATTGTGACACTTTTTTGCTGAGGATACATTGAGTCTTTCCAGATATGGCGATAATCAGAAACTGCCCTGTTATTGATGCATTGTCAGGGCATAATATATAGCTGAGTGTTCTAAGCAGTACAGAGGTATCATATATTTATCTCTACATCTTATTTCAGGTCATTCCGTGAAGTATACAGCAAGATTTTGGCCAAGAAGCCACGGCAATTTCTATTTGCCACCACTGTATGGCGTAATGTTGCCGCGACTTGGACTTGAAGCCTCTCAAGTCGACTTGACACGGCCGACTTGAGTCGAGTCAAGTCGAGTCAGACCACCGACTTTGACTTGACTTGCGAGTCGATTCAACTCAGCCAAAGTCGACTCGAGTGACTTCAAGTCGCAAGTAATTAAGGTTTTTTTCGCATTGGGCTTAGCGTGCTTGTAGGATCACTCGTTGCTATATAATGTATAAATCTCATTGTTTGGACTGCATAGCACAGAGGTGGCTTAAATTGAACAAACAGATGTGAATAATTTCGATGCATATGCAGCGCTGAATAACAGGTAATAGACTAATAGTTGTTCATATGGGAATGAGGTCAGGTATCCCATCCCTCGCATGTGAAGTTAATTATCCCAACAAAATGGCGAAGACCCCGCTCTATTCTGAACGCAGCCGGATGGGAGGCATACGAAGCTGCCTCTGTTGCAACGCGGTGAACAGCACGCCGGCTAATCCAATCCAGCATACCCTGTGGATAAAAACATCAGTGTCGTGTACTCGGTGTGACCAAAAGTAACCGGAATCGGAAGTTGCGTGTTTTCAACCGGTGACTGCTGGGCAAACTGACCCCATCGGCAGTCTATAAGTGTATACCATTGCATACAAGGCAGGCAAAAGGTTGCATGGTCTCTTTGTCCTATTATTACATATTCTTTTTATGTATGCTTTGAGGCGGGAAATTGGTGTGCCGAGTTGCCTCCCTCTCTGAACAACGGGAAACACCTCCCAACCTTAGATATTGAATCTATAGACTATTGGGATACTAAGGACCTTTCTGAGGTACTTACTGGCTCGAAACTCCGGCATCTCCCCTTCAGACAGCGCAATCATTTCCAAATTGGTCCACTTTCAAAGATTAAATCACCAACTCAAAACAAAACATTGCATGCCATGCCCATATCATGGAAGTCGTAGAAAAGATAATTTAGAGGAGCCCTGTATCACTTGGAGTTGTTTGAGTTTTGAAATTCCGCTCTAAAAAGCCAAATTCCGGTTACTTTTGGTCACACCGAGTAGCCTAGCAGTGACGAGATGTTTGTAAACTTACATTGAAATCTCGGCCGCTGCCTGCATGGACGAATAGAGGATAGTTGGTGCTGAATTTTATGACCGCAATCTGATCCGAGAGCGAGTCGTCGACGAGGTTAACGAACGCGAGCAACTTTTGAAGGCGAAGATGCTGATCCGGGTCTCTTTCCCGGCGGATCCACTGATGCAGGGTGAAGTCGCGGGGTAGCAAGTATGCCCATCTTGTCTCCTATGATTCAACGTTGGTTTGGGGGTATGATGAAGTAAACGAAGGTGTATGCCTACCGCGTTACGACTCTTCGAGTTGCGGTTGATTGAACTCGACACCATGAGAGAGCTCAAATAGTGGGTCTGAATTGCAGACCAAGTCGCCGAGTCCATCGTATAGTACCCGGGGCTGTCTGGCAACATGGAGGGCCTATGGTCAGAGGAGTGCACTTATGAGTTGCGCACTGACGCATTAATTTCGGGGCTATTGTGTGCTCTGATTGACTCGGATCAACAGATTGATGCAGGATCCCACGCCAACTCTTGCCCTCTTCATCGATGTCGTCGTCGCGCCTTCACTGGAAGTGCCGTCCTGGCACAATCTCGTCTACTCTCTACCAATGAAAACTGCTCAATGATTGTATTCTCAAGTCTGAACTCTTGTCTGAGCTTCAAATTTCACCGACTACGCAATTTTCCGTTTATTTCAAGCCAACCATCGATGCATCTCCACACCTGACACCGTACCTGGTCCTCAACGTCTCTGTACATTGGCTAAAGAGTGGTCTTCAGCTTCATTCTTAGTACAAGCCTTCAACATGGGATCAACATAGGTAAAATTTCGTGCATTCAAACCGTTTCGGGGGCTTCTCCAGCCTCCGACTACCTGAGCTTTTATTTGCGTAACTGCTGGGGCTTGGGATAGTGTTCATTTCGGGAAAATTATTAACAATAGCAGCCATTTGTCTGTCAGGGAACTTTCAGCTCAACTTAGCGTCCAATTATCTTCATAGACCAGAATGGTGCTGGCACGTAATTTCGGTGAGTAACTTGTTCAAGTTTCTCCGAATATCCTGGGTCCTCATCGACAAAGGTAGATTAGTATTCTTTTCGTGTTCCTCTTACAACCCAGTGCGCATTCTCTGTCTCAGTAACCGCAAAAATGCCCCCTCGACGAAACAAAAATGCTCCCGAGCCTGCAGCACCTCTTGAACCCGAGCCGCCGACTACCGAACCACTCGGACAAGACGAGGTACTGCTCAACTCCAATTAACGGCTGGACCATCCCGGTCATCTGAACAGCCAACTTCTTCAGCAGCTCGCATTGCGAGCACTGGGCAAGAAGAACGAGGCTTTGCTGGACTTTCTTGTATGTATTTTATCACTGTTTCAACAAGGACCCCATTTCAATGGATCGATAGATCGACCAAGCTCTCAAAGTCTTAAAACACGTGAGTCTGCCGGTAGATTCGTCACATCGATAGCTTAATCCATTGTCCCAGAGCAATCCACCTCAAGTTTAGGCACCATTCCCGAGACGGTATGTTGAATTTATTGTGTAGCATTGAACAGTGAATTAACGAAGCTATTCTCAGTCTATCAATGCGGCTCCGGCGGCTGATCGTCCACCAGTTGCAAGCCCTGGTATTCACTATGCAGGATCTGACGACGACGACAATGACAACGATAATGATTCGCAGTCAGACGATCCTCTCTTCAATCCTCTTGCTCGGCGATTTACTATGCGACCGCTTGCTCTTTTCTCTGATGAGGATGATCCCTCATTACCTTCTGAGCCTTCCGCACCGCATTCCGAGCAATCTGCTCCATCTCGGGCCAGTGGTAGACAGCGGCGTGTGATCGCTAACCCGCCTCCCCCTTCACCATCACCTCCTGCACGACAACCGCATCGCGGCGGACAACACCGACTCGCACCGTTGGCTCAAACCGAGGAGTCATCCGCTGATGAAGCTGCTCAGCCCGCAGCTCCAACTCGCCCGGGTGGTCGTCGTCGTCCTGCTCACAACTCAATAAGTGCTCCTGATGACAACGGATACTGCTGGCTTCGGGAGAGCGCTCTCGGTGAGATGGCAGAAGATAAATCGGCAGATTGCAAGTATTTTTATGGCTTCTCTCAGACTGATGGTTCTGCAAAGTGTCGAATATGCCAGTGAGTAGAGTCAATCTGTAATTCCCAAAATATACTGACTACCTTTCCCGTCTTACAGACAGGATTATTCGGCAAGAACGAGTCTGACCCGACGCAAGCATCTTGAACTCCAAGATCATATGCCGCAGTATCTTCAAATCATTGCCAAGTACAAGCTCCCCAATAAACTCCCGCTTGAAAGTCGAAAGTAACTGGAGGAGCAACGAGCTAAAGTAGCAGAAAAGGGTTCCTTTCTCTCCTGAGGCTTTTGTCGATCATTTGGTCAGGGCTATTGTGTCAAACGATCTTGTATGTTGTTCCTTCTTTCTTTTTAGGCAGTCTGAGTTGCGTAGTCAATCAATCTCATCGAGAACGAAGATCTCCGAAAATTGCTACTCCTACGAGAATCGTTGGCCGACGAAGATATTCCGCACCGCATCAAACTTCGTAATCGGATCATTGATGCCTGGACTATACTATGAAGAACTCAAGGTCGCTCTGCAGGTATTTTTGATACCCTATTCTTGAGATATTAACGGTTAATTATCAACATCTAGGCGTCTCTGGAGAAGATTAGCTTCACTGCAGATATCTGGAGTTCTAAAGGTCTCCATCCATATCTTGCTATCACCGCGCACTGGCTAGGGCATAGAGAAAAAGACAACCAAGTTGTGTTGCGACAAGCATTGTTGGCATTCAGACGTGTTCGCATTGCACACAGTGGCATCGTCTTGCACGGATTGTGTTCAATATTCTTCAGAGCGCCGGGATACTCGACAAAGTACGCACTAGTTTTCTCTCTTATCTCTGGTTGCGTGTTGCTGATGAGATCAAGAGGTCGGCCATTTCACGCTCGACAATGCATCCAATAATGGATCAATGTTGGCATGCCTCAGCAAGCTGCTACTCGAGTCGGGGTATTTGTTTGATGAACAGCAGAATTACAAAACCGTCGCTTTCGTCCAAAAATCGGGTCAGCGCCGCGACCTGCTACAAGAGATCATCACGACAGGCAATCGTAATGCAGACTGGAGTGTGAGTGAATCAGATTTCACTCCAGTGACTCTTGCGCATGTTACTGTTTTACCGGACGTGAAAACACGATGGGATTCGGTGTTTTACATGCTCCGGCGGCTGCGATACCTACGCCAGGTAAGTTCAGATCATACTGCGAATGAACTGTGTGTCATTCATTGCTTCCTCTACACATTTTTCGCTCTGAAGACCCGGGATGTCCGAACATTCGCCCACAAATTGGAGGACGAGCACTGGAATAAATTGGAGCTGATGGAATTGATACTCGAGGTATTTACAGCGTTTGTTTCACCTGACACTACCATTCTGATATATATTTAAGTAGCAACCACATACCGTCCAAACGGCTATGTCCTCTGAAAACATACCAATCTTGGCCGGCGCCATCCCGTCCTTTGAGCTGTTTGTCAGTGCATGGCAGGCCATGGTGGATGATGCCGATCTCCGGAGTGCGAATATTCAACGATTCATCAACCCCGGCTTAGCGATCGCGAGGAAATACTATAACAAAATGGGAGACACGGACGCCTACATCATTGCCATGTGTAAGTTTCTTTCTACCTTTCTACGCTATGCTGTTTGAGCTGTTTGATGAGTTCAACTTGCAGTCATCAATCCTTGTATTCGATTCGAATGGATCAGGAAAAATTGGACGCGAAGAGAAGTAGACGAAGCAAAGAAAATAATTCTCGAAAAGGTTTGGCTTTTTCTCTTGTTCATACCGCAAATATCCACGAGTTTGAGTTCTAGCTTCGAACTTACGAAGATGCCGACAACGATACACCCGCATCCCAGTCCCCGCGAAACTCTGGCTCGGACTCGCGCGCATCTTCCCGTTCCCATTTCAGGTCAGGGACACCGGCTGCTGCCCATGCCGGAATAGCGAGAGCTGCGGCTCGTTTTCGCAATGTTTCACATTCACTTGATTTCTCAGATAATGCGAACACTGGCGCTGTGGTTCAGACTGTCGAAGACGAGATGAAGCACTACATACCCCGTATGTTGTCTTACAAGTTCTGTCGTCTCTCCTTACTGATGCTTTTAGCCATTGCACTCGTCCCACAAACTCAGAAACCCCGGGGGCGTTCAAAGGGCTCGAAGAACAAGCCCAAGCAAAACACCGCCGCTCCGGTGGCGCTTGGGTGGTGCTAACACAGTCCCAACCTGCCGCTTCTAAAATACAGGAAGGCAAGGAATATATATAGGTGTCAGCGTAATTTGCTGTTCGGTATCGCCCGTATCGAGTGGTCAAGACGAGAAGTCGAAAGAAACTGCGTTTGTGTAGAGAACGTCGTGGTTCCGGTTACAAACGCATAAAGACTACGTAATGCTTACGAGAGTACAGTATGCTGGAAAGTAAAGAGTGGTAAATAATTACCGCTAACACTCCCCCTCAGCGAGTGGACTCGAGTCGGGATGAATGAGTAGAGGGCGTGATGGAGAATATGTAAAATATATGGAACAACATACTGTTGCTCCCCCTTAAGCGTAAAACTTGCCAAATAAACTTCCGACCCAATACTACCCAGCATTCTCTCTGGTAGAGCGTCGACGCTGTGTCGTGGCTCTCCAGCACACGCGGTCGCGGATCGAAGACTGTTGGCGCTGACCCGCTTGGGTCTCTGGCCCAGTCGGTGCTGCTCTGGATGTCGCCGATCAAGAACTCCGCCCGTCACATTGTGCACCTAGGCGGTCTAATCGAGTCCGCCCCCCATACTGAGCGTGGTGGGCCTCCATACCCCTTATCTCCCCCTTCGACAAAATGGTTTTTCGACTGTTCCGCGTGCGCAATGGAAGGAAGGGGAAAATGTGAAAGAATGTGTGAAGTCGGCAGCAGATAGTGCGCGACGGGGTGAAAGAACAGGAGTTGCGCTGTGCGCATGAGACGCGGGCGTGGAATGCGGCTGAGGTGAGCATTTGGTGAGAGACTGAGCTATGGAGCAGCTCCCCTGTCCCGGCCATTCGCGTCAGAAGTCGGCGGTGTTAACGACCGCCATGAGCAACCCATCATACGTAGGACTGCTTTATAAGCTCCCCCTGCAATGCCTGCGTGGAGTGTAAGGGAAGTGGCTCCCCCTGGGCATGCTGAGGTGAGTGTGCGCGATGTCACGCTACCAAGAATGCCGTGCGAGCGTAATTCTCGAGTTGTCGCGTTGCCCGGGTCATCCATGGAAAAGTGACGTGGCAGCTATATGGACTGCTCGTCGTTGGCGCTGCTGCTCGTCGGTGACGTTGATGCCAGTCGTCGCGAGTGAGCGCCTGCGGCCCTCGTTGGAAAGGATCCTGAGGCTCGCTTCCCCATTCTGCGGCCGTGTGATTGCGATACGTGCCAGAGCCAAGTTGACTGGCATACGTCCCCGCTGGCAGTGGCGGGTTGTGACGTACCATGTGGGACCCATATGGGTATGCCCGTTTCGTTCGCTTTGCCAAATCCATCGTTTCTTCCTCGTCCGAGTCCCTGGAGAGCTGTCTTTGCTGTTACAGGTCGCTGTGAGTTTGCGTGCCCCAGCATGAATCATGTCGTCCGGAGGGTACGGGGGATCGTGTGATAGGCCTACAGTGGCGGCGGGATCTGATGCCACCCCCCAGAAATTGATGTGACCCCAATCGACTCCACTTGCACCAGAAATGGGCTGTTCTATTTTTAGGGGTGGCATCAGATGGCGCCGCCACTGTATATTATATTTATGTACTTGCGTTGTACTTACACGCTTGTTACCTTATATTCCGCTTGTCAACTATTACATAATATAATCTTTACTTTGCAATCTACTACGATGTGTAAAGACTAAGATACTTTATGCTGCGAACCACAGCTCTCGGTTGGACCCCCTGCTTGCCTGAGTACGCGTCTAACTGCTCCACGGCCCCGGTGTTGCAGGGGCTCCGACCGCGGGTAACACGGTCCCTCGTCGATGGGACACAACGATGGCGAGCGCTCCCGACGCGCTCGTCCCACAACTCACGACCTCTGCGCCTCAATAGCGCGGATCACCCTCTTTCCCCACTCCCAAGAAGCCGCCGAAACGACTCGCATCACAATGGGGCCCACCGCGAAGGCTTCCGGGAGGAGGAAAGAAAATATTAAGTCTCACCCAGCGCTGAGTCGAGTTTCTCGACTCTTGTAGCTGCTTACGGGTGGGACTGGGGACGAAGAATACCTTCCAACAACCTGGGCTGGGCCGCTGGAGACACGTTGGAAGGAATGGGGGCGCGGGGCGCCCGACTCGATGTGCCAGCACATCGGTATATTCGGAGTAGTGGTTGTCACTGGGTGACACCCCTTCTTCCTCTTTTTATTCTCTCTACTGGCTAGGTGTCCGTGCGCGCAAGCCGCGTGCTTTTTACGCTCGTTTGGCGTCGGCGCGAGCTCCGCCAACTGCGTCGACGGGCGTGACGTAGCGCAACGCCGACGGTCTCACGCTGTGACGTGACGACCACCTTCTCTTCCTTCCTCCACCATCTCCGACGCTGGCGATGGCCACCAAGCGCTGCCTGTAGGCTTACCTGCTGGTGATCTCCATCTTGAAGTGTTTTCACCAAACTCCTGAAACATTCAAGAATTCTTATCTGGGTGGACGAAGATTCTATGCGCCGCGCGCGACTGGCCTACAAGTATTCCTCCGGTCGTCTTTGTCTGGAGGACTTCGATTACGGGGGGCCGGCCCCTCATCTTTGTGATCTAAACCTTTCTTCCATGGACGTCAAACCTTCGTGCAACAAATGAAGACGGGAAT
This sequence comes from Favolaschia claudopus, assembly GCA_037176885.1. NCBI lineage: Eukaryota > Fungi > Basidiomycota > Agaricomycetes > Agaricales > Mycenaceae > Favolaschia > Favolaschia claudopus. The sequence continues at coordinate 1,451,422 of JAWWNJ010000030.1, forward strand.
CGCGGGCGTACATTTGGGTGGCACCAAGCGCTGTTTTTACGGCTGCGGGTGACACTCTGCTTGGCAATTCAGTGACCGGGAGAGATGAGGAGATTCAGTGGGCCGTATGGGAAGGTTTGAATTAGAGGGATCTGGAGAAGGGGGAAGGTTTGAGGTGGAGAGATCTTGAGTTGGAAGGAAATGAGGGACCGGCGCGCTGGCACGCCTACGGACGGAACTCGTTCAAAGCGGAGGAAGCGCTGACACTGTGGTGTCTGGCTGCATGCCTCCGACCTCCGTATCCACTACGTACGCCGTTCGCGAGTGGGAAGCCTCAAGAATCTACCTACTTATTCAAGATTACGCCTTATTCCTGTACACCGAGCACCGCGAATGGGCTACTGGTGTTTGTTGGGCGGGATTCTTGAGATGGAGGCTGGACGTTCGGCGAACCAAGTAGAAGTCGAGCGGGGCTTAGGGCGAACGAGAATATAGTAAGCATTCATGCCGGCGCCGTTGTCGACGCCGTTCCTGTTCTACTTAATGTGGAATGAATTATCGTTGAACAATGAATTCGTTGAAGTTCGAGGGAAGCGCCAACGCCTCGCCGTCTTGGCTGCACGCCCCAGCGGTTCATCTCAATCCCCTTCAAGCTCAACTTTCTGCCGTTACCCTCCCATTTCCTCAAGACCTCTTTGTTGAGCGGACAGAGGATCTTTGCGCGGAGAGCTGGCCTTCATTTGAAAGCGCCGACCGCCGCTGCTGGCTCTCTGCCCGGGGACTTGCCGCTAACTCTGACAGTCTCTGTCTTTCTACACGTGCCTTGTACACGACCTTTTACGGACGGAAGACGAATCTTCGTGCCGCGCGCGTTTGATTACCTCCTCTTCTGGGTACCTTAGTCTCTCCTCTTCGTTCATGAAGAGCTTCGCTACTGCGGTGGCTTCCTGCATGCCGATCTCGTGAACGGGGGGCTCGCACCCTAAGTACCTTCAAGATACTTCTTCAATCTCCGAACGACGAATCTTCACGCTGAGCGTGACTGGTATCTTCAAGATTCTAGGTTCACTTCTACCGAGCGTCGCGACTTGGCTGCCGGTCGACACACCGAGATTCATGGAATGGGGGGCTGGAGATTTAGTGGGTTGGCTGGTGGTTGGCTCCGAGAGTTTGATCTCGGAGACGTTCTTTCGCAGACGACGATTTCGTGTGACTGGATACACTGGCGCTTGACGGGAACCCACCAAGCACTGCTTCGCTGACGACGCGCTTGTAGTGGACTGGGGGGCTGGAGGTTAGGGAGGGAAGGAATGGGAAAGGATTCGATGGCTGGGGCGGAATTTGAGGCATCTGCTTACGCCCATCGCCTGCGTCGGATTCGTCGTTCCCTCACTCCGAATGAACATAAGCTTTTCGTGGACCGAGGAAGCGCCGGTGTCGGCTGCACGCCTCGGTCGCCACTTCAATCCCACACGACTATCCAATTCTCCATACACCGTCGATGCCACATGTTGTTTGGAGGCTTCTGTTGCTTCCCAAGATCGATGGGCCAGATCTTCCTACTTGATTTCTCCATATCAGCCGACGAGCATCTTAGGATGTTTTCCTGCGACGGGATGGGTCATGCGTGGCGAGCTGTGGGAAGGATTTGGTTTGGACGAGAGTTCAAGGACATTAACGACGTTGCCTTCGAAGTCGATGACGCACCTTGTCGCTTCGCCAAACTGCTGAGACTTTGCAGATCTCTTCGTGTGCGGCATGCAAAGTCTACAGGCCGTAGTCGACTGGCATTGGCGCTCAGCTAGGGGAAGCGCCGTCGGACGCGGCCGCCATTGAAGAATCACACATCTCCACGATCGCCGACGCAATGCTTGTTGCACTGCTGAGATTGGAAGAGTGTCGAACGTTGAAGCAGTTTGAGGTGGGGTGGATCTAAGCGATTGTCGCTCTACATGCTGTGATGAACGAATCCTCCCACCTTCTTCTCCATCTTCTCCGTTGCTGTTGGGATACGGACTTGTGGAATTCTGAGGCAGCGCTGACGCTGCGTCGTCTAGCTGCATACCTCAGATGTTGCTCGCGCCTCAAGCCTCTTCTGAGACTGGGTTTGGGATTTGACGATTCCGGGGTATTTGGAGGGTCAAGACAGATTGCAGGAATGCAGGATGAGGAAGCGCGGACTCTTCGCCGTTCCGCCGCTGGCCTCCGTCTTTCAAATACACGCGTTTGGAGGGGGCAAGATGTATCGATAGATTCTGCTACCTACGAACACTTGGTGTACATACCTACTTCCCTTCAAGCATTCGTTAGCGAACTCGTTGGGGCAGGGCGCGACGTACCTCAAGCCACACCGTCACTGTCATTAAAGTTCTTCCCGTCGACTTTCGCGGCATGTATCGGTGGCCGCGACGTCGCGTTCACACTCGGGATGAAGCTTCCGTGCAGACACGGAGGCGCAGAGAGTTGGTGATGGGAGTGCAAGGAGAGCGGACCCGTCAGCACAAGAGAATCAGCGCGTTCCTTCACTTGATGTGCACTAGGTGGAAGAACAAGCAAAGCAAATAACGTACCTCGTGCGTTGTGCGCCGCTTTACGCCCAGCTGAAAGCGAGTATGCTAGGGCAAATCACGACTCACCACTGCCCTGCGCGATGATGGCAGTCACCCGTTCCGACGATGAACCGGGGTACTGCGGGGGATCGACAGCTGCATTGGAAGGCTTCAGCAGTGATGCTGCCGGGTTAGAGCATGGGCTGAGGAGGTTGGTGGAGGGTGACGGATTGCCTCGACGACAACTTCAAAGCCTCAACACACAAACTCCGAGCGGCGCAACGCACCTCAGTTTCTTTCGTTCTTCCTCGGATCCCTTGCCTTCCACCCCTCCGCCAACGATATAGCGTTTCGTCAAGCGCGGGTCCTGCTTTAGGCGCTGGTAGTTTCATCTGCCTCAGCTGAGTTAGCAGAAGGGAAGGATTGAAACAATTCACACGACGTACCTGGGTCCGGTTCACGCGCCGTCGGACACAGCTGTCTTTGAAGAAGCAAGATCGACGACGGACCGCTGAGATCGGAAGGAGTTTGGGCGTTGAGATGGATTGGGTAGTGTGGAGAGGAGTCGCGAGTACGAGGAAGCGCTGACAGTTCAGCTGCATGCCTCCGTCTCTTGAATACAGACGTTTGGGGGCCAAATTAGCCTGAGATACCACTGTGGTGTACATAGTCACCTCCTTCAAGTCTTTGTTAACAGGACCAAGGCGAGAAAGTCCGGGACATACCTCAATCCATCGTTCCCGTATATTCCTCTCCTTGCGACTTTCGCTATCCCTCCATTGTATTCCTCCACTTCATGCGTTGGGGGGAGAACAGCTTTGACAGGACGCTGAATGCCTCACGACACGTCGTTCGGGCGGAGATCTTAGCTATACAGACCGCTAAATACCCCGAAACAACGTGCTCTTGCCGTCAATGGCTCAACGCGTTGGGGGGCGGCCTGGGATACAAGATCAGCGCTCGGCCTCCGGCCAGCGCCTGCATAGACTGCAAGTGGCTATAGCTGTAGGGGACTACCATGGACGGGGGCAAACTTCGCGTCCACGCGCGGAGACGTTGAGATAGAAATAGAATTTATTGACCTCATTTATGGACATGGCGATTGGGTGCTACCGTGATCAACGAGTGCTGGGGGCGAGTGAGTTGAATTAAGGATGGAGTTCATGTCTGAGGAAGCGCTGGGTGGCCAGCTGCAGGCCTCAGACATCCGTCATAGGCTCTCGTTGCCGGTGCAACTACGACGGCCCCGCGAGTAGATCGTGCTTGCGATTCTTGAGGTTCTTTCTAGCGAACTTCCGGTGCGACATGATTAACACAACGCACCTCGACTCACTCGGCCTCTCGCGTGTTCCTGTCCTGCCCTATCTTTCACTCGGTCACCCTTGGGGGGCGCGACTGAGCCTCCGAGGTGGAGATTGGAGTGTTGGACGTACATTGGAAATGAAGGTGAAGACTGCTGGTGATCAACAACAGAGCTGGGAGGCATTGATCGGCATCGTCGAGCTGGTTGCTGAACGCCTAACCTATCCCTTCCTATTCTCCGCGCTAGCAGTTCTTCGCGATGGGCTTGAGCTGCGTCAGCATAAGGGAGATTGAAACGAATCAGGCAACCTACGTACCTCCTCGATGACCCCGCTGGGGGGCGACAAGCGTGGCATATCCCTTCCAATCATCAGCCACCGAATCCACGCGGCTCACACCATGGCATTCGCGCTGGGCGGCATTCGAGAATGTCAGCTGGGAGCGAGTTTGCTTGGACAGATCCTAACTCACTGTATTGTCCACATTACACCTCCGACACTCTTCAATTTCCATCCTCTCCGTCTTCTCGCGAATTCTGGTCCCAAGTACTCGGTCGGAAGGCGCGGTGGGTTGAAGTAGGACTCATTCTTGAGGGGAAGCGCCGAGACAAGCAATCTTGTTGAGGTCAATGGGACGTTCAAGGGCGAAACCCAAAAAGCATGGTTGAGAACGACAGCAAAAGATGTCGGCTTCTCAGCCCGATATCCCGAAGGTTCTGCCGCACCCTTTGCCGCCCCCTCCGACGACTGTTCTCCCGCATCTCAGTCCCATTCTACCAAACTCTTGACGACGCTATCACCAAGCCATCTGGTTCCACCGCGGGCGTGTTTACGCGCTTCAGCTGTAGCTTCTATCTGAATAAATTCTGCGACATTTATGTCGGGCTTTCGTTCATCTTCCCAATCCGCGCCTCAGCAACAACGTATTCGGTCGAGCTTTCTCTTCCAATTTCGAACGTTTTACACGCTGCAAAGGCTGGCATCCCTTTTCGTGTTCACCTCGCCTTACAATGCTTGTGGACATCGATACTCAGCTTCGAACGCGTTTGAAACGCTGCTGAGGCTGGGATTTATGATCTCAATTTTTCTCTCGTTCTTCGTCGTTGCTGGAGCCGGAAGTGATTTTGAAGTTTCATTCTTCGTTGCGCTGTCACTGGGGGGCTGAGGGATCTGGATTCTGGAGCAACACCACAACAAAGACGGTGCTCCTACTACTCCGCGCCATTCAATCACGGGTGTAGCTGCGGGTGTCTGTCTCATACATCTTCGCGCTCACTCTTCTCGCCGATTCATTCTACAATGCACATCGGGCGGCGGGCTGTCCCATACACTCTTGTGACCGATCCCTTCGCCACTCCTACCCCATCTCACCACTCGAGTCGCGGGCGCGTTTTTGAACGCTGCCTTCCTTCTCGCATCTTGTTCTACACCTGGCGCCAGCGACACGTCGCCACGGTTCCTTGGCAATCCGCATTAACTTGCCGTGCTTAAATGCTTATTCCTACGCATTCCAAACATGCTTGACGAGGAAGCTGTGCTTCCACGACACATCCCAGGAGCGACTTGCGAGATACAAGTTTCTCCCTTACCTTTCTATGGACTGAGCGCGGTCGATCCGCTGCTGTACTTTCGACGGAGGCAAAACCAAGAATATGCATTTGCAGCTTCATCCTACCCCAAGCGGAAGCTGAAATTCTCATTCACACCGAGCGCGGTTGATCCGCTGCTGGTCTACTCAGCGTTCCCTTGACTTCCAAAGGAGGCGGAATCAAGGATCTGCATCGGAGATGCAACATTATCCGACATGGGTCTGTGCGCTAGTCGCTACGTCCTGTGTCTGCTTTCTTCATTATGCCGTCTCTCTCAAATCTTTCTACTTATTTTACCTACCGGCCACAATCTTGATGGCCAATTATGACATAGCCTACGCCGCCACACTCTCATCCTATTCTGCTTCGCCTTCGCTCCTCCGCCTTGCTCATGAACTTTCCACCTGCACAATCTTGTCATGCTGCTATATCCTGTTCCCCATATCCCTTCCTCATCCAGCCTGACACCTCACCACCTGTTCCATCTTCTCTTGGCGCTGGACCCGGATTATGGCCAGCACATTCTCCCGCTCAACGGCACCCACATTTCCTCCTGAAAATTTTTCCACCCTAAACCAACCAACAAGGAGTGATAATTTTTCATCGTGTAGTTCATGCTCAGCCGTCTTTGCATGGACTACACGAAGAAGAAGTGGGGGGCTGTAGGGGATGTATAGGGAGTGCATACCCTGAGTCTATGCATAGCGTAGACTCAGAGGCTGCTTGAGCATCAGCTCAGTATAGCGCCGGGATGCACTCCACGTACCCTACGGGCCAGACAGGAGCAATACGGGCTGGCCTAAACAGCTACAGGGTGCTGCCTTGAGGGAAGACCTGGAGCATTGCTAGGGCGATACTGCAGAGTCTATGCATTAGAGGCTATGCCTCCATAGCTCTGCTATTCCCCCCAGCATGCATACCCCGAGTCTGTGACTCGCAGGTCACAGAGCGTCTGGGATGCACTATAGCTCATACCTCTTGCCAGACGAGAGCAATAGAGGCTGGCCCAGGGATCTCTGTGGAACGTGGATCTGGAGCTTAGCCAGGGCGCACTGCAGACGCAGTCCAGAGTCTACAGATGAACACCTTCCTTGTGTAGCTCTGCTAGTCCGCCCTGGCTGCCAGCTGCCAGCTGGGAATAGGCCTCTGGACTAGGTCGCAGATGCCATTGCGGCAGACAATAATGCAGAGCATTGATGCCGCATTCTCCAATAAAGCTGGCCAACTTTTTTTTTCCCTCCTTCTTGATGGGAATCTCTACATCCTAGGGATGCAGGATTTGGGGGGCCATTGTGATGCTATCCTGAGATGAGCATGCTTAATTGTTGCTTCATGGCAGGCACCAACCGTGTGGGGGGCACTGTGATAGGCCTATATTATATTTATGTACTTGCGTTGTACTTACACGCTTGTTACCTTATATTCCGCTTGTCAACTATTACATAATATAATCTTTACTTTGCAATCTACTACGATGTGTAAAGACTAAGATACTTTATGCTGCGAACCACAGCTCTCGGTTGGACCCCCTGCTTGCCTGAGTACGCGTCTAACTGCTCCACGGCCCCGGTGTTGCAGGGGCTCCGACCGCGGGTAACACGGTCCCTCGTCGATGGGACACAACGATGGCGAGCGCTCCCGACGCGCTCGTCCCACAACTCACGACCTCTGCGCCTCAATAGCGCGGGTCACCCTCTTTCCCCACTCCCAAGAAGCCGCCGAAACGACTCGCATCACAGATCGTGTGAGGTTGTGCCGCGGTCCGTCGGCTGTGGTATGCGGTTGTGAGGTCCAAGGCTTTGCCGGTTGGAGTGCTGCACGCTATAGCTTTGTCGCTTGAGGTTCAGGTGTACCGCAGATGCCGACAAGTCGATACGGACTGGCGTTATTTACCAGGAGCCACCTGGGATGTGTTTGTGTCAGCGTAATTTGCTGTTCGGTATCGCCCGTATCGAGTGGTCAAGACGAGAAGTCGAAAGAAACTGCGTTTGTGTAGAGAGCCGGTTACAAACGCATAAAGACTACGTAATGCTTACGAGAGTACAGTATGCTGGAAAGTAAAGAGTGGTAAATAATTACCGCTAACAATAGGCAAGTCAAATCAAGCAACTACCTACTGAATGTGGGCCATTTAGACTCCATTCAGACACCTGTACACGAGTTTGGGCCGTAGATGGACCAGAGTCAGTGAAAATCGTGCGATCATTGCCATCAATTTTGCCAACTTTCATCAATCGGTCGTTTACACACTATGTACAAATCTGTGAACATAGACACCCTCTCTCCATCTAAATCCTCGAAAATATTGCCGAACACTCAGTGGGGTATTTGTAAAAGGTCTGTATGCTCAGATGTGGCATAAGAACAAAACAGGATACAGTCGGATATCTCATAATGCATGAGGTCAAAATGCATAAACCTCATTATGCATCGACTTTTGGTGTCCACCGACTTGGTAGGCTGGGATTTTATGCATTATCCTCATAATGCCTATTGCATAGGGTGAAGAGTGCATTTATGCATTTTGAAATCGCAAAAATCGTACAATTTGGTGAATTTTACCGCTCTCAGGACCAATTTAGACATGTTCCGCACCCTGAATACACAGCTGTGCATTTTTACCCCAAAATTTAGCCAAGTTCCTTGATCTGCTGGTTATTACAGCTGATTTTGACAGGCTCCCGGCAACTTCCAAGTGATTCGGTGTTCGCCGGACTACCATATATAGTATTTTCGTGACAATGTCACGCATGTCACCTAGTGTGACATTATGCAGAAATGCATATTGCTCATAATGCATAGGGTTTGGGGGTCCACGGGCCTTATGCATTATGAGCTATCCGACTGTACTCAAATCTCAAAATCATTTTTGGTGTGTAAAGGAGCGTCAAAATACTGTATGCCTGATCAATTTGTTCCCACTCTTCCTTAAAGCGGCCCATAATTCCTCCTTGCTCTTCGGCAGTGGATCCCTAGCGCGCACCATGGTCTCCAAATGATCCCAAAGATTCTCGATGATGTTCATATCCGGTGAATTTGGTGCCCAAGGAACTCGAGCCACCCCAAAGCATGCTTGGAGTGATGCTTTGAATCATCATTGCGGCCATTGCAAGTGCTATTTTACTCCGATACGATGAACTCCCAGCATCCGATGATGAATCAGAGGAGCGCAGTGAAGATGAAGGTCCCTTGGTTGAGCCGGTTGAGCCATCTGCCACAGAGGCACCTTTGAATGGAAATGAATCAAGTAATTTTTCTACATTTCAGTTAATCGACCTTTAACACTCGACAGGAGGTAATCCACGGCAAAAACGTCCTCGGTCACATGAAGATGAGCACGATTCTGGTTCCCATGGCGCGACCGAATTGTAGGGCCCATCGCTCTATTCGTGATTTATTCTCAGTTCTTTCAGACGTGCACATTGGACATTCTCATGCACCTCCCTCGATCAGTTTTTTCTCAACGTCAACTGGACCTCTTCCTCTGGCTTTTGAAGGTGAACGAGGTTAACGATGTCCCCTCTGTTAAATCAATGCAAACTCTCAATGCTGCGCTGCAAAAAATGTGCGGGGTGGACAGTATTATGTACAACGGGGCACTAGGACACAAATACTATGTTAACAGTCTGCCCCAGATCATTGCACAGGTGCGATAGAAGCTTACCTTTTGGCCAGGAATCACCGATCTGGAATTGCGCAGGAAATGGCAAATCCCAAAGTGCGACCACATCTGTCATTTTATCCCGAGGATAGTGGACCAAAGCTCTCCGAGGCTCGGCAGGGTGAACGTTGGCTGAAAGAGCTCCCAGACAACCAGACCACTCCCATGGTACGCATTGCTGAGCGAGACTATTTCATTCACGAGCCCGCAATGCTCCGAAACGGGGAATGCTGCATCCCGACGCGCTGGTTCACCAAAGCTGGGCAACTTTTTGGCAAGTGCTGGCAATTACAGCCCATTGTCACAGACGCTGGTACTGGATGGCGAGTTTTCATCGCATAAGAGCCGCTCGTAGTCGCGGCTGCCGAGTTTTTGAAGAACTTCCCTGAACTCCGTGCCGATGTGGAGTCGGGTTTCTATCATAAACCGAATCCAGCAAATATTCATAAACCGAATCCAGCAAATATTTTTCGTAAGTCTACAATCTCGTACACATTATATACAATTCTGACAATTCTAGATGTCTATGACGAGGCCACACAAACCACCAGCGAGTGGACTCACACAGATCCCAAGGTTGGGAACCCGTGGCGGGCAAAGGCAGAAGGGTGCCGTGTCATTTGTGGATGTATTGCGATGATACATCTGGGAATGTATCTAAGAAGTGGAATGAGCACAATAGCTTCCTCGTTACACCCGCCGGGCTTCCTCGCGAGGAGTCTCAGAAGGAGTATAACATTCATTTTTTGTCTACGTCGAATATAGCTCCACCCCTTGAAATGCTTGATGGAATTGTGGAGCAGCTCGAGTGCGTTTCTTTCCATCCGGCTTTTATTCGAAACTCAAATGTGCGTTAGCGAGGCGCAGGAGAATGGTATCTGGGCATGGGACTCAGTACTCAACGAGCCAGTCCTCGTTATTCCAGAGGTTTTAGCATTGCTCGGTGACAATCCCATGCAAAGCGAGTTTGCATGTCACATCGGATTGCGCGGTAAATTGTTCTGTCGTGCGTGTTGGGTGAAAGGCAGTGACGCAAATGCGGCGGACTCCGCCGAGACGCCTGCTCCGGCTGATCGTGGTGAAAGTGACGCAGAAAGTGTAGGTGGTAGCAATGAGGGAAGTGTCGCTGGGAGCGGGGATGAATCTGATGCTGCTGGGAAGAAAAAAAAGAGGGCGAAGGGAAAAGGAAAGGTGCAGGAAACTCTGACGCAGATGATTCACAGAGTCACCTCTTTCATGAAGGCTCGTACCTTAATCTCTTCGATATATATATCACAGCTGCTTCATCTGAGATTTTTTAGGTTAACCGTCTCCGAAACAAGACGGAAACCACGGAGAGACTCAAATCTTACTTTGCGGAAGCATCCTTGGTCGATACGAAGACAAAAATACAGAATCAGCGAACAGAGAGTGGGGTCAAAGACACTTATCAGCTCCACTTTCTCGAGAAGATGTTTGAGTCATACAGAGACAAGCGCGGAAGAGCGGCAAAGGAGGCTGCCCTTAGCGCTCGTATCGCATCCCTTCCAAAGAATATAACAAGTCCCGTGTGGCGCATCAGAGGTAGTCGATTCGGATTTTCTTCAATTCTGACGCATCTTAAAAAATTGCCAGGTCTTGACCCGCACCAAGACAGTCCCGTGGAAATCCTTCATGTCATTCTGCTAGGTTTCGTGAAATACCTGTGGCGAGACGTTGTCCAGGTACAGCTCAAAAACAAGGACGCCTTGAAAGAACTTCTGATCACTCGTTTGACTTCTTTCGACGTCTCGGGGCTAGGTATTTCCCCGCTTGCGGGGAAGACACTGGTTCAGTACTCCGGATCACTGACCGGTCGAGATTTTCGCACAATTGCGCAGGTCGCTCCATTTGTTCTTTATGATCTGGTGCCAGCAAATTGCTTGGAGACATGGCAGGCACTTTCAAAGCTGATACCCTTAATTTGGCAACCAGAAATTGTCGATATTGAATCCCATATTGTACGTTGAATCCTCTTTGATTTTTGCTGGTTCGCGATAACCTGTTTTGCAGACACTGTTAACTCGCGAGATTGACAATTTCCTCCTTCACGTAGCTCGTTGGACCAACCGTTGGTTCAACAAGCCCAATTTCATATCATACTACACCTTCCCGCACATATTAGAAGATTTGGCCCCGCGATCTTGTTTGCGACAGAGGCGTTTGAATCATTCAATGCCATAATCCGCGCTAAAAGTGTTCATTCAAACCGACACGCCCCCTCCCGTGACATTGCATTGGCCTTTGCTCAAGGGAACCGTATCCGCCATCTTCTCAGCGGCGGTCTCTTTCTTCTCACCCAACACGTCCCGAAGAATGAAGTCCAAGGCAATGACAGCGCTGGCCTCAAGTTCTCGAAAGATTCTAACGCGTGGAAATCAATCGGTTTGGGGCCCAAACTACTTGTCCAGGCTCCCAATACCGTGACGAGCTATCTCGGGCTTGAAGAGAAACATCCACACTCGCATGGTGAGTTGCTTTACTTGAAAAGTACAAGTAAATTCACGTACAATGTCATGGCAGGGTTGTGTGTTCTTGATAAAGTCCGGGAAAGACCTGTCTCAGAAACGTTAACAGGTCAACATAGCGAAGAGTGGTTGGGCCGGAAGGGCATGTTTCGTACCTGCAAATCTGTTGTTGTGGAAAATGGGGACGTTTGTGTTCCCGGGAACTTCGTTGTTGTCAAGCACCCAGAAAGGATAGGCGAGACATTCGTCGGCCGTGTCGAAGAGATCATTCAGGCCGTGGGCTCCATTCGGGCACATGCTTCTCGCGCCGACGGTATTCTTGTCGAGCGAGTCACCGTTCTTCGCCACAGCTCAAGATATGGTATGCCTCGGATCCTGCTTTCCGGGCATCGCAGTGTTCTTGACGACACAGTGAGTTGCCGAGATTTATGGACTGTCGAGTAATCCTGACCCGGATTTGTTGTCAGGACTTGATGTGCACAGTCAATGTTCAGCATAATTGTCAGGACAATGGCTGTGGTCCCACCGGTTCACGGAGGGTGTTTCAAGAAAGACAACAAACCGAACACACTCGCCCGGAAATTTCCCATGTGCAGAATTTGACTGACCTCGTCCTCAATGTAGCACAGATGCGAGACGCAAAGCATCTTCAACCTTTTCGGCCCAATATTCCTCTACTTGATGCGGAGACCGTAATTCAGCAAAGTGCCGTTAACGAGCTCGCAGCTCGAAGAAGCACTGCTGCTGCTGCTGCGAAGGAAAAAGAGCCACAAAGGAGGGCAGCAGCAGACTCCCCGGCCTCGACGTCGTCGACAGCAGTGGCTAGAGTTGAGCCCAGAGCATTGACTCGTTTACGTTGACTCGGACATCTCATTCACTGTAAATTACTGTAATCCTTTGAATTTAATCCAGGTACTCTGAAAGGCGGTTATTCCTTGAAGTTGAGAAGAGAGGAGTCGAATTTTGAATGGCTGTCTCGAGTGGTGTAGAAAGCAAGTCGAATGAAGAAGAGTGGTGCCCAAAAGCCGCCTCTGCAGTGGTGCGAGGCACGGTTGTCACGTGTCACGTGCCGTGACAAACCGCGCCAAATTTGAGAATTTGGGCTTGCCGGAGCGAAAATGGGGGGTTGTAATTTTGTTCCTTGCAACACATTCTTTGTACAGCATATCACAACGACTCTCTAAACTGAATAGGACGAATACTCTTGCACTATCTCTATTATTTTTAACGAGAAACATCACACCACTCGCAAATGACGGAGTTCGGACAATGACAAGCCCACACAAGGCAAGAAGAGTAGTTGGAAAACATATATTGTGTGTGAGATACTGCGCTCAAAACAAATTTCTACTTAAACTGTGTATCTCCGCAAGTATCCGCTTGTGGTGGTGGTACATGTCTTCCATGTAGTCACAGCGCTTCTTCAAGTTTTGAAGGCGCGTAGAAAGACGAACCCCATCCTTCACTGTCTCCCGCATACGGCATATCACCCACTTTTCAAAGTCTGAAAGCTCTGAGAAAGTGAGGTCTGGCAAAGGCTCGAGCGGAACGTCCTCCTCCTCCTGCTTCACAGTAGTTTCTCCAGCGTCGTCTCCGTTGTCTTCGTGCTTGACCAAAACATCGCAGGCAGTAGAAGGAGGAGGATTGGGAGTGAAGGAAGGCGGAGATATAACCGCCCAATCTGAATGTAGTTAGATTCGAAGACAAATGAAGAGTGGAACATGGGACGACGCACTTATCATCCCATCTTTCCCCAACCAATCCCAGAAACGCATCCGGCTTTCAGCACCGTCACTGTTGCTGTCTGGCTCGCTATCAGCATCGGAAAAGACGTCGTTCTCAATGTCCCGAGGTTGCGTCTCCACATATTGCGAAGGAGTCAGAGGCGGGGAGAGAGGAGAGGGTTTGGTCGTCTTAGGTGAGGGCGATGGAGACCGGTCGTCTGAATTGAATTGCGTGAGTGGCTGGTATAACAGAATAAAGTGTGCATCTCACATTGCCCAAAGAATTGAGTATCCGTTATTTGGCTGGAGAGAGCACCTTGGCCGTTAACGGGTTCCGAAGCAAAGAGCCTGTCGAGATATCAATATTTCGAATTAAGAAACATAACAAAACGAACATGGCAGTCTTCTCTGAGCCGATGTTGGAGGCATGACGGCGGGGCAGAGGTGAGACGGGAGAAAAGCGCTGCGGGGTGCAAAGTTTGTTTGTGTTTGTCTTCATACTGGATGCGACTCCTTTCCTCTGACCGTGTCGGCGCGCCTTTTTATACCACCCCGGAACAATGCTGTGCTGAGTTCCAGCCATAAACAAACGCGTCGACGCGTCCTACACGTGAGGTTCTCAGTATAAATATGGCGAAACAATCCCGACTCACCTTTATACCCTCGCTACACCCAGCATCGCCGCCGCAATAGACGCGCCACAGACTCCGACCACGCAAGCCTCTCCATCGACCTCTCCCGAACACGGCCCTGTTACTCCACTGCCGTTCACGCCCCAGCCACCCCCGACCTCTTCTCCTCCAACTCCACCTACAGGCATTCCAGCGCTATACATCGACAACCTCGCTCGAGAGTTCGGGCTTGGGGACCGGGACCGCATGAAGCTGCGCGGGCTACTACAGGTTCATGAGATTCAAACCTTTCTTTTGTCTATCTTCTCAACTCACCGTCAGGTCTGCGGGAACGCGGGTCTCAGGCCTGGCGAGCTGCTTGCCCAGCTGTACATACTCGCGGTCATCTTGAGTGAGGCAGCCGAGAGACATCGCGCTGCTCAGGACAACACCTTTGGGGGAGACCTCCGTGTGATGGTGCGCGATCTGCAAATACGGCTCGACGACAGCTTTGCTTTGACTTGAAATCAAAAGGTATCACTCACATACCGCACAAAATGGCATGGCTGACCGCTGCTCGTAGACCAATATCCGTGGAATAACTCAAGATGTTATTCACGAAGCGACCCGCACAGTGTTTTCCACAATGCATGCTGATGTCTTGGTGCGAGTTATGTTCTATCACCCTCGACATCTGTTCATTGTGCCTCAATAGGTCATCTTGAAAGAACGAAAGAAACAACTCGACCTCGACAATATTTTTGGCGTCCCCATCCGCGAAAACAAGCTCACCAGCGTGCTCAAGAGGGCATGCTCTAGCGTGCGGAATGCATTCCGTCAGGATGTGCGTGTTCTCAGCGCGCGCTCCTTCAGCCGAGAATAATGCACTAACTGACTTACCAGATTCGCGATAGCATCGACCCTGCCAGTTTCGTGGAGTTAGACAAATTTACTTATGCCTTGGCATCGAAGTACAAGCTCGGCGGCGTAGCGGGCGAGCTTTCCGATTTATTCAGTATCCACGCTGCTGCTGGTCCGTCCGCCGATTCGCTTCGATTTGAGTTTTGCTAAACGGAACTGCGCAGCGACGATTCGCTTTTGATAACCCCGATCTGCTCTGGAACGACGAGGCGGACGGGAAAGACGACACTGAGACGTCGTCCGAGCCTCCGCCAAAGAAGCGCAAGACCGCCACCAAGCAAAGCGGGCGTGTGGCTGCAGGGGCAGACTTCTGGGGCAAAGTGGATGCCCACTTTAAGACTCAGGTTGCAATGCGCGGCCGTAACTTCAAGGATGCGCGATGGAAGCCGTAAGTTTGCATCGAAATTCGTGTAAAGTATTCTTGCTGAAGTGTTGTCAGATATATAGACCGTATTCTTGCGGATGACGCGTCGAAATTTGCAGGGATGGTACCGGGAGCACCTGTACGGGTTTTGTCCCTAGAGGAGCCGTCTGCTTCAACAGGAGCAAGCTTTGGTGGTGGCGGACTTCAGTACGGGGAGACACTGATGGCAGACTTTCAAGTTGGCGCGTCGGCGTTTCCGAGTGGAGCCATGTTCGGGGCTGGGGGAGTGGGTTCTTGGGGAGCATCTTTTAATGGCATGGCTGGACAATAGATAGCAGATGTAGAGGGACCTCAAAATTGCAGATATTGGCGCGATCGATGCTGCACGCTGGCGGAACGTGTGATTGTTTGGCAGTATAGTGTTCACGTGATCGACTATGAGAGTTGGTTGTTCTTGCTCTCTTCCTCCGTCTTCGTCGCTGCGGCCTCGCTCGTTGTCGTCTCGCCTCCCGGGCCTCTCAAGACAGACGTAGAAACATGACGTTCAAGCTCTAGTCTCCTTCAATATCCTCGGACTTTCATGGAATCTCAAAGTTCAAGGCCTCAAGCGATCGCTCAAGTCCCTTCAAGCTCGTTAGATTCGCCTGCTCAAGCAGTCTTCCTATCAAGACCAGTTTCAAGATAAAACTCACTGAGCAAGACCTGAGGCCTGAGGCTTGGAAATACAAGTGTTCTTTCTACAGTCAACTTGAAGATTGCACAACAAACGTCGCCTCAATTGAACGCAAGTGAAAGCTCGCAAGAATACCAAGGACTCAGAAGACAGCGGCGCCCATCCCATCAACCTCTACGGTGTCATGGACCTCCCTCCCAGTCCTCGGGCTTGCTATTGGTCGGCCGCCATCTCGTCTCCGACGATGGATTTCGGACATGGGGTGGATCAGTGGGGCGAGTCGAGCTTACAGGGAGGACAGTGCGGATTATTGGATCCTCGGGTATGTGCTCTCTTAGAGGAGTTTAATCCATGCATTGACACTTTTCTCTCCAGCTCATCGTGGACGCGGCTCTCATCGCCGTCAATTCGTTGTCGAAGTGGTCGCAGTGATCTTATGTTGTGTCTTGCGGCCAATTTGGCTCGAATTATGTATATTTTTGTGTTGTTTGAGTCTCTCGCGTTGTCGTACACTGTAATCTGCCCTAATCTATGCATATTCTCTGAATCTGTATCCTCGAGAACGCCCATGGCAATGGCATACTATATTGAGCATCCCAATACGGAGTAACCACGTGTCGTTGTTTTGCGCACCGCGCAAAACTCAGACATAGCCCCAGGCCAACTTCAATTGTCCCTAGCACAACTCACGGAGGAATAGACCACGCTGGGCCGTCTTAAAATTAACCTCAAGGTAAATATTCTCAACCCCGGCCTTTATTCCTCTGGGTCAACTCCGGCTTAGTAGAGTTTCGTCCCTGTGTACATGTATCAGAATCTGACATTGGAGACTAACACGACATGCAATCCGGGTGCGCCTGAAAGTGACATGTACGAAGCATGGACCAGTATGTAGCGGTTCATTGGTTGTATATGGTTTCGAGCGGAATCACCAGTAGAGGCTGCCCGACAACGTGGTGAAGATGTCCGCGTTCGTGCAACAAATGGTCAATGTTATTTAGGGTAGCAACCTGAAAAGATGTGAGCCTAATTTACGGTGGATGGTGGAATCTTCGCACCCGTTCCTCCAGTGGTGCATGGCTCAGAAGCACATTTTCCCTCAAGTGGGCCAAAGTCTCCGAATCCGGGTGTTGGCCGTTCTGAGGGCCATGCTGGGTCATGTTTTGAACCCAGCGCAACGGCACAGTCTCATTGGTGGTTCCGCGACTACTCTCCCTTGGAGAAACAAGGACAGGACTACCCGAGTCAGAGGAGTCGCCATATGCCGACCCACTATCATCCGCAGATGCGGGAGATGATATTTGAGCTGGACTACTTCCGGGCAACTGATACGTTTTCTAGGAAGAGTCAACCCAGAAGAAGCAAAAAAAGCCAATATAAAACCTTGGACTTCGCTGCTCGACGTGCGCCTCGTCCAGAAGGCGCTGCCCTGGTAACTTTGAGGTTCACTCGCTGGTCGGTCAATTTTTGCAAGGTGTCTGCCCAGGAATCCGCATGATCTTCTGTTAAATCCTCCAAGCTTCCTCGTTCCGTTGCCCAAACCTTCGCAAAAGGAAAGGACAGTGCCCCCCCATCACTTTGACGCGAGGGTTGCGCTTCTTGCTCGGTGTTCCAGATCAGCTTGTCGATGTCCGCGTCACTGTCTATGAGGATGTAAGTTGGTGTCCGAGCTCCCAACAGGAGGAATCACAAGCGACGTCACGCGCGCCGACATTTGGCTCAAACAAAGCTTGTGCCCCATAAGTCAATATGGATGCAATGTCGTCAATTGTCTCTTCCTCGTGGTCCATCGTCTGGACGATGAGATGATCCAAGACAAGTTTCTTTTTGCCAAGTTGGATGATCCGCTCTGAATGAAATTTTTAGTGTTAGGATGCATTGGGTTGGACATAAAACACCTTCAGCCGAGTCTTTAACCTGAGGGCGGAAAGTTCAGATGTGAATCGAAGTCAGAAAAATTTATATATATACCATAAGTTTGAAAACTAGGCAGGTATTCTTCTGGCCAAATCGGTACGCGCGAGCCACAGCCTGGATGTGTCAGCAAGAAAAGAAAAGAAAAAAGCAGTGCTGCGACATGCCTGCAAATCCTATCGCAAGGTCATTAGCCGCCGCGGGAGAGCCTCACAAGAATCACACCTGGTGTGGATTGAAATCCGGATCGTATATGATGACTGTATCAGCCGAGGAAAGATTGATACCAACGCCCTGCCACCAATGCTTAAAAGACAGACAAGGGTGAATCAAGTAAGAATTGTTTACCCCAGCCCGAGTGGTCAGCAAGAAGATGAACGTATCTGAGCCTTCCCTGTTGAATTCGTCTATGTCTTTTTGACGATCCTTCCCTTTGGTGTTTCCGTCCTTGTATTGGCACATCAGGAACCAATAAACTATCGAATAAAAGCGTACCAGTCGGAGGAACCGATGACCTTCCCCCGTAAGAAAATCCTCGATGACGTTCAGCGCTAAGATGAACTTGCGATACACGGATTAATATGGGGAGTGATCATGTGAATATAAACCGACCTGGCTGAAAAGCAGCACTCGACGACCCCTCGCTTTCAGCTTGGGGAGTAACTTCCTTAAAAATCGTAGTTTTGCACTAGCATCTACCATCTTTTCATGCTCTTCCTGTTCGTGTAGCCCATCGGGTTCGATACTTTCATCGTAAATATAGGGGTGCTGCAAGCACTTGCGTAAGTGCATCAGAACGTTGTGCAGTTTGCCTCGCGCGGCCACGCCGGCGGCCGAAGGTTCAGCAAGGTTGCTCATGACATCAACATTGTGACCTGCAAGACCTGAGCGCTGTTAGGTGTAGAATAAAATGAACGAACGTACTTAAGATGGACCGGTACATTTCCTTCTGCAGAGCCGTCATTGATAGCGGAATGATGACTTCATTCTGAAGCACTTGAGTGGCAGTGCATGAGACTAAGTGATGTGGTATTTGCCTTGGGAGGTAGTTCCAAAACTTGACTTTTTATTCGACGCAGAAAATATGGGCGCAATTGGCTGTGAAGCTGCTTGATTAGATCCTCAGTAAGGATTTCATGCTGTTGAGCAAGACTCTGCTGGTCGTTCCATACAAGAGGGTCAAGGAAATTGAGGAGGTTGAACAATTCCCTGATATTGTTATTCAGTGGGGTCTGTGTTGTCAGGCTAAATGATAATCGTTGGTACGAGATAAGGTGGCGTTTCTTACCCCGGTCATGATAATACGGTGCAGAGTGTTCAATTCATTCAACTTCCTGAAGAGAAGGCTCGCATCACTTTTGACTGAAAGGTAGACACGTCAGTCTGACGTCAGGTGTCGTGACAAAGCTCACGTCTCTGACCCTCGTCCACAATGAGGACCTTGAAAGCGCGTCAGTCAGCTGGAGTGGGCCAAGGCACTGGAGCCTACCTCCCATCTAGGCTGGCCCTTGAAAACAGCGGTGAAGTCCTTCCCATACAAAGTCTCATACGTCGTGACGAGAACATGGAATTTAGCACTCGTGAAACCAGGCCTCTTCGAAGCATGGCTTAGTTCGTACTTCTTGATCAACTCTCGGGACTTTGCGTCGCCGTAGAATGCCACAACACGGAGTTTGGGGGCCCATCGCTCCAACTCGCGAACCCAATTATTTATGGTAGAGTTTGGAACGACGACGAGCGCAGGCTGTGCTTTGAAGTCCCCCACGACCTTTCCTAAGAAAGCTGCAATTTGGACTGTCTTACCCTGGAAAGAATGATTAGTCAGGGAGTTTACTCAGAAGTGATATTCTGACGAGCCCCATCTCGTCAGCGAGAATGGACGGTTGCCGATTCCACCAATTATCACACAACCAATTGAAACCATCCACCTAGAACTCCATAAGACGCAGAACGGAATAACTTTGGAACCTCACCTGAAAATCAAGCAGTTGAAACACTGGATCCTGTCCAAGATCAAGTTGCGCAGATTGCTCGATCCTTAACTTATGATATCCATTTGCCACTCGGTGGTGTTCAGCAGGCGTGCCTTCTGCGGGAATCAGAACTGCGCGAGAAGTAACAAATCTGCACAAGCCCTTCTCAAATGAAGAGTAGTAACTGGGGTCCCGATCAGAGGGCGGAGAGTCCCAAGTTGCTAATATGCGGTAAGAATGATAGGAGGAAAGATACAGTACACACCTTCTTCGTAGGGTAAATCATCCCACTTGACGAAAACCCAGGCAACATCGGCGGCATCGCCCACGGAAAAAGTTCGGCCATGCTGCCCCTCCCACTCAGCCAGAGACAAGGTGGCGCTTGGTTGAGCCCCATCATCCCGTGCAGCGGTGCCTTCTTGAGCAGCAGCAGCCTCGTCCACCCACAGAAGGAGATCTAGGATACGTTCGATAGTTTTCCATGCTGCTGGGATTCTTCGCTTCGCATCAGGCATCGGAGCTGGAACCATTCTGGGGACCCCATCAAAATCACTTGACTGGGAGACGATGTGCGGCGCAGGATGCTCTGGCTCCTCTAGCAAGCCCCCAGGAGAGTCGCCAGCAAGAAAGTTCTTCAACTTCACTGGATTGATGCAGGCGAGCCACATATGGGGAACCCACTGCGCGCGCCCATACCCTCTCCCCACCCACTTGACTAAGTACTCCCTTAGTACGCAAAGGTTCCTAGAGTTGTTCGAAGAGTGAGCAGCAGGTTGCAGTAGTGGCCGCCACGCAAGTATCTTGTCGAGATCCCAATGGAAAAAGGAACAATCTGTGCACTGCCAGTGTTCTGCGTAATGGGCAATAATATGTGCAATGTCTGTTCCGCCAGGGGGCGGCGGCAAATGCTCATAGTGAGCCGGTCTTTTGCAGCGAAAGCACCTGAAAATTGTCGCCACGAAGTCGCTTCTAATCGATTGTGGCGATGCATCTGTCATGAGCACATCTTCACCCTGAGCGGTATCAGGAGGCTGGGCGGCGTCCAAACACTCCATACAAAGGCCTCCCTTCCGACAATAGTCTAATAAAACACCATCAATCCCGGCATTATTATCCGCCGTACCACTGACTGCAAACAAACCATGTGGTCTGTGATGCTTCAAGACCCAGACGTTTCTTAGGCGCATTGACGTTGGATTGTAGCGCAGAATCTTTCCAGACTGCGCGATCGAATTCCAAAGCCAACTTCAAAATCTCCTCTCGCTGGGTTTTGGTCAAACAGTCCCAATGAGTCGCGACAGGACATTTGAGACTGTCATTTCAGCTGAGAGACTAGACATGATAGGAAGGAGGACGGGACAAACCATCGCACCCATCCACCTTGTTCACCCTCATCCTCAAACTCCGATGAACCGTGGTCCTGTTGGTGTGTGGGAAGCCGATGGCATTTTTCGCAGAAATCCCGGTGGGGCCCTATGGCGCCGGTTTCCAAGTCCTGGGGCCCAGCTATGTTGACGAAAAAACCTGGACGGAACCGAGTATGGTCTAGTTCTGCGAGGGCCGTTAGGTCGCCAAAAGAGGGCACTTCTGCGGAGAGTTTATAGGCCCGTTTCGTGTCGATATCCATCTTGGGCAACTCCAGAACGAAAGAGTGTGGGACGGCCATGAAGAATGGAAAGAAAGACACGTGGACTGTCACGTGGTGCGGCCTCGAAGTGTGCTCGTGTTTGGCCAGAATACATCAAGCAAACTTGACATAGTTACTGATCAAAACGTAAATATAAGCAGATAAAGAGACTTACTTTGGGGGCGTACTTAGTAACTTACGGTGTTGGCAATTGTGAGACCCGGACACGGCTTCGTTGATGTTGTCGAACGGCCGACCCTTGCCCTTTTGATTTGATTTGATTTGATTTGAAGTTCTAATATATGCTGTACCTGGCTACGGAAGAGCTATGCAGCAGTACGGTAAGGGTCGGCGGGGATTTCATATAGTAGGTAGTTTGGAAACGGTAATATAGACTATAACGAGAGAGGAAAAGAAGGTTAAGTATCGCGCAAGGGAATGAAAGTTTGAGGAGTAACAGTATCAAATATTTGAGATGGAACGGGAAGGAAGGGGAAGAGGGAGACATAGGGTGGGTATGAATCAAGGATGAAGAATACAGAAGAATAAAAGAGAGCGGAGAGGATTAACGAGGGGATTGTATGTACGGGAGAGGGTGGACCGACGACTTATCTAAAGCCTGGTGAAGGTCCTTCATGCGCTCCGCCAGAGTTACCGCCAACTCTTTCCGACGCGGGCAGGTATACGAATCCGCGCGGTGCTTTCCACCACAATTGAGGCATTCCACAGGGCCAGAACATTGGGAGGTGTCGCCGTGAGGATGGTCCGCCGAGGGCTTCGCACATATGCCGCAAGATGGCTTCTTGACGTTGCATCGAGCCTTGGTGTGTCCGTATTTGTGACATCCCCAGCACTGGGAGATGCGAAGATGCGGGAAGCCACGAGCGACAGTGGGACTAGTGGAACACAGGATGATGCGGCCGCGTGAGAGCGCAAGATCGACCTTTTCGCGTGACTGGAGAAGGAAATATACAGAACCGGCACGTTTTGGCTTACGCCCGCTGGCCACGATGGCGGCTGTCTGCGATTCGGAAGGCGGGCGATTGACCCAAGTTGGGAGACCGGTGACTGGGCCCAAATCTGGATTCCGGATCTCAAACTCGCGCTTCAACTCTCCCATGTCTGCAACCTCATCAAACGGCACTCCGTTCACCTGAAGGTGGCCATGTAATGCTACCGGCGCAACGCGGCCGCCAGGCAAGATCGCAGGACCCCAGCGAGACCACTCCTTGCTGAGTATGTCAGTAGCCGACGCAGATCCAGGTACAAGAAAGATGCTGGTGCTGCTTTGCTTCTTCGCGAAGAGTAGGCTAGGGAGGGACAAGGAAGCGAGGTGTTTATTGACAGTGGCGATGATCTCCGGGTAAGGCGCATTGAAGAGGGGTGGGACGTCACCATCAAAGCGAACGAGAATACGCTCATCGCTTGGCGCAGGTAGCGGAGGTGGCTTTGGTTTGGGAACAGGGGGAGTGGCGGGCTTCACGGCAGCAGCGGCCACCGCGGCGTACGAAAGAGCTTTCTCCGCTTTGAACGAAGCGACTTCCTTCGAGAGCGATGCAATGGCTTTGTTCTGAGCCTCGGATTTCGCGGAGAGCTCCTTGAGGGATGGCGTAACTGCCTGGAGGAGGAGAGCGCTAAAGGAGGCGGTGGATTCCGACTCGCGCACAATGGTCACGTGGTTGGCGAGTCGTTGCTGTATCGCGCTGAGGATCTTCCAGAACTCTTGAGTGATAGCGCTAGAGGTCTGGAGCTATTTCAAGATATCGCCAAAGACCTCTGCCAATGCGTCGAAAGAATCTGCGTCATCAATACGGTCCCGGGAAGTCAACAAGAACTCCGTCTTAGCTCGCGAAGCCTCCACTTGTAACTGCTTCGATTGGGTCGACCTTTCAGCACGCACTGTAGGAGCTGGCTTTGTCAATGCAATGGATTGGTTGACTGGAGAGCTTGGGGAGGGAGGGAGAATCGGCGAGGTAGCGGGAACGGTAACGGCAACTGTAACAGATGATGACGTGGCAGCGACGGCGGCGGGGCCTTCCGCGGTGATAGTGGCGGTCTGGGCAGTCCTTGTCTGCTTGCGAGTGGCTGGGCGAGGTCCAGGGTCGGTGGAGATGGCGGCTAGGAACTTTGACTTTTCTTTGGATTTGGCGGACATGATGGTGGGAGGTGAAAGTCAGCCCTTGTTCTTGCATTTCTCGGCGTGCTGCATGCAGGACCGGGACGGCCAGCAGAAAGTGAATGCTTCACCTGAAGCAAATCTGTGGTGGATGAAACACGACTTTGGGATAGTCTTTCTCTACTTCTTCTTCAAACGGGCCTGTTTCTTGGGAGGGGTTGAGGTCACCCCGTTTTTAGGCCTCGAGGTCTTTGCGCGTCATAACCCCTCTTTCGAGGAGAACTCTTAGCGTTTTGAGGCCGTTTGAAGCAGCTTTTAGCCCAAGTTTGGAAGGGATGCGGCTGGATGTGGGTACATATTCGTACACATCCTACACTATCACGAGCGATATTGCCATCTTACATTGCTAGCCATGGACGACCTGGACTCGCTCCGAGATATCGTCGTGTCATTGTCCGCTCTTACCAGACGGGTGCTGTAGTAGGAGATCCCGAGATTGCTTTACATCTTTGCGCGTGGGCCTGGTTGAATGTTCATCAATCAATTCCTTTGTGCCATTGAACTTTCCGATGCGAGCTCAAATCGGGAGCAATTCCATCCAACTAAAGTGCGAACTTTGACTTTATTTTTCAGGTACTTTCATGGTACTTTGACAGGTTTTTTGATGAGCGTCCATTCAATTTTTCTAGGTGTAGGGAAAATCCGATTTTTTTATTTTATTTTATCGGGCGATCTACAAGACATGATATCCAAATGAGTGTCCTAGATGGTAGGGAATTATGGATACACAAAAGAGCGAGGATAAGACAATTTATTGCTAACTACAACAGAGTATTTATACTAAGTGAAAAGTATCTTGGAAGTATAACGATGCACCAGGGTGCAGCAGTGAAATCTGACTAGAAAAGAGTAGAGACAAATCTGTCCTCCAAACCAATACAAATCCAACTACCAAGAACTCCAAATGCCGTGTGTGTGTGTTCGGGGAGGTGGGTCCGGCGTATCGCCGTTAATATCAGTGAACGACTTAGACAATTCTGCCAGTGCAAAGTGCAAATAATCCAAAATCCAATTTATTTGGGGTAATCCTGACTACTAACTGCTACACAACCCAGATTGGACTTAAGCCGGTGCTTGACCTCGCAGTGGGAGTCCAACAGAGGAATAAACAGAGGACTTCAGCCTAATCCACAGCTCAGCCACAAAGGACCTCAGGCCGCCACAGCTCGGTCGTGTAAATCCAAAGTGATGTAACCCACACTGAATCCAAATGCCTCACTAGTCTTATGTTTACCGCGCCCCTCGAACCGTGTCAGAATCTTATTAGCTAATATTATATAAGCCGGAGATCGCCGGTACCTCATTTGTCCCTTCCCCCGCTCTATTTTGATGCTAATTCAAGCTCTCAGATACTATATACCATGCTCTGACTATCTCTGCCTTGTTTCCCAAATTTTCACAGTGGTTTGAGTTCAAGTTGAAAACATTTGTGGATCTCGGCCGAAACTCCCGAATCGCACGTGATGAAGACGCGTCAACGTTTTCTGTAGCGCGCCGTCTGATTTTAGGAGATCTGAGGAGACGGAAATGTAGCTTGACTGATTCTATTTACCCTACTCCAAATTTGTGATGGCAAAAAATTAGTTTCCATTGAGATATACGCGCCGTGAAATCTGCTTATATAAGATTAGCTAATAAGAACCTAACGCGGTTGCAGGGGCGCGGTAACCAACAGACTCTATATAGCGAGGGCACCGAGCTGGATTATATAGAGCGTCTGTCTACGAGAGACTAATGCCTCACAGAATCCACAGCTCAGCCGTTACTCGAGTAAACGACCTCAGGATCTCACAGCTACAGCAATTTGGAGACAGTTAGAAAACTCAAGACCTCAGAGTACCCAACACTGCAGGGATTTATCTCACAGCTCAGTCAAGAGATTCTAGTCAAAAGCGTGCCGATAAGGGGGAACAAGTTGCAGGTGCTTATCATCCTTCCCAATTATCTTCCAAAAATGGCGCTCATGAAAGATTGGTAGTCAAACGAATACGCAAGACCAAGGATTTTTCGGGAAGCAGTGTGAGTGTTAGTATGCCAGAACCTGTCAATGTCCTAAGTAGATATGAAGCGTCAGGCTGTTCTCGAAGGAAAGTCTACGGCCGAGCAGCGGATATGTGGGCACTTGGATGCGTCCTCTACATTATGTTATCAGGTTGCCAGCCATTTCAGGGCGATGATCTCGCGTCTCTCGAAGCGAGCATCAAACGAGGGTGTGATTTGTCAAGCACATGGTGGGATGACATCACGGAGTCCGGTATGTTGAAGAACCTGGTGGTAGAAGGGATGGCGACATTGATACTTGCCAGCCAAAGACCTCGTCAGATATCTGCTTTGCAAGAGTGAAACTAACAGATACACTGCTACCCAGCTCCTCTGCCATCCATGGGTCTTGAGAGCGCGAGTTTGAAATCAGTCGGACAATATCCAGGCAGAGGTATTTTCATTTTGATCTGATGATTGTGTTAGGATGATGTGCCTTCTATAGAGGGGGGGGGGGGGCCGTCAGGGATACTTACTATTCTCATAGACCATATAGACCAACGAGAAAGGTCTTCGACTAGAGCTCATTGGCAAACCGTGAAAAGTGAGATTTACCCTACCCAAACGTCAATCACTTCTCATCTGTGGAGCGAAAGTTTTTACCAGTGGTGTTGCTCGTAACAGAGAACGCACTAGCATCTATCACTTGTGGAGCTTTCAGTTTTCAATTGATGCTCAACTTTTCACTGGTAAATCTACTTTTACCGGTTGCCAATAAGCTCTACTGTATGGTAATAAAATCATCTTCCAAAATAGCGAAGTTCAGATCAGCCAACTTTTCCCACGATGGCAATCCGTTAGTTGTAAAGTAAGGTTTCGAATTATTGCCCGGATTCAATCTTTTTCACGCACATAGACTCCATGCATGTGGAGAGACAACGTTAATCTATCTGTAGTCGTTAATCTATCTAGACATTGAGGAATCGATTTTTTTCCGAAACGAGGTCACCGCCACCTTGATTGAGTAATTCAATCAAGTGGTAACCCTCGCCTGTCCCCAATTCATCACAGGAACCAGAATCGACGGTTGCCGGTCCAAGTTTCATGTGCTCTCAACCCTCGCACCCTGCCGACTAGGTACGAAAACAAAAGTAGGGCCTAGTGCGCCAGTCTGCATCAGCTTGATCATCTGTGTGATACCCTTATTTTCGCAATGCCACTCTCCGCAGCTCTTCTCCCAGCAAATACTGTCTGTGCGAATGTTAAGTGCTGGAGGAGATTTCGGCAAGAAATTTGGCGTCAACACATACTAAGGATGACTGAAGAAATGGTTTTACAAACGTCTTGCCATAGCGTGAGCGCTTGCCTGTCGTAATGAAGCCTGAACTCCGTGTTGTAGTCTATCGCGGAAAACTCCAGGAGGCGAAGTGCAGTGAATCTTCGAAGGTGGCTCGCTATTTCGGTTGCCTCCCCCTATTTTAACAAAGAGTCATACGCGATCTTGGTAAAAAAAATATAAACTAGTTTACCGTTGAGAGACCAGCACTCTTTGCAACAGAGCTCCGAAGTCGAAGCACCCTCACGTGTGGTAGATGTCTGGACACTTCTGCTAAAATGTCCTCCGCCCTTGGAGTATGGCTGACCGTGAGGATGACAATCACTTCCAGACCCCTCGCTTTCTTCAATCGTGCCAAACAGCAATCAGGGTCTGTGGCATCTGTATATCACATGAGTAAAACGGAGGTGAGGGATACAGATAGAGGCGCATCAAACATAGAAAGGCCCCAGCTGGGACCTTCGTATACACGCAAAGAAGGCAATGATGGTCGTTCTGGAAAATCTATGGGACTGTGACACTCCGATGCAAACGTAAGAGTGTCGATTGTAGAATGCTTGTCAAGGAAGGAGAGGAATTCGAATGCCGTTGCCGGCTGTACGATGTAGCGAAAGGTGAGTAGGTCGGAAAAGATTCCCTCTCGCAACAGCTTGTGGAGCTGAACTGGTTTGGCCAGATATAGAAGCAGATGTCTTAAATTGATCATTTTCGTTACGGTCGAGGTAAGGGGGCCAATTAGGGCCTCTCCTCTGCGTGTTATCAGCATCACACCCGATATGATGTTGAAAATTGAGCATACAGTCTGAGATTTTGGTTCAAGCCAAACTTGCGCACAAGAGACAGCAAAGGAATAAATTTTCGCTTCGCTCCTCCTCTCACAAAGAGCTTAAGCTGCTTCACGGTGTCTATGAGCACCTCGCGATACAGAAACCGCCTTGCTATGTTGCGCATAAGATGAGAGGTCAGGCAGAGTGACAGAAGATCCGATTGCGCGGCATGGGCAACCACTGAGAACAGAACCTCGTTGGGTAGCCACGCAATAATAGATTTCGATCTTTTAGCACTTCGAGTGATGACCATGAGGCATGCTTGACACTGAAAATGCCTATTTGAATACACTCGGGCCCGGCAATGGCGCTTTATGAGTTGATTGGTGAACTCCGTGCCCCTCGGAATCAATATTCTGGTGCGGATGAAATCCCGCCAAGACTCAAAACTTAGATTGACAGTAATGCTGAATCATGGAATAGCAATGCGTACATATGGCACACCTTCAAATTCCGATTAAACCTTGGAAGGAAATAAAAATCCCAACGCACCAAGGGTACAGTGGCGATGGAAAGATCTGCACGCGGAGTTTCTCTCGCAATTCTTGGCCAAATGACTCCAAATAAAGTGCTAACATTAGAATTGACAATTTCCAAGATTTCTGAGATACAAAAAAGTCATACCTTGCCTAACGGCATGGTGTGGAATGAATTTATTTGTGATTATCCGGAAAATCAAGTCCGTGGGAAGAGACACAATGCAATAATGTTCAATACTGGCTAAATATAACTGAAAAAGCCTCTGTATTCATCACTTGCTCCAAGCAATTTGGTGGAGATTTGAGCTGAGGAGATCCGGACAAAGTTGGGTATTTTTGCAATTTTTGGTAGTCTCTTATAAACAGACAATATAAACAAAAAGGTCCTCGTGCCTGCGGTTGTTATATATTAAATTTTTGGCCCTTTTCTCAAGGAATGCACCAAAAATTGCCAACTTGTCACAAGGGTTCCGCGACATCCCGAAACGAGATTCCGTTGACCTGAAGGCGGGAGTGGAGAGCAGCCGGAGCCATACGAGCGCCAGGAAGGAAGTGAGCCCATTTCTTAGTGAGAACCTGAGTAGCAGGAGCCGACGCAGGAACGAGAAAGATGCTAGTAGCATTCTGCTTTTGAGGGTAGAGGATGGAGGGAGAGACACGGCGGCAAGGTGCTTGTTGATGGTGGCAACAATTTCTGAGTAGGAATGCCAAAGATAGGCGGAACATCGCCGTCGAAACGAATGAGGATGCGCTCGTCACTAGGGGAGGGAAGCGGGGGCGGCTTGGGGAAAACCCCCGAATTAATATTCGGTTACTTTTGGTAACTGCGAGTATGTGGTTTTCTCACCAAACGGGACACTTTTCAAAAATCTCGGAGGAGAATTTGGCCAGCACAGCCACATGATAGTGATCTCGGCACGCTTCGGCAGCTCGCTTGAGGGTGGGACCTGCGGCGTGATTGGTGACAGGACCTCCCTTGCAGTTTGGAAGGTGCTTTTCAAAGCGAAAACCAAAATTTCAGAGCCGAAACAGCGAGAATGGCTTCTGAGTCTGTCGCAGGGGTTAGCCCTTCTGCAGGCCGGAAAGAGCATGATTTTTTTTTTTTTTTGCCCGACTGGGGATTTGACGATTATGTAATAAGCGTTACATGATGTGCTTAAGTAAGGTGCGGGGATCCCACGCTCTCTGGGCCCGAATTTGCAGTTTTCGAATCTTTTTCCCTGTTTTGCCTTTTATCTTTACAATGAGGCTGGTGGAATACTCTACTGACATCTCGCACCTCAAATCTACCCAAAACCTGCTCAGATGGCCAAGAGCGGTCAAAAATCCCCCCGTCCAAGACTGTCCAAGACTTATTGCCATAACGAGTAGTGAGTAAGCAGCATCATGGTGCGAACTTCTTTTGGCATGATCACTCACGGCAAGGATTACCAAGATAGGGGTACCTCCGATCAAGTAACTACGAAACACAGTCAACTACAAGGTCAACTAATCATATTTTACCTTCACCACCATGCCCTCCAAAAGACAAAGAGCACCGGAAGCGGAGGCCTCCTCAAAAAACAGCGCAACAATGCCGATAGCCTGAGCATTAACATCACGCCCAGGCTGATACCAATGGCGAAGTTTCTAAATGCCCCGTACAATGTTGTCGGAGATGCCCCGCCGTGCCATCGAGTTCGGCCACCACCTCAAACTGCCCGCCACTATTTCAATCCCAAGGAAGTCATTCTGGACCAACCTCTGACAGTGCCGTGTTGACGGAGTGTCATACACAGTGAGAAGAATCATTCGCGCTCTTTTTTCTCGGGACGGGATATTTATCTGGACCGCTTTGTAGGCCGGAGATGTGGTTTCAGTAGCCGCTGGCGAAGATGATAGTATCCCTAAGCGCAGAAGAGGGCAAAATGCCCCCAAAAAGTTAGCTAAAGACAAAGACTGGCAAGTCGGTTGGAGTAGTAGCTCGCAAGCTGTCTAATGGAGGGCTAGGTTCTGTCAAATCGCATATTTCACTCACAACAGTGAACTGGCATCGAACTCTCCAGGACGGCCCAAAACGGCACATGTCCAATGGTTTGAAAAAGGCACATACGTCCTTGAACTCGGGCATATCACATGCTAATTTTGCGCTAGCTACGTCAACTGCACTAGCGGAGGCCGCCAGGGAGGACGAGCTCTGCTTTCTTTCTTCTTGTGATGAAATTCCAGTGGGATCCATCATAGGAAAGCACGCAGTCCAGTTTCTAAGCCCAGATCAAGAGCCTGGCTCTGAGTGTGATGGACGCTTTTCTTGCAGGTGCGAAACAAGCAGCCAGGAAAGAACATGTTTCCTTAATATTTCAGATTAACATATGAAGGCGCTTTCACATTCACGGATCAATTCAGCATTCAAAGACGCCGTGAACCAACCGTGAACTGTTGAATGAAGCTCCGTCTCACAAGCTGTGCCCTTGCTGCGCACTCAAATCAAAACTTGAGGCTATGAATACTCCCAATTTTGATGTGCCGGATAGTGCGCTCTATCAAGGATGTCGTTATCACCTATGGGACTTCGTATACATGGAGAGAAGTCTCGGTAACTGCGTTTTGATCCCGAAGGTTGCTTTAAATTGAATCAAATTATTGGCATCACTCCCCAACGACAACAGCTTCGCATTCGTCGATTTCATCGCCACCCCGATGACCCGGTTCGACTTCTACTTGGATTGCCCTAGTCGTTACATAATTCCAATGCTTGTTTCACAGAGGCGGCTTTGTCGCAGCTCCCAGCTCGAGGCGTCCTTTTCGGCCCAAATTCCGTCATTTCGGCGTCAAAATTTCTTCCGTTGCAGCGGTTTTCGTCAGGATTCAGACCAGCCTTTCGGGTCGAAAAGTCAGGATTTTGAACAGCCCAAATCGTAAAAATTTCCGATTTTCGTCAGGATTTTCATCAGGCCTTTGGGGGTACTATCATTGCCCCTCCTTAAGCTCGTGCGAGTTACAGCCGTTTCGTAAAAAGAATACGGGTTTCGTCATTTCTTCCTCTTTGATTTTTTGTCTACACTTGTTGACGATTCTGTCAAAAACTCCACAAATTGTTGCCTCAGAAGGAAGGTGCCGTAAGGAACACAATTGGGTCAAACCAGCTTGGACGATTGCTAGGGTTTATATGAAGATTGCAATGTGACACAGATAAACCTCAGGCTGAGATAATAGACAAATGCTCTATGGTACCCACAGGACTTTCCCGGAAATATACGGAGGCCGGGCGAGCGAGAAATCAGATTCCGCAAACAGACTCACGGTCAAGCAAGTGTCAACAAAGAATTGAGGAGCAACAAATGCCGAAACCAGTATTCTGTAATGGAAGTCAGATAGAGTCAGATCCAGAAGATCGGACGCGTGATTCTGACAGATCGGCAATCACTTTTCTTTCTCTCTCTTGACTTTTCCCAAACTTTTCCTGCCCCATGTCAGCTCCAAAGCCTCCCTTCCCAATTCACACTTTGGAGTGGACTTGTACTCTTTACTCCTGGGTGTTTTGGATGATGAGTAAGCGCCAGTTCTTGCAAAAGGTCTTGACTGAAAACGTGATACGTATACTATGCAGCTTTCCTCCGTTGCTTGTTGACATTCAAAACGGCAACTTATGTATGACACGGTGTCGATTTTACCTCATCGTTTTGTGCTGCATTGTTGACTCCAAACATAAAGAAGCTCTGAAATTTGGGACATCAAGAAACCCTTAATCCACCCAGGTTTGCTCCAGAGTCTTGCCGACCCTCAGGATGACTATACTCGGTGCGTCGCATATCAAGGCGGTAATGGAGAGCTCAACTATTTGAAAAAGGTATATGGCCCGAGCATTGATCTGTACTTGTTCTCCACAGGGTGGTGAATGATTCAAGTAAAACACCATTGAGTACTTGGCCGGGAGGATGAGGGGTGAGTCTTGGGTGAGCGGGAGACAGAGATGGATATACTACATAGATATGGAGCTCTCTGAAAAGGCGACTGGAAGCCCTCGTTATGATTTGCATTGCAGTGAGATGCGTTTTTGCTATACTGGGCGTCCAGGACTTGAGAAAAGATCGCCGACAACACCTTCCATAAATGGAAGATCAAAGTTGTCGACTTTGGGTGTCCGGTACTGTACAATACAAGACTTTGTTCAATCTGCAAAATAACCGTAGATGTCGAGATCTCTCTTGGCAACAACCACCACACACACACTTTTGATAATCACATTGAGACGCTGATTGTTTAAACAAACTTAGTATAGATTCATGTATCGTCGAGCTACTACAGCGGCCCCTATAATCTAGGATCATTCTATTTGGGAGCCCCAAACTCCTGGGGCTTCTTTGGGAGCCCCAAGTTTTGAGCGGGGTTCCCAAATAAGAGTCACAATTTCAGAACATTGAGAACAATGATGTTGCGCTGCCGAAGACGTGCCGCTGCACCTCAGAGACCACTCGATGAAATGATGGGGCGGAAGTTTGGGATCAGGAAGAGCGCCTGACAGCCTGCTAGCAAGTTGAATAATAAATCCAGGTTCAAGGATTTCAAGCTTGTGAATGCAGGGAAAACGGTGCCGGTCATTCTGGAGAGCGGGATTGCCGGCACATATTATTGATTTTTGTTTGTACAACTGACAACTGTGCCGTGGCATTCAGAGTAAAAAATTGTCAAGTCAAAGATGAAGTGTCCTAGAACGAATACTCTTCACGCTCTTGTTGCGAAAAATTTGGTTGGGAACTTAGGTAAATTCGGCACGAATCGATTAGCCTGTGTGGAATTCTGAGAAGAAGAAGGAGCGAAAGTAGTCAAATTTCAAAGCAGGTATAGAACACATCCTTCTGGGCTTTTCAGTCCTGAATCTTGACACTGGCTCAATAAAAGCTGCACTTCGAAGTTCAACATATATTGCTGGTGACCCCAAACGCGGCCAATTTGATGGCCGTGGTTGCCGCACCCGGAGAATCCACTCAACAAGCCTCCGAATGGCTCACATAAGGTGATAGCTAGGTTTTTACACTGGCTGGTAAAAGTGACTCCAACTCATTCTTGAGCCCAGCGGACTCATCCTCAGGCCAAACATAAGAGGTCATTTTTTTTTTTTTCAATCCCTCCCTAGCCGGTGTGCCGGCTTCTCCGGCCCGCACCCCCTTGGCTTTTCGCGTCCTTTTTATGCGTCCGTTGGGCCAGGGCGAGCCTGATCCCACGAGCGGCAGGGAGAAGGTACAAAATCCGGAGCAGCTCCACTCCCCCACAGCAATATAAACCAACATCACTTGCTAATAAGCTCTAATCTGGATGAAATTTAGAATCAACTTGAACCGTGAGCAAATTCGGTTCAGCCTGATAATGGATTGTGTACGGTTTCATTGTTTAGCAAATGGCTCTCAATATGCATGGCCCATACTAAGCAAGCATATTAAGCTGCTTCGAGGCCTCTGATAAGATTTTACAACATGATTTAGACACTGACCCCCTCCCAATATATATGTAGCCCGTGAGCCGCGATGGGAGGCCCAGAGGTCCCGTACCTCCGGCAGAGATGGCCATCATACATCAATCACGGGTTTTTTGATATATGCCATTTTCGATTTTTCCGACAAAGGAAACGAAAAATGGAGCGAAAATGCTGCGAAAAAAAGGTGATAATTCAGTTCAACTCGTGGAAGAAATGGTAAGTTACCTGGGTGATTCAAGCCACCACCAGAGCAGGGCGTCAAACCACTAAGTCATCATGGGATTCAGGAGCATATGCATTTTGCGCTAACTAAGTCGTTAGGCTTTGAACATGAGTTTGGGGAAGAGAAGGGAATGGAGGGAGCGTTGACATACGCGCAACTCCGTCCTCTCTGTGAGCGATAAGTCATCACGGAATTTAGGAGCATATGCATTTTGCTCCGTTTAGTATGTAGTAGTTAGTCTCTTAACATCCAGCAGGCGCGCAACTCCGTCCTCTCTGTGAGCGAGATTCTGAGGACGCTTCACCCGAAGCAAAGAGCTCCCAGAATCAAAACTCAGGGTGTGGTGGGTGGGCCAAGAAAGGTGCTGACTGAGGAGAGCAAGAGATTCAAAGCTGTGCTCTCCTTAGTCAGCACTTTTTGAGCGTTGATTTGCTACGCTCAACGTCAAGCTAACTAAGGCGTTAGGCTTTGAACATGAGTTTCGGGGAGAGAAGGGAATGGAGGGAGCGTTGACATACACGCAACTCCGTTCTCTCTGTGAGCGAGATTCTGAGGACGCTTCACCCAAGACAAGCGCATAACATGCGCACAGGTGTCCTCAGACGACTCTCCCATACATCACGATAGATTAGCTAGACGAGATATAGAGGCTTTCATACTTGTAAGACGGTCCAATGCATCACCAATAAACAAGGGCAGAATGTCCTCGATATTGCGCCAGTAAACCAGAAACGCCTTCGAAGACCAGCGGCCTTGCTTCATCACAATCCAAGGATCAACACCGCACAGAAGAAGATGAGTCGCACCACCAATGCGAAAACCGTGACCATATAGAGCGCCCATGCCAGCGCGCACCCAGACATCGTTGCAGTGGGACATGAACATGTCCCGTGTAAGCGGGGACCTGACGGTGTCTCAAAGGAGAACAAGGGGGCATCATCCGGGACCGTTGCATTTACCAACAGATGGTGCTCCAAAGCGGCGACTGCATCTACATCATCGAGTGTCTCTGTCATGAAGATCCAATAGGGGCATTCAAAGTAAACTTGCGCTTTCGCGCTTACGACGCTTTCGATGCTTTTGCGCTTACGCGGCTGAAGCGGCACCGTCTGTCAAATACGGCAGCGCGGCAGTGCATGACATTTCGTCACCGTTCTGTCACCAGTCCCGTTTGGAATAAGTAGCTGTATCGCATCGATTAGATAGTCTGTAACTTACCGCGCCACCGGCCCTAGGAGGGTCGACTTATTATATAATCATCTCGTTTGGCAATTTGTTCCCACGACACTTCCTCGCCCTTTTTACCGCATCGTTGCTCATTTTTCCATAGTTTTGGTGGTAAGATGTATCTTAAGCTATCTCTTTACACTCTCCGGAGGTCATACTCCTCAAAATTCCTGTAGGTAGTCAAAATGCGACACACCGTGAGGTTGGCCGCCTTTGGCCGCCGGCCAACACATCAAACCGCAACTCACCCATTTCGACAGCTCTCCACTTGCGTCAAGTTGTCATAATGCTTCGCTGAGACGTCTTGTAAGGATGGCGCCTGAAATACGCGCAAAAACGCGTCGAAAATAGGGTAAGTGAATCCGAGAAATTGGAGATTACATAATAAGCGGACCCTCCTGTCAATGCACCGTGGGAAGCGACAGACTAATATATAACAACCGCAGGCACGAGGACCTTTTTGTTTATATTGTCTGTTTATAAGAGACTAATCGATTAGAGCAAATACGAGCACGATTTAAGCAAGATTTAAGTGCATTTTAGATATTGTAAGGGTATTAGTGTATAAGTTAGTGTTTTACCAGTGGAATACGCGTCGAGGGCAAAGGAAGAAAATCTTAAAGAGGCTTCCTAAAAAGGGAACGGTGACGGAATGTGATTTTACTTTGAATGCCCCTAAGTTTTGTCTTTGTCCACGGGAGCTGGAATTTGATGTAAGCTTTGCCATTGAAAGCGGTGCCGCGGGACAAAGCGCATGAACGCGAGACATTGCGGGTTGGGTTAAAGGAAGACGGTGAGTACTACGATGTGGCAACTGCTTATTGCAATGATCTAAAAACGCTCTCCAGACATGGTTGAAAGTATGAAGCAGGTTGTTTCTTTTGGCGGCGAGCTCTCGCCCCACGAGCGTAATCTCCTATCTGCGGCATACAAGATGACCGCGGATTCTCGGCGTCTCTCCTGGAAGACTGTCTCGACAATCGAAAAGAAGGAGCATTCCAGTCGCCCCACTCAACTCTCTCTCGTCAGCCGCTGTAGAGAGAAGATTGAGCAAGAGCTGATCCACGGTTGCGAGGAGATTCTTGAACTATTGACTCAACAACTCATCCCAGCGGCCATACCATCCGAAGCGCAGGTCTTTTACCTCAAGATGTACGTCAGTTCTGCCCAATCTGATCTTGTAGCACTGAAATGATCAACCAGGAGGGGGGACTATTATCGCTATCTTGCTGAATTTCTCGATATTGACCGTCAAGGTCGGAACCTCGCCCAAAGATCCCTGGAAGCCTACACAAGTGCAATGGCCATAGCATCGGATAAGCTCAGCGCTGCAAACCCAGTCCGACTTGGGCTTGCACTCAACTTTGCCGTTTATTACAAAGAAATTGCCAACTCTCGCTCTTTAGCATGCGACATTGCCAGTCAGGCTGTGGAAGATGCAATGCGGATCCATGGTGTCTTGGACGAAACAGAGTCTGGTTGTGCCGCCCTCCCCATTCGACTGCTTCAGGACAACCTGTCCCTTTGGAGATTGGGTCTGTTTAATGCTTTTTGTATGAATTCGCACTCAAAATGCTCCTACTAGATATGCCAGCCTGAAGTTTTGGATCATTTCACCGGTGTCACGCACTTGCGTAGGCTACTCTTTCTTGTTTGTTCGTTGCTGCTGCTTGCTCGTTAAGATACATGCCGTGGATTCATCCGCTCGCCATGTGATGTGACGGTCTAGTTTATAAACAGGGTGTTTATAAACCGGTTTAAAAATAGGCCCCCCCAAAATGCCTCAAAGTTCTGGACAGATTTTTGCAAGGCTAAACCCCTTTTTTCTTTTTTTTTTTTTTTCGCTTCAGCTGTCCTTCCTGAGATCATTGGGGGATCCCCCAAATGCGACACTCTCCAACTCAGACTCGTGGCGGTACCGCCCTGCAAGTGCGACACTGTCGGCCAGTATGGCGCGAGTCCGGGGCGTCACCCCCACCAACAATCACCCCAATCACCGCCGGCGTCCACAGATCGCGCCCCCAGCTCCAATAAGCGGGCAGAACAGAATAGAAAGGCTCAGCG
Organism: Favolaschia claudopus; assembly: GCA_037176885.1. Lineage (NCBI taxonomy): Eukaryota > Fungi > Basidiomycota > Agaricomycetes > Agaricales > Mycenaceae > Favolaschia > Favolaschia claudopus. The sequence continues at coordinate 1,488,561 of JAWWNJ010000030.1, forward strand.
CACCTTCAGAGCGCGCCGCCACCAGTTAGTCTCTTCGGCTCTGAGGGTTGACTCGTCTGACCCCATGTAAGGCGTCTCAAGTACCTCGAGTCCCGCTCGCCGCTTCTGGATGCAGCCGTGGCGTCTTCAAACGAGGCCAATCGCCGCTGGGAAGAGTCTCGGCTACTGCTAGATGACCTCCGAGCTGAAAACGCGGCCCTGCGTGCAGCCGTGCAGCAGGCCCAGCTCCTGCCACGTCCCCACCCTTCGACGGGCGTTTCCCCTATCACCCACTCAGAGGAGCCGGAAAACGATAACTTAGCGGGGGATATCAAACGCCCTCTTTCAGTTGCCACGCAGCATCATTGAGCTAGGGCTAAAGCTGTATTTGAGCATTGCTGGTGATTGAGGGTTATAATCATATAAAGAAACTTTTCTTCAATGCTTGAAGACGGCTAGGCTCGAGTCCAGCCCGTCTATCGAGGTTTTTACATTGGGGAGTTTGTCGATAGACAGGCTGGTCGATCTGATTTTGAATTCCGATGACGCGCAAGACTGATATGGTATCTGTGTTAGCATGGTCCGTTCTCTGCTGTCCTCTCGAAAATTAGCGAAAAGCGAAAGAAAGTACAGTATATAGTAGGGCTCGATGGTGATCAACTTTGATTTTTTTGATCTGCGGCTCGCAAATGTATGCTAATACTTCCAGATTTTATACAGCAGCATATACAAAGGTGATATAGAGTACAATAATGGGGGCTCTTCGTTTAATTAGTACAACGATTAAACAAGTGTCACAATTCGGGCTCCTTGGTGAGCGGATGTCACACGTCACCTTCGTCCACCTCTCAGCAGCCGCAGTGTGCTGCCGCTTCATCTCGGCCCACTCGCGCTCAATCTCTGCTCGCTGCTCCTTCCGCCGCTCTCGCTCGATTCGCTTCTTCTCTTTCCCCGCCTCCTTCGCTTCGTGCGCGCTGGGTGTCGAGGGGCTTGCTCCAAAAAAAAAGGTACTGAGTGTGTCGTGGTGCCTGTCAAGAAAAGTGAAGACCCATTTTTTTCCAACAGGCTCGTAGTCGGCTCCGTGCAGGGCCTGGAGTGCCGCGTTTGCGTACTGCTCTATCTGTCGATGCAGCAGTGGAAAGCCTCGATCCGCGGACTCGCGCATGAACCTGACGAGTGCCCATTCCGTGACCATTGGGACCTTTTGCTTCTTTTGATTCGCTTCTCGAATGCTTTGACCACCTTGTACACGTCGGGATAGTGTCATGTATGGAATATTGCACTGTGCGAATGAAATTCAAAACAATAATGAGGAATTTTAAGATTCCTGATGTTTTGTCATGAACCACATCATGAAATTCAAGATGCCTTTCACAATGCTCAGAAACTTTTTACAATAGTTGTTGAGCATATAAATTCATGACAAAACATCATGAATTTCATCATGCAAGACTGTCGAATTTTTGCCAAGTCCACTAGCCAGGTTGTCTCTACCCCTCCGTAACGCTCAGTAGTCGGATTCACTCGATGTAGCGGCATACTTATATGCTGTAACAAGGCATTACTAATAAATTCATCTTGGCTGACTTGGATGTAAGCACCCGGTTGCCTTTGTCCTTAGAGCAGCCTGAGGTCATGAGGATTTGAAAGGCATGTGATTTTAGTCCATACATGTCGCTAGCATATCTCGTTGACTGAGCTATTGACTTAACCGATTTTTATGGTGCGCGTCACTTAGTCACCGCCTCTCCGTGACAACGCTACTTCAATTAATTCATAATTTAGAGTGTTACAACACGCCGTGTGCATAACCTGGTACAGCCACTCGGACGCGTTCGGCAAGCGGCCGAAGACACGATAGACCACGTAGGATATGCGTCACGCCGATCCGGCACCTGGTTATGTAAGCCAAAACATCACGTCAACAAAATGCTTATAAGTCTGGCCACAACACCATATTGACAAATGTAAGACCACCAAACTGTAGCTAATAGGCATATCTATGATTCGATGGAGCAGATTTAGCCAATATTTCCTTGTTGAAAAGATGTAAGGTGATCTTTCCGAAAGAGGCAACCCATTATGAAAAGCTTCCAGACTCATTTTCGACGCGTTTGAGCGCATCTTGCGAAAAATAAGGCGGAGATTTGGCGGATTATGTAAGCTTACGTACACACTACACGTGAGATATCCGGCGCCGAGTTTAACGCTAGGAAGGTGTAGTCTAGTGTTTACCGCGGGGGTCTGACCGTGTACCTGAAGTATTATGTAATATCATGTAAGCAGAGTTCGAGTCGCGTCGATCTCCTCCCAAAAACGCGATTTCTGTGAAGTTTTGGTGGGAGACTCACTTCATGTAATCCAAACTATGATTCTGTCCCCTCAGAATCTTTAAAAGGGTGTCGCGAGGTATTGCGCACAATACGCGCGTGTTCGGCCTTGGGCTTTCGGCCGAAACGGATCCGACGGCGCAAGAAGACGCTAAGAACTTGCGTTTCACTGAACCGTGCTATAGAGATCCTAAAAATTGTTTCTAAACACTATCTCAATCCTCTTTAGAGTATATAACCTTGGAATTATGCTTGTATTGGGAAGAGGGAAGCGTTCAAACGAAATTCGGAAATTGCCGGCTTACATGATATTAGATAATACTCCGGCTACACGATCGGACCCCCGCGGTAAGGAACAGACTCTATGTAGCGAGGGCACCGAGCTTGCCACATAGAGCGTCTGTCTAGGAGAGACTAAGGAAGGTGTGATTGCCTCATAATGAGCTAGCAAAGCGTTATGCTCTGTTGGTTCATAAACATCCAATGTATTTCCATGAACTTAACACAAACAGAATTCAGACACGGAATTTAGGGTCAGATGTGTATTGACATTCACATATTTGAATGGTCAGCACAAGAAAGTGGCTCCAGGGCCTCAAGCCTGGTACTTGAAAGGCCTCTTGAGTCAGTAGATCTGCCAAAAAAAATTCTCTGAGGTTCCGAAGTACTCAAAATCGCAAAGAGAACAAGTTTATTTCTTGAACTTCCAAGATTTGGCGGGTGGCTGTGCTTAACGTAATGATTATATAAGGGTACCGGATCGGCGTGACGCCTATCTTACATTGATATACTGTGACTGTGACATCAATCCAGTGCTTTAGGCTTCTTAAAGTTCTAAAACCGGTGGACTTGATGGCCTGGAAGGCCGCCTGATCAATATCAGCTAGCCGCGTTTTCGTTTTCGATTTTCGTTCATACCGCTAACGTATGACACCCAACTCTAGACTAGAAGCTGGTCGGAACCCGGTGCATGACAACAGCAAACGTTGGGGAGCGAATTCGAAGGAGGGTGGAGAAGGTGGACAACCAGGTGCTGTCCTCCGTAAGGAGGTGAGCAGCCCAGGTAGACTGGAAGGAGATGCGAATGTCACCATTTCGATATTTGGCAACTGCACGGACAAATGGTGTCTCGTCATACTCGCAGTAGCGAGGGTATTCATCGATTATTGCGTTAAGCTGCTGCTGAATAGCTTGGTGTGTCTCGTTGACGAAGGCCTTGTACCGGCGGTCTTTCGTGGTGAGCGTGATGTCACGAGAGGTGTCACGCGGAACACGGGATGGGGCCAGTGACGTGGCAGTGGGTAGGATTTCTGTGAGGATACGCCAGATGAAGAGGTAGGATTTATGGGAGCTGGTGAAATAGAGTCTATCTTGGATGACAGTGTGTCGAGTTTGGTAACAATGGACGAGATGCTAGCAGTGGTGTCGGAGTGGAGGTTCTGGCTGAGCAAAAGGGTCGCTATCAGAGTGCGGATGTTTTTCAAGTCTGCTAGGGGAACAGAACATGTTTTGGCTGAGGTAGACTTCGGGAGTGGGATGCTATGAATGGCTTTGTGGAGGTCTTCGAGGGAAGGCGAGCGTGCTGCCTGTGGTAGTGATTGTGGTACTTAACGGATCAGGAGGCATCCTCTCGATGATGTAGGCAACGCGTCGATCTGTTGGTGGGACATCGTCCTCCCTGGCATCGTCGAGGTAAATGAGCTCGTCAACAAAAATCCCGCCTTTGCGCTTCTTACTACCAGCAGTGACCCGAATGCGCAGTTCGGACTCCGAATCTGAACAAAGGTCAATGGGCTCGCTGGTAGCACCAGAAGGGCGTTTGCGGGGACGCATTGGCTGCTTTCCCTTGCGCTTCCGTTTGCGCTCCCGGTCATCAGGAGAATCCGAGTCATCTAACAGAATATTAGCGAGTTTGAACGTCGCGCAAATGAACGTTTCATACCATCATCGGAAGACGCTCCGCCTCAAAGATGAGTAGAAGGTCCATGTTTAACTGTTATATGTGAGACGATGCAAAAACTCCAGCTGTGGAACAAAACTCACCATAGGTTTTCGTAGAGCTGAGCTTGCGCCAACGGTACATCCGCAAACAAAAAAGTGCGAAAGCTAAAGCCACCACGCCGAAAAGGTTGGCATGGTAAACGAGAAGGAGGATAACCATGCAGGCTGACCGAATAATTAGCCAAGGCAGTCATCAGAGATGCAAGAACTGCAGACTCTGTTATTGGCTTCGAATACCCCGGTTGCCGTCGGAGCCTGTCTATCCTCATATTCGAGATGTGGCCGCGACCGTACACGAGCCGCTCGAGGTTGAATACAGACCGCATGTTGATGTTTGCGGGGTTATGAATTGTCCTTGAAAAAGATGAGACTGCCCGGTGGACGGTGGAAGCTTCTTGCACACTGTAGATTTCGCCAGAGCTCAGACCAAGCCCAGTTCGACGAGGAGAAGAAGCGCAGAAGTCCTAGGAAAGTCGTTGCATCCTCATATCCTTTACATAGAGAATTTCGAGCTCAGGGTCCTCTTACTCCTTACAGACCTCTCCGTGCTCAAACTTGGCTGAAACAATTCCGCTGGCCGCGCTTATTCGCAATTTATGCTGCACAGAGATGCCGGCTATTAGGTAGAATTTTTGCGGACAGAAATCGCAGCGATCTTGGTTGCAATGGCTATCAGTGTGGTTGAAAGCGCTCCAGTATTCCAGGAAGGGTATTTAGAAGGTATGGATGCGGCTGCAGCGCAGCAAATAGAGACATTCGCGCCAGGATGGTCGCGGAAACAACACTGTGCAGTCAAAGTATCATGAAATTCCTCATGTTTTTCACGACGATTCATTAGAAAGTTCATGAGGAATTGTCACGAAATTCATGATGCACTCTTGAAATTCACGACACTGCATCGTGAAATTCATTACGGTTATGGGAACATTCATGACGTTATTTTCGTGACGTTTTGTTGTGGATTCATAACGATAACATCATGATTTTTGGCGGTGAAAAGGAGCAAAATGTGAGAGAAATATCTAACCACTAGACAGAGTCGAACGCGTGACCTCAGCTTGTGACTACGAACTGAAGCCAGGTGCATACATCCGAGTCAAGACAGTGTTGGCACTGACCCGGTATATACTTACCGGTCAGTCAAAGGGGTCAGGTCAACTGTCAATCTATTGACCGATTCGTCAATGACCCCTAGCTGGCTGGCGGTGACAGGTCAGTCACTCCCTGTGACAACCGTGATGTTTCGGGAAGTTCGGACTTGAACGTCCGAGCTGTCAAAGACTGTCAAACGCCTCCATGCACATGACATCGGACCTGTCAATGACCGGGTCATTGACCCCGTCAATACATTGACAGGTCAAAGTTATTGACGATTATTGACCTCCATTGACTGACCCTGCCAACACTGAGCCAAGATGGAAAAATCGGTCATACCGAGGCTTTTCTGGGTGCCGAAAACGCGTTTTCCCGGCCGAGGGATTTCCCCTTGGGGAAGGGTAAAACAATGACCCACCGTGGGAACCTGGACCGTTTTGCCATCACCCTCGGAATGGAGAAGTTCCCAATCGGTCTGGCGACCGATTTGCCATCACCCTTGGAATGGCGGGGTTGCTCGGGCTCGCCTAACCACTGTCATCTTCATCGTCCGTCAACCAGGGATCTGGCTCATCCTCACATGTGGGGGAGTGCCGGTTTCGCCATGGGGGCGGCCCGTCTTCGTGAACGCCCCCAGACGTCTCAAGAAATCAGGCTAGGGCATGCCATTAAGCTTCATCAGCTTGGCGGCTTGACAGGGTTGATATGGCGTGATCGTTTAGGGACCACAAGCGCAGAAATCTTTACTCGCTCCACTGTCATAACGTCAACCTTCCAACATGTCTTAGGCGGCCAGGCCCTGTTCGGGAACCCAATTTGCGTACAGCTAGGCTCCCACACAGCTAACTGTCACACTGAGTCACGGCATCACCACTTTGCCATGTCTTCCTCATCGCTCAATTTGTAGCACGTCGTTGACAATGACGAGCTTAGTATCTCAGCTACTACTCGGTATTTTGATGGTTATATGAAAAAAATCTGCAATTTGCGGCGGGAAGTGGGCGGGGAGGCAGGATTGGGGCGTGAGAACTATGACGGTGTGACTGGCATACCTGCCTTATGTGGTATCATGGAGCCCTTACATCTAGCAAATTGGGTTCCCGAACAGGGCCTTAGGCTTTCACTAATTGGGAATTGTCTTTTTGGGAAGTATACGAAAAAAAAGAAACAGTAAGTGGGTGGTGCGTCTTCACAAGCCACCAGATGTGGCATTGACCTGCATCCACTCTTGAGTATCTTTGGAGACGTCACGTCTGAGAGATCTGCTGTCCTGTGGTCAGGGATTGAAGCGTGGGTGTAGGACTGCCTCGCTTTGTTGAGCTCGAGAGTGTGACGTTGAACTTATCAGCCCACATTAACGATGCGCAAACTAAAGATCGAGGTCTTACCGAACTATCAAGCTCTATTGATTGTTCATCAAACTGGGTCAAGTAGTATTGACCCAAGCTATCAAGAATCTTGCAGTGCGCCAGGATATGCAGGACCAGCACTGTTGAGTAAAGGTGACCCTGAGCAACAAATGACCTCGTGAACACTGGGGAAGCATTGAGCAAGGCTAAATCTTGAGAATCTAGGATATGATAAACGCGCACAAATGGACTGGCTATCTATGCAGTATGACACAAGTGCAAGCAGGTTAACTGCGAGAATCATAGCAGACGTTGACAATGTATTCAGGATGAGGAGGTGAATGATTCTGCCTCTGATAAGAGAAAATAATCCACTCCATGGTGAAGTCGCTTACCGTTGAACGGAGTGCAAGGTTGTGTCGATGGCACAGAGCGACCACAGTGAGACCATAGCAATCTGGAGATCAGCTGCGACTGACATCGACAAGCTCCAGCTGTCTTCAGTGAGAATGGGTCAAGCCTCGAAGTATCGAACATACACCATCTGTGAACTGTTTGACACAATCAGGACGAAAATAATCAAACCCACCAGTGCGGACCGGAATTGAGCAGGTAATAGTACACATATCGCGATAGCGAGAGACAGCTAGACAAGGAAGCGAGTATGCGGTTTTGGAAATGGCAAGAATATAACTGTAGCCCACATGCATCCAAAGAGTTGGAACCAAAAAAAATGGACCACTTTGGCCGTATATCGACTCAGGGAGGCCATCCTCCAAGCACGATACTGTAGAGACGGCCGTTTGGCTTGTGATGAGATTGGAGTGAGACACGTACAACCAGAAAGCCCCGCATGAGTAGCCCAGAGCTTACATCCGACCAGAGCAAGGCTGGGACCCAAACATTGGGTGCTTGATACTGACAAGCACCATAAAGGCCAACTCCGTCGCTGACAAGTACTGCAAAGCATCCCCAGAAGTAAGGTGCACTGTGGTTGTAAAACCCCGTGAATTTTACTTAGCCGTTGCGTGAAATTCACTATTCAACGAATTTTCAGCTGAATTCAGATTCACGTGGTTGGAAATTCAGGTACCTGATTCACGTACTTCCTGTATGCCATGCTGAGCTACGTGAATATCACCTTGTTATTGGGTGAATGAAAGTGCATGAATTTGGCTTGGGATACCTGGATTCCAACGACGTGAAATTCACTTGAAAATTGGTTGAATCAAGTCACCTGGAATCGTTGAAAAATTGCAATTTTAGCCGAGGTGGGACTCTCTGAAATTCACTCTCAAACTGGGTGAAATTCATGGGGTCAGAGTTGCTCCGAGCAAGGTACATGGTTCCGGTCATCAGTACTGGTTGCGCTCACCCTATCTCAAGAAATTCAATCTATATAATATAGTGTTCGGTGATTTGTATTGCAACTAAGTAAAGTCATATATTCTAGTAGTCAGTAGTAAAGTACAGATAGTAAAGCAATGTATTAGTAGGATAGGATTCCATCGATGTCTGGTCAAAGCAAGATTGGCCCAATTGATTTTTCACGGACTTTCAATCGAATTTTCACGTAGTTTATGAATGAATTCTCAGGTAAATGAAGGAGAATTGAAACTATCATTCCGTGAAATTCAATGGAAAACTACGTGAATGAACCCCATGAAACGTTCCATTCACTTAGTCCAACTAGGTGAATTGAACCCCGTGAAATTCACAAGTTCTGCGTGAAATTCATGGGCTTTTCTGGTGAACTTCAGGTGAAGATTGGGTGAATCAACTGCGTGAAATTCATGGGGTTTGCGGGCTACAGTGGTGGTCTCAAGGAGGAACCCCTTGACAGCAGTAAAAGCACTGCAAGAATCTGCGCCGCACATAAGCCAATGCTTGCGTATATCCTGCAAGGGTCGGTGGTGACCTATAGAAGACAAGTTCTGAAGCTTGCGGGACTCACCAGGACATTGTTTATTGGACTGTAACAGTGTATGCGACACGTCCTCCACATGTACACGTGCAAACTTTGTAGTTTATCTGACGTAGGCGGGGGGATAGGGTGGCGCTTCTCGGCGCCCAGGAACGCGGGTAAATACTGGTGCTGTGGGCAAATACTGCAGTAATAGTGATGATTATGTAAGGATCAGGCCGTTTTGGGAATTCCGTGATCCTCCGTGCCATCCGAGTTCAATTTTCAGTCCAATGCACAGTTCTCCGGTTTTCTCTTGAATTTCTTTGACTTTGTGATGTAAGTATGAACATACAATGAATATCTATCCAACAAAATTGTAGCAGTAGATGACATTGGACATAGGGCCGGTGATTCCGTGGGTAATTAGAGTGTTGTGTAGATTTTGGGCATGGAACCACGATAGCAAAGGTGGGCTCGACAAGCTAGAGAGTGTTCGAGAATATCGAAGGTTTTTACAAGAGAAACAGCCTCAGGACATCAACACAAAGCTCGGGGTAAGCAGTTAGCGGTGTTTCAAAACTTGCTGGAGTACTGGGCATCAAATCAACTGTGAATGGGGCAGTTAAACCTCTGTTGAGAATCATTTTGAGCTCTTCTTCACCTCCAATTTCGCTCGCACTGGCCTTCAGCAGTGCGATTCGGTTGAAATGATGAGTTTGATTCGATGTCACATACAGTGACTTGTGTGACTTTTCGCTGTTTGCCGGCCTGAATAAACCATTTTGGGATTCACTATTTGGCATCGGCAGGTGCTGAGCCTCCAAAATAATCGAATTGGGCAATTTCGAGCAGTATTGCCGCGAAGCACGTGCCTGGTGGGTACAAATTATAGACAGCGCGCCGCAGGCGGAGAAAGTTTTATTGAGCATCGTAGCACTCAGATTTCGAGTCCAGAAAACCTCTCAACCCATCCTCTGAACTACAGGTGAGATTATTCTCTTCCTCTTTTCCTTCCCTCTTCCTCCTTCCTTTTTGGGATTATTTCATTTTTCTCTTTTGGGATGCCCACAACATCAGTATTTGGCCAGGAACGCTAACTACTTATTACTAATTGAGGAGCTTGCTCCCCTTTTGTCCGAGGTGTTCTCCAAAAGCGTATGGCTGTGCTGATGTCGGTATCCCACGGGGGCACCATCATAGAATGATGGTGTGCCCGTGGGAGATCACGACTACGGTAGCCGAGATCGATACGGTTCGATTTCGGCTGATGCCAGCATTTTGATGCCTAATTAGTAAGAATTGGAGGCAAATATTAATGATCTGAACCAGAAGGACGAAGTGGTTGTAGAATCTTTGATCTGTAACGGCGCGGCGAAGACAGGTTGGGCCGATGAACTGTGTCCAGATAGAATACATCTCAGCCGAGATCTGCGTTCCACGTTTGTTGGCAAGGTTGGGAACCCGCGCGCCAAAAGCGCTCGGGATGGTGGAACCCGCAGCGCCGCCGTTTCGACAACAGGCAGCCCAGATAGCGTCTTTGATGGTGTATTTCAATTCACCTTCATTCAGACCCTTGAAATGATTGGTCCACAAGAGGATGAGATTGGGGATATGATTCTCCCAGACGAGGTGCATAAAATCGTAGGGAAAGGATTTTGGGAAGCGCAGTGATCTGATAAAGTAAAGGATTGGAAGACCCTTTATACCATACTCACGAGCAAGATCCTCAGCGCGCTTGTTATTTGGCGCCTCATCAACAGCCCGAGCATGGTCACGGAACTCGCTGTGAGTACGAAGGGGTAGGTTCTTCGGATCGTAGACCCGCAGAACAGTAGGAGGTTGAGTGATGACGTTAGGATGGGTCGAACGATTCAGAGGGACATAGAGGGTTTTCGCGTTTGAGTTCGGCACCGGTACCCCAACAATCTTGCACATACGACAGGGCGAATATCCATTGTGACCCTTCATTCGCATAAGCATCGAGACGGCGGGAATGTCTCCGAAGACGAGGATGAGAAAAGCTCGAAGCTTGAACTGCGTCTCAGTGGAGATGTCGAAGGTTGTCACGCCATGGGCAAGCTTCCATAGTTCCATCACAAACGGGTGCAAGAAAGAGCACATGTCCTTGGGTTTGTTCGGCCCCGGAACGACCCCAAGCGACAGGATAAACTCGAGATGGAATCGTATCTCGGGAGGGAGATTGTAGAGGAGATATCCCGCCTGTCAGCGAAATACTTCGGCATCTTTTTCGGAGACCCCTCCACCTCAATGTCTTTCTCGCACAGCTCGCGGTAAGCCTTTGCATCAAAGACGTCCTGGATTTCGTCTTCACTCTGCTTATAGTCGGCGCGATAACTCAGCAGCTTGACCATTTTGGGGTTGCGGAAGAAACCCCTGAGGCGAGGCGTGATGGGAAGATAACTGAAGATCTTGCGAGGTCTCCTGTCCGGACGATACCGATTTTCGTGACAGAAGGGACATTGTGTATGATCCTCGTACGGCCCAGTATAACAGACACAAGAATTTAGGCAGCAGTGATACTTGACTGCCTCGAATTCGGAGAGGAAAGCGACACGCTTTTGATGTGCGTGGAGATTTGGTAGCCCCTCCTCCTTGTCATTGAAAGTCTGCGGGTACGCAAACTCCATGGCATCGAATGCGTCATCGGTAACCTTCCCTTTGAGTTTCCACGCGAAGGATTCGACAAATGGCACGGTCGAGATCACTGAGTTTGCCTGCGATAGTGAGGAAATAGTATATACAAAGGAGCGGAAAACTCACTGTCCCGAACCGTCTCCGCAATGAATTTCCCTTGGAGAATCTCATCGGCTGTAAGCTCGTCGGCTCCGACATTTAAAAACCCATAGGCATCAGCATCCTCCTGTGATTGCCATTCTCTCGCAATCTCTGAATCCTCTTCATCGCTCTCAGTAGCGTCTTCATCCGAGTCCAACGTTGGAGCATCATCTGGCAGCTCCCATACCGATTCCCGCCCAGCGGTGATGCGGCGATTTAGTATTGAAGACGGTGAATCAGCTTCCATTGAAAGCTGGGTAAGGTTGCCGGTAAGGTCCTCCATGTCGGCAGCCCCACCTGCGTCCATTGTGTCGGGAGAAACGGAGGGGTCGCGATCCGAGAGCAGTCGGTCGGGCGCTGTGGATGAGTGAGGTGACATGCTTGCGCTGTCCGACTCCTCGTCTGATAATTCTAACATGTCTGTGAGAGCGAGGTGACGCTTTGAGGATTTGCTGGTGTGAGCCGCATGCTCCACCATTGACCAGTCGTGCCGCCGGTGCTTGTTTGCAAGATACCGAGTGACGGGCCGCCCATTCGGATGCTTCTCGTCGACACAGCGCCAGCATGAACAGAGAACGTTGGTTGGTTCTGGCGGCATTGAATGTACTGTGATGTATTGAAGAGGTGGGACACAGTTGTATAGATGTGCACACTGGGAAAGCAGACGAAGAGTTATCAAATGTATTTAGGGGGGTGCGGTACTTAAGGACAAATCTAAGACAAATTGATCACGAGCTCACAAACGCGAGTTGTTTACGCACCTCCATCTTCATCTTGGATAGTCGACAATATGCCCCCCAGCAACAGCGACAAGAGCCTTTCGGATCGCACCAACATGGCGCCCACTCGTCGTCAATCCGGCCTGGCAAGACTTCCCAGAACGGAAATCCATCAAGCGGACGCGACGATGCTAACGATGCGCTTCAGCAGGCCATCCCGGGAGCTAAGGTGACTAAAAAGTCAAAGAAGAGGGCACCGGCGGCACCAGCTGCACCAGGGGCTGAAGATGGAGCTGCTGCCACGCCCAAGAACATAGCACGTCTGGAGGCGCAACTCGCACAGCTCAAGGCTATCCAGAGCGGCGCGCTGGCTGCCCCTGCAGCCTCAAGGGCCCCCGCTGCCGTACCCAGAACCCCAGGTGAGGAGCCAGGTTCATTGAAACGTACATATCGATCTAAAGTCATCGCGCACCGACAGCGCCCCCTGCCCACGAGCAGCGTACTCGGACTGAAAGCTCTCGTGAGTCTACTCGGTATTGACAAAAGTAACCGTGAATCGACTCGTAGGGTCCGAATATTGCAGTATGTAATAGGTTTAAATGCATCAGAACGTTCTCCTGCATGTTGTAAACGGCACCCGACAAAGGCCTGCATCAATCCATCAAGCACAACGGATCTCTCAACAGATTCTAATTTGCAGCTGTTTTGCACTGTTTGTTGCAATAAATGACTGCATTTCCAATTTTCTTGAAGTACAAGAACATGCCCTCGGACGGTAGGTCATACTTGAGGATGCACTTCAGTCCCTCACTGCTCGAAATCTCTGATTGCATCAATTTCTTGTCAACATTGGACTGGTTCAATTTCAACCGTCCCTCCTGCACGGACCCAAATATTGCGTGGCCGTTCAAAGATGCTAAGAGCAAAGAATTTAGCTACAGTCTTGGTTAATTTCCAATCCATCACAGTGCTGAGCCCTATTATCTACACATTCAATATACTTTTATCCCAGAGTAGGCCTCCATGGCTTCCGTAATTCCCCATGTTTGGTCAAGTAAGGGGCCGAAGAGTTTTCCGGATTGTAGGCTTGTTTACCACCCTTATTAGCCAATGCAGGTGTGCAAAAACATTTAAATAGATCACATGTGCAAGCTAGAGGTAGTCGAAAGTGGTCTGGAAGGGCAGTTGCTAAGATTTCCGTTGAAGAATGAGCAGAAGTTGAAAGACAAAGGTGAATTTCAGGCTATTGCCAAAATTGCGCTGGCTCTGAAGAGCGTCAGGAACAGAGGTTGCCCACAACAACTTGTGTAGGTTTAAGGAATATCCCGACGTATTTTTCAGACTCGAAGTCTTGGAGAAATATCACGTGGTCGCGAAGCAATCGTCGGATTACTTAACGGTTACTTTTGTCAATACCGAGTATAAAACACGCGTCGTGAGCACGTTGACTGACCTTGAGATGTTCCTGGTAGCACACTCGCAGCCCGAGCGTGCTGAGAAACTAAAGATGATTCCTGAGCCGAGTCAGGAGACTCCCACCCAGATTGGCATGGGCCTTGCTCGCACCGACGAAGGTAAGGCTCTTTACTTGGCAGCACAGGTAAGCATGAAGCAGCACAGGCGTGCAATACTCGAACTCACCGTGATTGCAGGAGACCGTCCGGGACTGTATCAAGCGGGCCGACATGGACCTCGCTCTCACCCGGAAGAGGCAGCCTCTTGAAAGGAAGCTTCTGGTTATAAACTCAGTAAGTTGCGCAGCGAACAACGATAAACACAACACTCACGTCGCTGGGCAAAGAAAAAAATTGCCTACCTGCAGCGGATGGAGGGTGACTGGGCTACCGAACGATTGGGAGTTCAGGCACTCAAGAATCGCCGCGTCAGGGCCTACAAACAGAACACCCTTCCTCGCCCAGCCGGATACGAGCATCTCAAGATCAACGCCTCAAAGCGGAGCGCGTCGGGATCGCGAGTCCCAAAGGCGAAGCTTTATCTTGAAGATCGTCGAGCCAGAAAGGCGAGGGAGAGGGAGAGGGAGAGCAGGGAGATGGACGGGCCGCCAAGGAAGAGGGCGCGCGTAGAGAATCGGCAGCCTGAATTTGTTCAAGGCTCTTCGCGCGACATGCACCCGGTGGGGAATGAGTGGGACGCCCATCCAGAGATCGACGAAGATTACGTTCCGGGGAACGACGACAATTTTGGAGGCTCGGAAGACAAAAGGAACGCCGATCCTGACGCAGACGATTCGGATGAGGAGGAAGAGGATGAAGAGACATTCTGAAGAGCGTGTAGGCAAAGAAGAGACAGAGATACACGGTATCTGTCCTAGAGGTTTCGGACGCGATTTCAACAATAGTTCTCCTTGTTTTAGGTCTCTGTACACGAGCAAGCCAGCTGAATAGATTCCACAACGAGACACGAGGCGTGAGCTGGCGTGAGGAAGAACAAGAATACAATCACCTGACCGAATCCGAACTTGTTGATCTTGTCTCTCCACCACCACCACTGTCCCAATCGAACTCGCGGCGTTGTCTGCATCCACCTCCGAAGGCCTCTTCCACCACTTCCCAACTCCTCTGCTCACTGTGTCCGCTGTCCGCTCCACGATTCGTCAGCGCCGCTTACTAGCGCCCACCGCCGCCACGCCTCGCAGCAAGTTGTGGGCCTGTAAAGTTCAAGTCAAGGCATAGCCGGCTGCAACGATCTTCCCTTCAAGCATCTGCATGAGCTCTTTGCTGGGAGAAGGCAAAGCTGGTCAGTTGTGGAACAGGTATGGTCTTCTTCGCTCCGGTTTTGCGTATCTGATCGACTTCCTCGCCGAATCCCCAACTCTTCCCCTGCCGACGCACTGCGTTTCTCCCCCGATGCAATGCCCGCCCTTCTCTAGCTGGAAGGCCTGAGGCGCAAATCGACGCTATTCCCGTCGTCGTCCTTAGGCGACTATTCCGTGCGTCCGGCTATTTACCTTTTTCTCCGCCACTACCTAATCTTCATATCTAGGAACACAACTGAATTGGCATTCCCTTTTTGTAGGTCCCCTCGCGCCTTTGTGTTTGGTCAGCGAATGACGATACCCAATGCAGCAGCAACTCACGCTTCCCGTTTTCGGGTGTTCGTGAGCGACCCTTCAAGCTGCTCATCCTGTGAGTTCCGCCCCATTATCCCCCTTGTCTTCGCACTAATTATATCCCTTTTGATATTCTTCTTCCCGCTAGCGTCCCACCAAGCCGCGTCTCAATTTGATTAGCGCCACGAAAGAGCTCGAGGGATTACATCTTTTTACCGTATTTTCTTCTCCTCGTGGTATACTTTGCTGACAATTTCCTCCCCCACGCTGCCTCGCAATCTACCTTCTCGGCCTTTACTGGCACACTCATCCTCCCCGTCTCTCAGCTTCTTTCGCCGCTTGCTCATCGGACGGCGGACGCGTCACCGGAGCTCGGGATTGAGTTGTCGACAGTTGTATGATTGTCTGGGCGGCGCTCTTTGGTTTTGGGGGTTTGTGTACAAACCATGGAGGAATGCGGATGTCGACGCGAGCGCAATTCGTCCGCTGTAATGTATATAAAAATGCAATAAATTGATTTTCCGCTATATTTTCTGAAGCAAAAATGAGTACCAAAAGTAACCTAGGAGTAGCTGATTCGCAACCAGTGGACGAGTACTTTGCAACCTTGATTAGGTTGTCTTTCAACTTGTGCCGGGTTGATTTTTGACCTGCGTTTGGTTGGTCCCTCAGGATGCTCATGAACCTACACAAGGTTGGTGATATTGGTTGATTGTGCCGACTCAATCTTAGGTTGATTGTTTAAATTTTCATCCAAGGTTAGGTTGCACAACAACATTCTATGGTAGGTTGCCCAACGTCCTGCATTAGGTTGACAAATATCCTGCGGCAGGTTGATGTCACAGGTTGATTGGCAACCTGGGCGGAACCCTCAGAGTAAGTAGTTAGGTTTTGTCGTAGATACCTTTCTCTTGGTCAATCTAAGACTTACACCACATGCTAGGCGCAAGTGAGCGAGGGCAACACTGCATGCGTGAGTCACTCACCAACTACAGCTCCGTCCAAGCAATGTGTCCATATGTCGTGCGGCAATGCAAGATGAAGGAAACAGCGCTTGACTCCACTTACCTCGACCACTAAAACCACTTTCTCTACTGGGCTCGGCGCCGCACATACGATCCAGCATACGGTCTCGTTGCGTCAGCCCCGACGCGCTGGAGTTTCCGAGTCCTTGAGGTCCGAGTAGTTGAGAGGGGAAATGTTGGCAAAGAGAACCGTGGCGGAGGCGACGACGAGAGGAGTCTCGTGGGCGAAGAGGACGTGAATATGAGTGTTGATGAGCTTGTGAGTGTTGCTCGCCGCCATCAAGCTTTGGCCCAGGAAGCTTTGGCTGCTGCGTCGGGCGCGGGGTAACTATCCCGCGTGAGATCAGGTGAGATCCCGCCCGTTGATGACACGAACTTGATAGATATTGATGATAGATCGGCAGTGAATGTGCCTGAAACTATTGTCAGTCCGGCCGTACCTCGTGGTGTTGGAACCTCCCGCCAGAAGGGTAAAGGTGCTGACCCTCGCAACTGGGGTGCAGCTAACCTCTCGGAAGATTTCTCTGAGCGCGATATCGACGCGCAAAGAAGCTCTTGAGAATTTCGCCGAAATTCGCCGTGCTGTCAAAGAAGAACAGCTTTCACCGCCACCTGGGTTCTTTGATCAAATGCCAATCACCTTGGCTTCTGAACGGACCGAACCCCGAACCCCGAGATCATTGCTCAAGCCGATGAAAGATTCAATTAACTCTGGCCAGAGTATAGACGAAAAGATTGCTGATCTGCAAGCGCAGATCAGCAGCTTGCAACGTTCTCAGATGACGACGCCAAAGGTTGAATTAACCAAGGCGCAGACTGCTGTTAAAAACAGCATTGATAGACAGATCGGTGCGGATCACGTAGGCAACAGTCAAAACTGCACAAATTCCTGTATTAACCTCATGGTAGCAGATTTCACCGGGACTGCAACAGTAATACAACAAAGATGCCTTGAGCTGCGAATCGAACTGATAAGGACAAAACCTGGCCTCTCAGTCTAACTTCTGAGATTGTCAGGTCGAAGGATAGCTTTCTTTCTTCCATTGGACTGATGCACAGTTTTGATTTTTTTCGTCGTACTTCTGTGTAGTCTGGACGGAATTAACGCAAGCTCCCCCTCATCTGTAAGCCGGGTACCGGCATTACAAGACATAGTTTCCATTTGCGACATTGACACCAGAGCAAAAGCAGCATGCCTACCTTCCGACTTTGAATGGGGACATCGACATTGAGGCAAGAGCTCGCGGCAATTAGCGAGTTTGCGATGCAGCCATTTATCTGAGCATCTGAACTTGCTTCCTTGTGTAATTTGACATCAGAGCTGGGGCCATCAAGGTTTCCTAATCGGGAAATTGTTAGCCATCCAATGGCTCCAATGGCTCATCGCAAACTCTCTATTATCTTGTTTTAACCCAAAATCCCTTGATCTGCTTGTTATTTGGGGCGCTCAATTCATAGCTCGTCAGCTCGTCTCGTCCGTTAAATGTCGATTTTTTTGATGAGGGGATCAAAATTAATTTAAATTTGATGGGAAGTGGAGAGAAATGCGGAGTGGGTCAGCAGCTCATCAGCACATCATGCAATTAAATAATTTCTGGGACGAGACGAGCTGACGAGCTAAGAATTGAGCGCCCCTTATCTATGTAATTTCGACAGGCTCCCGGCTACGTCCTAGTGATTCGGTGTTCGCCGGGCTACCATAGTATGTCCGTGACAATGTCACACATGTCACCAATCTTGAAGGTGGGCGCAAAAACGAGACAACGGAATGATTAGATCACTACCCTACTGTACATGGATGTGACCGAGAGTACATAATGTAGATGTCCGGCAACCAGAAATACCCGGGTGCACAGGAGAGCGCGCACACCTAAATATTTTAACACACCCCCTCGCGCGAAGACTGGGCAAACGCGCTCGACTGCAACAGAGGGAGTAGTTTTCACCTTGCGACGGTTCCCCCGTCGAACTTTTCTCTTCCCAACCTGCACCCCCTCAAGCTCGACAGCGGCAGCGGCAGACGAGGTCACGATGGGATCCTCATTGAAGAGGATGACCTCGTCGGTGGCGGAAGCAGTGCCAGGGAGGACGATGTCGACGTCGGGAGCGTGCGCGACTACGGCGACATCATATTCGTCGTCTGAGTCGACTGACCAAGCGGCGGTCGCGTTCAAGATCTTATTCTTTACATCGGCGGGCATGTCAGCAACACAGCGCCGGGCGATGTGACCGGCGCGTCCGCAACGGTGGCAGACACCGTTCGCATTCTTGGGGTTGCCCCAATCGAAGGCGTCCTTGTTGCGCTTGCGATCGCGAGCAGCGGCCATAGCAACTGGCTCGGGAGCAAGGGGATCGTACTCATCCTCCGTCTTGAGATTCTTGTTGACGGTTTCCTCCATCTCAAAAGCTTT
This sequence comes from Favolaschia claudopus, assembly GCA_037176885.1. Classification (NCBI taxonomy): domain Eukaryota; kingdom Fungi; phylum Basidiomycota; class Agaricomycetes; order Agaricales; family Mycenaceae; genus Favolaschia; species Favolaschia claudopus. The sequence continues at coordinate 1,507,242 of JAWWNJ010000030.1, forward strand.
GATCCGCGCTATGATGTCATGGAGCTTGGGAGTCGGGACGGTGGTGGAGAGTGAGGAACGGATGACAGCGAAGGAGGGATGAAGGCGCAGGAGCAAGAAGTCGGTGACCTCGCTGCTGCTCATCTCATGGCCGATGGCCTTGAGCTGTCGCACAATGGAGAGGACAGCGTCGATGTAGACGGCAACACGTTTGGCGGGGTCGTGACGAAGATTGTAGAGCTCGCTGCGGAGGGCGAGGCGGAGACCAGGGGTATCGCTCTGATACTCTCGTTTGAGCAGAGCCCAAGCAGCAGAGCCGGTGGAGACGTCGGCAATGGTGCCACGATAGTCGGCCTCGAGGAGGAAGTAGAGCAGGGGATACGCACGGTTATTTGCCTTATCCCATGCGGCAGCCTCGGTCGCGTCTGTCGGCCGGGGCTTCGTCCCACTGACTATCTCCCAACTCTCCTCCAGCCTGAAGTAGTTCTGGACGTCCTTAGCGAACGACGTCCAGTTAGAGCCCGAAAAGTGGGCGACACGAGAGAAAACAGCGTTGTTGGTGGTGGACATGGTGAAGGAGGATGGGGAGGAAAGGAGTGAGGGGAATGGTGGTGTAAAGACAGTGGTAGGGGAGACACGCGGGGCTCGACTTCAAAGAAGGAGCAGTGGCGGCTACAAAAACCCGTGTGAAAAGTCTTGGGAGGCTCAGAGGCGCTCAAGCAGATCCTGCGGGCGAGACGGCGCAATCCCGGAGACAAGGTGGGTGAGGAACACGGAAGAGGACACAGAAGACGCAGACAACAAAGATTAGGCGCAGTGGGCGGGGCCCATAACCTCTTGAAGGTGGGCGCAAAAACGAGACAACGGAATGATTAGATCACTACCCTGATGTGACCGAGAGTACATAATGTAGATGTCCGGCAACCAGAAATACCCGGGTGCACAGGAGAGCGCGCACACCTAAATATTTTAACAACCAAGTGTGACGGTATGCAGAAATGCATATCACTCATAATGCATAAGCCTTGGTCCACGCATTATGAGCTAATCCGACTGTATATGAATGAGACCTCTAAAATGCTTTCTTTCCATAAAAAAAACAATAGGCATGATTGATTGGTCTCCATCGGCCCACTACATCCCCGGTTCTGTGTAAATACGGCGAGGATTTCTATCTCATTCTCCACCGGAACTGTAATCAGACAATGTTGGGTGTGTCACTTCTAACTGTCTTCTTCCTTGCCGCCGCACCTATAGTCACCGCGACCCGACGGGCAGATGCCCCACCGGGTCCAACCTCTAATCCCTGCCCGCCAACCAACCTCTTAGATATGAGACTCACCGCTTCCGGAGTAAGCGCGGAGAATGGCTTCATGATCGACACTTGCAGCTATGAGACCACTACAACCTTATGTGGTATTTCTGATTGCAAAATACAATCGGTTATGTGCTTATTTCCGCGTTCGTCCCTTTCTTAAGCTTCTGTCATTTTGGCGGACACTGACAAAAATCTCATAAGTCAACCGGTGGGGTCCCTGTCAGCCCCACCGAGCGCAATCCAAGTTGCCCCATATCAATTGGAGACCCCGCAGCGCCTGCACGTTGCCCCAGCGTAAACAAGAACCAGGCACCGCTGCAGAGTGGTGCTTCGAATGCCGATACGACGGACTGCTTTTATACCAAGGAAATCGCTCCGTGTGTCTATACTCCCGTCTGTCAAGGAACACACTGGTTCAAATGGTCGAGAGTCTAATCACATCCTTAGGAAAACTATTCCAGTGGCCCCGCAAATTGTCCCCCAGCGCTCTCGTCAGGAGAAGCTCGGTGTGCCTTTTTCAACGGAGACAATGCACTTCTGGATACTGGTGCCTCAAACGCAGACACGACTGACTGCTTCTACTTTAACGAAGTGGCCCCCTGCGTATACACACCGGTGCGTTCACCGGATTCGCGGGATCCCTTGCGTTACACGCCCCATAGGAGAAACTGTCTAGTGGGCCGGGAAACTGCCCCCTGTCGCGTGTACCTGGGCCGCTGTCCTCCCATTCAACATTGTTTCCCCCAATGATCAAGACAAGAATCAGGAGGCGTTGGAGGATGGCTCCCAACTTGGTGATTTCTTTACTTGCATCTACTTCAACGCAGAGGATGCTTGCACCTACTCCAACGCATGTTACCACTGACTTAAGCCAAACTCTGACCAATTTTGCGGATAGACAGGAGACTTTGTCAATGGCCCATCAAATTGCCCAATAGCGTCAGTGCCACCAGTGCACAGTGTGTCGGAAGTAATAATATTAATTGTCCGTAGGCCATCACCCGCCCCCACAATTGGAAGGAACATCGCAGTCGCAGACTCCGACCTGAACGAAACCTCTGGAAAAGGCGTCATTCTGCACCCAGATCTGATCGCACTTTCCATCATGGTGGGAATTAGCCTCGTGGCAGCTCTCGTTTTAGGAATTTGTTATCTCGGCCGGCGCCGTAATTTTCAGGGCTCATGTGCGATGGCTGTGGACGCCCATGTCCTTATTTGGACATGGGACTGCACCCGTGTATGATGGGCCTCGGCCCGATCATTTCCCCATGATCTTGGGTCACAGTTTGTTCAACTGGATCCTTCGGTGCAGTAGGCCTCTGTGAACACGTCCCGCACCATACAACAACTTGGGACAGTAGTTTGAAGTATTACCTCTTTTCTTTCTGTCTGAAAAACGTAGAATAAGAGACTGAGACCTAACTCTCAGATGCGGTCGACGGGTATTCAACTGTGAAAACCAAACAAAATTCATTTCCGACGTATTCTTAGTTTCAGTCAGTTCTAACTCATATTTTCTAGTGCCGGAATAGGATACATACCTCGAAACATGAAACCAGAATTTATTATGCTCTTGATAGTGCACAATTGAAGGAATCGGGGTGCAGAAGCGCAAGCGCGTGAGGCAATAGACGGAAAGATGGCCAGCAACGACAACGATGTGCATGCGGGATGCGAGAAACTGAAGATCAGCGCAGCTGGCATCAAGTCTTCTTTTAAGTTTGCCCCATGCTCGGATGTTTCCAGCCACTGCGTAGCACATTGTTCTTTGCTTGAGGTTTGCATCCCGATTGATACATTTGCAACATCTGCAAGGACAGAACACACATTGAAAAAAGTAACCGCACACCAACTTCAAAACACGAACTCGTGTGAAGGTGTGTATGCGGTTATTCTGTTCAATGTGCTTCAGCGCATGCCAGGAAGCTGCGGCTGACGAATACGTTATCGAGTGGGGGTCATGTGTTCGGGGGACAAACACCCTCACACATTCGCTGTACGGTCCATCTACGTCTCGCAAGCGACAGTGTGAGTGCAGTTTTTGAAACAGTTTATCGAGAATAATCAATAATGCTCACCAGAACATTCAAATCCCTCATGAAGCTGCTTTTTACCGATTTGCCGGCTCGAGTTGATTTTGTTTGAAGAAGGAAGCTGACATATTCAAGACAGCAGAGTAGAAGTGAGGTTGGTGAAGCTCTGAGAGTCGAGGCAAGCCGAGTAGCAACAAGAAAGGAACAGCAAGAAAAGGCAAGGTTAGAGAAACAAGCTGTTGAAACACCTGAAGTTGCTCGAGTTTGGACGAGAACAAAAAGTAGAAGAACCAGACTGAGTTGAATTTTACATCGAAATTGAAGTCAATAATCGGATTCCAAGTAGAGGGCAATGGAGAGGCAGAGGGAAGCGGGAGAGGATGAAGTGGGAGTCCGGGACAACTCGGGGACGTTCCGGTTGTTGTTGCGTTGCCAACGCCGGTGGCGGCAATCTAAATAAAAATATCTTGAATTACATTGGCCAGGTCCTTAGTCCATTCGGGGTATGCACTAAGGACATGCCGCAATCTTGAATTCAAGCCGCGGCCAGATTAGGACTTGGGAATCAAGATGAATTCTGTTCAAAGCGCCCGCTTTTAAAGCAAATCTGGCCGAAAAGCCGCAGGGGTGGGCGAGAACTTGATTAAGAAACTCCCTCCCTTTTTCTCCCTTTTTCTCTCTTTTTCTCAACTTGAATAACTTGATTTTTTCATCCCGTCCACAGACATGGGACATTGGCCCAATTTGAGCTAAGTCTGTCCGCATCGTTCCAGCGTACCGCGGCGTCGTTTCCTTCCAACTCAAAATCTCTCAATCCAAACCTTCCTATGCCCCGCTGAATCTCGATCCTCTAGGCCCCCCACTCCGAAATCTTCCCACATCCTCAACACCTTAAACTCCCGTCTCCAGTCACGGAACCGCCAAACGGAGCGACACCCGCAGCCGTAAAAACAGCGCTTGGTGCTACCGAGACGTACACAAGCGATTCCGGCCTTCATCCGTTGCACAAAGGCTTGTCGTCCATAGAGGAAAGGTTTTGATGAATGAAGAAGAGGGCCGGCCCCCCGTTATCGAAGTCTTCGAGACGAGTCAAGCCGAAAGAAACAGCCAGTCGCGCACGGCGCGAAGATCTTCATCGGTCAGGATGGGTCTAGGACACGGAAATTTAAACTAATTTACAACCGGTTTGTGAGCTCTAGAAAGCTTATGAGTACTAGACACAACAAAATTTCTGAGGACCTTCTGGTTTTGCGCAGTGATAGCGGTGTGGGTGACTTCGGGAGCGAGGGAATCAACAGCTTCGTACAAGACCACGAGTGCGGCACGGTTTGCTCTGCCTTAGAACTTGAGCAACTTTATCCACTCAATGCGCCGCCAGAGACTCAGGAAGCTGACGAAGATCAGCTACGAGTAGATTCTGATAACTGACGCTCCGTTCTTATACATACGAATCGAGTACATACACGATTACTATGGTTGCGGCCAAAACTTCATGACCAGTTGCAATTTTGCTCAAAATCCTTAGCAGGAACTAGGGTATGGTTTATAGGCGAAATTTTTATTTCAGAGGAATCGGAGTCGGAGTCCGACCTACTCCTAACTTAGGGTTACAAAGAAAAACCAAATTGTGTGTATTCAACTCGCGAATTTGAGGCAGGTAATCAAGTCTTTCTCTGCCATTCTGCCTCTGCAACCCCGCTGCGGACCCGTGAAATCTCTTAACCAAGAACCAGGCGACATTGATGCTACTGCACAGCCATCGGTCCGAGTGAGCCGCAATCAAAAGCGCGAAATTGCCGTCCAAAACATGGAAACCCAATTTTTCGAAGTTTTGCTCCAGTCCGTTTGTAGTTTACCTTCTTGCAATGCTATTTACACAGTCCCAGGATGTCTCGATGAAAACTGACGTGACAGTATCAATTACCCAATTGGGACTGCGACTTGTCACGAAGTTCGGTCCGCAACCATACCTAGCTCGACAGGGCCATGACTTGCGGGAAGGGCCAAAACAAGGGGACAGCGGCACTTGATGTGGTACGGCAACGCCCCAAAAAGTGGTGCCCCCGGCTTTGCCGCTGACAGAATTGTCAACAAACGTAAGCACAAACAAAGGAGCACCACTCAATCAAAACCCGTATATTAGAGCCTTTGCGGTGAGCCGCCACACGAACTGGCGGCTCGTGCCACACAATGACTGCTGATGCTACTGGGCCAAGTTAGCCACCTTGAGATGTCCTTCATAACAGCTGCTCAGGGTGGCTTACTTGAGACCCGGTGCTTGGTGGGTCGTGAGAAAAATTAGCCGCCAGCAGCTACCGCAAAGGCTCTATTGTTTCCAAAACGGCTGTAACAAAAGGATTGCTTTTGACTGCAAAAGGACTGCCCTATACGACTCGAATTGCTTGTAAACGTCTGGGTATCCGAGACTACCCGCCTTCGGCAGGGCCGAGCTGCGCTCGCGTTCCTACCTCAAGGGGCTTCCATGATAAGAAATTTCCTAATTTGGACGAGGGGGAGGGCCCCGTCCAAAAGTCCCAGATGCTTCACAATGGTAAATATAACCCCGGCAAATGTAAATGTGGGGTTTTAAGCCCTCCATACAGCCAACAAGCTCCATATTGGGCTCAAGTCAAGGCTCAAGTTGGACCGCCAAGTTTTCCGAACGACGTGTCATTTCCTTATCCGACCGTGTGAACTGGCACGTGTGTCACAGAATCCGAGGTCTTGGATGGCAGGCGCCATCAAGTTCAGACTCTATATAATAGATTTATCGACTATCATAAATCTTGTAGAGTCTGACTTGGTGAGACTACTGCAGAAGCAACTTTATGATTGGGGGAGCTTCCTCCCCCCTTTTGTCTGAGGTTCCCGAAAAGTGGATGGCTGTGCAATGTGCCTACTCTCCCACGGGTACGCCATCAGCTGTGATCTCCCACGGGTACGCCATCAATACGTGATGTTAAACAGAGCCTTAAACTTCAATTAAACCAAGTGGCCTACTGGGTGACTTCCCATACAGTGCCAAGCATCACTTCTCCAACACTGCTTTTTCGGCCGAACATAAATTTTTGTGATTTATTTCTGATTTTCTAAGGAAGGAAACCGACCAAAAGAATGCGTTTGGCGTCGAGAACTCACTTTTTTCCCACGGTGTTTCACTTTTTTCGCGTCTGGAAAAAATAAAATCATGCTTTTGGCTCTAATTTTGGATGGATTGAGGCCAGATGTGTTCAGTAGTCATGCAGAAACCCAGAAAAAGTGGTAGCCGAGTGTAGCCGAGTCTGCTCTGACAGGCCCCCGGTCACTATCATATACTCGAGTAGGTCCGTAGCCCTCATAGAGTAAAACAACGTCAGAGGTCTATTTCGCGAACCAGCCACAGGAAGGAGGTTCTGGGTAGCTGAAGTGAAGCAGCTGCTCAAAACTAAGCGTTTCCCGCAACTTGGAGGGAAAAATCGGCTTTTTTGACGTCTCCAGAGCGCCATCAACGTCAAAAAATAGAGTAAATCAGCCAAATTCCGACGGACATATTTGGTAGTGACCGGGCGCCTGCTCTGACCTACCTGGGTGATCCGCCGAACGTTGGGGCGGCAAAGTCCGGGACGCACGTGACCTTAAGCCTAACCGATATGGGAATTTGATGATGGCATCAGCTATCATTAGGGTTTGTTTCACTTTTTCGGAGGTGAAAATACAAAAACTTGTTCAATTGCCTTGCAAAGCACAAGATGAGTTGCTACACATCCATAGAGACGTTTTACACTGTTTTTCAGTTGAATGGTGATGACGGCATAATGTAGTTTCGAGTTCAACTTTTGATGCCGTTCCCTGTCAAAAAAAGGAACCGTGATGTGATGCTTGGCACTGTAGTACTTTTTCCCGATTATCCTTTTCGACGCGGTGCCAACGGTGTAAACATCTAAGCTTTGATGGAGAGGAGATATTTTTCCTTTAGGTATTACTTTTTATTCAGGGAGAGTTTTCTGCTACTAGAGACAAGAATAATTGTTCCAAAATTCCCCTAGGATGAACCTCACTCAGCGGCAGACAACCGCAATTGCCGCGTACACACCCGTCCTCGAGCGTCCTAGCGGAGTCTCCAACAGGCGTCTCGCCGGGGTCAAGCCGCGATCCGAAAAATTTTCGGCAGCTACACATCAGCAGCCGTGAGGCCTGCCGAGGTTCGATCAGGCCATGGCAAGTTGGAACAAAGGAGTTGTGAGCGTCAAACAACCCGCACGCTTCCAAATCCGTTTATTCGAGCGGATTAAATCTGAACGGGGGGTAGGGACCCCTCGTTCAGATTTAAGCTTTATTCAGGCTCAGAACGCGATAAAATTAGGGAAAGTGAGATCTGAGCCCGATGGGGTCCCTCGGCATCTCCTCCGGAAATTCTCGGATATTCGAAAACATTTATTTAGTACTATGGGAAGTCACCCACTGTACAGCGGCGCAATCAGGGGAAAGTGCAATAATAAAGAAAAAGAAATACTCTCAGCCAAGGGCTCGCATCAATAGGAAATTACTCCCGACTTTCGAAGAAACCACAAAGGCAGGAATACCATCAACTTCAGTTCCCACGGTTCCGACTCCATCAATTCCATTCCCCCCCAAAAAAAATCAGAACCATTAGCCTGGGCAGCAGTCAAAATTACGAGACTTGGCAGCTTTTCTGATGTGATTTCGCACAAATTCCTGAACTCAGCTCTATGGTAGCAGGTTTTACCGGGACTGCGGCACTAAGACAAGAAGTATGGCTTGAGTTGTGTATGTAAGGCTGATATAAAGACGAAACTTTGCCTTTGCTTTGCCTCTCACAAGATCAGTTCTGTTCAGGCTGGACGGAATTAGCGCAAGCTCCCCCTTTTCTGTAAGCCGGGCACCGGCATTACAATACATAGTTTTTTTTTTCTCCAGGTCGGTCTCAAAAACGCAATATTTTTTGCCATCAAATCAGCATTTTCCCACGCCCATACCCCATAACTGGGGTTGAAAAGTATATGGGTGTGTAGCCCTGGACTGTCGGCGTAAGTTCCGGTGGTTTTCGTGTCTGTGCGAGCAAAGCTGAGCGCAGGATCAAGGAGATACGTCAAAAAAATTGCCTTTTTGATGGTGCGGACAACCCTTTGGTGGAGCTTCCCGGGGCCTAACCTTGGCTCTCCAACAGCGAATGTATTCGGAAATCCTCGCCACGGACTCTACAGGGACCATGCTATCAGGAGCGACACATATTACAGCCCACTTCCATGGTGTGAAACATAGGTCGTTTGCGTTTATGTCTAATAGTAAAATCACCTGCAGGTGCTAGGGGCGGCCCCGGTGGACCAGGAGTTTGTTATGGGGGCCAAGGAGGGTCCGCCCAGGGCCCTGTGGTGAAGGCCGACAATGTAAACTTCTACGGTAAGTCATTGCTGTACACCGCAAGCCGCTCCTGCTGAGTATTGCGTCCACCTCTGTTATCAAGCTTTATGATATGTGGGTGATCGATAGTAACAACGGCGATTATGGAACCAATAGCAGTGAGCCCGTGCTTCGCTACGGTCAATGATTATGAACGCTCCTGGTAAATATCCATCCTGCGATAGAATCACTCTTATTTTCGTCACGGAAAGCTCTGCCCGGATATTTCTCCTTCAACAAAGCTTAGATGCCTACTCCGTTGGCACCGCGTCCAAAGTAAATACTATGTATTCACTAGCTACACTAATACACGGCACTGACTGCTACGATGCGGTAGTGCATTCGGGCATCCGACCGTAGCTCAGTCATCTGTTTGTGCGTGCTTTATACAGATCCTGCTCTTAGCATCGCGATTCTGCGGGATTCCCTTTCAACGAGCGCCAGAAGATTCAGGCTCGGTGAAAACGACGTCTTGGGATATCTTGGGATATCTTGAGTTTTGCGCATTATATGAGACTCCAAGATATCCCAAGATCTCCCAACAAAAATCACGTCGTATATCTTGGGATATCTTGGGTTTTGATTTCCGTTGAAATTTTGGGTTCTATTGTATTTTCTGGCGGCACTGAAGTGAAAAAGGTTCGTCGCCGCGCGGAATTGAACACGCACGAACCATAGACGGAGGACTTTGTATACCACTACCACTACCACCCCAACCATTCGACTAAACAGGCTGGGAGATATCGCACCGTCGGCTGCTCTAGGTCGGCTCTCGGCTTCTCGGACACATATGCCGGCTTGTTTTTCTCTATTTGTTAGGCCCCGAAATTTTAAATGCGCCGCTCTGGCTTTCGTGGCCCTCGGCTCGTCTTAAGTCGTTTTCCATCGTAGTCTACTTGATGTTCTTGATTTTCTTTGGTCTGTGAAAAAATATATGCGAGGTAGCCAGAGCCAGCTGGTTACCTAGGTATACTCTATATATCTACCCAGAATCCACCGTCCCTACACCACAACAATCATCATCATCGTCTGCTCCATTGAAAAAGAAGAGAAAAAATGGGGCCAAAGTGTCAGCCGCGCCCACCCGGAATTTTCTAGGGGCTGCAGATCAGGTCATGGTTACGCTCTGCAATTTTATGCGGATGACATTTTGGTATCTTGAAATATGTTCTGCGGCTGCGGAAGGAGACATTGGTCGAGTTTTCGAGGTAATAAAGGTCAGTTCTGCTCATTCTGATTATTATAGCTGAGGTAGTGAAACCGTTCACAGCTACTTCGATTTTCTCTCTGGGCTTCAGGTCAACTTCAGGTTCAACCAATTACGGAAATGAGCTTCTTGAACTTGCATGCAATTTTCTCTACGAGTGGTCGGATGATTTGATATTCTCAGTTTTAGAGAACTACCTTGTCAATCCAAGCGGCCGACCTGGGCACCATCTGGAGCTTGATCTGTTCCAAGAACACTATAATTTCTGGATCAAGGTTTTATTCAATTCAAAGAGCCATGATTTCGACAGCCATCATCTCTCGGAAGCCGTTGGACTGAACATTTCCGGTATTAGCCAATATCGAGAGAGATTTCCAGGCCTCTTTGGGTTGAAGAAGAACGGTTGAAAGCATCGCGACACCAAGGTCCACGACGATATCAACAAGCTCGGTGATCATTTCCGCGCTGAACACATTCTTGTTTGGGAGGCGGGGCGGAATCAGGCGTACCAAGTGCCGAACGAGTTCAGTGCAGGGATGACGAAATTGAGGCAAGGCACTTTGAAAACCTTTCTGGACCGCACGATGGCAGGTGAAGCGATGGTTGAGACAGCCGGTGACAACCCAGAGGTGCCCGCTTGCCCGGTGACTATGGTTGACGGAGTTACTGCTATAGACAATTTTATAACTGGGTTTGCGAGTGGCTAATATAGACAAGTTGAATACTAGTTGAATGTAAAACAATTAGTAGCTGATTAATTTTCTTTGTGACCGCCAACACCAACACCGCGCTTCCGCTTCCGCTTCTTCATTGGAGATGGCGGAGCTGCCTGATTAGTTTTATTTGATAGAGGAACCTCGTCAACAGGCATGAGATTATTTTTGACGTGTAGGATGTCCTCCTTGGTCGGGAGTGGGTGTCCAGTGCTGCGAGAAACAAACTCTTGGTCAGTACCCGTGAGCAAGATTGAGCAACAGAAAAGCTTACGCAATAAACGCCGTGGATAGTCGGTCAACTAATGCGCTTTTGACCCCGCCAACTTCAAGATTCAAGGTGCGACAGTAATGTTTCAATACGGGAGCTGTCGCAAGGTCTTGGAGTAACTGCATGCGATAGCTGGTATAGCCGTTGTCAGATTCGCCTGAGCTTGATTCACCCTCCTCGCGGTCGGCAAGAATCTGCTTAAAACCGTCCAAGATCTCCGTCAAGTACTTGAGAAGCTGAGAACCGTACTTGTCCATGAACTTGAAGCCCTCAGAAATCACTCGCAGATTCTCGAGCGAGGTGCAAATGTGCGCCTTCTCAACGATTGCATTAAGCACACACTCCGGCAAAAAACACTCGCTGGGATCGTCCTCAGATGGCCGAATGCTCGCCCAAGTTTTATGCCGCCAGTGATCCAGCATCTGGTACAATGATTCCTTACGAGGAGCGGCCACATTGGCTTGATTTTCCTCGAAATGTTTGGCCCAGCGGTCAACCATTGCCAAATCTGCTGCGCTCCCGTTGGGATCGTGGATCGGCACACAACAGTCGGGACCGCGATCGATGTACACTTCACCGTTGTGCTCCATGCTAACCGCCCGGGAACAGCATGTTGATGTGGGATTAAACCAGTGAACGAGTGATGCTGGTAGTTCAGCCCGTTTGGCAGCGTCAGCCTTCGCCTTCGCGCTGCTGTCATCGGAACCCGGCGGCTGCTGTCGAACCCATTCCGGAGCAAATGCAATTACCCGCGCAGGTTCTCCATCCCTGCCTGCCCGACCAAGCTGCTGCTCCAGCTTCCCGAGATCCTTCGGGAGATCGAAGACGATAGCTTGACGGACGCAAGCGATGTCGAATCCGTACGTTGCAGTGTCGGTAACGATAAGGATGCGAGTTTTGCCGGCTTCGAAGTCCTTCTTCAGCTGTGCACGATACTTGGGTGTCGACAGCGAGGTATAGGTTTTGATGATGTGCTCCCGTCCCGGAATATCTGCAGGCATGAGACCATCAAGATATATCATGAGCTGGTCGCCCCGTAGGATTGTCTCGGCGAACATGATGGTCGGGAGTATATCGGCCGCGATCTTCATGTTAATTGGCACAACAAAGCTGACGTCTAGGAAGTGTCTGGTGGTGGTGGGATGCTGAAAGAAGCGTGGTATATACTTGAGGTTGGGGCGGTCGACAGAATAACGAGCGTGCTTATAAGTCCCGGGTTGTAAGCCCAAGGATTTTGCTATTATGACGGCTTGCGCAGGCGGAGCCGTCGCCGAGGCTAGAGTATACACAGTAGACTTTGGAAGGCGGATGTGCAAATACACGAGGGAATTATAGCCAGCCTGAAAGACTCCGGCTTGCCGAACTAACTGCACTTCAGCGATAGACACCCAGCGGACCAGATTGACAAACGCGGCCTTTCTGAGAAGCGCGGTCATCTCAGTCTCGCAGAGCATCTTGGGAGTCATCACGCCCATGCGAACATCATCGCCCTCCGCCAGTTCTCTGAAGAGATCACGTCCAACGAGACGTGCATCATGAACCGTGTCTTGATTGATTGCAAGAACGCGCAGACCGCGACGCGACGCGACTTCTGCCTGTAAAAGTGCGTCAGAGGTATCCAGAATCCAAATCGATCAAGGTACGCACCTGCTGTTCCACGAGAACCTTCGTGGGCACTATTAACAACGCGATACCCTTCTCCGAGCGAGCACTAGCAGCCATTGCTCCAGCCATCAAGACCACGGTTTTCCCCATCCCGGTTGCTATCACGCAGAAAACGTTTTTTTTATTGTCGATTTCGAGGGCCAGGTCCAGCTGGAATGGCCGTAGTCGCGTGAGTTTGCACCTTGCAGATAGAACGCGCTCCATCCATTGAGCGGGAGTTTCCGGCTGTGAGACTACTTGAATGGGTGGCGAAGAGTCCATGTTTTGAAATATGCATAGATTAAGGGAGTAGAGAAAGGACAGTGAGGACAACTGAGCTCCAGAGCGAGCTCGCGGAGAGGGCGGACGACGTTCGGACGTAGTTCCTTTTTGAGTGGGTTATTCCCAAAACGGGAGGCCGTCATCACGCCGGGCTGTTCATCAGTGATGGATGTCGCTCCTCAGCGGCAGGGTGTAACAAATTCATGCCTATTTGAGAGCAGGTAGTTAGTCGGTGGGGGCGGGGATTGTGATGGTAAGGGAGAGAAAGTGGGATCAGTATTTGGCTTCGTATTGCACGTTGCTTACCTGATTTGATGCGCACAGACCTCTTGCGACTGCCAAACGCGGCACTCTTCCAAATTGGGAAGAGTGCCGCCTCTGTACCAATGTGCCGTATCTGAACGCGGTGTGCCGCATCTCCAATGTGCTGTGTGCGCCGCATCTCATACATCCTCACACTCAATAGGTAAGCGGACAAAGCAGCATAAGATTTCTGGGAAACAGCATGTACTAGGTGTCCATGTTCGGAATCAGTACTGTACTATTTCCACCGTAGATTCAAGTCACAGGTCACAGAGGGACCTGAATTGAATCTATTTTATTTTCGTAACATGTCACAGCGCGTTTTGGGGCCATTTCCCATCAAAATTGATCGGAAAAACGCGAAAAATCTCCCTAAAAGGCAATTTAATCACTGATGAATGATGGCAAAAGTGAAGATGAAGTGTCACACCTCAAACCCATTGAATCTACGGTCGAAATAGTACAGTATCAGATTCAGAGTGTTACGCTCGCTAGCATAGTCCTTAAAGGATAGACCAGCTGGAGGTGAAGTTGGGGGCATAAGATCAATCTTCATGGCAGCAGCTTTAGCATCAGCGACTGTCTCGGTAACCCAGACGTTATAGCGTGACCTTGTAAATTGCTTGAGGGCGGTTTTCCTATCTTATCTCTCTCGGAATTGATCCGGCGGAGTTTCAATAAATGATAAGAGAATATGAGGCAACGATCACACTATAACGTCTGGGGCATTTGGTGTAGTAACACCCCCCATACGGTCACATCAGTCACTCGTGTCATTCGCATCACCGGTACACAGACCCGTACCTGGCTTCGACTTCGACGCGCCGCCTTTCTGGAGCTCTGCTGCCCATTCGAATGCCCTCGGAACACGATCACGCCAAACGCGCGGCAGATTCCCAACAACTCTTACAGGAAGCACGCGAAAAAACGCGTAAACAACGCGACTATGATTCGGAAAAAACGCGTCAAAAACTGGCGTCCCTCTTCGAAGAGCAGACTGGAAAACAAGCTCATAAATGGCAAATAGACGTGTCGGAGGCTCTCATCTTAGGTCTCGACTCTGTGGTCATCGCGGGCACGGGTGCCGGCAAGACAATGCCATTCATGATGCCCGTTATGCTTCACCGCGAGAAATTTGTACTCGTCATTTCCCCGCTCAAGGTTCTTCAAGAGGACCAGGTGCGTCGCTTTTGTCTAAATATTTGTGACTCTCTCAATGCCCTGAAGGCTTCGAGATTCCAAGCAATGGGTCTCAAGGCCGCGGCAGTCAATGGAGATACTTATTCGCGGGAGTTGCAGAAAGTGTGTTAATTAATAGTCGCGTCGTGTCGCGTTTTTGAACTGATCTTTGCCAGGACCTGTACACACAGACACATCACGCCGTTCTCACGTCGCCGGAGATGTGCTTTGAGCATCCAGATTTTCGCAAATATCTTCGTGACGACAAAACAGGGAAACGGATTCTTGCTGTTATCATTGACGAAGCGCACTGCATATCCCAATGGGGCGGCGATTTTCGACCTCACTACTCCATGCTGAATCGACTACGCGCTCTAGTTCCAGTTGGCACACCAATTTTAGCCACATCGGCAGCCCTCAACCCGTCTGCGCTGGCGGAAGTTTGCTCTGGCCTTGATTTGGACCTCAACTCATCATTCTTTTTGAATCTTGGCAACGACCGTCCCAACATCACACCTCTCATATATCAGATGAAGCGTGTCAAATCCCTCCGCTGATAAACCACGGAACTTAAAATAGACTGCAAATAATTTCTGCAGCCTCCCTCGATGGTGAGTCCGGGTGTATGAAAACATTGCTAGCACGATAAGCACGATCTGAGTGCAATTGAGATCATCGAAATTGATGGAGAACGGTCCAGCTTACATTGGAAGGGTTCTTATTTGGATTGCGAGTTTGCTGGCCTTCCGTCCGCGCCAAACGAAACAACAGTTCCCAAAGATTCGGTGCTTTTGATTTCACAAGTTTGACCGTCTGCGGAAACGACAACGATGTCAATTCCGCCTCACTGATATCATCCCCAAAAGGCGATTCAAAAATATCTGCCAGGCCTTCCAACTCTCTCTCAAAAATCTCTCGACTGCATTCTAAAGCAAAGTGCTCCATCACAGATCTTGCAGCCTCGGGACGTCCTTTCCGTGAATTTGGAGATCTCGGAGGCTTATGCCATCGCCGTATGATTCCAGGCAACAACGGGCTGGTGCATAATCCCCTACGCGCCGCCCGGACAGTCGCGTCCCGCGTGCAATCTCTATCTCCCCAACTCAGTGCATCCAGAAAATGTGCAACCGTGAGTCCATTCCCCTGAATCACAGCGAGAATCTTCAATATCTTGACTGCGAGTGGACCGAGGGGCAATTTAGATGTGCTGGGCGTGCTCGATAGCTCATTGTCGCCTTCATCGATGGGGTCAGATCCTTTGTCGATATCGCGCGGGTCAAAGTCTGACTCTGAGTCTGATTCTTGCTCGGAAGATTCAAAGCCGGGGTAGGTGTGCTCAGAGGACAAAGATTCTGCCATTTGGGAATGAAAGCAGGTAGTATTGTGGAAGAAACAGGAGCGATGGATGACGACAAAGTGCCTAAGCAAAAGTACTTAGTAGCATTTGCGTCATCTTCGACAGCTCCGTGACTGATGTGACTATATGGGGGGTGTTGCTATACCAAACGCCCCAGACGTTCGGATGTGATCGCGGGCCAACTTTTCTTATCATTTATTGAAACTCCGCCGGATCAGTCCCGAGAGAGATAAGATAGGATTCCGCAGGAATCCGTGGCCCGCGTCACTCCGAACGTCTGGGTTACTGAGACAGTCAGCGACAGTACTTAGTGGCCACAATTACTGTTTCGATTTCGATCAAGGTATAAACTCCATGGGTTCTTGCCAATGGGTTCGAAGTTCTGTTAAGCCTCGAGGTTTTTGAACAGCCCGCTATTACTTTATCGCGACATTTTCAATTTATTTGAGCTGGAATCGATCCGTTTATCCGTTCACATGAGACAGCTCATTGGCTTGAGTCTTATGTTAGGAAAACTCTGCAAAATTCGGAGTTTAAAGCAGTTTGGCGCTCCAGACGATGCTAAATAGGAGGGCCACATCACTTGACGAGTAGATAGATGTGGCATTTCGAATTGGGCAAAAATATGCATCGGTTCTGTCGCGACTTTGAAGTCCATATATCTCGGTATTGCATGCACATTTTTGCATAATTCAATTTGGCCGATTTGAATTTTGATGGAAAATATCCCACGGCAAGCCAAAATTTGGGTGTTTTGCCTTTTTCGGATATTTGATCGCGCATCACAATTTATTGATCAGATCATGGTGCTAGAAATTTGCGTATAGAGATTCTACACTGCCTAGCGCTTTGATTTGGGCAAAGGCGTTCATACAGCGTCCAGAAATGTGAAAAAACAGCGACGCCACTTGTTGTGAGCAGACAAAAAAAATTTCAAAATTTCAGTCGCAAACTGGGAAGCGCAACGCAACGTAGAACTTCGAGTCTGTAGAGGCGCAACGCTCAGTTTCTGACGACATCAGCCACCGTACTACACTGAAACCGTACCTGCATCCCATTTTCGAGGGCGCAGAGCTCAATGGAACAACTTTTGGACCACGAAAAGATGTTCCTACTGTATATCGACTCTGAGTTACTCCGGCGGCCGAGACGGAGCTTGGACGGAGCCCGGAGATAAATTTGATGCTTTACGTAGTGTTATGTCACCTGTCCCCTATCGCACAGAATCAGAGATTACCGCACTTTTCTCCCTCTTTCACCATGCCTATGGCCCCCGGGACCCCCAACAACCATGGAAAGGGTCTTGTAGCACTCATTGCTGCTCTTGTTCAGTACCTTGTGCTTGGAGTGGGCCTTTTTATCTATCCACAATACTGCAAAGAAGAATTACACAATTCCGCTCTAACTGGGCGGGCGTGGCTCAATGAGCTCTTGCATGGACATCCACAGCATCTACATCGCTCTAGGGATGCGACGTCATGTATTCTTGGCTCTAGTCTTCCAATTGCGGTCCATGGGCTTTGTTGAATCAGAGTATATATGGTTGCGGCCAAAACTTCATGACCAGTCGCAATTTTGCTCAAAATCCTTCGGGATTCGAGATTTAGCAGGAACTAGGGTATGGTTTATAGGTGAAATTTTTATTTCAGAGGAATCGGAGGTACTCTTAACTTAGGGTTACAAAACGCGAAATTTGAACAGCGAAAAACCAAAATTGTGTGTACTAAACTCACGAATTTGAGGCAGCTAATCAAGTTTTTCTCTGCCATTCTGCCTCTGCAATCCCGAACCCCTTCTTCCGGACCCCACAGTGAAAGTGAAATCTCTTGACCAAGAAATCGGGAATGACCAGGTGACATTGATGCTGCTGCACAGCCACCGGTCCGAGTGATCCGCAATCAAAAGCGCGAAATTGCCGTGCAAAACATGGAAAACCGATTTTTCGAAGTTTTGCTCCAGTACGTTTGTAGATTACCTTCTTGCAATGCTATTTACACAATCCCAGGATGTCTCAATGAAAACCGACGTGACAGTATCAATTACCAAATTGGGACTGCGACTTGTCACGAAGTTCGGTCCGCAACCATACTAGAAACGAAAACGAAAACGACTATATATAGAATAGCCGATAGATGGCCGGTGGTGCCGATAGATGGCCGGTGGTGCCCGTCGGCAGCAGGTTCAGAAACGAAAATGAAGCAGTCGGCACGGAACAAGTCAAGGTCGGCTCTATGACGCCAAGGGTCACGGTCACGTACATGCTCATGTTGGTCCCGTTCCGATGCTCGGCTACTACTTAAAAATAACCGAAATTGCCGTTTTTTCCCTCCGCAAATTGAGATGCTCGTGCAACTTAGCTACTGCCGGCAGTCAATAGAAGTCATGGAAGTCATATAAGTCGCGTCGACGAAGGGACGGAAGGCGCCAGAGAGCGAGAAAGACGCGGTATAGTCGCGGTATAGAGAGAGGCTTTGTTTGCGCAAGCGTGCCCAAACGCCAAACGAGGTTGGTATTCCGACCGAGAGCCATAATTCACCGACTTTCACCCAGACCTCTGGCTCAAGATTACACATGAATGATTCTATTGAACTAAACTACATTCTGGCAAGCTGCTATCCTCTCAAGAGCAAGACTGAACGCGCAAGAGCCTTCCCTTTCTTTGTTTGCGCAAGCGTGGCCATACGACTTACGTACCCCATTCCCCATTGTATAAGTAGATTTATTGCAATTTTAAAGACTAATGGCATTCGCCAAAATAAAAATCTTTTGAGTTGGGCAGGATTTGCCGCAACTGCCGGGTCGAACCGGTCGGCCGTCAACATTTTTTTGGTTTTTCAACACGAGTAAACACTGGTTGGATTTGTGCGATGCTGTCGATTTCAGTGTTTTTTTGTGGGCTAGATATACAGTAGATACTACTCGTAGTGAGAAAAAGTCATGGACGGTCGGTACTTTAACCCATCTCGGCCGTCTTTGCACCTTTTTGTATGATTTCAGATGCTGGGTGTATGTAGACCGCACCTGCAACAAATTACTGACCATCACCAAGATCGAAAATAATAGGACCGCCGTCCGAAGATTACAATACCAGGAAAGAAAGAGTCTTCAAGTAAAAGAGACCGCAAACTGCCCCGGTATGGGTGTAGCTTAAATCAGAGTTTGCGGGGAGTCGATTTAGAAAGAGTTTGAATCAAACAGAACAGGGGGGGATGTATTCCAATCCAAAACAATTTTGTATGCTAGACCTCAGGTCGACGTCCTCTTCGCGTTTCTGTTGGGTAAAGGCAGTGCCTGCCCCGCTGCTCACATTGTCTGTTACTCAAGATAAATCTTGCTTTCGGCAAAACGTGGTGAACTGCATCGTACCTGCACGACTGCTGTTGAAGGCATTCTGAATCACGAACCCTGCTACAGGCAATCTTGCGGCCACGGCAAAAATAGCAGGCAGGGCGCTGTTTTGGACGCCGATTATGACTGTGTCCTGGCGAAGCAACGAAGGAAAGTGCGGCCGAATTGACCTGAGTCGGGTCCATCAGACTATTTTCGCAATGCCGATAATTGAACCAGTATGCCTACAAAGGTTCAACTCAAGCCTTATTGGGGGCGTTGTATCTTACGCCAATGGTCTGGGGGGGGAAGTCGGCAGTTCCGGGTCCGGAGAGGAATTGATTGGCCGAGAAGTTCACAGTTGGAACACGAATATACGGTGGTTCGAGCATAAACTGAATCGAGACTGTCATGAAGTAGCTCGGAAAGAAAGAAAAATGATGCGAACTTGTGAAACGGGAGAGCTCCCAGTGTCGACCCGTGTGGGCAAATCAATCTGCACAGACAACGAATATAATCCCTCCGAGGAGCTACTTATGGGCTGACCATAGGGAGGGGACATGAGGCAAGGCAGTCAGACAGCTGGATGTCCACGGTAATAAGCATACTCGGCGTTCAAGTGTTTCACCGAATTTTTGAGGACACGGGGCTGCGCTGTGAGCATGTCAAGTTGTGACCACAGCTGTCGTGATGCTGCAGCAACGCGAATGATGGTATGAGACCGGACCCAAATGGTGATGGAGTTGTGATCTGTTGTGATGGAGCGTAGTGATGTATATCAGTGTATATCAGGTTTTGATAGATTGCAGAAAAGGGTTAAAGACAATTTGAAAATATTGTGTCAATAAGTAAGATCTGGGTACGCCTGCTATATTTACTTTCATTGTATTACAGATGGCGCTTCCGATCATTTTGTAAATGAAGAACAATTTGAACCTCCGGGCTTACTCTGCTTATTTCTCACTCATTTCTGAACCAATGTGGGCGGTAGTGGGCTCGTTTGAAAGCCTTTAAGCAGCGCTATCGTCCCATATCCAAATACCCATCTAACTCCATAGCTTCAATTTTCTGTGATCGGGCGGGGCTGGAAGCACTGCATTCAGACCCTTTTTAGCCGAAGCCCTGGTGAGGGCAAGTTAACCCCGCGGCTACAGTGCCGGACAACCAAAGTCGACAATGATGATTGCCGAAGAACGGGAATTTTTGGCATAAATCTGACTTCAGATTCAGACTCAGCACCCTCGAAAACGTCCAAAAAACCACCTCCGAAGTTTTTCCCATGACAGTTTAGCTACGGCCAAATTTTTGAGCCAAAGAATCAAAATTGTGTGTACCTTTCTGAGCCTCGGGGAACAAAAATTAGCTAACTAGTATGTTTTCTGAACCCCCATTTGTGCTCTAACCAAGAGGTGTCAGATCTCTGGATCTGGCACACTCTGATGCGCACGTGTTTGACGTCGCTTGAAGGGGGGGGGGCAAAATATTTATGTTTGGTTGGTCGTTGTCATCAAAAGCAAGAACGACTCTGTGCGAGACATTCGGGTCAGGTTTTGGTGCTCATTGATACCTTTCATTCTGCAGCTTTGGTTTGTTTTACCATAGCTAATTCACGCAGATTCACGTCCGCATCAGTGTCTCACAACAAATAACAATAGAGAGTTTGCGGTGAGCCGCCAGAAGCCACCTGGTGGCTCTGACGGCATGCGGAGCGGTCCCCGGATCTTTCTACTGGGGGTGTCAGACCATAACCATTCCACTCACCTGCAATTTTTTCCGCACCTTGAACCTTGCCAGTTCTCGAGAAAACGACTCAAACTAGCCACCAGGAAGCCACCGGAAGCCACCATATGACGTAGCCGCTCCACAGCGCATGCCGTGAGAGCCACCGGGTGGCTTCTGGCGGCTCACCGCAAACTCTCTGATATTTGGCCCCCTTTTGATGCAGAGTGTGCCAGATCCAGAGATCTGACACCTCTTGGTTCTAACCGACTATGCCGCCGTCCTCGCTCTCGCCGCCCTTGCCGCTCGAAAATATGGGCCAACAATGTTTGATGCGGATGCCCAACTGTCGCTTCCGGTGCTTGATTGAACATCTCCGACTGCTTCTGAACCTCTCGGGAGGCGTATTTACACCATGTCTCATACTACTTCCATCAAGTCAGCCATGGATCAACTTTGTCTACAGTTGCGGCGAAATCAATTTACTTACCAAATATGGAAATTCTCATCAATCCCCTTCTTTTCCTCCGAAAATAATGGTTTTCTCAAAAGGCAAGCTGACAAAAATGCGGAGAGACTCAAGCCTGCATGTCTGGTGTAGAAAAATCTGGGTCTTTGTGTTGATTTTGCCGGGCCAGCCGGGGAGTTTGTCTAAGAAGTTCAGCCAAACCCGGTCAGAAACATGACAGGTCTGGGCTCGTTCTTGTCCGTAGACGTATCCACAGCAAGGGATACATACCATCCATCCAATTTTCAGGCTCATGGCTTATGTCTGTTGTCGGCAGCAAAAATATCAAGTTTATCAATTTGAAAGAGAGGGGAGAGAGGGGGAAAAAGAGGGAGACTATTATTTACATCTGAAGCCTGTTCTGTTAATTTTCCATGCCAAATCTTGCCTCTCTGAAGCTATAGAAAATCGACGAGAAAAGATATCAAGTTATTCCGTTGGCAGGCTCATCCCGAAAATCAAGACTATCTCGAAGGGGCAGACTGCCCGAAAAGACATAAGCCCCAACCAATGAATTTCAAGAAGCACTGATTTCGAGTCAGCGTGCTTACGCTGCTTCGTTCGGCCCGGTATTTCTTGAAGTTCTTCCTCCCTACCACCTCCTCCGCCCGCTCGTCCGGCCTCGAAACTCCCGCAACCCATTCGCAACATCCAGCAAGTCGTCTCGTCTAGGTCCGGTTCTGTGGAGGAATATGGAGATGCAACGCTGAGGGACGGGTTGCAAACTAGGTGCGTATCTTATATTTTTTCCTTGTATTTTCCTCCCAACTTTCAGTTTTTCTGCTTTGAACTACACACCCCCCGCCCTTGCTGGTTGTCGCGCGATTTCCCTGCCAGCGCGTGGGAGCATCTCGGCACCACACCCACAACTTCTCTTGCACACCCTCCAGCAACCCTCTGGCAGCAACCCGTCAACCCGGCCACTCGACGCGCACAGCGTCCAAGTCACTCCACGCTGCCTCGCCGCTTCTGACTTGCTCAACGACCCCGGGATCTCTTCGACGCAAGTACCCCGTCTTCTTCGTCTTCCCATCGACTTCCCTCCGTCCTCCTCTCCTCCTTCCCTCCTTCCCCGTCTTCTCCCCCCTTTCCTCGACCCTCCGCATTCGTCTCTCTCCTCTCCTCTTCTCCCTTCTTTACCATCGCAACTCCCCAATCACGCCCTCCACAAAAAAATAAAGACAATACGCAAATTGAAGCGGCCCTGATTCCGTTCGGGCTGTTAAGTGGGTTCGTATTCCTCCTTTTCTTTCGTTCTTTTGGGGGAAGAGGCGAGGGCGGCGTGGATGTGGATGAGGGGGAGGGGGTGGTGGAAAGGATGGGAGAACGCGGCGAGACGAGGTACCTGCCGAAGTGGTTACGGGTGAAGATGGTCGTCGAGAATGGGACGAGACGAAGCTATATCATGCGACGCCGAGAGGAGGGGTGAAAGAAGGGCGGGATAGAAGATGACGCAGAGGAGAACGAGCACATAAATGTGTGATGGGTTGACGGAGGATGCGAGGTAGAAGGGGAAGTGAAATGCTCGCAGGGAGGGACGATTGTGCGCGAGGGGGTTGTTGGGGATCGGGACGCGCAGGTGATGTGTGCGAGGAGGAAGAAGGGCAATGGAGGAGGGACGCATGCGAGTGTTGTTGGTCGTCGTCGTCGGTGCTGCGCTCGTCGCGTGCGCACTCATTCCGCCCGGATGTCGCCGCTTCTTCGGCTTTGTTTCTTACTCATTCATGTTTCGACAGGAAATCACATACATTTTTCTAACTAACACGATCTGTAGCCACCCGTAAATCAATTCAATTATCCTATATCGCTTGCTGCCGGTATTGAGATTGTTTCAACATCGTTTGTGTAGCTTGAGGAGGTGCGTTGGTGCGAATATCGTTGAGGCCAACGTTGAACGCATGATGATTTCCTCCTTGAGCGTCTTGCACCTGGTGTGCGAAGATGGACTTGCTAAAGAAATTCATGCGCGGATGACAGCGTGTGAATGGTTTATGTCGGCGCTTGCCTTAACGGGCAAGAGCCAACAACGGGCTTAGCCCATGAGCCATTGGCCAATTTTCACCTATCGGTGCGTCAGTTTTCTGTGCAATAGGGCGGTTCTGATGGGAATTTCCATATTTGGTAAGTAAATTGATTTCGCCGCAACTGTAACAAATTTATACGCAAGTGACGGTATACAAATGTGCAGAATAATTGTCGAACACAAGCAGAGTTCGGCAGCCCAAGTGGGCCATTTCAAATTTGTGTAAGGCAGCTCTGAGCTGAAGAAAAGTATCTTGGCTCATGATAGAAAGGAAGGATACTGGTTGAGTGCAGGTGTGCACTCCATGCTGCAAACAATGCCTCAACAACGTTGCATTGCTAACTACAATCTTATCTTTGACTGACAGTGTAACGTGACTTGGAATTGCCAAATCCGGTCCGATTTCCCAGGCAAAGAGAGGCAGATTTCTCAGAAACCGCTCGTGGAATTTTCTTTATTTTGTCAGAATCATAACCTGCTCAACGAAAGGAGCCAATTGCGCTATGTCCGGGGTTTTCCCATCAATTTTGAGGTTACGGCCAAATTTTCGGCTATCATCTCATAATTTTCGTTTTTTTGACAATCGGAAACTGTTCTTTGGCTGCTTAGGGACTGTTTTACACAAAAATCTAGACATCTGGGGGTGTGTCACACCTGCCATAAATGGAAGATCAAACTTGTCGACTTTGCTTGTCCGGCACTGTAGTACAAGTCCTTGTTCTTCAGGATATCCAGAGGAGCTATCAGACTATGGGGATAAAGAAATGCCAAATGATCTAGAGCTTGATTCCATAGTCTATCTGGAGGTTGATACAGACCATGATGAAGTCTATGATGAAGATGCATATGACTGGGAACAGATTGCAACTGCGAAATTCAGGTAGCGTTTGCCGGTGATGGTTTTAAAGGAGGAAGAAGATAAGAGAGATGCTAATAAGTATAGCCTGTTACGAAAGTCGCCGCTTGTAGCCTACTATTGAGGCGGCGGTTGGGCGGAGCGGCGGAGCTGTCCACGTACTTATCTTGACGCTGGAGACAGGCTGCAGGTTGTGCGATGACGCCGGCGAGGATAGGCCGCCTGTTACGGAATTTGCTGCGGACCTTGTCTGAAACACGGGGTTGAAAGCGGTCAATGGGGATACCTAAGTCTCGAGAACTGCAAAAGGCGCGTCAATTAAACCTGTCTTACGCGTCTTTTCGTTTAATCTCTTATTGGGAGCTTGCTCTCCCTATTCAGGCTGACACCGAATGGTGATGGGGCTGTGCTGAGCAGATGATGGAGCTTGTGATGGCTGCCGTCAATCGCACGGCGATGCGTCGGCGCAGTGATAAGCGCATCTTCCGAATGATAAGTACGGCGCATGTCCGTGTGATCCACCAGAGTGCCGAGTGATCAGTGAGTGATCCTGACTGATCTCGAGCGATGGGAGTGTTGTTCCGCGTGATTTTGCGTTCCTTTCGACTGATTTGTGAATCCTCCGCACATCACAGTTTGTGTGACCGGTCATTGACTGGGTCATTGACCGGGTCAGTCAGGCCCCCGGTCACTACCTATTAGGTCGGTCGGCGATAGAGTAAAACAACACTTCAAAAACGGCCTACCTGGGTCGGCAAAATAGAGCAAATCAGCCCGTAAACAGCGAAAATCTTTGAAGTCACTACCTCTTGGGTGAGCCCTGAACATTGATTTTTCGATTGTTTTTCAAGGCCGCAGCCGAAGATTCCAGCCTAACTAACAGAAGGCGTCTCTGACGAAAAAATGGCCACATTAATGAAAATTCGACCGAAAAACGTCGGAAATAGAGTAAATCGGGGCCCGATGGACCCAAAATCATAGAGTAAATTAGCCCAGAATCTGGCTGCGAATCCGACCTGCCTAATAGGTAGTGACCGGGTACTTTATATAACAACGTAAATTATGCTACGACGTGCTTGAGCCCTCATACCATCTACAGCTCAGCAGGAAAGTGTCGGCACCTGTTGGCACCATGGTCTGGAATTCCATTTACAAATCGACATTGCATAGAGATTTTCAGGTGATCAGATAGTCGAGACTGTCGATGCACATCACCGCAAACTGTTTTTTTCAAGGCCCGCGGGTGTCGATGAGGCCCGCAACCGTATATATATCTGACGGCCATTCCTCAGGGCACTTTGGGAGCTGGTCCTTCCAAAGCCATCCATTACTCAGTAATGGCAGGAACATCCTCAGATAACGGTATATCGCCAACTACTGTACTGCTGCTTTGACCCTTCTTCGACAACGATGCAGGTGTTTGGCAGCCAAATTCTTCGCGACGCGTACACTTCCTCCAAGTATCTGTGGATCAATCTTCAAGACTCAGAAAGCCGTTGATGTCTCCTCCACCACCGTATACCCCACCCCTCCCAATTTGACGCAATACTCATAGACAGGCGTGGGTTCCGAGAGCAGGTAAAATAATTTGATATTCTGAGCATATGGTTATTCTCATTCCAATGGTCAAGTCATCCTCTGTCGTGAGGAAATTCTTATATATGTGCCTATCACATCATTTTTCGTGGTGTAATTAAGAGGTCACAACGGCGGATCGGACAAATTTGGGCTGATTTGAACTGTTTATTTAACCGCCACCAAATATTGGACTTGAATATCGATGTACTGTACTATTTCAACCGTAGATTCACCGGGTGTGACATGAATTTAAATTTAATGGATAACAAGTTGGTGAGTTGCCTGTGACAGTATTTTTTCATCATTCAAATGATAATGGATTCACTCGAAATTGACGACGCTGTGGGCTGAATTTTCGCTGCTTTGGGCTGCTGATAGTCAGTGCACCTCGAAAACCATGTCATGCGCAAGAGGACGGTAATTTTCACAGGTGCTGAAGAAAATTCGGGAAAATTCACCCAAAAATTCAATATTTTGGTTAAAATGTCACTTACTTCAGCGCCCCTCGTTACATGTTACGAAAATTAAATAGCTTCGATTCAAGGGTCGCTGTGACGCGTTACTTGAAGCTACGGTTGAAATAGTAATTTTCCGAATACAAATTCTCATCCTTCATCGACGCGAAACTTGATCTTTACAGTGCCGGACAACCAAAATCGACGATGATGATTGCCGAAGAACGCGAATTTTTGGCATAAATCTGACTTCAGAATCAGACTCAGCACCCTCGAAAACGTCCAAAAAACCACCTCCGAAGTTTTTCCCACGACATTTTAGCTGTAGCCAAATTTTTGAGCCAAAAAAATCAAAATTGTATGTACTGTATCGTTTCGACCAAAAGTTCACGGGGTGTCACCCGTCACCAACATTGTTCAATGAACAGATAGTTCACAGCACCCCTTCCATAGAGGGAAGATCAAAGTTGTCGACTTTGCGTGTCCGGCACTGTACCACCACATCGTGGCCCCATGCCGAGTGCAAAACGCAAGGCGGAGCGTGTCCAGCTCAAACAAGGTCGCAACCAAGGGGCTTCGAAATCTAAAATAGCTGAATCATGTCAGATTATGAAAGAAGGGCCAATTCTGAGTAGGATTCCATTTTACTGACATTTTACCGCCCAGTGGTTCTTGAGTTAGAGGGGTCCCCGATTTCTCTGAGAGAAAAAAATCGAGGTATAGTATGGATTTCGCAAATTTGATCCCCCTTGGGTGTGGGTAGAATTTAAGGTCGCGGGGGGATTAACGGATCCATAGAAACCATAGGGCCATAGCGCATGGGTGTAAAGAAATATACAAGAAGGTGAAGGGGGTATAGGGTGGGCCGAATCCTTGTGTGGTGTGCGCGTAGTTGGTTTGTGGCTGGGCTGAGGTGTAAATTGGGGAGCGTGGTTGAGCGCTGCCCTCGCGCTTAATCTGCCTCTCCATCGTCCGAGTCTTCGTCCGGAGGCTCCGGCTCGTCTTCGTAGACCGGTAGGTCTTGTGGCGTGCGGGTTTTGCCCGTCTTTGTGAACGCCCCGGACAACTCGAGGAATTTGGCCAGTGCGGCTATTCCGTCTTTTGTGCCCAGTATCTCGGGCAGGGAAATATCCCTTGAGACTTTCCTGAGGATGTACCGTTGGTCCTCGTATTGAGGACACTCGCGGAGGAGGTGTTCCCGCGTCTGGAAAGCTTCACCGCAGGGGCAGTCAACGTCCTCAGACGGGACAAAGCGGCTGTAGTGCTGAAAAGCAATGCCCGATGCGGCACTGCGTAACCCGTCCAAAAATTTCCCGTTTCAACGTCGTAATGTGTGGGGTAGGTTTGAGGGAGGGGGGGAGTCGATTCGCCATCGCAAAGCCGCCGGTATTTGGTGCTGACTTCCATTCCCCCGCCCACGTCTTCTGGACCTTCTCCTTTGACTTCCTGAGTGCATGGGAACGAGTGCCACCGGGTGGTGCCGCCAGTTCCGCTCCAGCCTTCGCTAGTGCGTCGGCTCGTTCGTTTCCATCGATGTCGCAGTGGCCCGGTGACCATGCAATTTCGACTTTGTGTCCCGGGTCGGCGTCGAGAAACGCGCATATTCTTTTATGGAATATGTGCGCGGAAAGTTGCCCGGGGCGGGGTTTGGGGTCGCAGATGGTATCGATTGCGGACACATTATCTGCGAAGAAGTGAATCTCTTTTTGCGGGTTGGTGGCGGCCATGGAGACAGCTTTGGCTGCTCCAAATAGCAGGCCCGTGTGTTCGGCGTCGTACACCTCAGCGCGGCTGCCCAGGCTGATGCTTCGGGCGAAGATTTCTTTGTCTTCATGGTACATTACAAAACCTGCGCCTGCTCTGCGCACACGGTGCACAGCGCGTTGCGAGCCGTCGGAATATACGAGGAGGTGGCGGGGGGAAGAGGTGAATTGACTTATCTTCTCTTTGTGCGCCTTTGCTGCTTCCTCTTTCTCCTCTCCCGCCGTCCCGGATATACGCAGGCGCTCTCCGAAATCCGCCGCCGTGCGTCGCCACGGTTCAGTGAGGTAAGGGAAGATGCGTTCGTCATTTGGTGATGTGGATTGAGCCACGCGTTGGAGTTGAGTAGTCTTTTTGCGGTTAACCTTGCTCTTGGAACCCGGTGGACGGACTGGGATAGGTGGCGGGGAAGATGGTACTTTCCCTCCCCACCAAGCATCAGGTAGTCTTTGAATTACTGGCCTGTTTTTACTCAGCTTGTTAAACCGGAGCGCCGCACGCCTACTCCCCTCATCCAGCGCCAGGCGTATTGGCGGGATTGACGCCTCAATTTCCAACGCGTTAATGGGGGAGGTCCGGAATGCCGCGCATATCAGCCTTAGGGCACGGCGTTGGACCTTCTCCAGCTGCTTTTTGTGATGCCTTGTACAAGTGACGGAGGTGTTGTTGAGAGAGCCCCTTCACGGTTGAGAGCATCGATAAGCCGTTGACCGTGTTCTCCGCGCGGGCAGCCATCGTCTTGACATGGTGGTTGAAGGAGAGCTGCATGTCGAGGTAGACGCCAAGCCATTTGATCGTGTCGAAGCCGGTGATGGTGTTCTCCGTGCCGTCGGCGTTTGGAAGGCGGATGGCGGGATTGCCGAGGAGCAGCGTCCCCTTACTCTTCCGGCTGCCCGTGTAGTGCATGAGCTCGCGTTTTGCGTCGTCGATCGCGAGCCCCCACTTGCCCAGCGTCGTTCGGATTTTGATGTATGCCTTGCGGAGGAGTCGGATGTTGGTCTCGAGGGATTTGGAGGCGACGTAGATTTTTCCGTCGTCTACATACATGATCAATGCAACTTCAGTGGGACCATCTGGAGCAGGGAATGAACTCGCCGCGTTAGGTGACGGCTTGAACATTTCCAAAACTTCTGCACTGTAGAAGGCGGCGAGGATTGGCGAGACAGGAGAGCCTTGGGGGATGCCGTTGACGACCATTTTCATTTCTCCCCGTTTCCCGTCAATGCAGACTGCCGCTTGTCGATCCTCCAAGAAAGATGCGACCCATCGGACGTATTCCAGTGGTATCCGCTCGCGCCGAAGCTCGCACAGAAGCCGCTGGTGATTCACAAAATCAAAATATCGTTTTATATCGAAAGTTAACGCAGATACGACTTTACCGTTATTCCATGCCGATTGCACGTCATTGGTAAACGTTAAAATTGCGTCCGAGGTAGATGTGTTTGCGCAACCCCCGAATTGGGTGCCAGGTATGAGGTCGTGTCGACCCGCAAGGAAAGACAGCCGGCGCGCAATGATTTTTTCAAGTACTTTCCCCATGCACTCCAAGAGCTGGATGAGACGATATGCCCTTGGGTTGGAGTAGTCAGGCTTCCGTGGTTTACGCAGCGCTATTGCGATGGCCTTCCGCCACTCGCGCGGGTGGAATCCGTTGCGCAGGCATCGTTTGAGCAGCATATGGATCTCTGCATGTGCGTCCTGCCATGCCCAGCGGATAACGTTGTAGGATATGTCGCTGTCGCCTGGCGCGATGTTGGTGCTGGAGTCCCAGATGGCCTCGCGCACCTCTGCCACAGTTATGTCATGGAAATCGAAGTCGTCAGGTTGACGGTCTGTTAGATCCGGGTCGAATTCGTCAACGAGGGGTGGGGGAGGTTGAAAAAGCTCCTCGCGGACCGCTTCGCACTTGTCATGGTGTGAGACCGCAGGGGATTGGCCGTTCCTACGGTTAATGGCGGGCGTGGGGTAATTCCGCGCACCTTTGGACCACTTTCGGAAACCCCAAATGTCCTCCGTATGCGCCTCCTCAAGCTTTCCAATCGCCCACTTCGCCTTGGTGGCCTTGCATAGGCGCTTGAAGAAGTTCGCCGCCTTCTTGACTTTGCTACGCAAAGCTCGGCATCTGGTTCCAGCTCTCGCTTCAAACTCGTTCTGTTCAGACTGCGCTGCTTTGAGGTTGTCGCCTGCTTTGTTTGAGTTCCTCGCTCCACCATGGTTTCGCGTTGGAGCTGGGCATCCGAACCTTGCCCACCCGTTCCGTGGCCTCGCGCATAGCATCAGTGAGGGCTTTTGCGGCAGCTGTGAGTTGGTCGTTGGAAACCGGTAGCTGCTCGTCCATAATCAGGGTGATGTGCTGCCGGTGCGCCTCCAGAGTCTGCCGGAAGGCCTTGCTCCAATCTGCTGGGTCCACCTCCTTCAGGCTAAACTTTACGCCAGTCGTATTGTCGATTTCGGTTCGTCCATGGTCCATGGTCCATCGAATACCTTTGTGGTCCGAGCCGTATGACATGGTGTCATCGATTGTCCAGTCCTTGACCGTGTCGTTGTTGACTGCCGCTGCGTTGACGAAAGTCAAATCTATAACCGACGACGAAAGCCGGTGTGGGGTAGCTAGCAGCATAGTTGTTTGGTAGTGTAGATTACAGATGTCGTAGCTTAGTCAGCTTCTACATTGGGTTTTCCTGCCTTCACCCATCCGCTGCGAGCCCCGTTGGCTCATCTCCAGTCTAGTATCTCCCCGGGAGGTCTCCACCGGCCATCGTGTGGAACGTAAGTAACTTCCTTTTTTGTTTAGCAGCGCATATCCCTTCTCCGCCGTCCAATCCACAAAGTTCCTCCAGCGAGAGTTACTGTGTACGCCGAGGCAAGACCAGAGTCTGAATCGTCGTGATTGACCCCTGAGTTCAAAGAAGTCCCGTAAGGCATCGATGACACGAGACTTTCCGGTACCGCCAGGTCCAGCTAAAAACATTCGCAGTTGTTCGGGTCTAGATTTCAAGCTATGCTCGGCGATTATTCGAAATGCATTCGCTTGCTCCTTGTTCAGTGTCCACTTTGTGATGTGAGTCTCTATGTCAATGTTTTTCTCTGGCTCGGAACCTTGAATATCTTGTCTGATTTCGACTGTCTGGTCAGCTGCACTTCGGAATCCACTTCCAACTGAGATCCAAGCACCGGGTCCTTGCGAAGCCTCTGTTCGATTCTCAGAAGATGTCGCGGATGGCTTGGAAACATTTTGTTTGTATTCATCTCTTCGGTCCGTGTAAGCTTTTTCCCATATATCTTCAACATATGTGTCGTGTGCTAAGTGTGTGCCGCTAGGGCCGTCACTTGGTTCAGATGAATTATTATCCTCGTCGACGTCCATGTCTGCCGCTGAAGGTACGTCATATAAACCCGCTTCCTCAGCATAATTGAAACATTCCAGAATAGCTTCAGCTGTCGCAGCTTTTTTGTATGAAAACCGTGTTGTCAGTGTTTCCAAATGATCCAGTATCATAGATTCGGTCACATCGTCTGCAGAAAAATTATCACTGTCTGTCCTCGTTTTACGGCGGCCCTTGGCCGTGACAGCACTTCGAACCCAATCGCGTCGTTCAGCAAAATGGTCGTCGCGGCTGTCTCGGCATTCACGAAGCATTTGCATGTTATTCATTTTAAACGAAACTCCCGGTGAGCATGTTTTCGTGAAATCATCGAAAGCATCTTGCCCAGTAGCATGACAGCCCTTCAAGTCACTAGCACGCCGCCAAGGCTTGAAGAATATCAACATCAACCGGCAATATTTTGGTCGTAACTCTTCTTTGTCTCCAGGAATTCCTGGGCCAATGGGAACCGGAACTAGTTTGTCATAAGGTGCGCGGACTCGCAAATGGTGTGTTTTGGCCTGCTCATGACCATCTTGCAGTTCAACTCGTGGACGTCGGCGACCCTCATATTCAGTCATGGAACACGACATTGTCCTCTGCAGCATCTTCGTCAACCATATTCTCATCGTCAACATCTTCGGGGTCATCATCATTTCCGTCAACATATTCTTCGTTTTCTTCGTTGTTGCGTCGTCGATCTCGAGATTTTTTGACTTTATCAATCTGCGAAATGAAATCCCAAACACATGTGTCAGTCAGTTCCGTGCCACGCATTTGATAGTCTGCCAGCTGACTCGAGAGGGGTACTAATCTGCCTTGACCGTTGACAGAAACACCGATTTCTTGGTTATCATCCTGCAAGCTCGGATCTTCAAGTTCGACAAGATCATTGAGAAAAGGGGAGTCATCATTGTCGCCGAACTCTGAGTCGTCATCGTCATCGTCGTGAGAATTAGTGTCACCGGGACCATTCTGAGGGATGTCATTCTTCTCGGGAAGGTCTGCTTCGTTTGCATCGGTTTCTGTATTTTCTGTATCGACTTTCTTCATTCAGGACTCGGTAGGTCTTTGTTTATGAAACCTTCGAACGCAGTCCAATACAGGTTCCGATAGGTGTGGCTGGTGAAGTGGTCTTCAAAATCCATGAGGTAGGAGGCAACTTGTTGACCCGAAAGTTCTTGCTGAGAAATCATTGCATAGGCACATTTCTGAAGCAATTTCTTTGCGCGCGTGGTTTGATCTGTCTCGTGCGGATTGACCTCTCCCAATTTTTTGACAGCCAGCTCCAACATCGAGAAAGCGACGTGAGTTTTCAAGTGCGATTTAGTGATATAATTCGTGATATAATACAGAATTCCTTTCGCTGATGCCCCGGAACCAAGGAATTTGTAAGGATTTATGTAATGCAGCCAGCCTTGCACCACCACCGCTCCACCAAAAGGGAGCAATGTCAAGCTCGGCTTGACATGTGGCTGGCAGTATATATACTGGATAATGTCGTATTATGACAGAATTTAATATCCATATTGCAGCGGGTGGCCTCAATCATAGTGGTGTTGAAATTTTTCACCAGCCCATCAAGACATCGAAGAGAGACTTCCCCGGTTTCGGGATCAAACGAACTCGTGGAGCGAACATTGTCTTCGTGAAGATGAAACGGCAAGTTTCTGGCTCAGGTGGTCCTCTCCAGTATTTGAAACAGGTTCGAGAGTGTTCGTGACTTTGACATTGAGAGGCGACATTGCGGACATCCTGTTGTCTTTCAGGTGAGATCGAGTCTGTTGGCTTACTGGATGAATCACTATCATTGCTGCAGGGGATCGGTACTCCGAGAACAGCACAGGGATGATGTTTGCTAGAAGAAATTTCGACTGAGGGATCCGGTTCAGGTGGTATCTGATTTGATATTGTATCGTCGAGAAATGCCAACAACCGTTTGCAAAATTCAATGTCTGCGACGTCTGAACTCAGTGCACGTTTCTTGATCTCGTCCGGATTGAGTCCACCTTCCAACCAGACCAGCATGTGGCAGTGGAGTGTACCTCGACCCTGAGCCTCCACGCAACCGTAGTATGCCTTAACTATTCCAAGTACACCGCCGTTGAGATTCTTATGGTCGGGATCATATCCAAGGAGGGCGGAGATAAAGGCTTTCATGTAGATGTTGAAGAACTGTGCAGCAACGACAGGATTTTTAGCAATCAGCACAGACTGGTCCCAATAATTTGGTATTTCCTCCGGTAATAGCGAATCTGTATCAATCTCCGAGCCAGCTAAAATTTTGACAATAGGATTGTATACATCGGCGGGATTGATACTAATGTAGAAACTTGGCAGTCCCTTCTCAATCATTAAACCTCGGATTTCGTTTCGCATATTCACTCGGGCGGCCGATGAGCCAGGAACGCAACCCGCAACGGCATTGACTTGTTTGAGAAGGTTGAAAACTTTTTGTTCATCGTTATCTTTTGGTGCGGCTGAATCGCCGTTTGCAACTCGATGCGAAACTCGTTCAACAACTTCAGGAGACACAGATGCAAACTGGTCAGAGGCAACCGAAGGGAAACTTCCTTTCTTGACCTTAAGAGATGTCTGGAGGAGCGTTTCTCGGCGTTGTAACATGTTGAAGGCTGTAAAGAGGAAGGAGGTATGTTCTTGGAAGCGTCGGTCTGACAAGGAAAGCAGATGTTTGACGTGCCGTTTGAGAGAGAATGCAATAGGGCGTTTGCTGTCCTCGGGACCACCGATACCGTAGGGAAACAGTGTTGGATACATCATGGTATGCACCAGCAGTCCGCACATTGAGGTGGTGTTAGCAAAGTCCCCCGAAGACCCAAACGCAGGGTTCACTTTTTCAGATTCTGAACTAGAAGATCTCGCTCGAGAGCTCAAAACCGCACAGATCCTGTCAGGACAATACGGAGCTTCATTTCTAAGGTTCTTATTTCTTTAATATGATCGGTCAGGAAGCGGGAGCAGTGTCTGCCGAAATCCGTTATATCGGCCTTATATTTGGCCCATACTGTCTGTAAGTTGAAATTGGGATTCCGTTCACTGTTATTTAGTTTCTCGGTATCGTCATCCAATTTCTTATTGGGTTCATGAACACGGTACATAAATTTCGGGGTCTTGAGAAGATAGACGTGACACTACCTCGACGGAAACCAAACGGTGGTCTGATGCAACTGCGCAATGCTTAATTGACCAGTTGCGATATTCTGTGAAATGGGTACTGGGGATATAAAATCTGTCGATTCGGGAGTGAGAAACTCGGAGCTCACCATTCACGTCTGTGCGAATCTGCGTGCAGGTATAGTCCCTCGTGTCTGGGAAGGTCAAACGCCAGCCGTCTTGAAATTGAAACGAGGACATTAGGCGGGTAAAGCTCGAGGGTACTGGGTCAGGTGCACCTGAGGAGCGGTCAAGAATATCTTCGGTAAAATTCCAATCTCCCGTAGCTTCAGTTGGGAGTGGAAGGTGGCGGTCAGTACGCCATAAGTTCCATAGGTAGTCCCATAGTTTTTCACGTTCATTCGGTGAATTCGGTGCGTAAATGTTGAGTATATTGCGGCTTTTACCCCCATGCGAAGGTATCACAATCATAAACGCCCGTCCAGGCACTAGAACATATTCACGGACATTTTCCGTGTCAACGAACTTTTTATTCAGAAGAAACGACACACCCGCAGTTGAATTCGGCTTTGTAGGGTGGGGGGAGTTCAATAACTTGAACCAGCGTTGGAAAATATTGTTGAACTGCGTAACACCGATGTCGTCGAGGTGTGTTTCTTGGAGCCCCAGTACACCGATACCATTTTGGTCGATAGTATGCTTGATGTGATTGAATTTGTGGTCGGCGCGATGCATAGATTTACCGTTATCAACTCGGTATTGCGGGAATTAAAATACGTGGTGTTTCCACTGTGTCTTGTCTGATGATGAGCGGAGGTTGTCCCCACGCAGCTGTCATTTTCCTATATTGGGGACGTGGGAAACAAATATTAGATATTCCGTCGAGAAACGAAGCTATTGATATACTCAATCTGCAGGCTTACCTCACAATGGACGAGAAAAGGGCACGCTGGTGCTATTTAGTAGGTGAAACGCATGGTAGTGTCTGTATGGGCGATATACTGTGCAAAAATTAGCCCGAAATTACGTGGTTTTTGTTTGCAACTTACAACATGCAACTTGCAACTTGGATACAACTTACATCTCCCGTGGTTGCTTGCATCTTCATTGGTTGCATCTCAACGTGGGTACATCTGCATTCTGGTCGCATCTTGATGATAATTCGTGCCGTCTTTGATTCGGCTGATCGCCGATGTGATTAGGCTGGATCGTATCTGTAAGAAGCTCAACTTTCGCTTGATTAATATTGCCTGGCGGTGAATGAGGCTTTTCGATCCATTTTAGAATGAAAATACTCGGTGTCCACAAAAGTAACCGGAAATTCGCTTATTGCTTGCCAAATTTCGGAAGCAAACTAGATAGGTGTAATCCTTGCTTTATTTTGGTCACATATCATACATATCATGTGTAAAGCTGCTCAGGAGAGACCGTTGTAGAGGGACAAATCTATCAGCTGTATTTTGATGGTGATCAACAAAGTCAGTGCAACACAGCTTGTTCTGGGAGGAAAATTATGGTTTTGATTTTGCAAGACTCTTCAGCATGGTGTCCTTTTGTGGGCACGAACACTCAATGTTGAAAAGAAACTGTGTACAGTTGATATCTGTAGCGTTTATTTTGACTGTCTCAGTCTGTCACTTTCAACCGATCGTCAGACAGTTATTTGGGGTGTTTTAAGCAACAATTCAATCAGTTCTGGTGTTGTTCCACCTAATAATGAACACTGATTGTGTTTAAGAGGCCTATTGCTATTGCTGCTGTCTTCAAACTTGCATAAATGTGAGTGCAAAACTGAAATTTAAGCAAAAGGTTGAAAATTCTGGTTTCCACAATTCTGGTCCAATAGTGCATCATTTGGAATGGTTCAAAGGGCTTGAAAGATACCAATAGAGCGCTAATGTAGCATGCATTGTGCAAAAATGGTCAACCATGCTTATTTGAGCAAACAGCAACCAATTTCTTGCACAACGTTGACAACTTGGCATTGCCAAACAATAACATCATGAATTCAACTAGCTCTAGAGTGATGTAAAAAGAGAAGATCTCCAAGAAACTTAGGGAATGATCTACTCACATTGAAAGGTATGCAGCCAGGTGCAGAAACCGTGGGAAACTCACGGGATCGCGTCGAAATATCGGCATTTCCGGTTACTTTTGTGGACACCGAGTATGTACTCGCTGATACCCCTTCAGACATTAGTCTGGACCGTAAGACTCTTAAGCCACGGCAATTTCTATTTGCCACCACTGTACTTGCCTCAAATGCTCTAAAAATGTTTGAGGAGGTGAGTGCTGTAATTTGAAAAATTTACGAATTTTTTAGGGTGTCACGGCGCTCCAGGGTGTTTTGAGAAATCCAAAGTTCGAATATTTGGGTCACGCGTCACAGGCGGGGAGAATTGATCGAAATGGTACAGTAACTTACATAGCTCCCACGGCCCTGCGAGAGTTCCCATCGGCGATGGACTGGCTGTGAACTCTCGAACGGCGGATGTCTCATGATAGGTACTTGTTTAAACTACTCGGTCGAATCATACTAAGTTAGTAAGTCGCCGCGGTCCATGCTGAGCGCTGAGCCTTCGTTAACTTACTCGCACCAACATCCCTGACCAGTCTCCTGCCCAGCGGCGTTTCCGAGGTTCACAAGCTTTAGCTCCCTGCCTCCGGCACGGCCGACTCGCTGCGCTCGCCGGCCTCCCTCCGTTCGTTCACACCGCTTGTTGGGGCTGGCCGCCCCAAACCCCGCTGCGCTCGCTCCGCTCGCGACGTCTAGTACGATCTCAACATCTCGACATTGACCCCGTGATTTTCTGTCAAAAGTCACGCGACTGATGGCCTGGCCCTCTTTTCAAGTACAGGACAAGCTTTAGCTCCCGGCCTCCGGCACGGCCGACTCGCTGCGCTCGCCGGCCTTCCTCCGTTCGGTCACACAGCTTGTTGGGGCTGGCCGCCCCAAACCCCGCTGCGCTCGCTCCGCTCGCGACGTCTAGTACGATCTCAACATCTCGACATTGACCCCGTGATTTTCTGTCAAAAGTCACGCGACTGATGGCCTGGCCCTGTTTTCAAGTACAAGCTTTAGCTCCCTGCCTCCGGCACGGCCGACTCGCTGCGCTCGCCGGCCTCCCTCCGTTGGGTCACACCGCTTGTTGGGGCTGGCCGCCCCAAACCCCGCTGCGCTCGCTCCGCTCGCGACGTCTAGTACGATCTCAACATCTCGACATTGACCCCGTGATTTTCTGTCAAAAGTCACGCGACTGATGGCCTGGCCCTCTTTTCAAGTACAAGCTTAAGCACCCCGCCTTCGGCAGGGCCGGCTCGCTGCGCTCGCGTCCCTCCCTACGGCTGGTGCACAGCTTGTCGGGGCTCCGCCCCAAACCCCGCGGGTTTTTTTCTTGCTGGATTGCGTGCCCTCGGCGCCGCACTACCGCTCGCTGCACTCGCGGTGCGCGGCGCCGTTGGGAAGGTTCGTGGGAACCGGGAGCAACATCTCGACAGCCGGCAGCAACATCTCGACATGGTCCCGTGGTTTCGTGTCAAAGTCACGTTACTTTTCACGTGTCCTGATCCTTGTGTTTTCATGTACAGGATACGTCTATAAATTATAAGGCTCCATTCGGTTGCGTCATCTCGGAGCACTTGACGTCACTTAAGAGTATTTCTCACCAAAAGTTTGGCGTGGAATTTTTCCCAAGTGCTCCAAAAGGCTCCAAAGTGACGCTAAGTGACGCTAAGACACGACAGCCGAATGGAGCCTTATAATAAAAGAGAGTACGGGACCGAAGGTCCCGTGACAATTCACGTGGATTTTCAGGTGACTTTTCGCTTGCTTTTCGCACGATGCCGCCGCGCGCCGTTCGCGAGCGAAGCGAGCAGCAGTGCGGCGGCGAGGGCCACGGAATCCACAGCGGGGTTTGGGGAGGAGCCCCGACAAGCTGTGCGACTGCCGTAGGTGCGGTGCGAGCGCAGCGAGTCCACCGCGCCGAAGGCGGGGAGCTAAAGCTTGTGTAATTTACCAAGGGGGCACCGGCAATCTAACCGGCGACTAAGGGCTAGTTAGTTAGTCCGGCCGTCAGGGGGGAAAAAACCCCCCAGTTTGTGGGCTGGAATGAGCTTCTGGTAGTCTGTTTGAGTGAGAAGCACTGCGCTTGAGCTCTACATGTAGCTTTTCAGAGGATATAGTGCTACTCCTCTGCAGTCAGTCTCAATTTGGTCTCAATGTGGCTTTGTTTGGTGGAGTTGTCAACCTGATGTTGCCATGTTTTGCCTTCTAAAGAAGGATGTAAGCATCCAGTCTGGTCTGGATACTCTTCTCAAGACAGTAGAACAGTAACTGGCCCTTCAATGAATTTATTTGTGGGATGAACTTCAGGTCAACGCAGTCCGGCGACTTAACCGTGAGAACATATTGCCGTATATAGTGCTTACGTTAGTTAGTTAGTCCAGCCTAGAGGTCGGAAAAGAAAAAAACGGCCCTATATATATTTTTTTGAATGCCGGTGCCCCCTTGTAATTTACGGGTTAATTTACATTTCCCACGAATACCACGTGATCACATGACGCGCTATTTTGCTGCGTTTCCTCGTTTTTTCTCGTCCTTTTTCGCTCTCTTCAATGAAATGTTAGACTTGCGAAAATGCAGATCGAATTAAGCATTCAAGAATGGTACAGAAGATCTGCAAATAGTCCCATGTCAGCGACTGGAAAGACACCTCCCGCTCCTCATCATCACCCATATCGTCCGCATCTGTCGTCTTGCTGGAGATGTTAGAACCAACGCTGGCTTGACTATCCGGCCCCGCCTCATCATTGAGAAGCAGTGAATCCAGGTCCAGCTCGGAATCTTCGAGAGCCAACGAGATGCTTGGAGGGAACACCTCGCGCGGCTCATCAAGCCAGTCCACCTTAGAAGCTGGACCTCCGGTCTCGCCGCCTGCATGGGACTCCTCGTCGTCGGAATCACCGAGCTCGTCGATGCCAAGGCTGGTCTCGTCTTCATTGTCTTCTTCGCGAGCATCGAGAATCCGCTGGATGTCGTAGAACTTGATCTCGGGGTTAGGACGTGCAGCAGCCCGAACCTACAAGGATTACTCTTGAGAGAATGAACAAAAGAGGGTGCATGGTACCTTACCTTATGATTTCCCTTCGCTTTTGCTTTCTGTTTCTCCTGATCACGGTACCATCCCCGAATTTGCGCGAAACTCATGATCGTATTAACCTTTAATTGACTGCTTTGTTTGTTTGTTTGTTTGTTTGTTTGTTTGTAGTTCTATGGTTATCGTACCTGGCCCTAAGGCTACGCGATAGTACAGTATGGGTGGTGGAGTAGGGTTGTAAACTATGAGTAAGTAAGGCGCTTGTATCTATTATAGGTCAAACAGGTAATTATGTAAGGATTGTAAACTATGAGTAAGTAAGGCGCTTGTATCTATTATAGGTCAAACAGGTAATTAAAGTTGAAAAACGGACGGGGAAATTTTTGAGGGATGGAGGAGCGGCATTGGGTGGGGATGATTAGCTGCATGGGGTGATAGGACCGCCGAGCTGGTGCGTAAAGCAGAGCCGAGTTCTGCCAGGTGAGGACGGACATCGTGCGCTCATCCGCCATGGAATGTGGAACAGCGGAATAAAGCTTCAAAGCGAGACTCTGACGAAGGATGAGCCAGTGTGAGTGCGCAAGGAACAAGACTCACCGCAATGATACCCCCATGATCATGGCCCTCCAACATTCTCCACCAGTCAAGAGGATGTTTGTCGCCGATGGGAGTGTTGAAGGGGAAGCTGCTCTGCGCGTATGCCGTGAGTTGGGCTTGAAACATCTTGCTAAATGTTGTCTTCTTCTTCTTGAACGCGACAAGAGTCGGATCTATACCGTGGTCGATCTCTTTCTGAGCTATATCGAACAGGTACTCCTAGTGCTGGCCATCAATATGATACGAAAAAATATATTTTGAATATATTCAAATAAATATGAATACGATACGGTGCTCGAACCCTTCACTGAATATGAATACGGGTGAATATGAATATGCCAGAATATGGATACGAATACGATACGGCCGTGGCATATTCAAATATATTTGAATATGTTTGAATACCACTGCGGCGTGATTTGGCCCCTCGGCGGTGGCTCCCGGCCGAGATTTTCGGGGTGATCATTGGTCTATATCACCTGGCAATATTTCCTGTCGTCCTCCGAGGCATTCGGCATAGATCCGACCAGTGTCTCGGGTATCTCGGATAAACCTTCCATACCGGCATCCTTTGTCTCCGAGCCGTCCAATGTTGAGATTTGACCTTGTATATGGTGCAGGTCATTCAGGACATCGAATAGACGGAATATGAGTGATAATCAAGCATACTGAACACCTATTTGACTTGGTTAATGGGCCAGCTATAGTAAGTTTTAGGTCAGGGAATATATTCAAATATATTCATAATATATTCATATTCACTCCCTATGAATATGAATACGATACACTACAAATACGATACGCCGCTGGCGTATTCAAAATTTCAGAATATGTTTGAATATGAATACGATATGGAAAATTCATATCGTATCGTATTTATGGCCAGCACTAGGTACTCCCCAACTTTGAGGAACGTCTTCGGATTTCGCACACCAATCGGCACCGGGGGTGGGCCTCTGGAGCCGGGGATAGTTGCAAAAACGGCATAGTTGATATTCGCGAGGAACTTTTGGTTTGCCACGCTCGGCCCAGCGTCTTCGTTCAACAGCGAGTGAATGACTCGAGAGAATCATCTTCGTCAGTGCGCGACGATGCCTCGTAGAAGTAATTCGAAGGTAGTGACGAAATTTAAGAGGTTTTTTGACGAGTTTTCCCGTGTTCGCGTCCATTTCGAGGCGGCCCGCCAGAAGATCTTTGGTCTTAGACGACGTCTCCACCTCGTGGTTGATCCATGTTTCCATCGACACTTTCACACTGTTCATTGCTTCTTTCGCGGCCTCGACAGTGAGCTCTGCAGACATGTCGAGCTCAACGGGTATGAAGAGGCGCGACAACACAATGCGGAGGTCATTAAACCACGAAATCTTCTGAGCGCGCGCCAGGGTAATCGATTGTTGAAGTGCATTCCAAGCAGGCCGCTGTGGTTTTCCGTCCTCTCCCTTCACCTTGATGAGGTAGCACAGATTCTTGAGGGCAAGATAGACGCGTCGATACCGAATTGGCCAAATACCGGTTTCCGAGAATAGGACGGCTCGTATTGAACGCGCTCCGATTCCAAGCATCCGCCGGATAAACATGAGTTGAACATCTTCAAGTAGTTTCAGGCTCTTTGCGTCGACATCGAGACAGACCTCGCATCCAGCGATGAGATATGGGTCCACGCGAGCCATGTACAATGTACGAGCATCCCAATGAAATAAAATGAGCTTTTCATAGCAATGGTTGGCAAAAACTTCAAGATATTGTATCCATATTTCCAGACACTATATCT
The DNA here is from genome assembly GCA_037176885.1 of Favolaschia claudopus. Taxonomy (NCBI): domain Eukaryota; kingdom Fungi; phylum Basidiomycota; class Agaricomycetes; order Agaricales; family Mycenaceae; genus Favolaschia; species Favolaschia claudopus. The sequence goes on from JAWWNJ010000030.1 coordinate 1,549,119, forward strand.
CAGGTAAGAATCGAGCTTACAAGATAGTGCCGGGAGCGCGATTCAAATTTCTCAACATTCACTCAACTGTTCGGGTTTGTCGGCGTTAATCGGCGTCGTTTATCCCAGGATCAAACGGAACTGCTGGCCATCTGTCAATCAGCTCGGGTGCAGTCCTACAATTGCGGCGAATTTAAATGCATTACCAAAAAAGGAAATTACCATCAATCTGGCCCTTCAGAGCGCATATCGTGAGCCTGTCATGGATGTTCAGCACTGGAGAACCAATTCTGAGGTCTAAGTATGCCCCGATTGCCCGGTGAAGAGGTATTTTTCTCCGCAATTGCCTGATTTTGAATATGATTTGTATGCCGGAGTTCCGGCCTACAGAAGGGGGAGCTTGCGCAAATCCGTATCGATATCACAAATGCACATTGGAGTATTATATGAACAAGAAATTATAAACTACGTAGATCAGGTTTCAGAAAAACTAAAAGTCCATTCTTTGTCTGTCGAGGGTAGTGGCCCTGGGGTAAATGTAAGTTGAGCTCTACATGTGTATCAGTCTCAAGCATCCGCATTGAATTTGTAGTCTCTCGTAGACAGACGCTCTATATAATCCAGCTCGGTGCCCTCGCTATATAGAGTCTGTTGGTTACCGCGCCCCTGCAACCGCGTTAGGTTCTTATTAGCTAATCTTATATAAGCAGATTTCACGGCACGTATATCTCAATGGAAACTGATTTTTTGGCTTCAAAAACTCGGAGCAGGCTACATGCAATAAGTAAAGCTACATTTCTCTCTCCTCAGATTTTTCAAAAATCAGACGGCGCGCTACAGAAAACGTTGTCGCGTCGTCATCACGTGCGGCTCGGGTGTTTCGGCCGAGATGAACAAATGCATTCAAGTTTAACGTTTAACTGCAACCACTTTAGAAATTCGGGAAACAAGGTATAGATAATCACAGCCGTATGGAGTGCCTGAGAGCTTGAATCACCCTCAAAATAGACCTGCGGGAGGGGAAAATGAGGTACCGGCAATGTCCGGCTTATATAAGATTACCTAATAAGAACTTGACGCGGTTCCAGGGGCGCGGTAAACATAAGACTATTGAATTTGTTACATTAGCTTTTTCAGTCGTCCCCAGTGAAAGCTCGTTTGAAATGCAATTCCAGCCAAAATATTGAAGCTTGACGCGCGTGAAATGGCCACAACGATGAAAGCATGTGCGTGTCCACTCGGGATCAAGCGGACTCTCTCTGGATCAAGCGGAGATCTCTCGCATCACTCGGATTCACCATCTATCAAAGATCACATCAAAAAGCCCTCTAGCACAGCTTATTGCTTTTCGGTGACGGCTCTGATAAAGGGGGAGCAAGCTCCCCCAATTACACTCACCAAGCCATTTCTTGCTCAAATCTGGAGCAAACAACATGCTTTAAGTGCGCCACTGGCCACAATTCATCCCACACAATACCATCCGGTATCCAAACTCCTTCTCTGGGCACATTGGGGGCGAAAGGGATGCAGATTGATGGTAATTTCCTTTTTTGGTAATGCATTTAAATTCGCCGCAATTGTATGTACATAGGCATCCACAGACATGGTTAATGAGCCCTATTGAGCACCAAAACCTGACCCGAATGTCTCGCACAGAGTCGTTCTTGCTTTTGATGACAACGACCAACCAAACATAAATATTTTGCCCCCCCTTCAAGCGACGTCAAACACGTGCGCATCAGAGTGTGCCAGATCCAGAGATCTGACACCTCTTGATCTGCGTGCCATTTTTTGTTGTTATGCAACATCTGAGCATATAGACCTTTCACAAATACCCCACTGGGTGTCTGGCAATATTTTCGAGGATTCAGATGAAGGGAAAGGGCCGATATTCACAGATTCGTAGTGTGTAAAGGAGCGAATGATGGAAATCAGCAAAATTGATGGCATTGATGTCTCACTTTTCACCAGCTCTCGACCATCTATGGTCAAAACTTGTGCTCAGATGTGTAAATAGGGTCTAGATGACCCAGATTGAGTATACAGTTACATGATTTGCGACAAGAATACGGCTAATAGTCAAGGTGTGTAAAGGAACGTCACTGTGTAAAGGAGCGTCAAAATACTGTAGGGAGTCAAAGTTTTTTTTTTTTTCCGGCCTGGCGGCCGGACTAACTAACCGGCCCTATGGTGCGCATCACCTAAACACCACCAAACAGGAACGAAATTTGTTGCACCACATCAGAGCCTTCCCACGCTTGATCCTCTGGCCAAAACACTCCGATTATGGTGCGCGTCACTTAGTCACCGCCTCCTTTGCACTACTGCCAAATCGGCCGGAGGCCGAAATTTTTTCAAAACACCCTATTGAAGTTATATTGAAGCCTGGATTTCAATCAATTTAGGGACTTTTTGAGTGGACTTTTGACGCACCTACTGGTGCGATTTGCTCTTGGCATAGGAGTGGTGTTTGATATCCCTCGTATTGAGGGTTTCTGGAGGCCAGCAAGATCGAAATTGGTGTATACTGCCAAATTGGGTGGGGTGAAAATTTATAGCTCCTTCAATTATTTAAATTTTGGAAATCCCTCTTGGGAAGTTGTTCCTCTGTTGAAAAGGAGTCGTTTTGCAAGAGGAATAAAAATTAGGGCAAAAACTGGGGTCACAGTCAGCGTTGTCACGGAGAGGCGGTGACTAAGTGACGCGCACCATAGATAGTAGACTAAACCCTCTAGAGGGATTTCTCATCCGCTCAAAACCCACAATAAATATATTTTTCACGGCATGGATTTGAGACATCAGTGATGCAATCAATCAATCAATCAATCACGTGTGCTTACGACACATACCCATTTTGGGTATCATATCCTCCCAAAGTCATTGGAAAACCATTTGCTGCAGCTTATATTGTTCCCCCAGCGCTCTGAATATGCAGAATTCAATGCATAAAGTGCAATATAAAGTTTGGTTTTTTGTTCTTGGGCGATTTGAGACATCAATGATGGCATCAGTGATGGGACCTATTTGGCGATGCGCACCATACATATAAGTAACACTGCGTTTCGGTCGATTAGCCGTGCGCATCTAACTGCCCTATCTCTATCCTGCAGCGAGGATGCCTCGGTCGATTAGCCGTGCGCATCTAACTGCTCTATCTATCCTCTGCGGTGTGGAAGCGCCAGTGTACGATCTATCTTCTATCTATCCTCCTCATTCCATATCGCTGCCTATGCACTCGTACAAAGCGACCCTTCATCCATTCATTATCCCATCCGTTTCCTATCTGCCAACAATACCGTCTCTATCTATGGGAATGGCTACCTCATTTCCTCCCTCTCTCGTTTATTACATTCCCCATCATGCGCGGCACACATACTGTCATACCATTTCAATCATCAACATTCTTCATGCATACGACAGACCTTATCCCTCGCACATCTCAATTCCATTGACACCTCATCGCCCACAACATTACATCCCATGCCATCTCTTCTATTGTCTTCTCCCTGCGACCGACCACCATTACATCCCATGCCATCTCTTCTATTGTCTTCTCCCTGCGACCGACCACGGCGCTTTCCCTTCATACCCAGTTCTTCTTTTCATATTCATTTGCGGACGCGCACCATCCTCATCGCGGACGCGCACCCCATCCTCATCTGGTACTGACTGTTTTTAACGCTGTACTTCATTTTCATGTGCGGACGCGCACCATCTTCATCGCGGACGCGCACCCCATCCTCATCTGGTACTGACTGTTTTTAACGCTGTACGGACGCGCACCATCTTCATCGCGGACGCGCACTTCATCGCAGCTCGCGCGCGACACCGCCACGAGTCTGAGTTTGACAGTGTCGCAGTTGGGGGATCCCCCAGTGTGCATGCGCACCATCATGATCTCGAATCATGGGAAACGAGCCCATGGACTTCAGGGCTGGCGTAAAAAGGCCAGTGTTTGCCGAGGGTATTGATCAGTTTGAACCGGTTGTAGTTGCGTTATCTGGAGGGTAGATAGAGCAAAGCATTGTTATTGGACACTCACGAGAGTGCGTTTTCCATCAAAATTCAAATCGGCCAAATTGTAGCCCTGAAGGAGTAGACAGGCCTGGCACTTTGCATTATGCAAAAATGTCCATGCAATACCGAGATATACGGACTTCAAAGTCGGGAAAAATAGCAAAAATGGCCAAAATTGACGAAAACCATAATATTGCACGGGTTATAGCGACAGAACCGATGCATATTTTTGCCCAATTCGAAATGCTACATCTATCCACTCGTCAAGGGCTACAATCTTGTCCATCCAGATTGTGATGAAAAACATCTTGCGCCAAGCTGTATTTTGGTGGTTTTGCCTTTTTCGGCCATTTGATGGCATATCATAATTGTTTGATCAAATCATTATGCTGGAAATATGCAGATAGTCATTCTAGCCCACCTAGCACTTTGTTTCATGAAGAGCCCTCCATTCAGCGTCCAGAAATCCGCAAAAGGAGCGACGCCATCACTTTCCGTGACCCCGAGTACAGAAAAAAACTGGCTTGCCTTTGATGTGCCGTCAGGCTAAAGGAGGGGGGTATGGGGGGAACACTGCTCCCCCCATCGCCTTTTACTACTCTTAAACTGTACATCATCCATAATCATCCATGATCGTGATCAAATGCATGATTTGATTTATTTTCATATCATACAGCAAGTGTTTGATTGTATGTTTTTTTGGATGAGTTGCCAGAGGCGATCATTCAGTTTTCGATCCTGGTGCGTGATTCCAAAAATCAACTGAAGTCCTCATTTGTGGACTTGCTGTTTTGTTGCGTTCCGCCCGCTCCAACCGGAGCGAAGGGGAGGCGTCGCCTGTAGCGTTAGAGTATAGGCCTGTATGACCAGCCACTGCCAGACGCCGGTTTAAATGCCGGCGCGCCCTTGGTTGGGAGGAGGTCGGGAGGAAATCTTCTTTGTTGTCACTTCTTATTAGTCGCAAAAATCTTTTTCTTGTTATCCAGGTCGACCGTGCCCGATCGTGACTGACTCAGCGGCATAACAAACCCCAGAACTTTCGACCCAAGAAACCTGGTCTAGTGGCCTCGACTGCACCACCAGGATTGAGCCGATAACCTTCGATCGGGTGGATAATGCGTTATAATGCACGATGCAGCAGAGTCAGGCGTAATCGTGGACGGTTGGGTGAGATAACAGAAAAAATAAAATTGCATCTAATATCCTCACAGACTCCGATTGTTCCTCAGGGCCTATTCCCCGGCTGCAAGTGAATGAAGAGAGTCCGATTTTTTTGTTGGGAGGAGAGGACGCGGACAGAGTCAGAAATCCAGAAATTGAAGAAATTGGGGGTCAGATGGGACACGTATTGGTCATGTGTCAGTCGTCTTGTCCAACCTTGGAGGCCCCGGGAAGCTCCACCAAAGGGTTGTCCGCTCCCTATCAAAAATTTTCGTGCCGGCCGTGATGGGTGATGGCAACGTGAAGAGGCAGAAAGTTGCGCAGATGGTCCTAGTAGCTCATGAGATGGTCGGACTCCCCGTAAAGTGCTCGCTCGAGGCTGCAGAAGTAGTCTGAAATTGTTGGCGGGGGTCGACCCGGACCTCGGTTTTGTCACAGTTGTAACATCATGTGCATTTTCCCACGCCCCAATGGGGAATGACACGTATGCGCGTCGGTGCTGTGGTACGCAGCGACCACCACTGTGAAGGCTTCGCAAGCCTGGGGAAGTATCGGAAGACTGCCCAGCCCATAAATACACATAACTCCGTGCTACTTCACGTTTTGGGACCATATTCATCAAGTAATATTATGTTCATGGAATGAGTATATTATCTTCGGGATTACGGGATAGGACAGTGGTGACCGGCAACTGGCAGGGATCAAATGTCCGTTTGTTGTTGTTGTTGTTGTTGTCTCCTGCCAAATGCCCTCACGGCATGGCAAATCACTCATTTTCCTTGACTTTGTCGTTTCTCCCTATCTGTGCTGGAGTTGAGGGCATCACTGGTCTTTTCAAGTATAGGATAGCTCTTGTGACATAGTAACATCACGTTTCGCTGGGGTCATACTCAGCAGCGTGCATTTGAAGATTGTAAGAGAATAACGCACCAATCTCGTGCTCATCGTCGTGTTCCGTTGAAGTACGGACCAAATGCTGACCCTGCATTCCTGATAACCGACGGATCGAGCTCAGCAATTGCTGGGGTTGTCTCTCAAGGTGCTGATTGGAACTCAGCAAAAGTCGCTGCATTTTTTACAGCGCAAAACTCAACTCGGCGCAGCAGAATTATCCTGTGCATGAAATTGAAATGTTAGCTGGAATTGAAGCGATGCTGAGGCATCGCGACATACTGCAAGGATTCCATTTCAAATGGATTACTGACCACAAGGGCTTGATTCATCTCATGAATCAGAAGAACTTGTCGGGTCGACAAGCTCGGTGGATAGAAAAAATTGCCGAGTTTGATTTTGAGGTCGTGTATGTGCCGGGGACTGAGAATGTTCTCGCCGACGCGCTATCTCGCATCTATTCGAATGAGGCTCCAGGAACTGTGCGCGCGAGAAGCGAGTACACGTACCATGATGTCGTCGACAACGACTCCCTCGAAATCCACTCTATTTCGATGCCGGTTTTTGCGGGTGCTGAAGCCAAGGCTATGGGGAGCGACCGAGTCTTGAGGTCTGCTACTCGCGCTGCCGAGCAGAGCTCAAGAAGAAGGTTGCAGATGCAAGACATACCCAGCCGGGTCGTGTCTTGCGGTCGATGACTCGTGCCGCTAACGAGAAGAACTTTGCTTCCTCAGGCGAAGCAAAGGAGGGCGGGAGTACCAAACAGAAATCGAAGTTGCCTATTGAAGTCAAGCCGTCTCGACGCGAAGTCGAGAGAACGCCGCGACGCGAAGTCAAGGGCGGACTCAAAGTCCTCTGACAGCGGGGATCAAAATTTGATGAACTCGGGCTATTACTCGGGGCTCTCGTGTCACTGTTGAAGAACAGTCGGAGCGTGGTACGTCTTCCTCTTCTTCTGTTTCTTCTTCCCCTTCCCCCGAGCATCGCGCTCCAGAGCATTTCGCTCCCGCGTCTTTGGGTTCGCCCAAGGCGCATAACGTTACTCCCGAACTGTTATTCAGTCGGGTTGTTTCGTCCCCGCCCACTCGGGCGGGTAGTCCCCAATCCACTCGGGTTGGTAGTCCCCCACCTTCTCAGGTGGTTGATACTCTCGCTTCTCCTGCTCAGGAAAGCGCTGAGTTATCGTTTGTCCCGTTGCTTGATACCAACGTGGACTTTGGTGTTCTCGACTCGAATGCGAGCGAGAATGTTGTCTTGCTATTATCTGAAACTTTGAACCAAATTTGTTCCAGAATCTGACTTCCTGCCTTGAAAAAGTTTCGGTACTCAAAAGTGACGGCTCGTGTGATGTTCGATGAAATTAAAATAGTCCAAATATGCATTTGCAGATATTGCTTTGACCTGAAACTCGTTTCAGGGAAGCATTCTATGCACATCTACTACATCCAGTCATAAAACCGCTAACTATATGCCAATCCCATCCTTGCCTGCATCAATCTTTTCGATTTCCTTGAATTCTCAAGTGACGAGATCACTGAGGAAGTAGAACCCCCTGAATTTCCCATAGCCGGACCATGAATTCCACAATTCATGGGATTATCTAGTGAATTCAGATTCAGGGGGTTGTAACTTCACGTAGCTCATTCACATAATTATGTTAGGCCAATATGAACTATGTGAATTTCGCTTGAAAATTGAATGAATGCAGTTGTGTGAAAACTGCTCAAAAAATTCATTCCTGGCTTCCAGGCGAGTCTTTGAAATTCACCCATGCACCTCGTGGAATTCATGGAGTTCAAGTTGCCCGGAACACGGTACATGATTCTGGTCATCAGTACTGGTTGTGTTCCTAATGCAGTAACATAGTCAATTTGGATAGTTTAAGCAATGTAGCTTAATAAGTAGTTGTTAGTGAAGACTGTAAATCTGCAGTATAAGTACCTCAGTACAGATGGGGTGCAACCAATACTTGTAGGTTTGATAGTGGATGACTTCCCATAGTACTAAATGTTTTTTTTCGAATATCTGTGCTTTTCCGGAAGAGATGCCGAGGGACCCCATCGGGCTCAGATCTCATTACAGCTGTTTTTAAACCGTACTAAAGCTTGTTAGATGGTGAATCTGAACAGGGGTCCCCTATCCCCTGTTCAGATTTAATCCGCCTGCTTATCCACTGAATAGATGAATCTGGGAAGTGTGGACCTCCTGCCGATCTCGGGTGCTCGGTTATTCCCGCTTGCCATTTGTCGGCAACCTTCGGAACCCATAAGTCGCGGTGATGCCGGGTAAGCAAATGGTCCGTTTGATGGCTGCCACCAAAAAACGCGTATTGACGCGTCGCAAACGCGTCGAGACACGCGGAGGAGACGAAAGGGGCTCCTGCAGGCCTACCTAAGAGTTTTCAACCTGTGAGAGAGTTTTGAATTAAACTATTCAATGTCTACTCATATAAAAGCATGCTGGAAACGACCGGATAATATTTCGACACCATCAAAGCTCATCAAAGCTTGTAGTTGGCATCATTGGCACCCCTTCGAAAAACGATAGGAAATAAATAGTACTATGGGAAGTCAACCAGTGGGCAAAGCGAGGAGTGAGTAATAGATTTTTCATGCAGTTTCCATTGTGTTTTCACATACTTTTCAAGTGAATTCCCGGAGCATTGGAAGGGAATCCAACACAGTGAAAAAAGTTTTCATTGGAATATGTGGTGGATATCATTCTAAAACCATGTGAATTAACACCATGGAATGTCCCATTCACATAGTTGGACCCAGTGAAAATATCTCCGTGAAATTCACAACTTCATAGTGAAATTCACAAAGTTTTTCAGTGAATTTCCCATTAAAACCTTGTGAACCGACTATGGGAAAGTCAGGGGGTTCGGAAACCACAGTGAGATTATTATCGAAGTTCAGAAACTACGCAGTTTTTTCGGGCAGAAAAATTGGTTTATTGAAGGTAAATAGATGCCAAGGATTGAGCCCATGTACATTGCTCCCAAAAATACTACCGATTTACAGCTCAAAAATCGAATTTTCGGTCACTTTCTGTGATGACGAGTACAATTATTTTGCGGAGGCTCATCACTGGATTTTACTCTCTCGTGATGAGGTCATGAAGCTCATCCAGCACTACTTGGATGACTGGATCAATGTCACTCCTGCCTCCAGGGATTTGGCATACGCTGAGCATGGCCGTGCTGTTTTCCGCTCTGTTGCTGCGGAGCTTGGGTTTTCCATATCCAGTGACAAGGAACAGGGGCCCACTCACTGCCTCGAGTTTCTCGGTATTGAGCTCGACACTGTGAAGATGCAGGCACGCCTTCCCAAGGACAAGCTTGATCGGCTGCTTCTGCTGCTTGATCGGTGTCTATCTCGCGGTTCCGCCAGCCACTACGACCTTGAACAGTTGTGTGGCCATCTTGTATTCGCTCAGTCCGTGATCCCGGTCGGTCGCTTTTTCACCCGTCGCATCCGGGACTTCCTGCGTACTCTCGCCCTTCTTCCCCGCCGTCAACGTCGTCGCCTTCCTGCCTAGAAAACGCTATTGACCCAAGACTGTAGCGCATGCCGTAAGTCCGGTGATCTCCGCTGTCACGTCTTAGTGGAATCTTGGCGATTGTTCAGAGGCGAAAATATGGCTCGCGCGGCACCTCCCCTTTGAGGTGAAGGTCAATAAAGTATATTACTTTGTGTGCAGCAAAAACCGATGCTTTTTGTGGCACAACAATTTGCTTTGAGCAGGACTTCCAAATTTAGAAGTTTCTTAGATGGATCCTCACCAAATCCTCACCGTATTAGTTCCCGGTCAATCTTCGGTATGACGCAACTGGATTTGAACGACCGTTCGCTGAAATTCATTTGCGTCACTTCCCAAAACCGACCGTGTGCCTCAGAATCTCGTAGCAATAAATACTAGCTACTTTAAATAAATGTTGATATTGAATAAATGATTATAGAACTTTATATCCCATCGTGTTTCGGGTATACCTTGCAGACTGTTTGTTACCTTGAGGCCATGTGGTCGCGCGGGTCTCCCGAGTCCGAGAGGTCAGACTTTTCATCCTCTGTTTCATCGGAAATGTTCTCCTTGTTGGCACCGTTTTTCTCGCGTTTTTCGCGTATCGCAGCGCTCGAAGCCTCGCAGCAGGCCCGACAATTACTGGTTAAGTAAAACCCATTGGCACCAAATTTGGCTTTCCACGTGTCCGCGGATACGATCTTGTACTTGCGGCATTTGCTGCACCGGCGGGTTCCTCCTTCCATCTTGAGTTGGTGTCTGGCGTCGAAGACTGATGCTGGGAGGAGAAAGTAGCAAAGTCACAGTCATGTGATGTGACATGGCGTGTTATTTTTCCTCAATCAAATATGTTAAGTAGTTCAATGTTTTCCACACTAAACAGTACAATAAACATGAAAATATAGACCAGTCTGGGTATGTAGGTGGTGACTTTGCCTCAAACACTCGACGGAAGCTCGGGCAAGTGTCGGGGAAACCATGACAGCGGAGATCACCGGACTTACGGCATGCGCTACAGTCTTGGGTCAATAGCGTTTTCTTTCCTGCCTCCGCCAAGCTTGACATTGCATGGTGGAATTCATTTCTGCCCACTTTCAATGGCATTTATGTCATTGGCCCTCCTCGTGTCAGCTTTGAGGTCTTCACTGATGCCAGCGGCAAGCTTGGTATTGGCGGTCATTGGGGAAACAGTGACGTGTTCTTCACTGAGCCACTGGCAGTGCCAGGGCGTTATCGTCGCCATCCAATCCATTGGAAGGAGATGCGTGCTGTCCTGCGTGCTGCGCAGATTTGGGGTCACTGCTGGACCGGTTTCGAGATTGTCTTTCGTATTGATAACGAGGCAATTTCTACCTGCCTACAGTCTGGCTCCATTGACCACCCGCCCACTCAGGCTCTGTTCCGGGCATTTGCTCTTCTTGCTGTACATCACGACTTCACCTTCCGTCCACTATGGATCCCCAAAGATGAAAACGCAATCGCTGATGCCCTCTCCCGCTTCAAATGGCTCACTCTTGCTGAGTTGCGTCCTCTATGGCCACTTCCAAAATCTGGTACTCGGCCTGCCGCATTCGCCGTCTCCCCCTCTTCCATTATTGTTTCCCCTTCCTTGCGCCCCCATCTCTGACCTTGCTGTCCTCCCTGCGCCCAACCTCCCCTCACCTCCCCACCTTCATCCACCTCTCTTCCTGTTCTTCCCCCTCCTCCCATGCTCACTTCTCCCTTCTTTTTGTGGAGTCTCTGGCGCTTCACCCTGTTTTCGCCCGCCTGTGGCTGCTTCATGGTGAGCTGTTGGTTGTGGGCTGCCTCGTCTCTCCCGCCTTTTTCGGTGGAGTGCAGCGAGCTCCGTTTTCGGAGTTCAAGCCCAATAAATGATGGCTTGGCTTACAAATCCCTCTCTCTCAGGCCAATCCTGAAAGGTCTGAAGAGACCAGCGGGATTGGCAAAGCTGATCCCATCTATCACATGCTCCATCTCTTTTTCGTCTCGCCGACCTCCACCCCGTTGTGCTTTCGGCTCGGTGACTCCCCTCCTCCCTCCCGTACGACCTTCGTCTTCTCCCTCACCTCTAGTCTTCTGCCCCGCTGCCGTTATAGCTCATTTTTGTCCCACCCACCCACTCCTAGTGTATCTTGCTGTTTTTCATGCGCACTCACGTAGCTACAGTTGTTGTACCCGGTAGATACGTAGGGGGCTGCCTCGGCTCTCCCGCCTTTTTCGGTGGAGTGCAGCGAGCTCCGTTTTCGGAGTTCAAGCCCAATAAATGATGGCTTGGCTTACAAATCCCTCTCTCTCGTGAAGCTCAGGCCAATCCATCGTCTGCGCAGACCAAAGAACGATCCCGAGAGATCAAGAGTTTGAAAAAGCGACTCAAGGAATTAAATTCCGAGTCGAATCCTGTAAAGGTAAATCAGGCTAAGCGTGCTGTGTTAAACGGTATTGAAGAGCACATGCGCACTGGGAAAACTTCGAAGAAATCGAAGGAACCCAACCCTCATCCGCACCAGGTCAAGAAGGGACCGTTTCCCGGGAGATTTCCTGCCGGAGGACTCCTCGAGCAGACCATTCGCCGTGCGACTGGGCACGACTCGTCGCCATCTTCGTCCAGTTCTTCGTCCAGTTCCTCTTCAACCGATTCCACTTCTGAATCGGATTCGTCGAGCGACGCTGATGAACTTGGGGTCGAAGGGCCATCGTCGAGTTCAAAACGGAGGCGAATGAAAAGCCGGCGTACCTCTAAACGAAAATCTAGGCGATCCAATGAACCTAAGATGCGGTTGAAACCCATTGAACCGAACAAATACGACGGATCTGTGGATACGTATCTATATCTGAAATTCGTTCGCGAGAGCACGACGTACGTGCAAATGGGCAAAGTATCTGAAGAAGATCAAATCTTCTTCATCAGTTATTTCCTTGAAGGAAAGGCTGCCGAATTTTATCAGCGCAAGACTGTTAAATATGAACGGAAGTGGACATTAACCAAATTCTTCTTTGAATTGCTTAATTATTGCTTCCCGAGAGATTTCCGCTTGCGACAGCGAGACGAACTCGCGCGCTGCCATCAAGGTAACAAGTCAGTAATAGAGCATATCGCTGAGATAGAACAATTTTGGACGATGATAGGCTTACCTGAAAATCAGGAAAAGGTTATCACTCTCTGGATGAGTCTTCGAGACGATGTTCAGATCGAATTATGGCGTCAAAAATTGGACCCAGAAGCCTCCAGTTGGAGAAAGGTGGTTGCTGGCGCTGAAGACGCGGAAAGGCTTCTAGTGTTGAACTCTGATTCAGAGGCGACACCGCTGAGGTTCTCAGTGAGAATGCCGAGGATGTTGTCGACGATTATGTCGAAGATAACTCTGAAGTTCAAGTAAAACATGAACTTGAGAACGGAGGGCGTGTTAATAACGCCTCTGCCGAGTCGGATGAACAAGCCGCTGATGATTCTGAGAATAATCATCCAGAAACCGAGATCCAAACTCACGGGGTGTATTTGGATTATGACCCCTTGTACGCTCCTTCGGACGTCTTGGAAACCCTATATGTAGGGTCAATCGCCTTCTCAATGGAAGTCGAGGAGGGCGAGAGTACCAGAAATGAAAATTTCGAGCGGTTTGACTTCCCGTTGAAATACACGGACTCAGAAGACATCTATGTTGATTTGACTCGGAGCGAAGACGACGTTGTCAATGACACGCCGTTTGAACCATTTGTAATGAGCGCTTGTAGCGTTGGAATAGCAGGCGTCGAGCCGTGCTATAGCGATGTGGGATCGAGCCATTGTGTCGACGTCGAGTCAGACGTTGAGATGAAGGTGAAAGGCAAGATCCTGAGCGAAGTCGAAGATCTGTCAAGCGGACAGCCACTGATTGCGGAACAGAGCGGCGAGACTGAACCCCGCACGTCATTACGTGACTTTGCGGTGGACGACGATGAAAAAACAAGCCGCCTGGCCTTGGCCGTCGATCCCAGCTCACCCACACCATCTTCTACTTCATCCAACTCTTCGCCAACCATCTTTCCCTCTCCGACACTATTTTCCTCCCAAACTCGCCTCACCCGCTCACTTCTTGCATCATCCGCGCCGACGGGTTTGACCCGTTCATTTCCCAGCCGTCTACGCCTCACGAACACCCCCATGGCGAAACCATTCCTTCGCAGATGTGTATTTATCGACATGTTGGAGTAAATGGGTTTTGTTGAACTCCGCAAATTTGGAGTCGGGAACGACATCGGTGGGGAAAGACCCGTTAACACCTTCACCCTCTACGATCCCGACCATGACACTTCCCTCGTCATTCCTGCGGACCTGGTTCGCATCTACATCTTCTTCAATTAACTATTCAACAAACCCTCCACTCCCATGGCGGTTCTCAAGAACATGCCGTGGGGATACCATGCCTTTGCTACCCTTCTCAACGCCAATTGTCCCTCCGGCGAGAAGTGGGCCTACTTCGATGCCGAAGGTGGGCAAGCCCATTGGTTCCCCGACCACCCTCTTCCCTCTATCGTCACCTACCAAGTCCGCGAGAACGACCTCGCCGACGATCCCCCGGCCGACAAAGTCCTCGTCTCCAAGACGCGTTCGTCCTCTTCGTCGTCCGCAAGATTCTCTTCCTCCTCTTCATCTTCGTCGTCGGATACGGGCTCTAGATCAGGGAGAACGATGTCGTTGTCGGGAAACGGGGACGCAGGACGTAATGGAGGGACCGGTGAGGCTGGTCTTCTTTCTTCGGGTCCGTGGCTCGGTTCTGTCGGCTCGGAAAGGGTGCCATAGAAGAGAAGCTAGTGCCGGGGTCCTCAGAATCCTCCGAGTCGGATTCTTCCACTGCTGCATTGGCCATGTAGACGGTGAACTGCAAGGTACGATTGGTCTTCGCTGCACGTCCAATTCCTCGTTTCTTACGTTTTCCTTGCTAGCTTTGGATAGCTTAGAGTGCCCATAACGTCCTTGTTTTAGTCCTGCGCGCTGCGCTTTGCGTTTTGAGGGCGGCATGAGCTCCCTTTGAGACGCGACGAAGTGGTCAGGATCAAAATCAGATCAGCTGATCGTGTCTACCACCGACAGCATTCTGCTCTGCCTCAACTTTGTTTTCTATACCTATATTATTCACATCTGTACTGTAGATACTTCACTCGCAACTTTGGATACTTTTCTGACCAAAATCCCCCCGAAAGTCGGGCGTTGAACTGAGATGTTATCCAAATTTTCCACGAAAAATCTATCTAGTCTCTCGAATATCGGCGGAATTCCCTGTAATTTTGGGACAGCCTAGCTGAAGGACTTCGCTATCGATTTACGGAACAGATTTTTTTAATTTCGTCTTCGTTGTTGAGATATAAGGGAGATGGTGTAAATTGTGACTTTGTGACTCGTCACGGTCACAGCTAGATGCGCATGGACGCGGCCTATCTTGGAAATGAGAAGAGAAGCCGTTCCAGACGCACCCGAAGAACTCAACACCCCAGCACCCTGAAAAGTCTTTTCTTTGTCCTCCCAAATTCCTCTGACAAAGCCTCTGGCCTGAGACGGCGGCGCAAAGAGTGAAGTAAGAGGTCGGCGGACCGCGAGGGCTTTTAGGGGATGCGATGGAAGATGATTTCTTTCAGACTCAGAGCCCAATACATGGGTGATGTTTGAGCTCGAGCGGCGCACGAGAGGACGTCGTGGAGGCATGGTAGTGGAAGAGGTGAGTGGGGCATGACGATCGTAAGACGAGTGTCATTTGTTTGGCCCTGCTTGGCGGTGGAGCCGACTCCATATATTGAACTGGGTGGTGCTTTATCTCAATGCGCGCGTGGGGGAGTGGTACTTACTTCAATTTACCGGGCTGTTGACGTAGCCGAAACCCCAGCATACCCCTCACCACAGAACACCCGTATCGCCGCTTCCCATTTAGACCGCTTTCGCATCTCACTGCCTATCATGTCCACCTCCAACAGCTACAATCACCATATACCCCACCGTGCCCGATAGTGGCCCGGTCGCACCATAAAACCTCGATAGTTGTCATGATCGGGCACTTTCGGGCTGCTATCGGGTGGATAACAAGAAAAATAAATTTGCGACTTAAAAGTATATACCTCGTTGGTTCGGGCAAGGATAATAAAGAAGAATAAAGCAACTATGCACGATCCACTCGACGAGCAGACCGGACAAATTTTGCGAAAGAAATGATGATCGAGATCAAGACAAGCCAATACTCGTGGTGCGATTACGTCGCGAGCCCCGGGTATTCAGCTCGATCCTGCCCGTGTGAGTAGATCCTGGGCCGATTCAACATGCCGCATGCAATGTAATCCAATGGTCTGTTTCCGGCCAACAATTTCATCGAAAAGAATTGATTGAGTGCCATAAAAGGCAACACATTGCAACCCTAAATTTTCAACTCGGCAGGAAACTTTTTCTGGGACTACAGTGCCAAGCATCACATCACGGTTCCTTTTTTGGCAGGGAACGGCATCAAAAGTTAAACTCGATACTACATTATGCCGTCATCACCATTCGACTTCGAAACAGTGTAGAACATCCATATGGATGTGTAGCAACCCATCTTGTGCTTTGCAAGGCAATTGAACAAGTTTTTGTGTTTTCACCTCCGAAAAAGTGAAACAAACCCTAATGATGGTTGATGCCATCATCAAAATTGCCATATTGGTTAGGGTTAAGATCACGTGCTTCTCGGACTTTGCCGTGCCAGCCTTGGGCGGATCACCCAGGTAAGTCAGAACAGACTCGGCTACCACTTTTTCATGGTTTCTGCATGACAACTGAACATATCTGGCCTCAATCCATCCAAAATCAGAGCCAAAATGATGATTTTACTTTTTTCAGACCCGAAAAAAAGTGAAACACCGTGGGAAAAAGTGAGTTCTCAACGCCAAACGCATTCTTTTGGTCGGTTTCCTTCCTCAGAAAATCCCAAATAAATTACAAAAATTTTCTTCCGCCCGAAAAAAGGGGCGCTCAATTCTTAGCTCGTCGGCTCGTCTCGTCCCAGAAATTATTTAATTGCATGATGAGCTGATGAGCTGCTGATCCCACTCCGCATTTCTCTCCACTTCCCATCAAATTTGATCCCCTCATCAAAAAATCGACATTTTACGGACGAGACGAGCTGACGAGCTGACGAGCTAAGAATTGAGCGCCCCTAAAGCAGTGTTGGAGAAGTGGCGCTTGGCACTGTATCTGCATGTGTCATGTTATACTCGGTGTCCACAAAAGTAACCGGAAATTCGCTTATTGCTTGCCAAATTTTCGGAAGCAAACTAGATAGGTGTAATCCTTGCTTTATTTTGGTCACATATCATACATATCATGTGTAAAGCTGCTCAGGAGAGACCGTTGTAGAGGGACAAATCTATCAGCTGTATTTTGATGGTGATCAACAAAGTCAGTGCAACACAGCTTGTTCTGGGAGGAAAATTATGGTTTTGATTTTGCAAGACTCTTCAGCATGGTGTCCTTTTGTGGGCACGAACACTCAATGTTGAAAAGAAACTGTGTACAGTTGATATCTGTAGCGTTTATTTTGACTGTCTCAGTCTGTCACTTTCAACCGATCGTCAGACAGTTATTTGGGGTGTTTTAAGCAACAATTCAATCAGTTCTGGTGTTGTTCCACCTAATAATGAACACTGATTGTGTTTAAGAGGCCTATTGCTATTGCTGCTGTCTTCAAACTTGCATAAATGTGAGTGCAAAACTGAAATTTAAGCAAAAGGTTGAAAATTCTGGTTTCCACAATTCTGGTCCAATAGTGCATCATTTGGAATGGTTCAAAGGGCTTGAAAGATACCAATAGAGCGCTAATGTAGCATGCATTGTGCAAAAATGGTCAACCATGCTTATTTGAGCAAACAGCAACCAATTTCTTGCACAACGTTGACAACTTGGCATTGCCAAACAATAACATCATGAATTCAACTAGCTCTAGAGTGATGTAAAAAGAGAAGATCTCCAAGAAACTTAGGGAATGATCTACTCACATTGAAAGGTATGCAGCCAGGTGCAGAAACCGTGGGAAACTCACGTGATCGCGTCGAAATATCGGCATTTCCGGTTACTTTTGTGGACACCGAGTAGGGGCTGGTGAATGGACAGGATTCACAACTTGACTGGTGTAAAAAATTGCAGCCGTTCGCGAGATATGGCGCCTTCAAGTTGCCTGATTTTCACCGTTTTTCCCATTTTTGGCATTTTTGGCCAACTTGGCAGCGCGATATCTCGCGAACGGCTCCATCTTTTCACATGATTTAAGTTGGGTACACAGTCAGTTCTATCCGGCCTATGTGCCTGTGCCTTTGGATTTGGCCTGAAAAATTATCTTGCTGCGTTGGAAATCTAGGATCTATAGTGTTTCCACTATTCAGCGAAATATGGCAGTACATCAAGATATTGTGATGAGATTGATGGCCGGAATCGGGTTATTGGTCAAGTCCCAGAGGACCTAGCACTTCAAATTCTACTCTCCCGGCCAAGATCGCGCTAAGACCATGACTTATTCGCACCACGAGTATCACATTATTTTTTTTGCCGTCACTTCCTCTCTCTCCTCTCGCCTCAACTCCTTCACATCGATGGCTCGGAGATACGCTGAGATACCCAATTATAAACACCACATCATTTCGACTGTTCCCCCAATCACCGCCTTCCCAGGACAGCTGTCGGGAAGGGCCAGGCCCCCGGTCACTACCAAATTTGTCCGTCGGGCGACTTTGGCTGATTTACGACATTGATGGCGCTCTGGGGACGTCAAAAAAGCAACAAAAAAGGCGATTCTTTCCTGGAAATTGCGTGAAACGCTTAGTTTTGAGCAGCTGCTTCGCTTCAGCGACCCAGAACCTCCTTCCTGTGGCTGGTTCGCGAAATAGACCTCTGAAATTGGACGTTGTTTTACTCTATGAGGGCTACGGACCTATATGGTAGTGACCGGGGGCCTGAAGGGCCCCAACACCTGGTTCAGCCGATGACATCTCCCTCATTTCCAAAATCTGAATTTTCCCCTTGGAGATGAAGAATTAGGGACATACTGTGTGGGAATTGTGACCGATTTGAGAAAAGCCCTTATTCTGCTCATACAATCTTAACACTCAATCTGTGTACAACTCCAGTAAAAAGACACTTGAAAGCTCCCCATTCTGTAGGCCGGGACCGGGGCATACACGACATGCAGATACTTACATGAGGCCAGCATGAGGCTTACTTCCTTGTTACTTCCTGTAGCATTCATCAACCTTCCTTCCTTCCTTCCTTCCTTCCTTCTTATATGCGAGTCTCACCAGTCCAACCATGTTTTACCCTGACTTTCCTGCTTCCTTCAAATTCTCTGTCCAGATGCCCGGTAGGAAAGCTAAGAAACAAGCTTTGTCTCCAGATAATTCCCAGTCCAAACGTCCGACATACACTCGCAGCAGGACTGGTTGTCTCACTTGTCGCGTAAAGAAAATCAAGATTAGCCCAATACTCACTGAATTGTATTGGGGTCCGCGATCTCACCACCGCTCATAGTGCGACGAGGTAAAGCCAAACTGCACGCGGTGCGCACATGGCCAGCGTGACGTGAGTCGTCGAAAGGGTCTGCAGCTCACCTTTGTTGACGCGTGTCAGTGTGCTTGGCCTGCGGCGTCAGCCCCGAAAGAATCACCGTTGGTGAAGCATCCGCGAAAGGAAGATACAGCGGTTCGACGAGGACACTGGCAGGGTACATCCCAGCACAATGAAGCCACACAACTGCAGCTGGGTATCCCTCGTCACCAGTACATTATGTGCCTTGCTGCCCTCGACTTTCCTCTCATTTCTTCTTTCTCGTAGCAGATCGCGAGGCGGCCCCTACACTGTTCCCGGTGATGACTTTCGGTGGAATTATCATGCACATATCAACAACAGCCCCTTCGTGTATGAACACTCCGATACTTTGACCAGGCACCCGGACCCTACAACTGCTCGTATTAACAACACCCACCTCGCGAATGGGAACTCCTCCGATACTAACAGCCACCTGCACCCCGCCCATACTTCCATCAGCCACCTCGCACATGTATACTCTTCCGATGCTTCCACCACGCACCATCCCGCTGCGCAGTATCAGTGCCCTTCGACTCCTCATATCGGCAACAACCACCCCGCGTATGTGCACACCTCCGATACTTCCATGACGCACCATCTGGGAATGGTAGGCCAGTACCAGGCGACACGGCTCCTGTCCGAGTCCCAAAACCCATGGCCGACGCACATGTGAGCGCCGCAAAGACGCGAAGCCTTTCATGTTCTGCATAGGCCGCAAAACCATGCTGCGGGTGGTGTCTTTTTTTTCTTTTCTTTCTCTGGACGGGTTGTATTGTTACGACGATACAAATATACAGGATCGGGATAAGTAAATTTGCGTTTACTCGTGAGCGCTGCGTTAAATCAATGATACTCCGGCATCAACTGGTTGGAGCGTGCTCCCCCTTTAAGTAACAGAGCTAATGTTGCCGCGACTCCGACCCCAAGTCGAGAAGTCGAGGAGTCGCAGTCGACTTGAGTCGAGTCAAGTCAAGTCAACCGATTTGACCTCGATCAACTCCTCAGTCTCGTTGAGTCGACTTAAGTCGAGCACAATTTCCCAATATAGTGGGCATCAGCTGAGGAACATGCCGCGACTCAATTCTTGCTCAATTCCGTCGATTTCTGTAGTGTGACGGCATGATTCTGTGAGGCGATTGCCTGTGTTTGGCTGTAGACTCAAGACACGTCACGGCGATCATTTCTGTCTCATTTGCTCAGACGGGCTGACAAGGCCAGATCAGCTTCCACACCTCGACCGCCACAACACGCCGCCGCCATAGTCAATGCCGCCGCAAAGACTCGTCAAATACTCATCGAACGGAACCCGGGCACAGCAGTATGGATGGCCGAACTCACGGAGAAGGAGCTGGTGGAGAAGGCGAGAATCGCAACGACAATGATGCCTGCCCTCGGAGCCAGCGACCCCCCGCACGACGCACGCTTCATCGGCGCGACTCGCAACCGCAGCGGGGGCTGGATTCTCCACTTGAACACGACTGCTGC
Organism: Favolaschia claudopus; assembly: GCA_037176885.1. NCBI lineage: Eukaryota > Fungi > Basidiomycota > Agaricomycetes > Agaricales > Mycenaceae > Favolaschia > Favolaschia claudopus. Next base: position 1,569,745 of record JAWWNJ010000030.1, read on the forward strand.
GGCGACATGGCTTAAAAAAGAAATAGAGGATTTCTTGGCTGCGATGGGAGGTACGTCCGTTTACAAAGAACGTTTCCTCAGTGTGGTGGTACAGTTCGTACCGGTCTCGTTCAATCCTACCGAACGCGGGGCCCTCCAGGCCATTGAGGCCGACAACGGCCTCCAGTCGGGTTCTTTTGGTAACGCTCGCTGGATCAAACAGCCGTGGCGGCGACACGACGGACAACGTGTGGCGCACGCCGTTTTCAACTTCACAAACGCCGCTGCAGCCAACCGCTTCATACGAAACGGGGGGTGGGTCGAGGGCAGCCAAGTCTTTGGCCACAAATTCATTGCTGAACCGATACGTTGCCTCAGATGCCAAGGGATAGGGCATATCGTCGCAGAATGCACGTCCATCCACCCCTCATGCGCCCGCTGCGCGGCCATTGTCATGGATCAAGTAATCTCAGTATGTCATCATTATTATTCTACGATCGCTCGTTGTCTGCGTTTCAACATCCCTTACCTACCTAATTTCCAATCCACCCATTCCTTACTTACAGTTGTTATGGCGTCTCTCTGTAATAAGTAGCTGGTATCTACCAAATACAGCTTGCCCTTTTCCACCCACATTCTTGCCTCAGCTGCGCACCATTCGCATTAGCCTAACCCGCTGTGCTCTTCGTCTCAAGACTAGTAAGGATTCGCTCTTGCTATTCCTCTGGACACCCGCTTCAAGACCTTGTAAGGATTCGCTCTGGCATTCTCTTGGACAACCCCACGCGCTACGCTTGTCTGTAAACGGATTTCTGGACTCTATATTCGCATTCAACAAGAATACATCCGTATTCTATAACAGCCATGCACCCCACTGATAAATGCACGGCGTCAGACGATGAGCGCGCGTGCATAAATTGCAAGATAACTAAACACCCCCATGAGGGCCATGGTGCTGCTGACCGTCTTTGCCCCGTATTCCAGAACAAATTTCAAGCGGCCTTGGAACGCAGCCCCGAGGCCAAATACCCGTACTTCCTCGACCCCGACGATCCCACCACCTGGGTCACCCACGACGACGTCTCGAGCAAATTCGCCACACGCCGTGGACCGCCGGCTTGGCAATCAGCTCAGGCGATGCACCAGCCGCGAGGCCCGGGACCGGCACCAGAAATCGCGGCGCACCATAAAGCCAACTTCACCCGACAACATCGCCGCCCGGCCACGCAGGTCTCGATCCAAGACTACATGCGACCGTCGTCACAACTAGAGACCCGGGATGACAACATCGCCACCACCACCGACAACGACAAGGTCACCGACACTGCCGCCAACGACGACAATGCCTCCGCCACCACCGAGGATCTTCGCCGGGAGAAAGTCCTTAGTCACCGAGTCAATAGGGGAAAGATCAACATGCAGGTCACTCTAAGTGACCTCCATGCAGATCCCCCGCCTGCTGAGCTCGACGCTGATACTCTGAGTCAACGCGCACTGAGCGATGATGCCAACAAAAGGGACATAATGGACGGCCCCCGCCTTGAACTCCCCCCAGGGGGGGGACGACCACCATGTCATCTAACTCGCAACGAAACATCCCACGCCGTCGCCCCCTCCGCTTATGGACTCAGAACTTCAACAAATCGCTCGATGCGATGCTCGTTGATGGGGATTTGCCTCCAGTCGGCAGAGAGGAAGCGAGTGCTGATCCACATCATGGAGCGGGCGGCACGGTGGTCTTTTGAGAAGTTGGTGGGGTAGATCGGGGTGTAGGCGCGCTTGACGCGGGAGGTAGTCTTTCCCTTTGCCGAAGCATGCACACCACCCGCTGAACGCGAGCCCATGGACTTTTGGGTGGTATATGTGCTGAATCAAGTGTCCTCAGAGGTTGGCGGGTAGACCAGTAACATCGGCTCAGCATCATATATGCGAAGGATGTTGAAGGCCAGTTTAGCGAGGATCGGTGTAACTTCTCTCCTTGCCAGGACGGAGCGGAAGAAGTCCATTACGTCCGTGAAAGCACCCTTGAACTCCGGCAAGGTGGTGTATAAGCCTTTAAGGAATTCCTCTCGGAGTCGCATGAGCTCTGGATGATCGCAGAGGAACATCGCATGGGTCTCGTCTTCCACCGCCTCAAGACAGAACCTGCATTTGCGCCATTCCCTGGGGACGATGTCCTTGCCTCGTTCCTTCCACCTGCGGCGTTCAACTGCGAGACAGTGGCTTGATAGAACCAGACGTGTCAAAGCTAAACGATGATCCGGGGTTTTTACGCGTAAATAGTGCCGAAAGTCCAAAGATTTCTTGACTAATTTTCCACTGTCTTTGTCCATTTCGCGTCGGCCGAGAAACAAATCCTTTGTTTTGACTGAATTTTCGAGTTCATGGTCTATCCAAGCCTCCATTGAAAGCTTGACCTGTTTCATCGCCTCTTTGACTGCTGCGACCTCCAGAGAGACAGATATATCCAGTTCCACGGGTATATAGAGTTTAGCGAGGACGATTCGTAAGTCATTGATCCACGAGATCTTCTTTTGACGAGCCAGGTTTATAGATTCTTGCAATGCATTCAAGGCAGGTTTTGTTTCATCGAGTTCAATCCAGTAGCATAAATTTTTGAGCGCGAGATAAAGACGTCGATAGCGAATTGGCCAGATCCCTGTTTCGGAGAAAAGTACGGCTTTCATTGATCGCGAGCCGATTCCGAGCATTCGACGGAGGAACTTCAGTTGAACTTTCTCCAGAAGCTTCAAACTCTTCTCTTCGATATCAAGGCAAATTTCGCATCCAGCGGTGAGGTAGGGATCGACGCGCGCCATGTATAACGTCCGCAGATCCCAAACAGGCATTGAACCGACGAAACGATGTAACCCGAGGATGGTGTTAGCCACTTTTGACGCTTTTTTAGATTTGACAATGTACTGCTCGCGCCACATGAATTTGCATCCCGTTTCAAACCAGATACCAAGATAGCGTGCTTTTTGTTCCAGTTGGATCGGCTTGCCAGCCATGTGGAAGACCGGGTACCATTTTTGACGGCGTCCATATATTTGGCAAATAGATTTTGGGATCGAGACTTCACATCCATTATTGTCTGCCCAGCATTGAGAATCATTGAGATGAAGTTGAAAACCTGGCGGTGAGGTGGACGCTGTCATGACGTCGTCGGCGTGCTGAACCTGGTTGATCCGCACTTCGTTCAGTTGAATATCGTCGGGATGAATGCTCAGGACAAAATCGGCCATGAAGAGGTTCCACAAATGCGGTGATCCTGGGGTCTCCTGTCAGAATGCCTAGAAGAGATTCAAACTGTGGTCCATATTGGCGATCCTAGCAGACTAAATAACGGATGCGGTCGTAAAGACATTTCAACCACTCCATCATGGGTCCAGAAATACCGAGTCTTGCGAGCTTGATCCATAGCGTTGGGCGATCCGTCCCGGGGAATGCATTTTTAAGATCCAGATATCCAACGTAGAGGGGCTTGTCCATTGCTTCTGCCTTGTCAATCATGCATAGGAGGACAAAGGCGCTGTCATTTGTTCGAAGGTGAGACTGGAACCCATTTTGCGAGGGTGGGATTGCACCAATATCCTCGGCACCTTCACGCAGACGGCGGTCAATGATCAGCGTAAGCATTTTCAACATACAGCATTCTAGGGCGATTAGACGATAGCCTTTCGGGTCGGTAGCATCTTTGTCCTTTTTCAAAATACCAACGAGGAGAGAGATCAGCCACTCTTGTGGAATATCTTGATTCCGAAGGCAAAACCGGAAGAATTCAAGGAGTTTCTCGTTTGGGATTTGTAGACAATCTTGATAAGAAAACCCATCAACGCCGACAGCGGTGTCCAGTCCATGCTCGGTGATGTGTTTTTTCATCAACTTGATCTCTTCCAGCGAAATCTCGCGAGTGTAGGATTGACGGGGCGAGTTATCAACTAGGCCTCCCCTCAGCTCTCGTTCCATCTTCGCGTTGAAGGCCAATTGATCGGTATTAAATGTCGCTGGAGTTGTAGCCGGATAGTTCAAACGATCTCTGAACTCGTCGGAAAGGTTTTCAAGCGACACTTTGGCCTTTCGTGGGCGAGGATCTGTGCGCTTGCGAACGAAATCCCAGAATTGCTTGATGTTTTTACACGCCAAAAGCTCTGCGCGAAGGCCAGCCTGTAATTCATGAACTTTTGCCCTTCCACGATGAGTTTCGACGTCTTTCTCCGTTTCTTGATCACCATCTTTCCAATTTTTCCACGGCCTTGGACGTTCCGGGGAGGTTTCCTCTAATTCGGTGGCGACTTTGCATCTGTCCGAGAGAGGGGTGGGCCCGTGGAAGCTCGAACAAGGGAGCGGGTCATCCGTTACAGGCTGGAAGATTGTTGCAGATTCTGGGACTTGTAGCGCCGCCTTAGCAAGTGCATAGGCCTCTTTTTGCGGTTGATTGGGCGATTTGGATTCGACGTAAACAAAAGTTGTTGATCCGTGTCGTTTCCCGAGCAGCGAAACCGTATCCCTGAATAAGTCCCCGTTTGGGCCAGGCCACCCAATCGACATCTTCTTTGCAGCCGCGTAGCACAACTGGCGTATGATCATTTTTGAACTGCAAAAAACCACGAGTGTCTTGTCCGAATCAACAGCTAGGAGTGCCTCGTGGTTTGCATAGATTCGGCCACGATCCGCCGTTGGTTTTCCAGGACCAGGGACTTTGAAGCACGTATTCGACCGAGATCCGATTGCAAAACAGATTCCAGCGCCTGCGGATCTCGTTCGAGTTTTGCCCGGTGCGGCGCCTTCAACATACACATGTACGGGTGGAGATTCTGCAAGTATTGGGCCGTATAAAGAATGCAGGGCTTGCTCAGGTGTTTCTCGGGAGTCCATTGTTTCTCGATACAGCCTATCAATTTTGTTTTGACCAGAGAAGACTGGGGCACTTTGGGGATGCGGGGAAGAAGCCGTTGTCGAGCGCAAAATAGCACGACGATCCAATGTTACACAAATACGAGTGTGATCAGACCAATCATCTTTCGGATCCGGTGTCGGTTGTTCAACATGAAAACTGCGAACCCAAGGCAATAGAGACTCCGAAGCGAACGCGTAATCAATGGTTGATTGACCAGTGGGCTGATGAGAGGTATACCGACCGGGAAAAGCAGTTTCCAAAGAGGTCCCATTCATGATGCAAAGTCCGAATTTGTCGCACTCATTCAGAATTGCCCTACCGCGAGTGTTTTCCGTGGCATCAGAAGAGTCCCTCGGCCAATTTTGGATGAATCTGATGACCTGTTGCGATCCCGTTCGGCCGTTTATATCAGTGAGAAGCAGAACAGGTTTATCGGCGCTAGGACTACAGACTGCGATTGTTTCCCAAAGTTGTTGAATCGGCTCAACGTCCGTCCAGCCTTGCCATCGAGACGTTTCCGGAGGTATATATGCACCGATGAGCCACATCGAACCTAAATCCAGGACCAGAATATCTGGGGAGCTCAGGCGAGACTTGGTGAAATCAATGTCATCGCGATTGAGAAGCGCAATCCCGCCGCCACGACGTTCTGATTGAAGCCTGGGTTTTCGGGGTAAGGAAATGAGCGAGAAACCTTTCGGAACGTCCGCGGGGTCCTCTTCGCCGGGTAACATGTCCGTTTTCGCGAAAAACATTATGTCGTACGGCGCGAGCAGGCCGTGGAACTCAGGGCTAGTTAATTTTAGTGTGAAATCGTGGTGTATATTCCAATACATAATTTGAACATCCCGACTCGGATTACCAACTTCAGACGTGTCTTGAGTGGCTTGTACGTCGACAGCAGTGTTACCGGTCCGTGCTGAGTGGTGAGTGTGTTGTCCGGTTGAGTTTTCTCCAAGTCCATGGCCCGTATCGCCTCGTCTTGCTGAAATTCCCGTAGAGAGTCCGTTTCCAGTCCACGTCAGCACACCTGGGCTCGGCACAGCACGGGAATTTTCTTTATTTTATCAGACTCATAATCTACTCAACGAAAGGAGTCGATTGCACTATGTCCGAGGTTTTTCCCATCAATTTTGAGGTTACGGCCAAATTTTCGGCTATTATTTCTGTCATAATTTTTCGTTTTTTTGACAATCGGCTCGTGCAAAACTGTTCTTTGGATGCTTAGCGACTGTTGTACATAAAAATCTAGAGATCTTGGGGTATGTCACACTTTCCATAAAGGGAAGATCAAAGTTGTCGACTTCGCGTGTCCGGCACTGTAGTCTCGGAAACCCAGACGGGGCCGCTCCTTCCGATTCATCATGGAGTTCCCCCAATACCATGAGATGCATGGAAAGAGGCTTCGTCTCATCACTTCTTGCGACCAGTGGTGTGTTCTTTTTCCTCAATTTTGTAAACAGAGATTACTATGGCGGATTTCAGTCGTGTCAAGAAGAAAAAGTGTTTCCAGCCTTCACCGAAAACGAATTCGAAGATTAGGTGTCGCTTTAGAGACCGCAAACGTTATTTTGCAGAGCGCAGACGAGGGTTACCGGGTTCAAGCGCTGCCTCAGATGTCTCAAGGTGTGATTGTACTCCTTCTTCTCTTGATTCATGGTTCCCTTTCAAATCCGCGTTCTTTTACAAGCCCGCTAAGATCGAGTGATGCTGCAGTATCTCAAGAGGCCCCGAGCTTGCCCACTGCTTTTCCCCTAGTCTCGTAAACAAGACTTTATAAACTTTTTTGAAGATAGTCGTTCAAACGTATATAAACCCTACTTTCAGGTCCGTAATTCTTTCCCCAGCTCATATATTACGCGATACTATGGTTGCTTTGTGAACCCTAGCCATGACCTAGATGCGTATAAGCCGGTTCAGTCCCTGACAGGGCCCAGCCCAGCCCTCACTCTTGACATCAATTGTGAGTACTTCAATTTCTTGGAGCTCTCGCTGTTCACGCATATTGGACGAAGCCTGTGGTTGGCACTTCCCTGATTGGGCAAGCGCCAACATGGAACATTCGCAGGTTGACACCAGCTACGAAAGATTTTATTAGTTCTCCGTTTCTTTCGAAAGCAAGTGAATGTGAATTTCAAGGAATTGGTGCGTGAATTCCATGGTTCACGGGGTTTTCCGTGAATTTAAGCCCATGTAGTTGAAATTTTATTTCTTTGAAAATTCACACTGAATTTGGATGAACTGATGAACTTCACGAGGGAGCAAAACACATGAAATTTAATAGGCAGATTTTCGCCTGACTTCTCGTTCATAAAATTACAACATAAAATACATTTCCAGAGGAATTTTAAGTCCACTGCTTAGTCGCCGAAAACCCAGATGAATGTACAGTCGCCTCTGTCATAACGCATCATTGTCAAACCCCGTATGTACTCTGCACTAACCCATACATTTTGGCATCCACCAAGTTGGTTCCCCGCTAAAAATGCATACTCTTTCGAGGAGAGAGAACCCATAACTTTTGCACAATTTTCCATTTTTAGCCCAAGTTTGGAAGGGATGTGACTAGACGATTAAATCAAAGCGTGCTTTGACACCAAATCTAGCTTTTTCTTGGCTATATGTAACTTTGATGTAACTTATGTGCGGCTCGAATGTTGCTCGGCTTTCGCCGGCCGCAGGTTGATGGCATCAATTTCTATTTTGGGTGATGATTCAGCTTTCTCACGGTTGCGACAACCCATACTCTGTACAGTGTAAAAACTCATAGGGTGGGTGGTCCACTGACATCTATGCGTTATGACAGAGGCGACTGTATTCCACTCCAGGCTCATCATGTTTCGTGCGCTCCCCGTGCCCTCCGTTTAGGGATCAGTCATCTCTCTGCCGTACACACTGAGAAACTCTAGCACCCAGCATACACGCGAAGCTACCTAAGTCAATATCGTACTTGGCCCGAAGGCTATGCGATAGTACTCTACTGGTGTATCTAAGGAATCATATACAGTTGTGGACACACAAATCTGACAAGAAGGTTTTTCCCACCCGATTTTTTTGAAAAGTGCACCAATCGATAGATCTCGTTGAACGCTCTCTATCATCGAGCGGTTGGGCCGCAAATAGCCGAACAAGTTACGTGACACTCAAAATTTTGGCTGCCGTCATAAATTTCATGATAAATTGATGAAAAAATGTATAATAGACGCAGATTGGCTGGGAGAATATGATTCTGAATGAAAGAAAGGATTCTATCGAGCCGTTGTGGAGATGTATCCTCAGCAAAAAAAGTGTCATAATAGGATGAAAGTACTTGAAAAACAATGCTAGTTATCACTTTGATTGACTGGAATTGAACATCATTTGAGCTCGCAACGGCTGCTTGAAGTTGGTCCTTTTAGCTATTTTCTCTGCATTTTCAGCTATTTTGTGTGAAAATAGCCAACTTTGAGCGGCTGCTGTGAGCCCAAATGAGGGTCAATTCCATTCAACCAAAGTGGAAACTAGGACTGTTTTTCAAGTACTTTCATCCTATTATGACACCTTTTCGCTGAACCCTCATTGTGTTTTTCCGAATATATATATATTCCAAAAATCGGAAATCATACTATGATTGATGCATTCTCAGGGCATAATATATTGCTGAGTGTTCTAAGAGGTACAGAAGTATCACATACCCATCTCTACATCTTAATTGAGGTCATTCGGTGAAGTATACAGCCAGATTTTCACCAAAAAGCCACGGCAATTTCTATTTGCCACCACTGTATACATAGACTTTATGGTGTGATATTGTGTATAGAGGAACAGAATCAAGACTTGTAGCAACATATGACAGGAACAGCCAGATTGACTGTGTTGAGAATGACTGTGCGGCGCACAGTCGGCATGACGCCTGCCACGGTCAAAATTTGGGCGGTCAGAATAACCGCGCGAAAAATCAGATAACCGCGGCGCGGTCATACCGGCTGTGACTTCTTTCTACAGTGCTCACCTATACATATTGTGATTAACATCTATACTCTGAGCTATTGTTTTGGGGGGGGGTCCACCACAGATCCAAGAGGTCTTTGGTTTCTTGTCTTGTACTTTTTTCCGAGCTGCGCGACGCTGCGGGGTCATCCAGCTATCATCCGGTGGGGCCATGTGAACAAGCACGAGCTCTCTCGAGAGTACCTTCAGCAAGCACTCTACTGCGGCAGTGTACAGTGCCTGCGGTTTCCGTGCAACCTTCTTGATTGCTGGAAGCTTGAAAGCACCTGGCTTCTTTGGTTTTATACGCCCATAGAGGTCTGCCGGCACCTGCTGAAATTCTGAGGTAGACGGAGCAATTGCTGAGGTGTTAGGTTGATCGTCGGTGGCTGTCTTCTGCTTTTTGCGAGTTGTCTGCTTTCCTTTCTGAACCTCCTGAGCATAGGCGACTACGCGCTTGACCAGCGGTGCGAACCTGGGAAACAGTCTTCTAGGTCGGAGAGAGAACGGTTGTGAACGTTCACCAAATCCTGCGCCAGACCCGGACCTGTGACCATAAACCATTCATAGAGCAGCAGATGTGCTCGACAAATGTCCCATTGCACCATACGTTTAACAATGCCCAGCTGTTCGTGTACGCGCAGCAGCTCCGGGACCGATTCGACCACGCTTGTGAGTCGTGATACTTGGACGAGGAAGGAACGCTCATCCGACAAGGGTGCAAACGACAAGAAACTGCTGTCAATATTATTCCGTTCGTTCCTTTCTACCAGCTGGCGGAGGACGTCAGGAAGCGCGATTTTGCGCCCCTTGAGCGGAGCGACAATGTCACGTTCCGATCTCAGAGTGTCAAGTTCCGCTATAAGGGTTTTGGAGTTCAACAAGCGGTCTAACGCCGCTATCGGCTGGTCACTTAGATCTTCCGATGTAAGGGCAGTTAAGGGTGTGCTTGCAGGCACCTTTCTTCACACCATAGTCTTCATCGGATGGATCATCTGAGTTACCATCGTAATCAGACCCAGCGACTGACGTGTTATTTGACTTTGAACGCGAGTCTAAATCCGAATCATCCGATTCCTGTTGAATCCAATGAACAAACTTAATCCGTACGTCTACATAAGACTGCCAAACTCGCCTGTCTCCTTCGTTTACCTAACGATTGTCCGCTTGTCCTGCGCAACATGTTGGGGTCGATCCTGTAATTCAACCAAAAAACCAGCATTCAGCTTGTGAAGGGCAGTGAAAGACGACTAGCCTTTGCACTTCCTCATACGCTAGCCATTGAGCTGGCTCGCAACCATGTCCATGTACAAGGTATTCCCAGACTGCCTACGATAGCGATATCAACGACTGGGAAGCGTTTCACAAGTTAAAACTCGTACCTGATAGAATACAAGTAAGTATTAACTACCAGGAGAATCAGTAAACTGTAGGGACTGTAAGTAAGGATTCACATACCTCAGTCGTGGAGGAAACGACTGAGGAATGTGACGGTGACACGATACTACATAAGGAGCGTGTGACGCGTAACTCTACGGATAGCGAGTTGGAATATTAAGGAATGTACGGTAAGTAAACGGAATAATAAATACTATCTACGCTTGTACTCTCGTTATCTGTACACTCTATCTCTTTCTTGGACTGTCTACTATGTCCTCCGACACCGATACCGGGCCCTCCAGCAGCTCCGGCTCCGAAGAATGCTGTCTGGAATGCAAACGAAGTCAAGGCTTTGTTTTCTGGTTTGGGCGAGGCAAAAGTGCAGCAATTCATGAGTGGGAATGGCTTTCAAAACCAGGGCTGGACTCTTGCTGTCAATGCTGTCGCTGCTGCCAATCCCGAGGCAAATCCGAAGAAGGATCTTCAAAATGCAAGGGAAAGCTGGGGACGGTGTGTGTTCTGTATCTCTCTTTTTTTTGGCAATCTCTGACGTCCTGTACTCCTTAGCTGAAGGCACGGTATGAGCTGTATGTCTTTGTGAAGACGTTCTCTGGCAGCGGATGGGACGACCACCTCAAATACGCAACGCATACGGATGAATTTGTGGAAGAGTTTTGTCGGGTGCGTCCCATGCCTCCCCTTCTTCCAGTACTAACCTATGTTCAGGTTCGAGGCGACAAATACGAGATTTGCTTCACAACATCGTGTCCCTGGTGGATGAGCTCGACGACTTGTTTACGGGCGCAATCAGCAAGGCGACCGGAAGGAATGTCAAGATTTTGGGCAAACGCAAGTCGAAACAGAAGCAAGTTACCTCACTTCCCGCGACCCCCCACACCTTCTGCTACCTCCTCTGCGCCACCCTCAACAGCCAGTTCCTCCCGCTCGCCTCTAGATGATGTCGACATGAATACTCAGCCCGCTCATGCTCATGATCCCGGTATGCCCCCCTCCCCACGCAATATGACTCTCCATCCCCTGCACGCGTACCGCCTGGTGAATTTGATGATGAACTAGCTCAGGTGCGCAGGTACTGTCCTTCAGCTCTCATTCCACTGCTGACTCCGTATAGATTCCCAAGAAACCATCAAAGCGCCGGGAGCGGGCTATCAGCGAAGACGACACTTCCGATTCCGAAAATCAGAAGGCTTCCCAGCCAAGCGTGGTCGTACGAACTCCGGCAATGCCCGTCGCAACGCAGAGGCAGGTAGCCAAATTGCTCGTTCTATCGACAACCTCTCCGCTGCAGTCGCGCAGCCAATCGTCACATCTGAAGATCCCCGCTATGTCGACGACGTTGTCCGCATTCTTCAAGACAAAACTCTCCTCCCAGACAACCCCCGCGGTAGACTGTACCGTACTGCTAGGAGTTCCACGAGAGCGGGCCACCGAACTGCGATGTTGCTTGTTTTGGGTCTGTTGACTAACGAATGAGACGGGGTCGCCTTAACATAGAGTACTGCAATGCCCACCTCTTTCCCCTTCGTCCTACCTCATTGTAGATGTAATGCTCGTTCATACCTGCCCAGGGGTATGTCTTGACGTTGAACACCCACTAAAGCACTTCCCAGTACACCATAGCGCAGCTATAAACATCCACCTTCACATCGTATCTGGGTTCGGCACACCAAAGTTCCGGGGCTTGCAATTCACTGTGCCTACCAAGCTTGTCGCCATCGAATCTATGGTGCGCTTCTCTTTTGCAAAATCCGCAATTTTGGCGGTCCCATCACGGGTGAGGAGAACGTTGGAGGACTTGAGATCGCGGTGGATGACTGAGGGATTGCGTTGATGTAGATATTGAACGCCATTTGTTATATCCTGGATGACCAATATCTACGGAGTCTGTCATTTATAGCAACGTCCAAGGCAGTTCAGTTGTACCGCATGACTGAGGGATGGGGCGGGCTGCGTCTTAATGTATTCATGCAGGTCGCCGTTCGAGCAGTATTCCGTGACCAAAAAAGTGACTGCCGAGACTTCACAGAACGCTAGCCCAAACTGGATACAGTATCAGCCGTCTAAGACCCGTTGAGTGGCAAGACTCACAAAGGCGACAATGTTCGGGTGGTCTAATGCCGCCAAAATCCTTGCATTCCCCCTGAGTTGGTGTCGGCCTCGGGATGTCAAATGTTCGAAAGACAGCTCACTGGCAGTCACACGCTCCCGAAATTGGCCTATTGCTACAGGCTCTGAATGCAAAGTCCCAAGAAAGACGTCTTTGTAGCCGCCAGAGCCAATCTTCTTCAAAATTTCCAAATCAGCCAGTGGGATCTCATGATCAAGACATGGCACTTGAGCTGATGGACCCTCAGAAGGGATTGACCTGAAAACCTGCAGGACTCCAAGTTAGCCGCGGAAGTGCCTAGGTCATTATCAGGTGAAATGGCACCGAGGCTCTGGGTTTCTGCCCCCAGCACTGCTCCCCTACCAACACGCAAGGTCCGGGCGCCCTGCGCCGGTGACAGACACAGGACAGGGAGCGTGCCAGCAAAATCTGTGAGGGATTGGACCGGTCGTCATCGCTCAGGCATTTCGTACTTACCCTCAGTATCGGTGCTACACCACCATTTTATTCAAATGTCAAAATAATGTCCGAGGTCTGATGTCCTCGGAACCTAATTTGCGAGCTCCAACAGCTCTCAATTTCGGAATGTCCTCAGGAGCGTGGCCGGGACAGTCTGTGGACCGTTGGAGGACATCCTATAAGGTTGCCCGAATCTTAAGTATACTGGAATCTTAAGCTCGTCTGATTCAACAAGTACTGTATTTGGAGTAGCTATATTCCCCAATAAACTCCTTGTGACTTAGTCTTAAATGCACAATGTACCAAGGAAGTTCATGAAGTTCCTCGAGCAGCGCAACCTTTTGCTGCTGGACTCGGTGTCGAGCTCGAGAAAACGATGAAGTCCCCCACATTGCATCATGACGTGGCATCATTGGCTTGACATGATGTTTGTCACTGTCTTCGGTTGCCACGTCGCTCTCTTGTCTTCTTCCCTCATCCCCCTCCACTCCTCGTCTTTCACGATACACCAGACGGCGCCGTCTCTCTCCTCAGCCCTTCAAACTTCAAGCCCCTTCAAGTTTGTGGCAGCAAAGCTGACGAACATCTCTCCCGACCTCAGACAAAAGTCGCAAGTCGCAAGTCCGGGCGCAAGACCTCAAAAACTGCACTGCGCAAGGCTTCAAGACTGCAAGACAACTGTAGCAAGCATTCAAGGTCGCAAGCTGAAAATCCTTCAAGAGTGTAACTCATGCAAACCTATCCAAGTCCTTGATGTTGTCCTCCCCAAGCCTCATCAAGCCGTTTCCCTCTCCCCACCTCTCTTTCTCTCCATCCCCCGGAAAATCACCATTTACTTTCTCTCCCCCCTCTTCTTCGCTCCCTCCTAGAATTACTTGTGTAGCCGCTCAATGTATACTTTTGTCGCCAATACCATTTTTTTATTTGTATTTTGATCAAATTTAAGAAGCAATTCAAATATTATTTATGGGAAGCGTCGTCAGCAAACTGGTGCTAATGTTCTGGAGAGCTTCAGCGCAGGATGTCCCCAGGACATCATCGCCGACGGATTGTCTGGGAATCGATGTTTCGGTCTCCAGGGAATGTTTCGGAGATGTCAGCTAACAGCATCTGTCAAAATGTCCTCCGTAGGTCCGGAACAAACGGTGGTGTAGAGCATTCATTTCGCTGATAACGGGGCATAAGCAGCGTAACAAGTCACTAGAATGCCAAAAAGGACGACCACCCTCGGAATCGACGTGAATCAGTTGATCAGAAGCTGCGGCCCACCTGTGGGAAGCATTGCCGTCGCTCCAGGCACCGATTCCAGATCAGCCGGCCATCGATACCCGTCGACGGGTCAAACCCGTCCGTTCCCGTCCGTCTCTTTAGTGACGAAAATCGTGGACGGGACGGGTTCCGTCCGTCCCGTCCGTCCGTTTTTTCCGTCCAAAGACGGACGGGTTAGAGCCCTACCATCTGCCCCCTTCCGCGCAGAATGCACCCATTGCCTACTCTCAAACATTGGTTATCGATGAGTTCTCGGTTGCGGACCACAGCATCAGTACGCCGCATGCTGGGAAGACCCAAAGGGAGATTGAAGCACTTAGCAAGCCAGGGAAGGGAGAAGCGACGCCAGGTCACGTGCTTCGGCACATTCGCTCAAGTTCTGACTCAAGAGGAGGTCGAACAAACAATTGATGATAAGATAGGCCAGGGCGGGGCCTCGCCTAATTGAGTAATGATTTAGTTGACTGATTAGTGATCGACTGATTACTGGTGTCAACTAAAGGGGTCCGCCACTTAGCCATCGCTACAATCGCTAAATTCCATTAAACTCCCGTTTTACACCACGTACAGCCCTATTAATACAATAACACTACAACTATTCGGCACCGCCAGCTCTCAAAGGACGAATTTGGCGGTTCAAGGCCGCCACCGTTGCCTGAAGATCAAAGAAAGGTGCATCAGACCAGGAAGCCAACGACATCTGCGCGCGAAAAGCTTGTGAAGACATAGAGTGTTGATTCCAAGCGATTTGATTACGACCTTCAGAGAAAGCTCTTTCTGAGTCAACAGATGTTGCTGTCAAGGGTCAGATTTAATTTGAACGGATAAACAAGAATAACTTACCGGGACAAGAACAAAATGAGAGTGCGTAGCGAGCTAAATCCGGTGTTGAGACGATAGAGGGATTCGAGGACTTGAGCCGTGCAGTCCAGTACTCGATGACGCTGGTTGTCGGCTCGCAAAGCGGGGCGTCTAAATACGTGTGAATGTTGTCCGACTCGGTGATTGCGGGGTTCAGAGAAGTTGTTGGTCGACGAAAACGGTCTGCAGGACGAGATTTGGAGACGGTTGATGAGGCAGAGACACCAGAAGAAGAAGGAGAGGCAGTAGTTGGTGATGTCTTGTATGATTCGGTGAAGCGACGGACTACCAGCGAACGGAGATCAGAAACTTGATCATCATTCCACCCGCAGCGCTGGCGGAACCACTGAAGTTTCCTATGAGGGCACATGACTGAAGGATTTGAGTAAATGCAAACACAGCAAGGGTAATGAAAGAAATGAAATATACCTATTGCAATCCGATATGCCTCGCACCTCATCCAGAAGCGCATAATATTTTCGGAGAACAAGGAGGCCGGCATAGGCAGCGACACGAGTAACATTGCTTTGGTCCGAGGCCGTGCTGATAGCATTCAGAGCAAAGTCAAGATCTTCCATCTCCGGGATGACATCGATGATGAGCGGCCGATTTTGGCTTTGGAAGAGTTTTGTCGGGACTTCGAGGATCTGTAAAAGGAGAGTGAGCGAGTGCAGAGGTCAGAGAAGCCAGCTACCTCAAGGATGGTTTCCAATTCGATCGCTAGCGTCTTCTGACGTGCGTTGAAGGCGTAGGCACCAAGCTTTAAATTTTTGTCAGCGATCAACGCATCAACTGCCGGCTCGAGAATGTGCCGTGTGCGGAGGCATTGGTACTCGGAACCCCAGCGTGTCGCATTTCGCCTGGCGAGCTCGGTTGTATTCGAATCGGTCGAGAGACCGGTTGCCCGGATTGTTGATGATGGCAGCGAATTCGGTGTGAATCGGACGGCTATCATGAACCTTTTTTGCGAGACCTGCTACCTGAGCAATCAAATCCGATTCAGGTTAGCGAAGATATACATGTATGCATTGAAGACTGTACGCCATACCTTTGGAAAAACCCTTGAGCGCATCTTTTTCTTCGCCTGCGGAGATCACGACACCAGCGGTGCGCAATGTGCTGTATGGCAACGCCGCGTAAGGTGTTGGTCACGTTGACGTCGTGGATGTCTTGTCCCGTCGGGGAGGCGTCGTCTGCGGGTTCGTGAATTTCGGCGGCCATCGCAAGGTCTTCGGCCGTCCGCCGAAGGGTCGTCCTCCCCACAGGATAACTTCCTCGACATCATCGTTCTCAGTGGGGGGCTGACGGAGCTGTCCGTACGCTTCGCAGAACCTTTCTTGGATTTCACAACCTTCTTCCTCTTGGCTTGCTTGAAAAAGAAAGAGATAACCGCCTGAAATCATTTCAGATTTAGGACACCATTCGCAGGCCGCAAGAGATCAAAGCAAACCTTAGCAACTAGTTGAATGATGTGCGTGAAGCAGCGGCCTCGAGCTAATATGCCGCGGAAGGTTGGGATGTACTTAGGTAGACAAACGGCTGTGGTATTGCAGTTTCCAGCGTTGTCCATCATGAGGAAATGAAGCTAATCCTTACGTCAGATATGCGAGATTAAAGACGACAGATGCTCACAAATTCAGCCAAACCATAGCGATGAGGGGTTGTCGCGAGCTGCGACGCCAAATAATCACCGGTGTGGCGATCAGTCAATCTGTGAAAAACTTATCAGATGGGTCGGAATGAAGAGAACAGTGCATACTCACCGGATAAATTCCAAAACGATCTCAAAAATTCTACCCATATCCTCCCAAATGATTCCTGCCCCCAAATAGTTCTCCGCGATTGGAGCCGTCCAGCCATCCACCACCCCATGCACATCCCGTCCCCCGTTTCTGTAGAACGGCCTAAGGGCTCATGCAGAGTTAGTAGCGAGGAAAAAGGACTGACCAGGAAGTATGCTTTCACATCCTGGGCCACCAGCACGTATAAACGTTGCACATCTTTCGCGACAGTGTCCGCCGAAGGCACTACCGGTGCCCGGCCGCAACATAGCGACCTCCATCCGATACCATTTGTCCTCGACCTGGTTGAAAGAGCGCTTGGAGGAGGCGCAGCGCAAAGCTATCAGGGTACGATGCATGGCCTCGGAGTAGGGGATTGTGCCGGCAGAAGCGATGGGGAGAGGATTAGAGCAGCGCGAGCGGGATCCTCGACCCACACAAGTCTTGACGGAACTCGCAAGGTTGCTGGTATTGAAGCTGCCTTTAGCATCACGGCGTCGTTCGCTCGAGTTGTGTCGTGGATCATTGAATTTGCAGGTGAGGACAATTTTGATAGAGCGCGGAGTGGTGGACAAGTCTCGGACGAGGGAAGGTGTGAAATGGTCGTAGACATCGGCTTGCCATTTGAGACGTAGAGCATCTATGTTATATGTCTTGTGAGGATGCAAGTCTTGACGGATAAATAGCTAACGCACCAAGGATATCACTATCCGGTAGATCCCACACCTCTTCATCAGTCTTGTTGTTGATATTATCAGAGTCTATTTTCCTGCGCTTGCTTGGAGGTTCTGTGCTTGCCGGAGATGGTTCCGGGGGTCTATTCTGGTCGTTTCTGGATAGTATCGGGCCTGGCTGGCGGAGAAGGGGGGTGCCCGTCCGGCGAGAGTTTCGTTCAAAAGAGGCTGGAATGGTGTAGACATGATGGTAGAAGACAAGAAAGGTAGTAGGGACGCGATTCAACGCGAACGACGCGTCCCTAGGCGCAGCGCTAGGCTGCCCAGCTTGGGACGGTGTGGCGGCTAGCGATGAGCGAAGGCAGTCGTGGGAACAGTCAGTCGGCTAACTAAAGCCGCCGGCATTACTATTAGTGATTACTAAACTAGTTGGACTATATACCAGTCAAGCGAGGCCCTGAAGTCTGATAGGCCGCATCCATAGACAGCAAGCCGTGACCGTGACTGGCCAGTCACAAATACCTAGTTTTCGACCACTTTGTTTATATCTCCACATTGAGGGCGTAAATGAAAAATCTGTTCCGTCGATCGATGTACAGATAGTCTGGCTAGGTTCTCGCAAAATTTCAAGGTGATTCAGGCTGTATCCAAGAAGGAGATAGATTTTTGGTCCGGCTGCTCACAAAATTGGGGTTTTACAAGATCCCCCATCAAAATTCTATCTCCTCCCTCAAAACCACCTTAACTACTTTATAATTTGGGGAGAATTCAGCCAGACTACCTCCCTATTGATTGACGGAACAGATTTCTTATTTTCTTCTCCGTTGTCGAGATACGAGGGAGATGGTCGAAAATTAGGCTTTTGTGACCAATCACGGTCACAGCTAGCTGTCTATGGATGATCATGCGGCCTATCTTATACATAAGGGGGCACGTGACCGGACCGACCTCCGCACACCGCAAAAATCACTGGCGTTTGGATGCTGACGCGATGTAGCCTTGTCATCACTCTGCCGAAACCGCCTCAAGCACAACATCAAGATCAATCTGTGAACTGCATACAGTACGGCCCTCGCATAAACACAAAAAGTGCACAAGCGGAGTCGGAAAATATTGCTCTGGGGGGGCTCTCACTTTGTGCTAAGAAATATGTCCAAAATTGAAGGAGCTACAAGAAATCTAAGTGTTGCATGTTAAAGAAAATCTCAAGGAGCTCGGACCGACCACCGACCATCGGCCGAGAAGGGCATGATATCCGGATTTACTCGGCCGCCCTCCTCTTGTTCTGACTGGCAGGATTACTGTATACTATCGACCAAAGGTTCCACCGCCCAGTGAAAACGCGGGCGCGGCTGGTATCCAAGGGGTGGCGGAAACTGGATTGATGGACCATGACTACCCACTGGTAGTAACTTACAGTCATATGGCTATGTGCAAAACGTGCTCCGATACGGTCAGGTCCCACTTCCCGTTTTTGCCCTTTGTGTCGGGTCAGAATAGCTTGATTCACGGTTGATTCGGATCTTCACACCTTGAGTCACCGGGCGCTGTCTGAATCGATGGGTAACTCCGAAGAAGTCTTCGGGCTGGTACACACAGTGGTCGCAGAAATGAATGGTCGTGGTTTTTTTTAGTAAACTAGCAGGAACTCGTGCTCCGCTAGGTTCCAGATGAGATGCCACGATACCGATATTAATATTGCAAATAGTCTGGACTTGTGAGGTAGCAGTGCACCTTTGTTTGACTTGAAACGTACGAGATTGCAGCCAAGAATAAGTCCGTAAGTTAACTTTGGCCAACTCGATGCTGAAAATTTCATCGTCCATAGTGAGCATTTTCCCGTGTCGCGCGTGTATCAATGCGGGCTGACAATCCCGGTAGCTTATCATACGGTCAAAATCGCACAGTGGCTGCTGATCATTGGCCTCAGTGGGATAAAGCTCGCTTCGCTGACAATGTCTCTCAATTCATGCTCGAGTACTTAAATACTGCGTTCAGTAAGTCTCGACAATCGACCGCCTAGGAGGTATAATTGACGATCCCCCAGCCCCCGAGGAATGCGCGAAGTGCGCGCTTGGCCAGCCCGCCGACTTGGACGCTGCTCAATACACCATTGACGGCCGTGATTCAGACTCAGAATCCGACAGTGATTCTGAGGACTCCGACTCAGAGTCCGCATCGGACTCCGACTCAGAGTCCGATGACTCCGCCGCCTCGGATGACGATCGACCGCGCAAGAAACGCAAGATCAGCAGCAAAGGGGAGGAAAGTCAGCGGGGGGAGTCGAAGGTGTCTCTGCCTCGAAGGAGAAGTCTGCCCGCCCCCGCCCGCGCGCCGTTCGGAAGCCACCGCAGGGCTCGAGCGCAACTGCAGCTCGGCTACTGGCGGAGATTCACCCCCGCCGACGCAGCAAGTTCCTACCTCGACCTCCTCGCTGCCACCCTCGTCTAGTGCCGCTGGATCTTCACCAGCCGTCACTGTGCCCGCCACGGTGCTTCCCCCACCTCAATTCGCTTCTGAAGCGCCTGCTGCTTCCCAATTTGCGTCTGATATGCCCCAATGGGTGGTTTTGCCCGAGAAAGAGCGGTTGCAGAACGTCGCGCGCAATAAGCTGATGTTCCAGCAATTGAAAGAAAATTTTGCTCCGACGGAGGAGCCACTGAGAGAGGAGTTGCGGGGGCTGATGAAAAAAGCGCGAGGCGGAGGGAGGGGGGGTAGACGAGCGGCACAGGCGTCAGCGGGACCTGCGCGGCGATCGTCACGGCACACTCAGCATGCGCAGCCTGCCGGGAGGGAGGTCGACTCCGGCGGAGTCGACGATAGTCTGGAGAGGATCGGTAGCAATATGGACGGCTCTCCCCACGGCGGGGAGGAAAGGGGTGAAGGCGGAGACGGAGGGGACGCGGCTGCCTCTCTCTCAAGCTCTAGAACCGAGGGAAATGACGGCGCGAGCGCTGGCGGAGCTCCCCCTCTCTCGCAAGCGGCTCAGGCGGCGATCGGACCGCAGGAGCGGATGCCGCCGACGTCTCAGCTTCCGCCCTCGACAACATTCCTCCCCTGTCCTCCTCACGCCCCAAAGTGGTTTTGCGATGCATTTGCGCTGATGACGGCGGAGGAGCTGGGCTGTCATTACAGTGCGTTGATTGCCGCGTGGACGCGAATGGAGGAGGCGTCTCGTTTTGAGCAGGGGCCGACGAGGCACTCGACGAATTCCGCCGCCAGGGGTTGTCCCAAAAAGGCGATTTTTGATGGCGGCCAGAACCTCGGCGATCATTTGTTCTGGTCGGGCAAAGGGTCTCTGTAGTATGTCAAAGCACAGTATGGTATCCAGGAAGCCTGTTGGTGTAGTGGTTGTAATGAGTTTATAGTCTTTTTCCGCGTTGTTTACCTGAGCTTTTTCAGTTCGATTCCGCCTGCCATCATTTTTTTTTCAATGACTGCCGCAGACAAATTATCGAGACCAAATCGAGACTCGGGTGTTGCAATTGGATGATACGCCGTAGTTCTGGCATTGAACATATATTTTACTTTGTTTCTGAGCGCTTGCAGAGAATTGATGGTACCCCGTCTGGTCCTCTCTTCACTGTGATCATCTACTTATCCTAAGTTGTCAACACGCACGGCTTAGGCCGCCCCAGTATTCAATGTGTTGCAGTGGTAGAACTACATTTGATACAGGGACCCCCGGCAGACCCCGGACCCGCCATGTGGACCAATAGATGTGGACAGCATAGTATCCCATCAAGGTATATTAACTGTGTCTCCCAAGCACTTGGGACTTGCAACCTGGCGAGATAGTTGCAACAATTTCGCGCAAATTTCACGCCAAGTTGAGGCAATGCCGAGATTGCCGTGATGTTGGCCGAAACATTGCCGCCATCAAACATCGCCTTTTTGGGATAGCCCCTGGCGGCGGAAAGTTGGTAAATCCGACGAGGTTGCCCCATAGGCTGGGCCCACAGCTGCAGGTGTCGACCTGAATCACCCGCGGGCAACGGGAGCGGCCCCCGAATGTCGATAAGCCGGCAGAGTATGGTGGCGGACCGGACTTCGTGACAAACTTTTTACCCGATCTGGAAACTGCTACTACTGCTGCAGTTTTTGCCTGATTTTTCTGAAACTGTGCAGAAAGCATCAGAACAGATGGGTCTAGAGATCTACTGGACCAAAACTTTGAAAAGTGCAAAAATTGGGTTTCACACAGGGATTTCGCGCTTTTGATGGCGGCCCGGTCAAATAGCCGGTGGCGATGCACTTCCATTTTCGGAAACTCCCCTGCCAAAAGCCCAAGCTCTGCCGCACATATGTAGTCTCGTACGCACGACCCTTATGACATCCCAATTTGGGAGCCCTGTCATGAGGGTCTGGGCTGGAACCAGCCGCGGAGGAGGACATGAAGCTCTGAAAAGTGGGACCCCGGCGTTTTGACGCCCTGAGAGACCAGCTGTCACTGCCACTGCCTCATGACAGGGCTCCCAAATTGGGATGTCATGAGGGTCGTACGTACGAGACTATGCCGCACAACAGCAGATTCGCAGCATTTTATCACCTTCTGACACTGAGGAGTCCGTGAGACATTGTCTGAACGTACTCCAGGCAAATTTATTTCTTGACCTCCAGCTAAATTTCGCGCTTTTTTTCCCACGGTACAACTACCCTTGAAACGAAAATTTTGGGTCCAGAATCTGCAATCCTGAGTGAATTTGACCGAAATTACGGCTTGTCATGAAGTTTTGTCCGCCACCATACGCTGCGATTTGGCAAGCCTGGTGGGATTCAATGCAGCCGTCGTGGAGGACGAAGGAGGAAAACGGGCGGTGGTCGGTGGTGAGGGGATACGGGCAGGGAGCCTATCATTGGGGCGTGAATGGCGTGCTGAGCATTGTGGCGTCGCTATTTTGCTGGGGGGTGGCCGTGAAGGGGAATGCAGATTTGCGCGCAACGTGGGAGCTGGCTGTCAATGATGTGGTCTGGATGCTCGAGGGCATGGCGACCTACTACGAGATGGGCTATAAAATATTGGGATCGTTTTTCTTTTTACTTTTTCTTTCACTTTTGGTAGTGCTATTTTTTATTCTTGAGAAGGTATAATAATATGTGAATGAAGTAATATTATAAACCGTAGACATCTCTAGAGTAAGGAGAGAAGGGCAAAAGCGAAACAGGCGCCGAGAGATTGGTAACGCTAGCAGCACTGCCACATTAAACTGGAACGCCGTAGAAAAAGCCAAAGTCGGGAATCGAACCCGAGACCCGTTGAGAGCGGACCTGCGGTCCGCAATCGATCCGTACCACGCGAGTTCGGGTAAATTTGATGTGCGGAAGTGCTCTCAGAACATTTGGTACCGTAACACCGCACATGCTGTCACGTCCAGCTGGGAAGTCTCTTTCGCCCCCGCTCGCCACGTATGCGACTGTCACAGACCACCAAACAATGACACACCCGTGAATTGTACGTTACAAAGAATTTGTAAGATAGGGGACAGACATGTTCGGTTACCCCACGTGACTTAGTGTGACATGACCATATTGGGACATGATCGGAACGCGCAATATGTAGGCAATGAGGGCTAAAATCAAAAATCTGGCCCAACAGTTCTCTGGAGATTGCTTCTGTATTGCTGCTGCAAGTTAAAATTCCGAAATTGAAGGAAGAGTTCCCAAAACGAGGATTTTCCCCGCCTACACGCGCAACTTCAATAGGCGCGTCGCAAAGTTTCCGTGGCAGTTAGGCGCTTGAAAATTTTAGAATACCACGCCACTCAGTATCGCACTCATGCCTCCGCTGAAGAAGTCTGTGCGAGACCGGCTGAACCGTGTACACGGTCTTTTGCCATCACGGTTCACCAAAGAAAGCTATCAAACGCGTCGCGGCTATCGCGTTGAGCCCTATCAAAACGCGTCCACAAAAGAAGCACCGGAATGAGGACGAGAGCGATCGCGAGTCGCGACAGTCAAGTAATATCCGACTCACTCTGCTCTATCACATTTACTGTAGCACTTTGTATGGGTGAAACGTAACGCGTAACGCCCGCCCTGTTTCGTTTCAACGATAACGCATAACGGTCGGGTGGTTTCCCTGAGGACTGCGTGACATACAAAGATGTCGAATTAACATGTTTGTGGCTGTAAAATCTAGCTGAATCTACTGCTATAACCCTCCTCCTCCTCACTGCACTCAATCACTCTCTACAATCTTCGTCAAGATAGAACCGGTACGGTGCCCCGGGCAAGATGCTGGGAAGGTGTACCAGAAGCTGGCCGACGTAGTCGCTCGAAGAATGCTTGTGGTGGACCCATCGCTGGTTTAAGTGTCTGAGCGTGCGCCACGGCGCAGTGTTCA
The DNA here is from genome assembly GCA_037176885.1 of Favolaschia claudopus. Lineage (NCBI taxonomy): Eukaryota > Fungi > Basidiomycota > Agaricomycetes > Agaricales > Mycenaceae > Favolaschia > Favolaschia claudopus. Next base: position 1,593,488 of record JAWWNJ010000030.1, read on the forward strand.
TGAAAAAAAAAAAAAAAAAAAAGGTGTATTACGGAGCCCGTAACAGGAGAAATAAGGGCTATGGATACAAAGAAAGCATGAGAGCTAAAAATTGCCCAGAATCCGTTCAACGTTTGGAAATAGATTTTATCGGTGTTTCCCCCCCCCGTTTCCAAAATTCTATGATGTCACGCATAACGCTGAGGCCGTTTCTGGTTTCCATGCGTAGCGTTTCCAGTCACGCTCGAGGGTCTGTTTCGCCCATACAAAGTGCTACGGTATTACCCACTGATTACAAAATTCATTAGAAACAGGACTCGGATTCACAGTCTCTTAATACTTCAATGGATGAAGATGCTGCCGTCTCGTATCCTCCAGACCACTATACCAGTGTATTCCAAGGAGACACACCAGATACTCCCACAGCTGCACCAATGGCCTTCAGGCTCCGAGGTAAACTGTCAACTGCCTTTGTCTCTGCGCACCGAGATGCAGATGATAGTGCATCAACTCATACATTCCCAACTCGGGACGCGCCGTCCATGCTCGCTGAGTCCGACAACGAGGAGATCCTGCCTCAATTTGATGAATTGTGCGCTCCAGAGGCCGGAGAATTTGCAGGTGATGAATATCCGCGTCCAGCTCCGTCCCAAAGCTTTCTCCAGAAAATGGCTGCCATTGGCCGGAAACAAATCCTTGCTGCCGCCCCGGACGTCACTTCTGTTGAAGTATTTATTTCTCTTCCATTTACCGTACATACCTTACATTCTCCAACTCGCAATCCGTTCCGTTACGCGTCACACATTCCTTATGTAGCTTTGTGTCACCGTCACATTCCTCAGTCGTTTCCTCCACGACTGAGGTATGTGCACTCGTATCTACTGTCCTTACAGCTTACTGATTCTCCTGGTAGTTTATACTTACTGTATTCTATCAGGTATATAATACACGAATCGTTTCCTCCACAACTGAGTTTATACTTACTGTATTCTATCAACTTCGGCTAAAGCTGCACTGACGGATATTTCACTGGTACTCCGTAGAGGTCTTGGCGGTGGTTACGACGCTCCGAACTTGAGTCCCTGGGTTCGTGTTCGAGTGGAAGGAATTCGGAGCCATCTTTCACAGTACACCAACCCCAACTCGGCCACCTACGGAAAATGGGGCGACTCGGCTCGTCAAGCTGCCATTGCCGTTGGCCGTGATGTTCATTGCGCCCGTATTTTTGCGACCCTTAGCCGAGAGTACATTGCTTATCGCAAAGTTCTGCCGGTTGATCCCTACGGGCAGTGGAAAACTTCAATGCTCGCTGATGAAGATTTAGCAAATGATATACGTACTCATCTCCAGGAATTGGGGAAATTCATTACAGCCGATAAACTGGTCGATTATTTGTGCAGGGAAGACGCCATGGAGAAACACGGACTTGACAGAAAAATTAGTATTCGCACCGCTCTGAGGTATTTGAATGAACTCGGATATCGGTACGTTGACAACAAAATCTGCTCAACACTTTTCACGATGTTTGACATGCAATCTTTGGGTCATTGATTTCCGTACATCCCGACACTCGTTCCGCCCTCACCCGCCTTAACGCGACTGATTCTCGGCATTTCCCGGTGCCCCACACCCAATGCAGGCCAAAAGCAATCTCATAGGATGCATTGCAACACGAAGTTCGACATCCATGCGCCTCGCCCTTTCCGATTGCCCTTGCACAGTGCTCAGGTAGGGCAATTGTTTTGAGCCGCTTGTTTCGGAAGCTACCAGAAGCCTAGCAGCGCCGGGGTTCTTGCCCGATGTCGCTCCTCCTGAAAAATGCGCTTTTGGGGGAGAATAACGGATTTCTAGCCCTAGGTTCTTCTATGCCGCCAGTCAGCGTAGTTCGGTTCAAAATCAAAGCTTTAACCATGTTTGTTTCACAACGACCCCAATGCCGACATAGGCCGACATGGCCTTTTCAATGTTTTTGCTCGTCTCCGTCGTATCTACAGCTTAATTCTACAGCACCATTGAGCCCTAATTTCGGGGCGCGCATATGGGAGCCGCTAGGGCTCGCAACTTGCTCTCAATTTGTTGCAAATTTGACCCAATGACACGCCGAATCGGGTCGATGAATCAGAATAGCGTATCGAACGATACTGACCGACCAAACCCACTTGCCTGGCGTATCCAGTATGACCGAACGTTCGGTATGATTTTTATGTCTTGACTTCCAACGTGTGTCTCAACCTGTCTCGGTAACCCAGACGTTCTGAGAGCACAGCGGACCTGCGGTCCGCAATTGATCCGTACCACGCGAGTTCGGGTAATTTTGATGTGCGGAAGATTCTGTGAGCTCACTAAGGGTGTAGGGCAAGAGTTGAGCGATCTCTGGATCGTGGACATCGATCAGGTCATATGAGCTGTCATGTGCGGCACCTGATGAACAGCGGCAGACGGCGGCACTCACCGCGGCTTTTGAGGCGATCACTAAATGCCGCAATCTCCGGTGTTTTGATCGGACACTTTCGCGCTCTTTCTCTCTTTCAATTCTCGTTTTCCTTCGATACATAGCGTCTATGATACAACAATATTTCAGAAATGAATACTCAATGTCAACCTTCAAAGTCTGAGCCAGCTTCCGAGTCGCTGACAGTGTCCAAGTCACACTCTTCGGTCTGCCCCACTCTGGCCTGGGATGTGCGTCGTACTCGAGGTCGGCGCGGGGTGCCTGCGGGAGACTCTGTAGCAGGCCAGGCCCCCGGTCACTGACATATAGGTTCGTCACGTCCATAGAGTAAAACAAGGTCGAATCTGAGAGGTCTATTTCGCGAACCAGCCATCTGACCGCGGTTTTGACTAGATAGGGCGACACAGCTCCTCTAAACTAAGCGTTTGCGCGCATTTTCAGAGTAAAATCGTGATTTTTGAAGCCGCCAGAGCGCCATCAGTGCCGCAAAATAGAGTAAATCAGGCCGAAATTCGGGTTTTCAATGTGACGAACCTGGTAGGTAGTGACCGGGGGCCTAGCAGGCCGTTTATTTCCAGAGCATATCTCGGCATTCTCTGGGAGTGGCTGCGCAGTTGGAGGCATGTCGATGTGACGGAAGCGAGGGGGAGTCGAGTTCCGGCACACAGGGATCCAGAGAGAACTGGTGTAAGTACTAAATTGACCAAGGGAAAAGCTACTACGACAAGAACTAAACTACTTATACAGGAAAATCGAGGCTGTGTGCGTGGAGTCATGGGGACAACACGGGCAGATCTCGCCGTGAGCGGATGCGAGCGCCGATCCGTCACATCCGCCCTCCAGATCGTCGACCACGACGAGCTCAATCTTCATATGAAAATAAATAAATCTCGTTCAAAATCAATTCAACGTCTGAAATGGTCTTCGAAAAATCAAAATCAAACCATTCCGGTATCCTCGCCCTCCTCGACGACCATTTCATTGTCGAGGAAGACCATCGTGCGAATTCAGAAGTGTTCAAGGACTTCCGTGCTCTCCAACAGAGCATCGCGATCATCATTCAGCGCGAAATCAACTGCGTGACATGCAAAACCGGGAGGTTTTCCTTTCGAAACCATCGTGTTGAATTCTGGACAGCCACGAGAAAGGTGTCCCTGTATACCACAGTTAAAGCATAAACCGGCGGCAAGGTATTCATTTCGTTTCTTAACCGAAAGTTGCTTGCAATGCCGCTGTCGCGAGATTTCGACGCAGTCGTAGAAGGTTCGGGTTCAACACTGGAAACCGAGATAACGCGCCCTCCAGTACGACGTTTCCCGTTCGAATCTGAGTCCAGTTTCTGGTCATCGGGCTTGGATTGAGTCTTACTCGATCCAGCCATATCAAGTTCATCATTATCATCGTTGACGATAATTTCGGCGCTCTCGGCACCAGCAGTGACTTCAGCCCAGGAAGAGATTTCGGGATTGAGCTTATCACCAAACATTTCTTTCCGGATGTCGGCGTTGAGGCTACGCCAAAACATCACAACCTTTTCCTGGTTGGCTTCAAGGCCAATGGTATTGTAAATTCGCTCCCATTCAGCCTTGTGAATCAATACTGATTCGGTGCCTTGAAGGCAAGACCGCAATCGAGTGCGTTGTTTCTCGCGGAAGTTCACAGGGAAACAAAAATTGAATAAACCCCAAAAGAACTCACTTAGAGTCCAAACATGCTCGTCATTCTCAACCTTGCTGTTGTAGAATTCGAGTGCACCAGCCGTCAAGTAGTACGACAAGTAAAAGACTCGCTGGTCCGTTGGAACTTTGCCAAGTTGGACATAATTCGGTCCTTCTTTGACGAATCGATGGAATGCAATGGCATCCGGTGAGCCATCATATTCCTTTGGAGGTATAGGCTTCAATATCATTTTATTCTTCCTGCGAGAACTCTGTTTCTTCTTAGAGGAACGGCGCTTGCGACGATGACGCGACGGGTGTGACCTCCCAGAACCTGACCCATCCGAGGGCTCAGAGTCTGAGCTCGACGAATCAGATGGGTCGGTTGGGGTGGGTGAACCATCTACGCGGTCGGCATTGCGCAGAGTACGCTCTATAAAGCTGCCTGGCGCGACGCGCACAGCAGGAGTGGGGTCCGGACGGAATGTGCGAGTTCCTTAATCCGCACTGATCTGTCGATCAATGCTGTCTTTGACAGCAGTCTGTGCCTTGGTTAGGTTAACCTTTGGCGTCATCGTCCGAGAACGTTGCAAGCTGCTGATCTGCGCTTGCAGGGCAGCAATCTTCTCATCTATACTCTGGCCAGAGTTAATCGAATTTTTCATCGGCTTGAGCAATGATCTCGGGGTTCGGGGTTCAATCCGTTCAGAAGCCAAGGTGATTGGCATTTGATCAAAGAACCCGGGTGGCGGTGAAAGCTGTTCTTCTTTGACAGCACGGCCAATTGCGGCGAAATTCTCAAGAGCGGCCCTTTGCGCGTCAATGTCGCGCTCAGAGAATTCTTCCGAAAGGTTAGCTGCACCCTAGTTGCGAGGGTCAGCACCTTTACCTTTTTGGCGGGAGGTTCCAACACCAGAAGGTACTGTACTATTTCGATCAATTCGGCTCGCACGTGACTTTTTAATTTTTCCGACAAATCTCCAAATTCCGCTAAAATCGAAAGAAAATTATTGGCGGGGTCCCCGGAAATCGGCTGTGACGCGTGACAGACGAATTGATCGAAATAGTACAGTATGGCCGGACTGACAATAGTTTCAGGCACATTCACTGCCGATCTATCATCAATATCTATCAAGTTCGTGTTCTCATCAACGGGCGGTATCTCACGCGGGATACTTACCCCGCGCCTCGATGCAGCAGCCAAAGCTTCCTGTGCCAAAGCTTGGTGGCGGGGCAAGGCCTTCGTCAAGCATTCCCCAATCTACGGCTGAGGTCAACACGGGCCCAGTGAGCTCGGTATGCGTCGAGGGTATCGACGATGAGGTCTCGTTGCCCAAAGGCAACGGTTCGACGCCCAAAGGCGAAGCGGCTTCACCACCCGAAGGTGATGGGGTCTCGCCGCCCGAAGGCAGCGGTGTATCTACACGAGGTGATGGTTGTCCACCCGAAACCGCCTGACTGTAGGAGAAGTCAGGGGAAACGGGGCGTGATTTTGTCGAGGAGGCACGACTCTCCGGTCGGGGAGTCCCAGAGCGCGGACTCACGGTGTTGGCAGCACTAGCAGGTCTTCCTGTCAACGCAGGCAGTCCAGAGACGGCTTGGTGAGCGTGAGAGCGAAGCGGGTAACGAGCGCGGCCAGCGGGATCAGTCATCGGGGTCGATGTCGAGCTCAGAGGGGTCAGAGAAGGTCGTGGGCAAGCGTAGTCAAGAGCGTCGACAGATCTAGAGACTTGGTCCAGTTCAAAAGATGTGACGGAAGCGAGGGGGAGTCGAGTTCCGGCACACAGGGATCAAGAGAGAACTGGCGTAAGTACTAAATTGACCAAGGGAAAAGCTACTACGACAAGAACTAAACTACTTATACAGGAAATCGAGGCTGTGTGCGTGGAGTCATGGGGACAACACGGGCAGATCTCGCCGTGAGCGGATGCGAACGCCGATCCGTCACAGTCGGGCACCCCGAGCGCTCGTTCTTCACTGCGGGTTATTGTTATCTTGGGTTCAAACACGGCGCGAACCTGATCAGAAACAGTGAGCAATTAGGATGTGCATCGCAAAGGTGCGCCTGCATATTGTACTTCTAGTGAGTGTCCGAGCATAGAGAACACCCCACGGGCACATTTGTGCATGGCTTGGATAGGCTACTCTTCGATGCGGCCGCCATTTGGAAATCATAACCCTCGGAACAGGTGGAGATGGCCTTCCCACTGCGAATGGAAATCACGCAGCGGCCACCCGTTGTACTTGACATTCCGCAAAACCCGCAGGGGTAGTCAGTAGAAACCTGTCAACATGAATTTAATTTACGACCACTCGAAGTGAGATATTGGTGTACCGGTGAGATCAGATTATCTTCAGCTACCCCACGGAGTGCAAGGAGGATGTGCTGGCCCATGTGGTTTTGCCGATCCGGGCCTGCTACCTCTTTCCCGCATGGAAGGCACTTTCGGCGGCCATCTTTAGCACCGGGGGCTTGCACGGATGGCAGTAAACGTGATGTCTGCATGAAAACCCCGTCTACCAAGGCAATGTCAGTGTTAAGTTCATACAGCCGTACCCTCAAGTTCAAGGTGGGCTTCATATGGGAAGCGCCCATCTTTTATCGGACCGTAAACAGGAATTCTTGATCGCATTTCGGGATCTTGCACACGAGCAAGCAATTCGGCTTTGATCTGTTGAAGCTGAGACTCGGAAAATACCCAAGTTGTTTCTACGGCCTCGGCACCATCGGGCAAAATATCACCTCCAATATCTTCCAGAACCACTCGAGCAGGCATGGATTCGGGCGAGGAGAGGGGAACAACCAACCGGCCATCGACACAAATATTGAGATGGCGGCGTCGTGTTGGCAAATTAGAGTTTGTCTGTTTTGTTTTTGAAGACTCGAAAGCAACATAATAGGGGGTTTGTGCAAAGCGACCCGGGTCGCTTTGGGACCGCTCAGATCTCGACAACGAGCAGTTTCAGGTGTGAAGTCCCAGCGACCCAAGAGTGTCTCAGGGCAATACTCCTATAGGTCGCTTAGAGCTCACACCTGGTATCTGTTGTTGTGGAGATCTGAGCGATCGAAAAGCGACGTGGGTCGCTCGCACAAACTCTCTAATTTGTGTCCCAAGCCCAGGAGATAGAATCGGCAGAGGTTATGAAAGGGATCATGGAGTAGATCTGGCCGGTTACGGTGTACTGAGCACTGGGAGGCACTGGGGATACCAATTTCGGCTATTGGCACGGCGTCGTGATAGGTCGGGGGATTTGTTTTATTTGATTTGAGAATTGTACACTGGAGGACAGCGAGTGATACTTGTCTTTGGTTGACAGCGAGGAGCGTAGCAAAGACCCCCTCCAGCTTCAATAAATGTTCGTCGGCAGTCTTGTCATGTGGCTTGGGAGCCGAACGGTCCCAGTGGTCACCGCCGATTGAGAAGCATCGAATGCGCAGCAGGCGGTCGTGGCTTTCGCTGAGTCGACGTCCAAGGTGGGATCGGAGAGGGTGCGTAAAATACTCTTCTTATGAACGTGTTTTCTGTTATCCCCTTCGTCGAGGTTAATCCAAATGGAGTGGGGTTTTGTAATTGTAGGCTCTGCGGCTTTCTCTGTGCGCAAGGCAGCTTCTCCATCAAAGTTTAAAATTTCGTTTGAGTCCGGGGTATCGGTAGGATTTGCCGCCGGCACATCGGTTGAAATGTCAGGGTGCGCCAACGACCGATCCATCTCGGTGGATACTCCGGAATATTTCCCTCCATTCGGACGCATCAAGTCATCTCAAAACCGCGGAGGTCATTGAAAGTGTGTAAAAGGAAGAATGCACTGGTCGAGGATCGAACTCGAGACCTCCCGCATATATAGTGGTGGCTCTACCAACTGAGCTACCAGTCCGTTAATTTGGGACCGGATCCAAACATGTTGGACTAAGTCACTAGCTGACTTATGACTCAAGGCTATGCAGTATTACAGCATGCTTGTTAGTTGAAGCAAGGTAATGGTTCTGACAAGTCAACGTCCGGAGGTTCGAATATTTTGTCGAAGTCGAAATGGAGACCAAAGCGCGCCAAAAAGTCAACGGCCTGTTGACGTCCCTCGAAATAACAAGCATGAATATCGCACGAGCCAGCGGTGAGATCTCCAGTGAAATTGCGGGGAGAAAGATGATCAACATCTTGGCTGCGTACCAGCATAAGTCGGCGAGCGAGCTTCTCAAGATGGGGTCTGCGTCTGTAAATCTAATCGCAGTGCCGAGCCGATACGTCGGCGTAATTCGTCTACAGCCATATTCGGCGAGTGGCCGCCAATCATTCGTGATCTGCCGAAGAGGATTTCGAGAACATCGTCACCCAAAAGGCACAGAAAGACTTTGAGGTACGGGTTTAGGACTTTTGAATGTGCTATTTGGAAAATCGCATTTTTGACCATGCACTGGAGATCACTGTATAGCTGGCCGGACATGAAATCTGTTCCGTGCTCGAGGAACAGTCCACACGCAATGTGGGCAAATTTGACAAGGCTGATCAATTGTTCGGAGAGAGATAATGTAGGGTTGATGAACGGCTCGAGCATTGCATCGAGCATCTCGCCGAGCAAACAGAATGACCGGTGATTTTTAGATTCGGCAGGGGTGAAGTCGGTGGAATCCAGGTCTCGCAAATCATCACAATATTAAAGTAGAGTAATCGAAAAAAGAGTGTAGTGGTAGAGGGGTGAATTGAATACATAGTGCAAAAATTGACTTATTTGGACATCATTGCCATCAGCGATTTGACATTGGCAGCGGAAAGATGGTCCCGAGAAGATTGCACCTCAATTCCCTGTAGATTCACAGAATAATGCCCAGCCCTTGTGGGAGTTTCTCTCACGGTCAGACCTGCTCTGCCCGCGATGACATCGTGACGATCAATGCGTAGAGATTTTTCGAGAGCAGAACGCGTGGGGGGTGGTCCAGCATCTACCGATCGAGCTAGGCCGGGCTTACAGAACGGTTTGTGACTCTTCCAATCCTGGCAACGATATCAGCCTGTTGATCCGGATGAGGCCTGACGGACTTCACCGCCACTTGACATTCTTTCGAGCAATATCGGGGTTTACAGGATCCATGGCACTGACCTCCACCTACACGACAATTCAACATTTCAGGTTCATTGGCAGGTGAAAGGCATGACGTACAGGCACGGAGCATGGCTTGTTTCGTGGTTTCAAGTAGTGCTGTGTAAAATTGCTCCCCGGCCATGTAATTTACTGTAAGTTCAAAGCGGGCCCAGAGAACATATGTAATTTACATGTAAATTACATGTAAAATTCAAAATTCCCACGCTCCCAGGGTCCAAAAAAATCTCGTTTTCGCTTGCCGAAAATTGTGCCGATCGATGCCGAACGATTGATCTGTCACAAATGCACTGGAATTGGATTCAAAGTTGCTCTTGAACCTGTTTTTGAAATCCTGGAGGCTGATTCCAGCCGCGTTTGAGCGCTTTTGAGCTTCTGCTTCCAGCTATTTTGGAAACGATAGACAGTCTCGATTTTCGAGCTGAGTTCGGCAGTTCCCGGCATACCCGTCATATAATTATTTTTAGCTACAGCTCAGCTCCATCATGACGACGAGCGTTGCCCGCCAATACTCTCCTCACTCTCACCATGATACGACGAGGAAACCGCCGCCACATACCTAAGGAGCAGAAACAGCTCATCACCACAATGTCGGCCCATATGTCTGTCCCAGACATTGCTGCAGCTACCAACATCAGCGAGCGAACCATTTACCGCATCATCCGCACGTGGCGGACCACTGGGGACCACGTCCAAATTCCTCTGCAGCTCGGACGACCCCGCATTCTCACATCTTTTGATGTCGCGGTCTGTGATCTTCTCAATACTCTTCGTATTTGACCCTTTGAGAAGTATCTTGAGGGTCTTGTTGCGAGAACCCCCGACATCTATCTTTTCGAGCTTGAGAAGCTGCTGGAAGGCGTCGCGAACATCGTCCTCGGATGACAGACGGTGATATGGATCCTTGCGACGCTCCTGAGACTCTTTCCATCCCAACGTCGCAGATGTGGGGTCGACATTCATCTGAGCTGTGATGCGGGATAGAAAGTCGCCGGCAGGAATGTCAGAGGGGAGGACGAGGGTTGTGGTAACCGTGGCGCGCTTCTTTCCGTTTCCTGGCTCGCCATAGATAGGGACTTTGACTGTGATGAAGGTACCGCGGTCTGGAAGTTTATTAGTAGCCTGCAGAATGCGCAAATGGCTGTAACACACCTGCAGTTTGACTGGGAGCTGTAGTGGATGGCAACTGAGATTGGCGAGCTTCGACAATGTGAGGAGGGAACGGAGGAAGCTGGTATTGATGATAAGACGGATCTTCATCGCTAGGATCATCGTCGTCGCCCCCAGGCTGCTCGTAGTCGCGGGTGTGGTCAAACATGCCATTGTCGAGAGAGGCCTGTAATTGGGCCACTGCGAGCTGTCGTCCAGTGAGAGCGGGGGGAGGGCCGACGCCAAGAAGATATGGTGCAATAGTGTTTTGCATGGTGTCAAAACCGGTCGAAAAGTAGAATAGTTGGGCGCCTTGGACTCGTTGAGCGAGGATATATAGCGCAGCATATGCTCGACACGATCGTCAGCCTGCTCGTCATGACTGTAAGTCTCCAGTGACGGTGTAACTGTACTAGGTGGTCGTTGTTGAGGAGGTATTAGCAGAAAAGGTTATTCTAAATTTGGCACGACATAGTTACGACCTCTCGGCCCGAACTCAGCTAAAATATCGAGACTGTCTATTGTTTCCAAAATAGCTGTCATTCAGTATTTTACGCTATTTTACATGGAGGTTGAGACCCTGGATGTAAATTACGTATTTTACAATGTAAAAAACCCGTGATGTAATTTACATCGGGCAATTTTACCCAGCACTAGTTTCAAGGCGGCAAGATGGCGATGCGCACTTATAGTGTGAGGGATGAACCAGTTTCTTTGCTGACTCGCCATCCAGCTTTGCCTGCCTCGATCTCAACCAGGCATCCCACGAGTTCCAAAAATGTGTCCACCTGGAACGAAGAGTCACATGGGTGGGTATGGTCTTGTCGTGTAGAACTCGTGCAAGCTTTAGAAGGTTCGGGGCATCACCAAAGCCGGCCTGGGCAGCAAGCTCAGCATGTTCCCCAGCCTCCAAGATCGAGTGCAGGCAACCGTCGTGGTTGAAAGCTGGACCTGTATTTCCGTCCTCGGTGACAACACCAGTGAACATGATCAATTGTGCGTGTGCAAAAGCAATCTGCTCTTTGGACGATTGCTCACATCTCAAAAGTTTATCCCAGTAGATCCGCGAAAGCGCTGGGCTGGCCTGAACGCCCACCCCCGCAGCGACGCTAGTCCTTTCAGCCCAGGAAGACGGGTAGAATGGATAGACGCACCGTAAAGCGAACTCGGAAATCTTATCAGGGTTGCCAGAGTCCGCGTGGAGTTTGCAATCAGCGGTGGAGCTGCTAGAAATCGTGTGCAACCAATGGGTGATGAGTTCGCTGGAATTTTGAAATTGGGCGGGGCATCCCCCAGGGCTGCCAGCCGAAACAATGCCCACGAGGCGGAAGACTGGTGCCAGCTGTTTGTTGAGCAGGTCGATGTCCATGATGGCAAACGCTATCCTAGAGGGCCAGGCCATCAGTCGCGTGACTTTGACAGAAAATCACCGGGTCAATGTCGAGATGTTGAGATCGTACTACACAAGCTTAAGCACCCCGCCTGGATTTTTTTTTTTGCTGGATTCCTTGCCCGCGGCGCCGCACTGCCGGCGCCGGGGACCGCGTGTGAGTTTCAACATCTCGACAGCTGGTTGTGTTCAAGTTCAATTTGGGTACGGGCACCAAGGGGGAATCGGGATTAAAATTTCGTACCGCGGGTGGGGGGGAGGGGGGGTCTGGGGAGGCTCTTAAAAAATTTCCAGTGTCTAGCACTCAGAAGCTGTGTGGAGCTCAGAAAGGCTCGGGAAGGGTATTTAGCTAGTCTCTGAGCATGACTTTGGTGTAAGTGGCGGTGAAACACTCATGTAAGTAATTGTCGGTAAAATTGGCAGTGGGTCGCTCGATACGCGAGTCACATCATGGCGTGACTCGCGCAACACGGTCTCTCAAAAAAATGCTCAAGGTACAACAGCTGGTGGAAAAATCTGTTTGAATGGACTCCACGTCCATCGAATACCGATTTTGAATGATCTTCATAAATTCTCACGTCCACTGGGGTCATAAAAAATGCAACACGCACTGATGTTAACACCAAAACCAGCTTCATTACTGTATATGGGAGGGGAGGGGGGGGGAGGGGGGGTCAGCCCAAGCCCTTAAAAAAAAATTCGACCCTATATCCGATTTTCGAATCCCGATTCCCCCTTGACGGGCACTGCCCTTGCTGGGAACGGCAGCTTTGTACTTGTTTGTTCTCAGTCAACTCTTAGTTTTCCATGTTCCACTCTGTTCCGGCTTGCACAATGCCCATAGAGACTAACTTTCGCGGTGAATGTTGTGTCAAATACCTAAATCTACTTGGATCCCCCACAAAAACAAAATTCCGCTCTCAAATACTCAATTTATTGTGCTGCAACCAGCATCCTTCCCAACATTTTGTGTTCCATTAGCTTCAAAATTTGAAGATATTCACTCTCCATGCATTTATGCTGCATCTGGGCCGTATGGATTGGCATCTTGGACCAATCTTGCCATAAATTTCTGACTTGCGAAGAGGACCAACCAATTTCGGCCGAACCGGCCGAGTGTTCGGATATAGTTGATATACGCCTCTTTAAACAGTGTTTGACTCCCTTTTCGTGGTCGTATAGTGTTTCCAGGAAGGAATCATAGTTTATGACATTGTTAGCGCGCATATTTGAACGAAATCGGACGAGAAGAGAGGTATATTGGCAGTACACAGTAAGTGTGACACCTGTGACTCCCGCGTACGAAGAGGGAACAGAATAAAATCCATCGTTTATTCAGAACACATTCTAGCCATATAAGCTGTGAGTGAAATATCTTCCATTTATATGGATTTTCAAATCTTATCCCTTGAATTTGTAAAATTCCTTTGCCTTCCCCTGGAAGTAGGGGAGTGTTGAAAAAATGCAGCAGCTTTGAAATGAAGGTTGAGGGAGGGAGTACCCAAAGGGATAACTTTTATTTTTATGCCTCTTATGAAGATTTTACCTCAGTAGTCTCAAGAGATACAGCCCGTTTTTCGGGCGGTGAAACCTTTGCAAAATTGGAACCAAACGCCTCTGCGAACCAAACAAGTACAAAGCTGCCGTTCCCGGCAACGTACCCATGAATCAATTGTAGGATGTTGACAAAACCCCGTGATTTTCTGTCAAAAGTCACGCGACTGATGGCCTGGCCCTCTTTTCAAGTATAGGACAAGCTTTAGCTCCCTGCCTCCGGCACGGCCGACTCGCTGCGCTCGCCGACCTCCCTCCGTTCGGTCACACACGGAGCGAGCGCAGCGGGGTTCAGGGCGGCCAGCCCAAACAAGCTGTGTGACCGAACGGAGGGAGGCCGGTGAGCGCAGCGAGTCGGCCGTGCCGGAGGCAGGGAGCTACAGACTACAGTTGCGGCGAAATCAATTTACTTACCTTTTATGGAAATTCCCATCAATCCTCTGCTTTTCATCAGATATGAATTTCATCAGATGCTACCCCACACCTTCAGACAACTCTACGGGCAGTCATTGGTAAACAGAGCCCAGATCCTATACTTTAAAAGAGCACGGCACAGCCTCAGCTCCCGGAAAGGGAAATTCACCCCGTGACTTTCTGTCAAAGCCTGAGAATTCCCGCGGCGACGCGCGCCGGCGAGTGCAACGAGCGGCGGTGCGGCGCCGAGGTGAAGGAAGGTGCCGAGTGCGGTAGCCTGAGTGGCGAAGGCACGGGTCGCATAGCTCGTTCAGATTCAATCCAACAACGAGATCCAGAGGAACAGCCTTGTGACAAGGGACACCTTTTGCAAACTTTCAATTCAGGTCCGGCTGTGACCTGTGACCTGAAAAAACGGAAATGATACAGTAGTTCAGACTTTGTATCTAATGTAGACTTTGCAGGTTAGAACAATGATCACTTCCATGCTTTTGAATTGCCGAAGCAGAGAAACCAATTTGCATCAGGCCATGAATTGCTTACTTTTCTGGGATGGACGAGTCTCAAAACGTCTTGTCCAAACTATGAATCGTTATGCACTATGCATGCACTTCATATAATTATCAATTAAAGGCCATAGCTTTTCCAGTGTTTCCGGGCAGACACAGACAACCATCATATCACCTTGCTACATTGGAACTCGGATTGTATCGGGGTCTGTTGACGGAGATGAATTTTTTGATTTTATTGCGAATGAGATTGTGAGTTTGTTCCAATGCGACTCGACGCGGGGTTTCCTGCCAGGAACTGTGGCCATAATACGATGGCATTGGAGGAGTATACATGCCAAACGGCGGGAGTGGCATTGGAGGCGGAGGCGGATAATATCCGTAAGGATGCGGGTAGGGAGTTTGGGGTGGCGCTGCGGGCGGGGGTAGAGTGGGGGTAGGCGTACCCGTTGCTACAGCTGGAGGAGCTATTGGTGATGCTCGCTTGATGGCTTTATCTGCTTTGAACAAGTTTGACCCCAACGGTGGGAGATCAAGGGTACATGACCTCGTTTTCTATAAAATTGAGCAGGCGCAGAACGAGTTGGAAGTGGACTTACCTTGGCAGCTGCCCAAACAAGCAATTTCGGGCGATCAAGCTCGTAGTGATTGCCAGTACGGCGGTGGTGGTAGCAAGGGAGGTTGGGGTGGTCAGCGCATAGGCCAGGAGGGTATTTGTTCTGGATTTCTTCGACCACCTCTTCGAGTCCTTCATCGAACGGCACCTGAAAAACTTATATCAGCTGCAAAGTATCGAATGGATCGCAAACAAACGTTTTTCTTCGGGAGGCCTTCGTCATCAGAGAGTTTGGGCTCGTCCGCTTCTTCAGCCGCGCCAGTATAGCGACTTGATGTAGCGGTGGGCTGTGTCGCCGATGGCTAAACTCGCCGGTGTTTACCAAAAAAGGAAATAACATTGGCTTCACCGGATTCTTCATACGCACGATAATATAGGTCGCCGAGACGCCTTTGGCAGGCTTTAGAATTTTTTTGATGAGCGACTTGTATCCATCGAGGTCGCGTAGCGGGAGCCAAACAGAGTTGGCTGGTTTTACATATCTCCACTCCATGCTCGAAAGGACGAGGAAATTGGGGGTAGCAGAGAGCTTCTCTGCAAGAACCTCCAGGAAGTCGTCGTAGTCCATGTCCGTGTGAGCTGTGATAGGCCCGAAAGACGGTTGTTCAGGTTTGGGAGCCTTTTTTGCTTTGCGCGCTCCGGCAGACTTTTCAGGCGGCGCAGGAAGCCAGACCATCACCTCGAACTCTATTGCGTCCGGGATAGTGTCGTCTGGTGGTTGGGAAGCGGGCCCGGGTATAGGGGCAGGTGTGGGGGCAGGGGCACGTCGACGAGAAGCTGGAGGCTGCACAGCTACAGAAAATGCAGCGGTGGGCTGCCGGAATGTCGTTGCCTGGACTTCGACAGGTGAGTCGGGATCATCGTCCGGGATGAACGAGTCGGAGGCGGTGACAGGAAGCTCGGGCGCCGGAGACCACAGAGAGTTATTATTGACAGAGAGAGAATCGTGAGGTAAATGCTGTACAAGGAGTGACGGCGAAGAAGGAGAGTGTTGACGAAGATGTGAAGGAGCGATCCGGTGCCCTATATTATTGATAAGACATTTATATGATCATGAGCTGCAAGCTGCACGCACCGAATGTCTTTAGCTCTAATTCTGACCATGTAGGGCTTGCGGGCTGCATAGCCGGAAGTGAAGGGCTACTGCTGCTAGCGGGCAGAGGATCATGCGAAGGGAATATATACTGAGGTTGCTGTTGAGCGGGGGTATAGCGCGGCGGCGGCACGGTGTATTGCTGGTCCATGCGCAGGAAGACCACTCAGGTGAGAGAGAAGAAAATTGTGGGGATGACGCGTCACCTCGGCCGAAACTTCCATATAAGGTGCATCATATCACTGCATCAAAAGTCGGAACCGCGCGAAAAAAACCCGCGCATGCCAAGGTATTCCGGAACACAATGTATCCTCAGCAAAAAAGTGTCATAATAGGATGAAAGTACTTGAAAAACAGTCCAAGTTTCTACTTTGGTTGAATGGAATTGACCCTCAGCTCAGAATTGGCTATTTTCACACAAAATAGCGGAAAATGCAGAGTAAAAACTAGCATTGTTTTTCAAGTACTTTTATCCTATTATGACACTTTTTGCTGAGGGTACATTGCGTTTTTCCGGATATGGCAAAAAGCGGAAACCATCCATTATTGATGCATTCTCAGTGCATGATATATTGTTGAGTGTTCTAAGAGGTACAGAAGTATCACATACCCATCTCTACATCTTATTTGAGGTCATTCGGTGAAGTATACAGCGAGATTTTTACCAAAAAGCCACGGCAATTTCTATTTGCCACCACTGTATGTACATGAGCTCCCTCCAGTTTGTTCGCCCATGGGGCTCAGCCTCTCCGTCAACTACCACCAAGTTCGATTAACGATGCGAAATATTCTGGTTCTATCCAACTCCTGCATCATTCTCACATATTCACTGTGCGAAGTATTTGTCATAAAATTCAAAACAATAATGAGGAATTTCAAGATTCCTGATGTTTTGTCATGAACCACATCATGAAATTCAAGATGCCTTTCATGATGCTCAGAAACCCATTTTTACAGTAGTTGTTGAGCATATGAATTCATGACAAAATGTCATGAATTTCATCATGCAAGACTGTCAAATTCTTGCCAAGTCCACGAGCCAGGTTGTTGAGTACACAATATTCTACTCACACATCATCTACCCCTCCCAAATGTAAAGAGGGGTCGAAGAAGGTAGCTCAGGAATATCTGTAACGGGTTCAGTAGTCGGATATATGCAGCTACATCGAGTGAGTGACTTCACTCGATGTAGCTGCATATATGGTGAAACAAGCTATTGCCAATAAATCCATGTTGGCTGACTTGGATGTAGAGGTACACGGTGTTACAAAAAGTAACCGATAATTTGGTCACTCCTTCACGGACACGTGATATTTTTTTGAAGTGTCGCGCTTCAAATATACCCCTGACAATTCTCTACAGCATACATGAAAAGATCCGTGACATTCCTTGTCTGAGGCCCCTGAGGCTTGTCAACAAACTGAACGTCATACTATTTTTGCATGCAGCTGGCACAAACAAAAACTCGAAAGATATCCACAATATCTGATCAACGCACCGGATTTCCAACTTGCATTTGATAAAAACGACACTATCCCGTCCAGTCATACAAAATACTTGGGAAAACGGCCTCAAAATAGTGTGAAAACAGGTCACGCATATTTCACCTCCAATTTGTCCTTGTTGTTGATCCCGGTTAATGAGGAGGGTACATAATGATAATATATGTCGCTGAATAACTCTTGGTTACTTGACTGACACAGAGAGCAAGAGAGCTGCTGGAATTTTCACATGAGTTCCATCTTTTTGTAGCAAAACGAGCTGATACCCAGCTTGAAACTGAATCAAATCTGAGTGGTGGAATTCAGACGCTCAAAAAAGCCCCAATGACATGGTTCACACAGACCAAATTTGGTCAGACAATAGAATGGTGTATAAAATACAATATAGAATACTTGAAACTGTGTTTCCTGTGCCAACAAAGCGAGAGCCAAATGGTTTCTTCTAAATAAAGCAAAATGTTAGCTGTCAGATTGACGAGATTCGCGGCGTCGTTTCTCACAAACTGCCATGCAAATGGGTACAGATCATCCCAATGAACATTCCTATGTGCTTGACTCAACGAAATACTATTGAAATACTACACGATTCGGCAACGATTCGGCCTAAAATGGCACATTGTCGGTCACTTTTTGTAACAGCGAGTATGCACCTGGCCTCAGTTCGTAGTGACACGTTCGACTGCGTCTGGTGGTTCAATATTTTTTTCACATTTTTGCTCCTTTTCACCGCCAAAAATCATGATGTTATCGTTTTGAATCCACAACAAAACGTCATGAAAATAACGTCATGAATGTTCCCATAACCGTAATGAATTTCACGGTGCACTTTCATGATGTTGCGTCGTGAATTTCAAGAGTGCATCATGAATTTCGTGACAATTCCTCGTGAACTTTCTCATGAGTCGTCATGAAAAACATGAGGAATTTCATGATACTTTGACTGCACAGTGTATTCAAGTTAGGTCATGAATAATATACAGACCGAGAAGTACATATATAACAAATCCGTCTCATGCAGTGAAACAAGCGAAAAATCTAATTCGGAATCGAAATTAGACGCGAAAGCCGACATACTGGCAGTTTGGGAGTCTGTAGGTAGCCCGCTGCCACTCCAAAAGTCGAAGCCTAAAATGCATCCGAGGAGGAATTGCAATGTATATCGACGAACACGAGCGCGCTGGAGTCACCTAGCTCGTTCGCCGGGGTCATGGCACTGTGTTCTTGCTTAGTTTCTGTCCCTTTCGGTTTTGGTGGTGTAGTATTTGTAAGCTCTATAATTTTTTGAATTCATGTTTGCTGTTGAACCACATTTTTTACCTGCCTGCTTCGGCCGAACTTGAAGCAGGGCCTCAGTGGTGCAACCCAACACGCAAAACACGAACTGCCGCGCTGCCAAACCTCTGTTGGCGCTCGTTTCATCCCCCTTCTATTCCGTTAGTTGACTTTGTGTTCTGGCTCTTATCCCCTAGTTCATTCAAGCCAGTTGAACATTGTGACACACCTATGCTCAGTGCTGTTCACATTCAAGAAATCACCTGAATTCCATATACCAACCACTCTATTTTGTTTTCTCAATATCAGCTACATACCTCTCCCTTCTCAATCTCATACTTTTGTTGAATTGGCTCTACTAACCGCATCAGTGTGAACGAGTTGAACCGTGGGAATCTCCTATGATTGCATCATTTGGGGCCAAATCAACTTTCGAATATTCGTTCCTGGCTCACGCGTTGCGGGACAAGTCCATTCAGTACTCAGACCTCATTTATATGACCTAAACTACCTCGAGGCAAATTTCTAGCCAATACTAGTAGACACTCACAAAGCAATTAATTACTTTTGCATGCGGACTCATTTTTATTGGTTTATCTCCATTCCGAGGTAGAAAAAATAACATTCTGTGTGTTACTACGACCATGAGGTTGAGCTCCTGATTATAAAAAATATCTTTGGTTGGGGTATGCAAGCCGTATGAACACCTCTTTCTAATTTATCTCGTACCTGATGTCTGGTACTCCAACAATGACCCTTACTTCGCGTTTACCTCTGATCTTGCGGGTATGGAGAACGGCGAGCTAGAATAAAGATAGAGTGAGCTCAGTGGGCGTACGTAGACAACCAACCGAGCTGTACGTAAGACGGCTACGAAAAAGATAGGGGGATATTAGACCCTTAACTGATTAGGAAGGTTACCCGTAAAGTAAAGAAGTAAAGGTAAGGAACGTCTGTAAGCATCTGAGAGGACCCCATAAATTGTTGAATCACAGTGGCGGCTTCATCTTCAGCTGAGTTCCCTTTGATCTTGGCAATTCCGCCTCTTTGGGTCGGTTGGACTGAGATTCGAAGGTGCAATATCTGTTCGGCGTTGATTATGTCAAACATCTTTGTCTGTGCCACAACTTGAACAGCCAAATCAGACACTGTTCCCGAAGTTGGAAAATCTTGTCGGAGAGAAGAAAAGACTTCATTCCCTTCGAGCTAGGGTTTCGCTATCGAGATTTTGGTCATAAACTGCTCAGAAACTTGAGTTGAGGGGCAGTACTCGCCATTCCCTCAACAGATTCTTTGCGGTGCCAGTCAGCCGCAAAATTCAACTTGAGGCTTCAAAAATTGCCCCGCAGTGTTGCCACATCAGCGATCTCGAATAACGTTTGAATTCCTTCCCGTGGGAAAAGATGTGATGACACTCACACCAGGGGAAATGGGCTAAGTAGACGAGACAGGAGCACGGCGGATTCCTGTAAGGGGAGAAGGGCCCAGGAGCCAAGTCGATAACAAACCTGGTGTCAGGGGACTCCACAGCTATGACGTCCTTTGACTTGGGCAGAAGTTCTCTGTCTCCAAGACATCATGCTGTGTGCTCACTTATGTCATATCTTACGTCACCTCTTGTATATAAGTAGTCCGCTGGGGATCTCTGATCCCCAGGTTTGTTATCGACTTGGCTCCTGGGCCCTTCTCCCCTTACACCTGGGGATCAGAGATCCCCAGTGAACTGCTTATATACAAGAGGTGACGTAAGATATGACATAAGTGAGCACACAGCATGATGTCTTGGAGACAGAGAACTTCTGCCCAAGTCAGAAGATGTCATAGCTGTGGAATCCCCTGACATCACCCCCTCTTCAAGATTCGTCGCCTCGACGAAGACCAGAGCCCAGTAGAATGAACGATCCTTCAAAATCCTGGATCGCCACGGAAGAGTAGGTTGCCCTGGGAGTCAATCCGCGTATCAGACGCAGACACTGCACCGCCTCGCCGTGCCGTCTGTGGTCGAGGTCCCCTTTCAGGTCGAATAGCATCAATGGCCATAGGCGAAGGAGCTACTGAACGTGGAGAGGGGGACGGGACGGCAGTGGGCATAAGGAGTAGAGCTGGGGCGGGGAGTAATAGGGGACGCCATTACCTGCGTAGGAATAGAAACGGCGGCAGGGTTATGGGGTAGGGAGTTAGAGGCGGGGTAGGAAGACTCCTGTAGTGCAAATCGCACCCCAGCACTGTAGCCCGCAAACCCCATGAATTTCACGCAGTTGATTCACCCAATCTTCACCTGAAGTTCACCAGAAAAGCCCATGAATTTCACGCAGAACTTGTGAATTTCACGGGGTTCAATTCACCTAGTTCGACTAAGTGAATGGAACGTTTCATGGGGTTCATTCACGTAGTTTTCCATTGAATTTCACGGAATGATAGTTTCAATTCTCCTTCATTTACCTGAGAATTCATTCATAAACTACGTGAAAATTCGATTGAAAGTCCGTGAAAAATCAATTGGGCTAATCTTGCTTTGACCAGACATCGCTGGAAGCCTATCCTACTAATACATTGCTTTACTATCTGTACTTTACTACTGACTACTAGAATATATGACTTTACTTAGTTGCAATACAAATCACCGAACACTATAGATTGAATTTCTTGATATAGGGTGAGCGCAACCAGTACTGATGACCGGAACCATGTACCTTGCTCGGAGCAACTCTGACCCCATGAATCTCACCCAGTTTGAGAGTGAATTTTAGAGAGTCCCACCTCGGCTAAAATTGCAATTTTTCAACGATTCCAGGTGACTTGATTCAACCAATTTTCAAGTGAATTTCACGTCGTTGGAATCCAGGTATCCCAAGCCAAATTCATGCACTTTCATTCACCCAATAACAAGGTGATATTCACGTAGCTCAGCATGGCATACAGGAAGTACGTGAATCAGGTACCTGAATTTCCAACCACGTGAATCTGAATTCAGCTGAAAATTCGTTGAATCGTGAATTTCACGCAACGGCTAAGTAAAATTCACGGGGTTTTACAACCACAGTGCAGACTTCCTTGGCTGTGTAGCGGCGCATGGGTGCAGCTGAGCACTGGCCGCTGGAGGGGGTGGAACCAGAGCTGGTGGCTGAGACGGACGGACGGGGTGTGCGCGCTTCTTCAGCGGGCGAGCGCCCTCGCCAGTTTCTTACTGCCTTCCTTTTGCCGTATCGCTACGAAACTTGCAGGATCTATAGCCCAATAGCATACAAACAGATTCCGAAAAGTCCGGAGGTCCAAATCGAAAAGGGAGAAGAGAAAAATTGAAAATCCAGACCTGTTGTGCAAATCCAGACCTATTTGGCACGATAGTATTTTGGAAACGATAGGTAGACATTTTCGATTTTTGAGCCGAGTTCGGCAACTCCCGGCAGACCTGTCATATAATTATTTTCAGCTACAGCTCAGCTCCATCATGACGATTATGGCCTGCATTTGATATAATTCAAAGACACCATCTTGGACCTCCTTTGGAAAGCCGCACTGGACCTCATAGAGCATCATAGCGCTTGATAGACACTCATAGCGGAGGGGCGCGGTCTAGAGTGCGCAATAGTGCGCCAGAGTGACTCATAGCCTCCCATAGTAGGCTGTTCTCTATGGAGGTCTATGGCTCAAAACCGGATTTTCCTGATGACGAGCATTCCCGCCAATACACAGTATACTCTCCTCACTCTCACCATGATACGACGAGGAAACCGCCGCCACATACCTAAGGTGCAGGAGCAGAAACAGCTCATCACCACAATGTCGGCCCCCTCTTCGTCCACTGGCTCCTCGCACCCCACCCTCTCTATCATCCCTCTTGCATATGTACCGCTCATCTCTCTGCCCATCTAATGCCTCCTCCCCCTCCCCGTCCTAATACACACATAACTTTCCCAGTTGCCCCCAGCTCCGGTCCTCGTGCTACTAGCTCCCTTAATCCCGCTATGCTATCTTTCTTACTTCAGGATTATCCGGATCCCTCCTTCGTACAACACCTACATAATATCTGTACCTATGGTGCGTCAATTGGATACACTGGCCCCCGCGTGGGCCGGGCCTTCACGAAATCTGCCTGCCACACCGTCCGTGGCAAACTTTTCTCTGGGTGAGCTTCGCCGTGTCGACTCCCTCCCCATTCATGAGCAGCGCCGGGTCGTTTACTCACCTGTGGGCACTGTCCCTAAAGCAGATGGCGGGTGGCGCACTGTCCACCACCTCTCTTATCCTCGTGACTCATCTATCAACGATAGCATCTCCTCTAAGGCTCTAACGCAGTAACACTCTCCCCTACACCTCGCTTGACACCTTCTTTGACCGTCTCCGCCGCCTTGGTCCTGGAGCTCTCCTCTGGAAGATTGACCTGCGGCGTGCGTTTCACCACATCGTGGTATGCCGACTCTCTGTTGTATGGCTTCTACTTTGACGGTATTGGTTACATTGATGTTCGCCTACCCTTTGGATCCCGCTCATCACGCTTCACTTTCAACTTGTTTGCGGAGGCCCTTCACTGGATCTCGGAACGTATGGGCGCACCTCTCGACCACTTCCTTGACGACTTCTTTGGTGCTCGCGCAGCGGGCGAGTATGACCGCGCAGAGCGCGACCGTGCAATTTTCCGCGCAATCTGCGACGCAACTGGTTTCTCTGCCCATCCAGTTGAGAAGGCAGGGAAGGACTAAGGCTCCAACCTTTTCGTTTTCGTTTGCGCCTCAGGGCAAAAAAAACCAAAACGAATTCAAACGTTTAGAAAAACCTTTTAAAACATTTAAGACGGTTATTTCTTAGCGCAGAAATGCATTAGAATACATGTACTAATAGTTGAGATACCCGGCCTTAATCCACATCTTCGTTAACATTGCCTGGCTAATAGTTTCTGCTTTCATCGACCCCCGAGCTTCGTGACATAGGTGACGCGAGCGCGAGAACAATCGCTCGACCGAGACACTGGTTCCGGGGATGGCAAGAAAGTCCCTGGCCATACGTGCAACCACAGGGAAGCGGTGCTCGTGTTCCGTGAGTTAAGAGTTGCCAAATTAAAAGAAAATAGAAGGACGACCGTGTGTCCGGAACGCCGCCAGGAACAAGTCCAGCTCGCTCGGCGCCTCAGTAGGGTCGTCCTCCTCGTCGAATGCGCAAATCCCGTCGAGGAAGGACGATGATGCAGCCGGCGCGCGTGTCTCCGTGGGACCAGTAGCTTGAGACCGCTCGCGATCGTAGATCTTCTTATACGATTCGAAGGTGTATTTGAAGAGCGCTGCTGCCGCATCTTTTCGTTCTTTGCCGAGTTTCCCGAACCAATTCAGTCCGAGGTGCGGGTGGAGAACTAACACGAACTCAGTAGTGAGTCATGAATATATACAAGAGACGTACTCGTCGCAATCACGTTGAATTGACAGCCGCGCGCCTTCTCATAATATTGTTCGAGTTTGGTGAGGCCGGCGCTGGCTGCCTCTCGAAGAGAGAGAGCGACATTTTCATTCGCTATCGTGCCTCTGAGGTGTGTCAGCATCTCCTCGTACATAGGAATGACCCAGGGTAGCGTGAGCGTCGAGGATTTCGACATCTGGAGCGTGACTTTGGTAAACACCTGGCAAAATATATTAGAACCATAACAAAAGATGTGATGAAAATATTGAACGTACGACAAGAATGTCGTGAAGACTATCTAGAAGCTTCCAGTCCTCTGGGTTAAGCAATAACGGGCGTAGGGAGGGCTGACGGGCAACCCATTGATCAATTGCCTTTGATTTCGTCAGTTTAAATTGTGGGGATAATTAATCAGTACTTTACCTGTCGGAGAACCTTTGAGCGCGCCAGCATTGCTTCCGTATAGTTCCAGCGATGCTGAACGTCACGGACGACCATGAGCGCAGCGATCTTGCGACCTCCCCTTGTGGATTTTGTCCTTGTAGATCTCTTGTGCGATCATACGAAACTCGCGGCGACGTTGAGGCGAGGAACAAATCTTGACATTCGTGAGTCGTAACTGTCGAACTTAAAAATTAATCAACACGAACGCAAATCATCGAGGACTCGCCTTTTGAAGGATGCTGAGATTACGTAGTTTCTCCGCATCCTCAGTGAGCAAGTCGAGATCAAACTCCATCGCCAGCTGGCGCCTGCTGACATCAACTTCGTCCTCGACGGCATCGAGCGCCTCGTTCTCGAGATTGAGCTGTTCGGGATCTTCCTCTTTCCCTTTGCTTTGGCGGCAGCCTCAGCCTTTTTTCTTGACGTGAAGCTGGCCGCAAAAATATCTGTGCGAAAGAAGTTAGTACTGTAGATTACCGAGGCAACCGTCACGGTCACGGTGGGGGTCGTTGCGTTGCCCAAATCGCGGCGGGTCACGGTCACGGAGCCTTCCGTTGCTTTCAATAAATCGTGACATCAAAAAAATCTTTAAAATTTCGAAAAAAATAGTCTGAGCTCGCTCTTGTGACTGTCGCTTCATTCACGCTTGGTTTATTGATAGAGAGGCAGCCATAGTTAGGTGTGGGTGAGGAGAAGACGCCGGGGAATCTAGCCGGCTGCACTCCTGGTCGTGGGGCGACGGGATGCACGCGAAGGCACCCCATTAACGCCCCACTCTATGACCGCCTCACTGGTATCTACTTCACTGATCTACGAATGGTATGAACTCTTCAAGATGAGTCCCAAGACGGAGCTGGAGAGGCGTCGGCACAGCAACTGCAGAACCTGTCAGAAAATTCAGGGTGTGGTGGGTGGGGAAAAAGAAATCTTGAGGGATCCAAAGCCCGAAGGTGTGTCGAATGAGCTCGAGGGCGTCGTGCCGTGTGCTCGACATGAGCGTCGAGAAGAGGAGAGTCACGTCACACGTCACGTGCACTCCGCTTGTCACAAGACATTGCACTCCTCTCGCAAGCTCAGGAGTGCCCCATCTTGTGACTGTCGCTTCATTCACGCTTGGTTTATTGATAGAGAGGCAGCCATAGTTAGGTGTGGGTGAGGAGAAGACGCCGGGGAATCTAGCCGGCTGCACTCCTGGTCGTGGGGCGACGGGATGCACGCGAAGGCACCCAAGAGAGAAGACGCCAGGCGAGGGCATCACAAGTGACCACGACTAACCCAAAAGAAGGCGGCTGCTGAGATAATTCAGGTAGTAGGCGTCTCGGAAGATAATTAGATCAAGATTGAACTCGGTTGAAATTCCTGCCGATGAAAATCATTCCCGAGGAATTTACGGTGTCGGTCTTGCTTATATCACTGTATCATGAGCCCATGAGGATACCAGCGGCATTGGCTATAGCAAATGACCTCAGTGTAAAGAGTTTAAGTTATTCCACAGGAATATTGGAGTAAAACCACGGAATATCTTCTAAGCTGAAAAAGTTTGCGGGCGGTTGTCAATACCCTTGTTAAAAGTAATTCGATGCGCAATGAAAGTCTTAGACTCGTAGGATGTGAGCATACAGTCGCTGAAATGAAGTGGCCGGGCTCGAAGAGGGATTCCCAGGCAAAGGCTGCGGTTCCACATAGCAGATACAACAGCGCGGATATTTAGCGGTTAAGAATACGGTTTTGGTTGTAACACGTCTCTCTTCCCAATAAGGCTTGCCTGAGTTCCATTATCAGGAGTTTGGACTCATGAGCGAGTTGAACCAGATCAACGTAGACAGCCGCTCTTCCGGAACACTGTGAATTGAGAGGGAAGAGTCCGCGAATTACGCCAGTCAGGGATGAGAATGGTAGGAAAGACTGGTATCCTTAGGTTGGTGATGGTCCCGAATACCAAATCTCGAAACTGAACTGGTTATGGCGACTTGAAGCCTCAGGACAAGGTGATATAAAGTTGAACCAAATCCAGCTTTTCGCAAGAGTTCAAATTTGAAGGTAATTTCTGACCAGTCAGATGTCCGAGTCAAGAGTGGTCAAGTCCCAGTAGAGTTTATCGAGTCAAGAGTGGTAAAGTTCAAGTAGATCTCAATCAGGTCAAATTTGAATTCGGATAGATGGAAGCACGGAATCGGAAGATCAAGACAGAGAACAAGATCCAACGGAGTCAAGACAGGGAACAAAATGGAACGGAACCAATACATGGAAACAATTGGGTAAGATCAACAAGGAGCGATACTTTGAACTGAGCGCGTATTTAATAGGACCGATGAGAGTGAGCCCATCGCCCGAATTGGTTGAGGCAGTAAATGAATACACAATGCATTATCAGGTGTACCTGGGCCCGTGGTCGGAGTGAAATATTTCGAGCAACGTGGTATTCAGCGAGCACTCGCTCTCAAATGATGCGGCAGTGGTCGTGAAGATAGGAACTTGACAGAAGCTGAACAGTCAACCATGGGTAGGCCTTCTATACTGACGAACGATTAAATCGTAGGTGATATCGCAGAAGTCAATCGACAGTATCGGAACGAAGAACGAGATATTCGAAACCAGGTAAGGACAAATGCGAATATCGCGAGATTCGATAAGGAAACCTTGAAAGAGCCAGGAAAATAAAGGTGAAACCGTCGACGATGGATTAACCAATTCGGCAACACAAGTAAGGCAGACTCAAGGCTTAGCAGGAGACTTAACGGGAAATTCATGGGATAAGAGCTCCGCCGTTCAAGAGTGCTGGGAGCATGAGGCAAAGCCAAAGCGCATCGACATCCGGGCGGAATATCGCTCTAGGCCAACCCGCGTATTCGTAATTATATTGTTGTCGACATGAAAATCCAGACCAATCTAAATCACAGAATCTGGGAGGCTGCAGACACCAGCTGAAATATTTCGAGACAGATGTTCAAGTCCCAGATTGCAGTGTAGATGCAGACAAACTTGAAGCCTGAATCATTGGAGAATGTAACAACCAGCTCGTCGCCAAACGAAGAGTCGCAACGCACGCTCGCCAAGAGTGGCAATCAGGAAGGCGTAAAATTGGGGTTGTAACCCAACGAACGACGAGTGAAAAATCGGATAGATACAGTAAAACATTAGGAATAAGGACATGGCAGGATACGGAATGTAGCTCGAGAAATGAGTTGTGGTGGAACATCTGAAGATCAGCCTTGGACGTGAGAATGACCTACCGTTTTGAATTGTGGATATTCGCAGGAAGATACAATCGGAGGAAGAGATTTTTTGCATGCGATAATATAGACGCTCCAAGCAAAATAACGGCGAGAATGTGGAGTAGGCGTGTTCGAAGTATTACTTCTTAAGTACGAGATGAAACCAATTCGCGTAAGAACAAAATGTAGGACGGTGGTAGATACCTTTGGACATGTGTCCATGAATCAGAAACCTTGAGGTTGCAATATTTGCGGCGAACGTAAACCGATGAAATGGATGAAAAGAATATGTTTATGCTTGTGGGTGTAAGTGGCTTGAGAATTAAGGTGGATGTAAGCGGGCAGGTAATGTCATAAGTCGCGAGGAATTGAAACACTTCTAAGTGCGGGAGAAACCAGAGTAGCAGGCAAAGCACATGTAGTTGTGTAGCCGCAGCGCCAGCGTAAACGGCAGGGAACATGAATCAACCACGTCGTATAACGGGCACAGTAGATGCGGGGCTAGAAGCCAAATACAGCGTCCGAGAAGGACAGCCTCTGAGATGGAGACGCTCCCACAGTCGTGGACTGAAAGGTAAAATAGCATGCAGAGCGTACTAAGTAGCCGATCTGGGGGGGAGGTATTCATGTAACTGGTCATTGTCGAGGTTCTCGCCATCGCCAGGTGCCCAAAAAATATCGTGTCAAGTTCAAGTTCGAAGACCGAACAAGTGATTGTGGACTCGCAGGTGCACAAAAGCACTGGGTCGCGTGACAACGATCACATTGACGAGCCGCAAGGTTGGAGTCGGAGATTGTAGGTGCATTAGAGCGAGACCATACCCTGCTGTATGAGCTTGTGCATGCAAGTGCGGGTATATCTGAGTCTCATGTGATTCATGGTAGATGCATGGGGACGCTGGCAATGTAATCGCATGTAGGCGCGGGCGGATGTATCGCCGTAGGAGACGGATACAAGCGTCGCGCATGTAGGCGCAGGCAGACGTATCGCCGTAGGGGACGCATATAAGCGTAGGTGCCTGTAGGCACTGGCGGATTTATCGCCGTAGGGATGCATATAAGCGTAGGTGCATGTAGGCACTGGCGGATTTATCGCCGTAGGAAAACGCACGTACGTGTAGGTGCATGTACTTAGGCACTGGCGGATTTATCGCCGTAGGAAACACACGTAGGCGTAGGTGCATGTAGGCACTGGCGGATGTATCGCCGTAGGAAACACACGTAGGCGTAGGTGCATGTAGGCACTGGCGGATGTATCGCCGTAGGAGACGCACGTAGGCGTAAGCGCATGTAGGCACTGGCGTAATATCGCCGTAGGAGACGCATGGAAGCGTAGCGCATGTAAGCGCAGGCGGATGCTTCGCCGTAGAAGACACATGTAAGCGGAAGTGCATGGAGGCACTGGCGAATTGCATCGCCGTAGAGGACGCAGTGATTAACCCCGTAGAAGAGGCGCGTCGGCGGGAAAGTTGGGTGAACACGCAGTAGGCAATGAATGGAAGTGCATAATATAACAGCAGGGGGAAGCACATGTAGACGGGGAAACATGTGTATGATCGCAGAAGATTGTAGCATTATGAAAAGAGGATCGAAACAAAGCATGGAGTGGATCGAAGTGGAATATATCAAGCGCAATTGGAGTAAAGTGGAGGGATATGTATCAAGAAGAAAGACAGAATGAGAGGACTCACCTGGTTCACAGCTCCCTGTCGTCGTTCTTGATTCCTAATCACAATCCGAGACCCAGGCAGAGATGCTAGCTCCAAGTCCGAATAGGGGTATCATTGCAGGCGTAGAGTTCGCATAGCTACCGGACAAAAGTAGCAAATAAATTAAGCATAGGGCATACCCTCAGTAGGAAGAGGTGTAATAGTTGTATACGGCAAAAGGGGTCGGATGTGCCGACTTCACAGAACCTGGCGCTGTAGCCATAGAGTCGTGTCCGGGGAAGAGTGAGCTCCAGAATGCAGCTAAGGAAAAAGAAATCTTGAGGGATCCAAAGCCCGAAGGTGTGTCGAATGAGCTCGAGGGCGTCGTGCCGTGTGCTCGACATGAGCGTCGAGAAGAGGAGAGTCACGTCACACGAATGCAGCTAAGGAAAAAGAAATCTTGAGGGATCCAAAGCCCGAAGGTGTGTCGAATGAGCTCGAGGGCGTCGTGCCGTGTCCTCGACATGAGCGTCGAGAAGAGGAGAGTCACGTCACACGTCACGTGCACTCCGCTTGTCACAAGACATTGCACTCCTCTCGCAAGCTCAGGAGTGCCCCAATACACCTATTTTGAAGCCTCCTCCTCCTCATCTGTATCCCCGTCTTCGCGTGGTGCCCAATCTCCTTCCAATTACGGCCCTGATCATCAAATGCCCAGATATCCTCCTCATCATTGGTGGCTGATAGGCCCTCCGTTTCTGGGTCCGGACCGGCAGCAGAAACAGGCAGCGATGTCGACGGAGCTGATAGCCCGTCTCCAAGGCTCTCGCGCACAACATCAGCAAGCGGAACATCATAGTCATCGTGGTTGACCTCATTGTCGAGGTTGCTCTCAGGCAGCGAGTCGTCAGCTTCGGGAATGTCGAGTGGGAGTTTGTTGAGGTGCGTGGCCCCGCACCGTGCGCGAATCTCATCAGCCAACGTCGAATCTGTCTCCAGGTACTTTCGAAGAGCTTTACGAGCTGCACGGCTGGTTAAACTCTCATAGGAGAGATTGTATTCGGGTTTCCCGGGAACGATACATTTTTCCCAAGACTACAAAGCCTGTGAGCAGAGGAGAGGAATAATACACGGAAACTTACCCGTTTGATCACGGCTCGGCCTTGTTCAGTGTTGAGCCACTCGTAAAGCGTCACACATGCCCGAACAGATGCGTTGCGAAGAACAGGATATGAGCTCGAGTACACCACCTTCTCTGGAGTGACGCCTGCAGCTACCTGCTCCTGATAACACTGCACCAGGTACTCAAGCATTGACTGCTTGAGTTTATGTTTAGCGATCCGCTGAATGCCGACATCTTGTGGCTGGAAAATTCCCGTGCAGTTTCCGGGAACGAAGATCAGGATGATGTTCTTGTATGTATGGATGTAGTTTCGGAAGGCTTCTGAGGTATGCACAGGGTAGATGTCGATGAAGAAGATAGCCATTAGGGGCGCTCAATTCTTAGCTCGTCAGCTCGTCTCGTCCGTAAAATGTCGATTTTTTGATGAGGGGATCCAAATTTGATGGGAAGTGGAGAGAAATGCGGAGTGGGATCAGCAGCTCATCAGCTCATCATCCAATTAAATAATTTCTGGGACGAGACGAGCCGGCGAGCTAAGAATTGAGCACCCCTAGTGACTTGTTACGCTGCTTATGCCCCGTTATCAGCGAAATGAATGCTCTACACCACCGTTTGTTCCGGACCTACGGAGGACATTTTG
Organism: Favolaschia claudopus; assembly: GCA_037176885.1. NCBI lineage: Eukaryota > Fungi > Basidiomycota > Agaricomycetes > Agaricales > Mycenaceae > Favolaschia > Favolaschia claudopus. The sequence goes on from JAWWNJ010000030.1 coordinate 1,624,635, forward strand.
ACAGATGCTGTTAGCTGACATCTCCGAAACATTCCCTGGAGACCGAAACATCGATTCCCAGACAATCCGTCGGCGATGATGTCCTGGGGACATCCTGCGCTGAAGCTCTCCAGAACATTAGCACCAGTTTGCTGACGACGCTTCCCATAAATAATATTTGAATTGCTTCTTAAATTTGATCAAAATACAAATAAAAAAATGGTATTGGCGACAAAAGTATACATTGAGCGGCTACACAAGTAATTCTAGGAGGGAGCGAAGAAGAGGGGGGAGAGAAAGTAAATGGTGATTTTCCGGGGGATGGAGAGAAAGAGAGGTGGGGAGAGGGAAACGGCTTGATGAGGCTTGGGGAGGACAACATCAAGGACTTGGATAGGTTTGCATGAGTTACACTCTTGAAGGATTTCAGCTTGCGACCTTGAATGCTTGCTACAGTTGTCTTGCAGTCTTGAAGCCTTGCGCAGTGCAGTTTTTGAGGTCTTGCGCCCGGACTTGCGACTTGCGACTTTTGTCTGAGGTCGGGAGAGATGTTCGTCAGCTTTGCTGCCACAACTTGAAGGGGCTTGAAGTTTGAAGGGCTGAGGAGAGAGACGGCGCCGTCTGGTGTATCGTGAAAGACGAGGAGTGGAGGGGGATGAGGGAAGAAGACAGAGAAGCGACGTGGCAACCGAAGACAGTGACAAACATCATGTCAAGCCAATGATGCCACGTCATGATGCAATGTGGGGGACTTCATCGTTTTCTCGAGCTCGACACCGAGTCCAGCAGCAAAAGGTTGCGCTGCTCGAGGAACTTCATGAACTTCCTTGGTACATTGTGCATTTAAGACTAAGTCACCAGGAGTTTATTGGGGAATATAGCTACTCCAAATACAGTACTTGTTGAATCAGACGAGCTTAAGATTCCAGTATACTTAAGATTCGGCAACCTATAGGATGTCCTCCAACGGTCCACAGACTGTCCCGGCCACGCTCCTGAGGACATTCCGAAATGAGAGCTGTTGGAGCTCGCAAATTATGGTTCCGAGGACATCAGACCTCGGACATTATTTTGACATTTGAATAAAATGGTGGTGTAGCACCGATACTGAGGGTAAGTACGAAATGCCTGAGCGATGACGACCGGTCCAATCCCTCACAGATTTTTGCTGGCACGCTCCCTGTCCTGTGTCTGTCACCGGCGCAGGGCGCCCGGACCTTGCGTGTTGGTAGGGGAGCAGTGCTGGGGGCAGAAACCCAGAGCCTCGGTGCCATTTCACCTGATAATGACCTAGGCACTTCCGCGGCTAACTTGGAGTCCTGCAGGTTTTCAGGTCAATCCTTCTGAGGTCATCAGCTCAAGTGCCATGTCTTGATCATGAGATCCCACTGGCTGATTTGGAAATTTTGAAGAAGATTGGCTCTGGCGGCTACAAAGACGTCTTTCTTGGGACTTTGCATTCAGAGCCTGTAGCAATAGGCCAATTTCGGGAGCGTGTGACTGCCAGTGAGCTGTCTTTCGAACATTTGACATCCCCGAGGCCGACACCAACTCAGGGGGAATGCAAGGATTTTGGCGGCATTAGACCACCGAACATTGTCGCCTTTGTGAGTCTTGCACTCAACGGGTCTAGACGGCTGATACTGTATCCAGTTTGGCTAGCGTTCTGTGAAGTCTCGGCAGTCACTTTTTTGGTCACGGAATACTGCTCGAACGGCGACCTGCATGAATACATTAAGACGCAGCCCGCCCCATCCCTCAGTCATGCGGTACAACTGAACTGCCTTGGACGGTTGCTATAAATGACAGACTCCGTAGATATTGGGTCATCCAGGATATAACAAATGGCGTTCAATATCTACATCAACGCAATCCCTCAGTCATCCACCGCGATCTCAAGTCCTCCAACGTTCTCCTCACCCGTGATGGGACCGCCAAAATTGCGGATTTTGGGCTCGCAAAAGAGAAGCGCACCATAGATTCGATGGCGACAAGCTTGGTAGGCACAGTGAATTGGCAAGCCCCGAACTTTGGTGTGCCGAACCAGATACGATGTGAAGTGGATGTTTATAGCTGCGCTATGGTGTACTGGGAAGTGCTTTAGTGGGTGTTCAACGTCAAGACATACCCCTGGGCAGGTATGAACGAGCATTACATCTACAATGAGGTAGGACGAAGGGGAAAGAGGTGGGCATTGCAGTACTCTATGTTAAGGCGACCCCGTCTCATTCGTTAGTCAACAGACCCAAAACAAGCACATCGCAGTTCGGTGGCCCGCTCTCGTGGAACTCCTAGCAGTACGGTACAGTCTACCGCGGGGGGTTGTCTGGGAGGAGAGTTTTGTCTTGAAGAATGCGGACAACGTCGTCGACATAGCGGGGATCTTCAGATGTGACGATTGGCTGCGCGACTGCAGCGGAGAGGTTGTCGATAGAACGAGCAATTTGGCTACCTGCCTCTGCGTTGCGACGGCATTGCCGGAGTTCGTACGACCACGCTTGGCTGGGAAGCCTTCTGATTTTCGGAATCGGAAGTGTCGTCTTCGCTGATAGCCCGCTCCCGGCGCTTTGATGGTTTCTTGGGAATCTATACGGAGTCAGCAGTGGAATGAGAGCTGAAGGACAGTACCTGCGCACCTGAGCTAGTTCATCATCAAATTCACCAGGCGGTACGCGTGCAGGGGATGGAGGAGTCATATTGCGTGGGGAGGGGGGCATACCGGGATCATGAGCATGAGCGGGCTGAGTATTCATGTCGACATTCATCTAGAGGCGAGCGGAGGAACTGGCTGTTGAGGGTGGCGCAGAGGAGGTAGCAGAAGGTGTGGGGGTCGCGGGAAGTGAGGTAACTTGCTTCTGTTTCGACTTGCGTTTGCCCAAAATCTTGACATTCTTCCGGTCGCCTTGCTGATTGCGCCCGTAAACAAGTCGTCGAGCTCATCCCACCAGGGACACGATGTTGTGAAGCAAATCTCGTATTTGTCGCCTCGAACCTGAACATAGGTTAGTACTGGAAGAAGGGGAGGCATGGGACGCACCCGACAAAACTCTTCCACAAATTCATCCGTATGCGTTGCGTATTTGAGGTGGTCGTCCCATCCGCTGCCAGAGAACGTCTTCACAAAGACATACAGCTCATACCGTGCCTTCAGCTAAGGAGTACAGGACGTCAGAGATTGCCAAAAAAAAGAGAGATACAGAACACACACCGTCCCCAGCTTTCCTTGCATTTTTGAAGATCCTTCTTCCGGATTTGCCTCGGGATTGGCAGCAGCGACAGCATTGACAGCAAAGAGTCCAGCCCTGGTTTCGAAAGCCATTCCACTCATGAATTGCTGCACTTTTGCCTCGCCCAAACCAGAAAACAAAGCCTTGACTTCGTTTGCATTCCAGACAGCATTCTTCGGAGCCGGAGCTGCTGGAGGGCCGGTATCGGTGTCGGAGGACATAGTAGACAGTCAAGAAAGAGATAGAGTGTACAGATAACGAGAGTACAAGCGTAGATAGTATTTATTATTCCGTTTACTACCGTACATTCCTTAATATTCCAACTCGCTATCCGTAGAGTTACGCGTCACACGCTCCTTATGTAGTATCGTGTCACCGTCACATTCCTCAGTCGTTTCCTCCACGACTGAGGTATGTGAATCCTTACTTACAGTCCCTACAGTTTACTGATTCTCCTGGTAGTTAATACTTACTTGTATTCTATCAGGTACGAGTTTTAACTTGTGAAACGCTTCCCAGTCGTTGATATCGCTATCGTAGGCAGTCTGGGAATACCTTGTACATGGACATGGTTTCGAGCCAGCTCAATGGCTAGCGTATGAGGAAGTGCAAAAGGCTAGTCGTTCTTTCACTGCCCTTCACAAGCTGAATGCTGGTTTTTTGGTGAATTACAGGATCGACCCCAACATGTTGCGCAGGACAAGCGGACAATCGTTAGGTAAACGAAGGAGACAGGCGAGTTTGGCAGTCTTATGTAGACGTACGGATTAAGTTTGTTCATTGGATTCAACAGGAATCGGATGATTCGGATTTAGACTCGCGTTCAAAGTCAAATAACACGTCAGTCGCTGGGTCTGATTACGATGGTAACTCAGATGATCCATCCGATGAAGACTATGGTGTGAAGAAAGGTGCCTGCAAGCACACCCTTAACTGCCCTTACATCGGAAGATCTAAGTGACCAGCCGATAGCGGCGTTAGACCGCTTGTTGAACTCCAAAACCCTTATAGCGGAACTTGACACTCTGAGATCGGAACGTGACATTGTCGCTCCGCTCAAGGGGCGCAAAATCGCGCTTCCTGACGTCCTCCGCCAGCTGGTAGAAAGGAACGAACGGAATAATATTGACAGCAGTTTCTTGTCGTTTGCACCCTTGTCGGATGAGCGTTCCTTCCTCGTCCAAGTATCACGACTCACAAGCGTGGTCGAATCGGTCCCGGAGCTGCTGCGCGTACACGAACAGCTGGGCATTGTTAAACGTATGGTGCAATGGGACATTTGTCGAGCACATCTGCTGCTCTATGAATGGTTTATGGTCACAGGTCCGGGTCTGGCGCAGGATTTGGTGAACGTTCACAACCGTTCTCTCTCCGACCTAGAAGACTGTTTCCCAGGTTCGCACCGCTGGTCAAGCGCGTAGTCGCCTATGCTCAGGAGGTTCAGAAAGGAAAGCAGACAACTCGCAAAAAGCAGAAGACAGCCACCGACGATCAACCTAACACCTCAGCAATTGCTCCGTCTACCTCAGAATTTCAGCAGGTGCCGGCAGACCTCTATGGGCGTATAAAACCAAAGAAGCCAGGTGCTTTCAAGCTTCCAGCAATCAAGAAGGTTGCACAGAAACCGCAGGCACTGTACACTGCCGCAGTAGAGTGCTTGCTGAAGGTACTCTCGAGAGAGCTCGTGCTTGTTCACATGGCCCCACCGGATGATAGCTGGATGACCCCGCAGCGTCGCGCAGCTCGGAAAAAAGTACAAGACAAGAAACCAAAGACCTCTTGGATCTGTGGTGGACCCCCCCCCAAAACAATAGCTCAGAGTATAGATGTTAATCACAATATGTATAGGTGAGCACTGTAGAAAGAAGTCACAGCCGGTATGACCGCGCCGCGGTTATCTGATTTTTCGCGCGGTTATTCTGACCGCCCAAATTTTGACCGTGGCAGGCGTCATGCCGACTGTGCGCCGCACAGTCATTCTCAACACAGTCAATCTGGCTGTTCCTGTCATATGTTGCTACAAGTCTTGATTCTGTTCCTCTATACACAATATCACACCATAAAGTCTATGTATACAGTGGTGGCAAATAGAAATTGCCGTGGCTTTTTGGTGAAAATCTGGCTGTATACTTCACCGAATGACCTCAATTAAGATGTAGAGATGGGTATGTGATACTTCTGTACCTCTGAGAACACTCAGCAATATATTATGCCCTGAGAATGCATCAATCATAGTATGATTTCCGATTTTTGGAATATATATATATTCGGAAAAACACAATGAGGGTTCAGCGAAAAGGTGTCATAATAGGATGAAAGTACTTGAAAAACAGTCCTAGTTTCCACTTTGGTTGAATGGAATTGACCCTCATTTGGGCTCACAGCAGCCGCTCAAAGTTGGCTATTTTCACACAAAATAGCTGAAAATGCAGAGAAAATAGCTAAAAGGACCAACTTCAAGCAGCCGTTGCGAGCTCAAATGATGTTCAATTCCAGTCAATCAAAGTGATAACTAGCATTGTTTTTCAAGTACTTTCATCCTATTATGACACTTTTTTGCTGAGGATACATCTCCACAACGGCTCGATAGAATCCTTTCTTTCATTCAGAATCATATTCTCCCAGCCAATCTGCGTCTATTATACATTTTTTCATCAATTTATCATGAAATTTATGACGGCAGCCAAAATTTTGAGTGTCACGTAACTTGTTCGGCTATTTGCGGCCCAACCGCTCGATGATAGAGAGCGTTCAACGAGATCTATCGATTGGTGCACTTTTCAAAAAAATCGGGTGGGAAAAACCTTCTTGTCAGATTTGTGTGTCCACAACTGTATATGATTCCTTAGATACACCAGTAGAGTACTATCGCATAGCCTTCGGGCCAAGTACGATATTGACTTAGGTAGCTTCGCGTGTATGCTGGGTGCTAGAGTTTCTCAGTGTTGAGCTCTACATGTAGCTTTTCAGAGGATATAGTGCTACTCCTCTGTAGTCAGTCTCAATGTGGCTTTGTTTGGTGGAGCTGTCAACCTGATGTTGCCATGTTTTGCCTTCAAAAGAAGGATGTAAGCATCCAGTCGGGTCTGGATACTCTTCTCCAGACAATAGAACAGTAACTGGCCCTTCAATAAATTTATTTGTGGGATGAACTTCAGGTCAACGCAGTCCGGTGACTTAACCGTGAGAACATATTGCCGTATATAGTGCTTACGTTAGTTAGTTAGTCCAGCCCAGAGGTCGGAAAAGAAAAAAACGGCCCTATATATTTTTTTAGAATGCCGGTGCCCCCTTGACAGTATACTCATTCCATGAACATAATATTACTTGATGAATATGGTCCCAAAACGTGAAGTAGCACGGAGTTATGTGTATTTATGGGCTGGGCAGTCTTCCGATACTTCCCCAGGCTTGCGAAGCCTTCACAGTGGTGGTCGCTGCGTACCACAGCACCGACGCGCATACGTGTCATTCCCCATTGGGGCGTGGGGAAATGCACATGATGTTACAACTGTGACAAAACCGAGGTCCGGGTCGACCCCCGCCAACAATTTCAGACTAGTGTTCTTGTTGAATGCGAATATAGAGTCCAGAAATCCGTTTACAGACAAGCGTAGCGCGTGGGGTTGTCCAAGAGAATGCCAGAGCGAATCCTTACAAGGTCTTGAAGCGGGTGTCCAGAGGAATAGCAAGAGCGAATCCTTACTAGTCTTGAGACGAAGAGCACAGCGGGTTAGGCTAATGCGAATGGTGCGCAGCTGAGGCAAGAATGTGGGTGGAAAAGGGCAAGCTGTATTTGGTAGATACCAGCTACTTATTACAGAGAGACGCCATAACAACTGTAAGTAAGGAATGGGTGGATTGGAAATTAGGTAGGTAAGGGATGTTGAAACGCAGACAACGAGCGATCGTAGAATAATAATGATGACATACTGAGATTACTTGATCCATGACAATGGCCGCGCAGCGGGCGCATGAGGGGTGGATGGACGTGCATTCTGCGACGATATGCCCTATCCCTTGGCATCTGAGGCAACGTATCGGTTCAGCAATGAATTTGTGGCCAAAGACTTGGCTGCCCTCGACCCACCCCCCGTTTCGTATGAAGCGGTTGGCTGCAGCGGCGTTTGTGAAGTTGAAAACGGCGTGCGCCACACGTTGTCCGTCGTGTCGCCGCCACGGCTGTTTGATCCAGCGAGCGTTACCAAAAGAACCCGACTGGAGGCCGTTGTCGGCCTCAATGGCCTGGAGGGCCCCGCGTTCGGTAGGATTGAACGAGACCGGTACGAACTGTACCACCACACTGAGGAAACGTTCTTTGTAAACGGACGTACCTCCCATCGCAGCCAAGAAATCCTCTATTTCTTTTTTAAGCCATGTCGCCGCAGCAGTCGTGTTCAAGTGGAGAATCCAGCCCCCGCTGCGGTTGCGAGTCGCGCCGATGAAGCGTGCGTCGTGCGGGGGGTCGCTGGCTCCGAGGGCAGGCATCATTGTCGTTGCGATTCTCGCCTTCTCCACCAGCTCCTTCTCCGTGAGTTCGGCCATCCATACTGCTGTGCCCGGGTTCTGTTCGATGAGTATTTGACGAGTCTTTGCGGCGGCATTGACTATGGCGGCGGCGTGTTGTGGCGGTCGAGGTGTGGAAGCTGATCTGGCCTTGTCAGCCCGTCTGAGCAAATGAGACAGAAATGATCGCCGTGACGTGTCTTGAGTCTACAGCCAAACACAGGCAATCGCCTCACAGAATCATGCCGTCACACTACAGAAATCGACGGAATTGAGCAAGAATTGAGTCGCGGCATGTTCCTCAGCTGATGCCCACTATATTGGGAAATTGTGCTCGACTTAAGTCGACTCAACGAGACTGAGGAGTTGATCGAGGTCAAATCGGTTGACTTGACTTGACTCGACTCAAGTCGACTGCGACTCCTCGACTTCTCGACTTGGGGTCGGAGTCGCGGCAACATTAGCTCTGTTACTTAAAGGGGGAGCACGCTCCAACCAGTTGATGCCGGAGTATCATTGATTTAACGCAGCGCTCACGAGTAAACGCAAATTTACTTATCCCGATCCTGTATATTTGTATCGTCGTAACAATACAACCCGTCCAGAGAAAGAAAAGAAAAAAAAGACACCACCCGCAGCATGGTTTTGCGGCCTATGCAGAACATGAAAGGCTTCGCGTCTTTGCGGCGCTCACATGTGCGTCGGCCATGGGTTTTGGGACTCGGACAGGAGCCGTGTCGCCTGGTACTGGCCTACCATTCCCAGATGGTGCGTCATGGAAGTATCGGAGGTGTGCACATACGCGGGGTGGTTGTTGCCGATATGAGGAGTCGAAGGGCACTGATACTGCGCAGCGGGATGGTGCGTGGTGGAAGCATCGGAAGAGTATACATGTGCGAGGTGGCTGATGGAAGTATGGGCGGGGTGCAGGTGGCTGTTAGTATCGGAGGAGTTCCCATTCGCGAGGTGGGTGTTGTTAATACGAGCAGTTGTAGGGTCCGGGTGCCTGGTCAAAGTATCGGAGTGTTCATACACGAAGGGGCTGTTGTTGATATGTGCATGATAATTCCACCGAAAGTCATCACCGGGAACAGTGTAGGGGCCGCCTCGCGATCTGCTACGAGAAAGAAGAAATGAGAGGAAAGTCGAGGGCAGCAAGGCACATAATGTACTGGTGACGAGGGATACCCAGCTGCAGTTGTGTGGCTTCATTGTGCTGGGATGTACCCTGCCAGTGTCCTCGTCGAACCGCTGTATCTTCCTTTCGCGGATGCTTCACCAACGGTGATTCTTTCGGGGCTGACGCCGCAGGCCAAGCACACTGACACGCGTCAACAAAGGTGAGCTGCAGACCCTTTCGACGACTCACGTCACGCTGGCCATGTGCGCACCGCGTGCAGTTTGGCTTTACCTCGTCGCACTATGAGCGGTGGTGAGATCGCGGACCCCAATACAATTCAGTGAGTATTGGGCTAATCTTGATTTTCTTTACGCGACAAGTGAGACAACCAGTCCTGCTGCGAGTGTATGTCGGACGTTTGGACTGGGAATTATCTGGAGACAAAGCTTGTTTCTTAGCTTTCCTACCGGGCATCTGGACAGAGAATTTGAAGGAAGCAGGAAAGTCAGGGTAAAACATGGTTGGACTGGTGAGACTCGCATATAAGAAGGAAGGAAGGAAGGAAGGAAGGAAGGTTGATGAATGCTACAGGAAGTAACAAGGAAGTAAGCCTCATGCTGGCCTCATGTAAGTATCTGCATGTCGTGTATGCCCCGGTCCCGGCCTACAGAATGGGGAGCTTTCAAGTGTCTTTTTACTGGAGTTGTACACAGATTGAGTGTTAAGATTGTATGAGCAGAATAAGGGCTTTTCTCAAATCGGTCACAATTCCCACACAGTATGTCCCTAATTCTTCATCTCCAAGGGGAAAATTCAGATTTTGGAAATGAGGGAGATGTCATCGGCTGAACCAGGCGTTGGGGCCCTTCAGGCCCCCGGTCACTACCATATAGGTCCGTAGCCCTCATAGAGTAAAACAACGTCCAATTTCAGAGGTCTATTTCGCGAACCAGCCACAGGAAGGAGGTTCTGGGTCGCTGAAGCGAAGCAGCTGCTCAAAACTAAGCGTTTCCCGCAATTTCCAGGAAAGAATCGCCTTTTTTGCAAGGGGGAACCGATCCGCGAAATCTACACTAAGGGTCGAAGTTTTTTTCTCAGCGAAATGGCGGACCCCCCACCCTTCTCAATTACGGAATTCCTTTTTTGGTCAGCCATCAAACGGCTTTGCAGCCCTTGATTCAACGAATTTTGGCTTGGAAACCTTGCATGTATAACCCTACAGTACTCTGATGCACTTATCTGAGGTTCTACACCATGCTCGAGGTAAAGGAAAGGAAATCTTGCTTGCCCATCATTGATCACGCGGATGTTTACTGTATTTGGAAGTCCTTACCTCCTGCCGCTATTGAGCGACCTTTTAGCGGGAATGTGGTCAGATTGACTATTAAATCACTGTGAGTGAGATTCAAGAGCTTCTGGAGTCTCCTTCACGTCAAACACTGCTGCTGGTCAAGGCATTGCTATATTGGGATTGCTCGATGCGCAATCAAATTTCCCGATAAAGGAATATTGTACCCCCCCTCTAACTCAAGAACCACTGTGAGCCTCAATGTCAATGAAGTGGAATCTTACTCAGATTTTGTTCTAGTTTCATATTTTGAGGTTTATTAACTATCTGAAATTCCAAAGCCCCTTGCTTTTTTGACGTCCCCAGAGCGCCATCAATGTCAAAAAATACAGTAAATCAGCCAAAGTCGCCCGACGGACAAATTTGGTAGTGACCGGGGGCCTGGCCCTTCCCGACAGCTGTCCTGGGAAGGCGGTGATTGGGGGAACAGTCGAAATGATGTGGTGTTTATAATTGGGTATCTCAGCGTATCTCCGAGCCATCGATGTGAAGGAGTTGAGGCGAGAGGAGAGAGAGGAAGTGACGGCAAAAAAATAATGTGATACTCGTGGTGCGAATAAGTCATGGTCTTAGCGCGATCTTGGCCGGGAGGGTAGAATTTGAAGTGCTAGGTCCTCTGGGACTTGACCAATAACCCGATTCCGGCCATCAATCTCATCACAATATCTTGATGTACTGCCATATTTCGCTGAATAGTGGAAACACTATAGATCCTAGATTTCCAACGCAGCAAGATAATTTTTCAGGCCAAATCCAAAGGCACAGGCACATAGGCCGGATAGAACTGACTGTGTACCCAACTTGAATCATGTGAAAAGATGGAGCCGTTCGCGAGATATCGCGCTGCCAAGTTGGCCAAAAATGCCAAAAATGGGAAAAACGGTGAAAATCAGGCAACTTGAAGGCGCCATATCTCGCGAACGGCTGCAATTTTTTACACCAGTCAAGTTGTGAACCCTGTCCATTCACCAGCCCCTATAACATGACACATGCAGATAGTCCCAGAAAAAGTTTCCTGCCGAGTTGAAAATTTAGGGTTGCAATGTGTTGCCTTTTATGGCACTTAATCAATTCTTTTCGATGAAATTGTTGGCCGGAAACAGACCATTGGACTACATTGCATGCGGCATGTTGAATCGGCCCAGGATCCACTCACACGGGCAGGATCGAGCTGAATACCCGGGGCTCGCGACGTAATCGCACCACGAGTATTGGCTTGTCTTGATCTCGATCATCATTTCTTTCGCAAAATTTGTCCGGTCTGCTCGTCGAGTGGATCGTGCATAGTTGCTTTATTCTTCTTTATTATCCTTGCCCGAACCAACGAGGTATATACTTTTAAGTCGCAAATTTATTTTTCTTGTTATCCACCCGATAGCAGCCCGAAAGTGCCCGATCATGACAACTATCGAGGTTTTATGGTGCGACCGGGCCACTATCGGGCACGGTGGGGTATATGGTGATTGTAGCTGTTGGAGGTGGACATGATAGGCAGTGAGATGCGAAAGCGGTCTAAATGGGAAGCGGCGATACGGGTGTTCTGTGGTGAGGGGTATGCTGGGGTTTCGGATACGTCAACAGCCCGGTAAATTGAAGTAAGTACCACTCCCCCACGCGCGCATTGAGATAAAGCACCACCCAGTTCAATATATGGAGTCGGCTCCACCGCCAAGCAGGGCCAAACAAATGACACTCGTCTTACGATCGTCATGCCCCACTCACCTCTTCCACTACCATGCCTCCACGACGTCCTCTCGTGCGCCGCTCGAGCTCAAACATCACCCATGTATTGGGCTCTGAGTCTGAATACCAGGCCTTTACTTGAAAGAAATCATCTTCCATCGCATCCCCTAAAAGCCCTCGCGTCCGCCGACCTCTTACTTCACTCCTTGCACCGCCGTCTCAGGCCAGAGGCTTTGTCAGAGGAATTTGGGAGGACAAAGAAAAGACTTTTCAGGGTGCTGGGGTGTTGAGTTCTTCGGGTGCGTCTGGAACGGCTTCTCTTCTCATTTCCAAGATAGGCCGCGTCCATGCGCATCTAGCTGTGGCCGTGACGAGTCACAAAGTCACAATTTACACCATCTCCCTTATATCTCAACAACGAAGACGAAATTAAAAAATCTGTTCCGTAAATCGATAGCGAAGTCCTTCAGCTAGGCTGTCCCAAAATTACAGGGAATTCCGCCGATATTCGAGAGACTAGATAGATTTTTCGTGGAAAATTTGGATAACATCTCAGTTCAACGCCCGACTTTCGGGGGGATTTTGGTCAGAAAAGTATCCAAAGTTGCGAGTGAAGTATCTACAGTACAGATGTGAATAATATAGGTATAGAAAACAAAGTTGAGGCAGAGCAGAATGCTGTCGGTGGTAGACACGATCAGCTGATCTGATTTTGATCCTGACCACTTCGTCGCGTCTCAAAGGGAGCTCATGCCGCCCTCAAAACGCAAAGCGCAGCGCGCAGGACTAAAACAAGGACGTTATGGGCACTCTAAGCTATCCAAAGGTAGCAAGGAAAACGTAAGAAACGAGGAATTGGACGTGCAGCGAAGACCAATCGTACCTTGCAGTTCACCGTCTACATGGCCAATGCAGCAGTGGAAGAATCCGACTCGGAGGATTCTGAGGACCCCGGCACTAGCTTCTCTTCTATGGCACCCTTTCCGAGCCGACAGAACCGAGCCACGGACCCGAAGAAAGAAGACCAGCCTCACCGGTCCCTCCATTACGTCCTGCGTCCCCGTTTCCCGACAACGACATCGTTCTCCCTGATCTAGAGCCCGTATCCGACGACGAAGATGAAGAGGAGGAAGAGAATCTTGCGGACGACGAAGAGGACGAACGCGTCTTGGAGACGAGGACTTTGTCGGCCGGGGGATCGTCGGCGAGGTCGTTCTCGCGGACTTGGTAGGTGACGATAGAGGGAAGAGGGTGGTCGGGGAACCAATGGCCTTGCCCACCTTCGGCATCGAAGTAGGCCCACTTCTCGCCGGAGGGACAATTGGCGTTGAGAAGGGTAGCAAAGGCATGGTATCCCCACGGCATGTTCTTGAGAACCGCCATGGGAGTGGAGGGTTTGTTGAATAGGTAATTGAAGAAGATGTAGATGCGAACTAGGTCCGCAGGAATGACGAGGGAAGTGTCATGGTCGGGATCGTAGAGGGTGAAGGTGTTAACGGGTCTTTCCCCACCGATGTCGTTCCCGACTCCAAATTTGCGGAGTTCAACAAAACCCATTTACTCCAACATGTCGATAAATACACATCTGCGAAGGAATGGTTTCGCCATGGGGGTGTTCGTGAGGCGTAGACGGCTGGGAAATGAACGGGTCAAACCCGTCGGCGCGGATGATGCAAGAAGTGAGCGGGTGAGGCGAGTTTGGGAGGAAAATAGTGTCGGAGAGGGAAAGATGGTTGGCGAAGAGTTGGATGAAGTAGAAGATGGTGTGGGTGAGCTGGGATCGACGGCCAAGGCCAGGCGGCTTGTTTTTTCATCGTCGTCCACCGCAAAGTCACGTAATGACGTGCGGGGTTCAGTCTTGCAGCTCTGTTCCGCAATCAGTGGCTGTCCGCTTGACAGATCTTCGACTTCGCTCAGGATCTTGCCTTTCACCTTCATCTCAACGTCTGACTCGACGTCGACACAATGGCTCGATCCCACATCGCTATAGCACGGCTCGACGCCTGCTATTCCAACGCTACAAGCGCTCACTACAAATGGTTCAAACGGCGTGTCATTGACAACGTCGTCTTCGCTCCGAGTCGAATCAACATAGATGTCTTCTGAGTCCGTGTATTTCAACGGGAAGTCAAACCGCTCGAAATTTTCATTTCTGGTACTCTCGCCCTCCTCGACTTCCATTGAGAAGGCGATTGACCCTACATATAGGGTTTCCAAGACGTCCGAAGGAGCGTACAAGGGGTCATAATCCAAATACACCCCGTGAGTTTGGATCTCGGTTTCTGGATGATTATTCTCAGAATCATCAGCGGCTTGTTCATCCGACTCGGCAGAGGCGTTATTAACACGCCCTCCGTTCTCAAGTTCATGTTTTACTTGAACTTCAGAGTTATCTTCGACATAATCGTCGACAACATCCTCGGCATTCTCACTGAGGACCTCAGCGGTGTCGCCCTCTGAATCAGAGTTCAACACTAGAAGCCTTTCCGCGTCTTCAGCGCCAGCAACAACCTTTCTCCAACTGGAGGCTTCTGGGTCCAATTTTTGACGCCATAATTCGATCTGAACATCGTCTCGAAGACTCATCCAGAGAGTGATAACCTTTTCCTGATTTTCAGGTAAGCCTATCATCGTCCAAAATTGTTCTATCTCAGCGATATGCTCTATTACTGACTTGTTACCTTGATGGCAGCGCGCGAGTTCGTCTCGCTGTCGCAAGCGGAAATGTCTCGGGAAGCAATAATTAAGCAATTCAAAGAAGAATTTGGTTAATGTCCACTTTTAACAGTCTTGCGCTGATAAAATTCGGCAGCCTTTCCTTCAAGGAAATAACTGATGAAGAAGATTTGATCTTCTTCAGATACTTTGCCCATTTGCACGTACGTCGTGCTCTCGCGAACGAATTTCAGATATAGATACGTATCCACAGATCCGTCGTATTTGTTCGGTTCAATGGGTTTCAACCGCATCTTAGGTTCATTGGATCGCCTAGATTTTCGTTTAGAGGTACGCCGGCTTTTCATTCGCCTCCGTTTTGAACTCGACGATGGCCCTTCGACCCCAAGTTCATCAGCGTCGCTCGACGAATCCGATTCAGAAGTGGAATCGGTTGAAGAGGAACTGGACGAAGAACTGGACGAAGATGGCGACGAGTCGTGCCCAGTCGCACGGCGAATGGTCTGCTCGAGGAGTCCTCCGGCAGAAAATCTCTCGGGAAACGGTCCCTTCTTGACCTGGTGCGGATGAGGGTTGGGTTCCTTCGATTTCTTCGAAGTTTTCCCAGTGCGCATGTGCTCTTCAATACCGTTTAACACAGCACGCTTAGCCTGATTTACCTTTACAGGATTCGACTCGGAATTTAATTCCTTGAGTCGCTTTTTCAAACTCTTGATCTCTCGGGATCGTTCTTTGGTCTGCGCAGACGATGGATTGGCCTGAGCTTCACGAGAGAGAGGGATTTGTAAGCCAAGCCATCATTTATTGGGCTTGAACTCCGAAAACGGAGCTCGCTGCACTCCACCGAAAAAGGCGGGAGAGCCGAGGCAGCCCCCTACGTATCTACCGGGTACAACAACTGTAGCTACGTGAGTGCGCATGAAAAACAGCAAGATACACTAGGAGTGGGTGGGTGGGACAAAAAATGAGCTATAACGGCAGCGGGGCAGAAGACTAGAGGTGAGGGAGAAGACTAAGGTCGTACGGGAGGGAGGAGGGGAGTCACCGAGCCGAAAGCACAACGGGGTGGAGGTCGGCGAGACGAAAAAGAGATGGAGCATGTGATAGATGGGATCAGCTTTGCCAATCCCGCTGGTCTCTTCAGACCTTTCAGGATTGGCCTGAGCTTCACGAGAGAGAGGGATTTGTAAGCCAAGCCATCATTTATTGGGCTTGAACTCCGAAAACGGAGCTCGCTGCACTCCACCGAAAAAGGCGGGAGAGCCGAGGCAGCCCACAACCAACAGCTCACCATGAAGCAGCCACAGGCGGGCGAAAACAGGGTGAAGCGCCAGAGACTCCACAAAAAGAAGGGAGAAGTGAGCATGGGAGGAGGGGGAAGAACAGGAAGAGAGGTGGATGAAGGTGGGGAGGTGAGGGGAGGTTGGGCGCAGGGAGGACAGCAAGGTCAGAGATGGGGGCGCAAGGAAGGGGAAACAATAATGGAAGAGGGGGAGACGGCGAATGCGGCAGGCCGAGTACCAGATTTTGGAAGTGGCCATAGAGGACGCAACTCAGCAAGAGTGAGCCATTTGAAGCGGGAGAGGGCATCAGCGATTGCGTTTTCATCTTTGGGGATCCATAGTGGACGGAAGGTGAAGTCGTGATGTACAGCAAGAAGAGCAAATGCCCGGAACAGAGCCTGAGTGGGCGGGTGGTCAATGGAGCCAGACTGTAGGCAGGTAGAGATTGCCTCGTTATCAATACGAAAGACAATCTCGAAACCGGTCCAGCAGTGACCCCAAATCTGCGCAGCACGCAGGACAGCACGCATCTCCTTCCAATGGATTGGATGGCGACGATAACGCCCTGGCACTGGCTCAGTGAAGAACACGTCACTGTTTCCCCAATGACCGCCAATACCAAGCTTGCCGCTGGCATCAGTGAAGACCTCAAAGCTGACACGAGGAGGGCCAATGACATAAATGCCATTGAAAGTGGGCAGAAATGAATTCCACCATGCAATGTCAAGCTTGGCGGAGGCAGGAAGGCGACGACGTTGACGGCGGGGAAGAAGGGCGAGAGTACGCAGGAAGTCCCGGATGCGACGGGTGAAAAAGCGACCGACCGGGATCACGGACTGAGCGAATACAAGATGGCCACACAACTGTTCAAGGTCGTAGTGGCTGGCGGAACCGCGAGATAGACACCGATCAAGCAGCAGAAGCAGCCGATCAAGCTTGTCCTTGGGAAGGCGTGCCTGCATCTTCACAGTGTCGAGCTCGATACCGAGAAACTCGAGGCAGTGAGTGGGCCCCTGTTCCTTGTCACTGGATACGGAAAACCCAAGCTCCGCAGCAACAGAGCGGAAAACAGCACGGCCATGCTCAGCGTATGCCAAATCCCTGGAGGCAGGAGTGACATTGATCCAGTCATCCAAGTAGTGCTGGATGAGCTTCATGACCTCATCACGAGAGAGTAAAATCCAGTGATGAGCCTCCGCAAAATAATTGTACTCGTCATCACAGAAAGTGACCGAAAATTCGATTTTTGAGCTGTAAATCGGTAGTATTTTTGAGAGCAATGTACATGGGCTCAATCCTTGGCATCTATTTACCTTCAATAAACCAATTTTTCTGCCCAAAAACACTGCGTAGTTTCTGAACTTCGATAATAATCTCACTGTGGTTTCCGAACCCCCTGACTTTCCCATAGTCGGTTCACAAGGTTTTAATGGGAAATTCACTGAAAAACTTTGTGAATTTCACTATGAAGTTGTGAATTTCACGGAGATATTTTCACTGGGTCCAACTATGTGAATGGGACATTCCATGGTGTTAATTCACATGGTTTTAGAATGATATCCACCACATATTCCAATGAAAACTTTTTTCACTGTGTTGGATTCCCTTCCAATGCTCCGGGAATTCACTTGAAAAGTATGTGAAAACACAATGGAAACTGCATGAAAAATCTATTACTCACTCCTCGCTTTGCCCACTATCAAACCTACAAGTATTGGTTGCACTCCATCTGTACTGAGGTACTTATACCACTACTTATTAAGCTACATTGCTTAAACTATCCAAATTGACTATGTTACTGCATTAGGAACACAACCAGTACTGATGACCAGAATCATGTACCGTGTTCCGGGCAACTTGAACTCCATGAATTCCACGAGGTGCATGGGTGAATTTCAAAGACTCGCCTGGAAGCCAGGAATGAATTTTTTGAGCAGTTTTCACACAACTGCATTCATTCAATTTTCAAGCGAAATTCACATAGTTCATATTGGCCTAACATAATTATGTGAATGAGCTACGTGAAGTTACAACCCCCTGAATCTGAATTCACTAGATAATCCCATGAATTGTGGAATTCATGGTCCGGCTATGGGAAATTCAGGGGGTTCTACTTCCTCAGTGATCTCGTCACTTGAGAATTCAAGGAAATCGAAAAGATTGATGCAGGCAAGGATGGGATTGGCATATAGTTAGCGGTTTTATGACTGGATGTAGTAGATGTGCATAGAATGCTTCCCTGAAACGAGGTTCAGGTCAAAGCAATATCTGCAAATGCATATTTGGACTATTTTAATTTTATCGAACATCACACGAGCCGTCACTTTTGAGTACCGAAACTTTTTCAAGGCAGGAAGTCAGATTCTGGAACAAATTTGGTTCAAATTTTCAAATAATAGCAAGACAACATTCTCGCTCGCATTCGAGTCGAGAACACCAAAGTCCACGTTGGTATCAAGCAACGGGACAAACGATAACTCAGCGCTTTCCTGAGCAGGAGAAGCGAGAGTATCAACCACCTGAGAAGGTGGGGGACTACCAACCCGAGTGGATTGGGGACTACCCGCCCGAGTGGGCGGGGACGAAACAACCCGACTGAATAACAGTTCGGGAGTAACGTTATGCGCCTTGGGCGAACCCAAAGACGCGGGAGCAAAATGCTCTGGAGCGCGATGCTCGGGGGAAGGGGAAGAAGAAACAGAAGAAGAGGAAGACGTACCACGCTCCGACTGTTCTTCAACAGTGACACGAGAGCCCCGAGTAATAGCCCGAGTTCATCAAATTTTGATCCCCGCTGTCAGAGGACTTTGAGTCCGCCCTTGACTTCGCGTCGCGGCGTTCTCTCGACTTCGCGTCGAGACGGCTTGACTTCAATAGGCAACTTCGATTTCTGTTTGGTACTCCCGCCCTCCTTTGCTTCGCCTGAGGAAGCAAAGTTCTTCTCGTTAGCGGCACGAGTCATCGACCGCAAGACACGACCCTCCTGGGTATGTCTTGCATCTGCAACCTTCTTCTTGAGCTCCTGCTCGGCAGCGCGAGTAGCAGACCTCAAGACTCGGTCGCTCCCCATAGCCTTGGCTTCAGCACCCGCAAAAACCGGCATCGAAATAGAGTGGATTTCGAGGGAGTCGTTGTCGACGACATCATGGTACGTGTACTCGCTTCTCGCGCGCACAGTTCCTGGAGCCTCATTCGAATAGATGCGAGATAGCGCGTCGGCGAGAACATTCTCAGTCCCCGGCACATACACGACCTCAAAATCAAACTCGGCAATTTTTTCTATCCACCGAGCTTGTCGACCCGACAAGTTCTTCTGATTCATGAGATGAATCAAGCCCTTGTGGTCAGTAATCCATTTGAAATGGAATCCTTGCAGTATGTCGCGATGCCTCAGCATCGCTTCAATTCCAGCTAACATTTCAATTTCATGCACAGGATAATTCTGCTGCGCCGAGTTGAGTTTTGCGCTGTAAAATGCAGCGACTTTTGCTGACTTCCAATCAGCACCTTGAGAGACAACCCCAGCAATCGCTGAGCTCGATCCGTCGGTTATCAGGAATGCAGGGTCAGCATTTGGTCCGTACTTCAACGGAACACGACGATGAGCACGAGATTGGTGCGTTATTCTCTTACAATCTTCAAATGCACGCTGCTGAGTATAACCCCAGCGAAACGGCACAGTATCTCCAGTCAAACCATGGAGAATACCCATCGGCTCGCGAATACGAGCCAAATCGTCAGCCAGATATCCAACTGACCCGAGAAAACCACGGAGTAAGTCCCGGTTAGTTGGAGTTTTCCAGTTCATGACGCTGTCAACCTTATCAAGATCCATTCGAATCTCGTCGTCATCAACGATACGACCCAGAACCTTGAGTTCTGGCTTCAAAAATTGAAGCTTATGTTCGCTAAGATACAGCGTTTCACGCTTCAACACGTCAATTATTGCTTTAACATGTTTTATATGATCATCTAGAGTCTCCGAGTAGATGATAATGTCGTCTAAATAGACATCCATGAACATCCCAATGAAATCTGAGAAAAGGTAATTCATCAGTGACTGGTAAGTCGCAGGCGCATTGCAATCGCCTATCTGAATGACCAGACTGACCATATTTCCATCAGGAGTCGTCACCGTGGTACGGTCGACGTGTTCAGGGACGATACGAATCTGTTCGTATGCGTCTTGTCCGTCAATCAACGACCGATACTTGCATCGAGCAACACGGCGCAAGATACCCTCTATATCCGGCAGCGGGGAGGACAACTTGTGCGTGTTTTTATTGCGTGCTCGCAAGTCCACGACGGTGCGTAATTTCGGCGTATTGATCTTCGCTTTCGGAATTAACAACATTGGCACAGTGTTGCCCGAACTGGTTACTTTCCAACGACCAGTCTTCAAGTAATTCCGACGTTTTTCATCCCACTGAGGACGAAGAGCCTCAGGGCACCGAGACGGCCGCCAAGGTAAGATTTTCTTCTCGTCTATGAGAGGAATTGTGTGGTTGATTGCACGCAGCGGAGGTAACGGAGTCTCCGCTGCCTTCTTGCAGATTGGCTTTGCATATTCAATTAACTCATCGCGAGCTAATCGAACAGCGTCACTCTCGAGTGCAGCTGAGTGCGAATAGATTTTCGCAGTTGCGATCCCTTCAATAGGTAAGCATTTTGCGCTTCCAACGCAAACCCTAGAAGGGTTCAACTCAATACTAACCTGATGTTGAAACAGCCAAGCTGTCCCAAGAATCAAGTCATATCCGCTAACGTTTGCGACGTAGAAGGTGCGTGGACACTTAATGTCCTGATACTTAAACTCAACCTCAACAGAGTGATTGACCTTCGACCCCGACCCCCGAACCGCAAGCCGAAGGGTAACCGGTCCGCCCAACCCCCGCCGCCCCAACTGTAGCTGATCAGCAATCGAGGTAGATATTAAATCTCCAAGTGAACCCGAATCAACAAGAGCCCGCGCCGGATGCCCGTTGATGTGAACCACGATAATCAGCGGCTTCGCGACGATTTTGTCGGGGACTCGAGGCATACAAGCGGTACGCGCGATTCCGTTCACTTGATCTGCGGGAACCTGAATGCCTCCGCAGTATAACACAGATGGTTCAAACCCGTGTTGAGATTTGAGTTCCGCGAGCATGTTCAACAGAAAAGACAATCTAGGTAGCGCGCTTCGTCTACCAAGTTCTGTTTCAACTGTCTCGCGTTCAATTTCAATTGATTGAATTACTTCAAACAATCGGATCTCTTCCTGTGAGTAATTCGTCTCAAGGAGAAGGTAGAGGTAACCAAAGCTATCTTCGGATTCAAATTCGTTCCAATGGCAACTTTGAGCAAGTTCAACCTTGCGCCTTTTCTGGCGAATCGAATTAATAAAATTGAACCTCCAGTTCATTAGCAAGGCTTCTGGCAAGTCAAGACGCCAGTGACATCCGTTTTTGTTCGCTCCTGATACCATATAGCATCCAGGGGATTTTTTACGGACATGGTACGTTGAAACTTCCGGGTACTTTTCCAACCGCTCAGGCAAGTACTGATTTGCTCCGTTGCAGAGCAAGTCATTAATCGGGACCTGATGAAGAGGACGAGGAGCTTCCTCTGGCCTTT
Source organism: Favolaschia claudopus (assembly GCA_037176885.1). Classification (NCBI taxonomy): domain Eukaryota; kingdom Fungi; phylum Basidiomycota; class Agaricomycetes; order Agaricales; family Mycenaceae; genus Favolaschia; species Favolaschia claudopus. Next base: position 1,646,073 of record JAWWNJ010000030.1, read on the forward strand.
CCAACTGACAGAGACGAGCTCTGGCGTACCACGCCGCGATCTCGAATTCCTCATCGTATAATTGACCACGAGGTACGATGGTAATTTCGTGGAAATATTCGTCCCATACAGTCCACTGATGAGGAACAACTTGTTCAACGAAGAATCGGCGTTTATCACGACAAGGTTCGTTCATTCCAACGATTTCGTCGCCTGGATATGGCTGAAGAAATTCCAACATCGCAGTTGCGCCCTCCGCCACAAGATCACCAATGCGATCCGTTCGAAGTTGTTTATTTTCAAAGTTTGATGATGAATTTTCCCGTAAGTTCAGGACCTGGGAGAGGAAATCCAGACGGTCATCCAGTGTCTCTTCTGGGTTCCCTGGAAGCCTCGAAACTGAAATAAATTCAGTTTCGTCTTCATCATCAGAATCATCAATATCATCAAATTCAGACTCTGAATCGCTGACGGACTGCAATTCCGGCATGGCAGAATAGTCAAACGGTGTTGAAACAGTTTCATTTTGAGCAGGTGAGTCCTCAGAGTCTTCTGAGTCCGAATCATCTTCAAAGCCGTGGCCCAGTTTGAAGCAATTAGGAAGTTCAAACTCGGAGTCAGACTCGGAGTTGTCCACATGTTCCACCAGTGGTTCATCTCGACGTTCTGACTGAGAGTCCTCATCAGATTCGTCGTCTAAATCACCACAACAACTTGGGCAATACCATGGCTGGTATCCCGAGTCAGAATCAGATTCGTCATCCGATTCATCCGAATCACTAACCTCGAATAATTCAGGTAAGTCTGCGAATTCGTCGTCAGACTCTGTCTCTGAATCAGGGGTAGTTGCAGCGCTTCCAAAATTCCTGAGGTACCATGCCGACAAATCGAAATCATGGCTCTGCAGGTAGGTTTTCGGAAGCAAGCATGGTTCAACATTCCTGAAGAGACTAGTGACATTGTAGGAATCATCGTCGAAAGATTCAACGAGAATCCGATTATCCTCAATTTCAGGCTCAATTTCCTGGTCAACATCGTTCAATATCAGATTCGCCATAATGGCGTAGATGTCACCGGTTCTGCCCGTGTAACGATCTACCCAATCGACATCGTCGGGATTTAATCCAAGAGCCATTTGACGCTCAATAGCGTACCACAGCGCAATCATGGAATCGTCTTCAAGTACTCGGTATTGACAAAAGTAACCGTTAATCCGACGATTGCTTCGCGACCACGTGATATTTCTCCAAGACTTCGAGTTTGAAAAATACGTCGGGATATTCCTTAAACCTACACAAGTTGTTGTGGGCAACCTCTCTTCCTGAGGCTCTTCAGAGCCAGCGCAATTTTGGCAATAGCCTGAAATTCACCTGTGTCTTTCAACTTCTGCTCATTGTTCAACGGAAATCTTAGCAACTGCGGTTCCAGACCACTTTCGGCTACCTCTAGCTTGCACATGTGATCTATTCCAATGTTTTTGCACACTTCCTTTGTCTAGTAAGGTGGTAAACAAGTCTACAATCCGGAAAACTCTTCGGCCCCTTACTTGACCAAACATGGGGAATTACGGAAGCCATGGTGGCCTACTCTGGGATAAAAGTATATTGAATGTGTAGGTGATAGGGTTCAGCACTGTCATGGATTAGAAATTAACCAAGACTGTAGCTAAATTCTTTGCTCTTAGCATCTTTGAACGGTCACGCAATGATTTGGGTCCGTGCAGGAGGGATGGTTGAAATAGAACCAGTCCAATGTTGACAAGAAATTGATGCAATCAGAGATTTGGGGCAGTGAGGGACTGAAATGAATCCCCAAGTATAACCTACCGTCCGAGGGCATGTTCTTGAACTTCAAGAAAATTGGAAATGCAGTCATTTATTGCAACAAACAGTGCAAAAGAGCCGCAAATTACAATCCGCCGAGAAATCAGTTGTGCTTGATGGATTGGTGCAGGCCTTTGTCGGGTGCCGTTTAAAACATGCAGGAGAACATTCTGATGCATTTAAACCTATTACATACTGCAATATTCGGACCATACGAGTCGATTCACGGTTACTTTTGTCAATACCGAGTAGATATTCCTTTGGCAAGATTACATCTTGCATGGTAACATTGTCGATAACAACATACTCAGTGTCTGACACTGAGTATACTTCAAAGCGAATTTCGTCTTGAACCTCTGAGTCTCCAGGGTAAGGTTGCGCTTCTTGCAACACAATTTCTTGCGATTAAATCGCCAACAGGTCGCGGTTCTTCCGAATGAGAGGAGACAGTCTCAAGAATTTCTTCCTGGTTCCCGCCCTCCTCTCCTTCCATACGGAAAGCTGCTGACCCGACAGGTAATGTCTCCAAAACCTCGGTCGATTCATTCGAAGCTGATTCGTTCGCAGTTCTCATGCGAACTCCGTGCGCACCAAAGCCAGGAGGTTTACCCTTCTGGTTGGATTGCATCGGGACAGTTGCGGGCCAAATGCCCAGGTTCTTCGTAGTTCAAGCAAAGTCCCGCTGCCATAAGCTCATTACGAGGCTTAGCGGACGGATTGCGAGGTCCAAACGATTTTTTCTTGTCCTTCGAATGACTATTATTCGAAGGTTTCGACGGTTTGTCAGTTCTCGGCTTTTCCGAGTTAAACTTGGCTGAAGAAGCCCGAATAACAGGACGTTTACAGAATCGCTTGTTGGTGCTCTGATTAGGTTGATTACCATTCGACGTCGAAGGTTTGTTTGCGCCACCCTTCGGTTTATTATCTCCTGGTTTAACCATTCGTTCAGCGTGTTCAGCTTCAACAGTAACATCATCCCAGGAAGATTCCTCGGGATCAAGCTTCTGACGATACAACTCATACTTGATTTCGTCCCGGAAACTCTCCCAGAGTTTAATGACCTTCTCCTGGTCATCCGGAAGTCCAATCATAGTATGAAGTTGTTCAAACTCGGCAATGTGTTCGAGAACTGACTTTGAACCTTGGTACAGACGGTTCAATTTCGCTCGCTGCTTCAACCGGAAGTCGCGAGGGAAACAATAGTTCAACAATTCCTTGAAGAATTTGGAAAGAATCCAACTCTTCTCATTCTTAACGACTTTCCGTTGGTAAAAGTCGCCAGCTTTTCCCTTCAGAAAATAGCTGATCATGAATATTTGGTCCTCTTCAGGGACCTTACCCATGGTAACATACTTCGTGCTTTCGCGTACGAAGCGGAAATAAGGGTATGGGTCCACCGAACCATCGTACTTGTTCGGAGGGACAGGTTTGAGGTTCATTTTGTCCTTGCGGGACCCCTTCCTGGACCTTGAACGGCGGTAACCGCGCGCACGGCGCGATTTATTCGATTTATGCGATTTGCGCAACTTGCGCGAATGGCTCCTCTTACGACTCTTCCGTTTGCGGGAATGGGACTTGGAGGAGTCGTCTGAGGTTGAGCTCGAGTCAGAATCATCCCCTTCCGAACTCGACGAGCTATCCGAGCTATCTGATCCATCGTCCGATGAATCATCGTCAGACGAATCAGAACTCGAGCTTGAAGAGCTGCTAGATGTGCTCGACGAGAGTGAAGATGATTTGCGAGCACTAGCCTCTCGAATCGCATTTTCAATGAATGTTCCAGCCACGATAGGCCTGGAAGGAGGAGAATTAGTACGCTTCTTAGTCTTCAAGCTGGAAGCGCTGTTGAGAATTTCCTTCTCATCACTTTTCTTAGCAGCACGCTTAGCTGCATCTCGAACTTTGCGTAAATCCTTCTTGGATTTTTTCCGACGCAATTTAGCAGCTAGTTTAGAAGCTGCTTTCTCAGCGCTCTTTTGGCGCTTTTCTTCGAGAGCAATTTCCTTCAGTCGCTTCTGAAGGTTTGATTTTTCCTCAGCTATAGAGGGAGTGGTCTGGCCAGACTCAAATTTAATTGCAGAAGAAATATATTCATTTGGTTGAAGAACTATGGTAACACGGACTGGACAGCTTCGGTTAGGTCGCACGGCTTGACCGCCGAGCTGATCGGTGTGATCAACTGCTCGTTTGGGTTGTCAGGACCCCGAAACCAACCTCCCAAGGCAGCATGTGACTAGGGTAATGAATATATCAAAGTTGAACCACCACGCCATCACGATGTTACGAAATGGTTCTCACGGTTCAAATCATTCGCGGTGAGGCTGAGGTCTGAGAAGGTTCTCGAAAGGGCACATAGAAGCCGTTGATGTTGAGAAAGAGTGGTTCCCAGTTTCAAAACAATTTTCATAGCACAGGGAATTAACTGCATATGCATCACTAGCTAGTCGGCTCGGGGTTGGGCCTGACACCCGTGCTTGGGTCGAATCAGGGACCGATCGGGTAAGTAAAGGCACAACGGTGCTTCCCAAATTTCTGGGCCAAATAAGTTAGTCCCAACACACCAAGTATCTTAGTAGGTTTGATATGGCCCGAAACAGATCACTAGATCTATTGTTTATGCAGTTTTCAAATCAAGCAATAAATCTTTCCTTAAACCTTGAAAATATAGATATGTTTCAAAGCCCTGGAAATTAGGCAGCAGCCAATGAAATCTCTCCATTTCTAATAATTGGGATAGTTTAATGGGACTGGATGTGCAACATTTCAGGTAACATTTATCAATGGATTTCAAGAACACATAAACGATGTGTATACTAATTGGTTTCTCGTTTCATTAAACCCATTTAGATACTTAGCGTTGTAGGACTAACTTCTTGCCCCCAGAAATTGAGGAAACAGCGCTGTGAGGAGTGAGCTTGATGGTGATTAGAGAGTTTGTGCGAGCGACCCAGGTCGCTTTTCGATCGCTCAGATCTCCGCAACAACAGATACCAGGTGTGAACTCTAAGCGACCTGGAAGAGTATTGCCCTAGGGCACTCCTAGGTCGCTGAGACTTCACGCCTGAGACTGCTCGTTGTGTAGATCTGCGGGGTTCCAAATCGACCTGGGTCGCTTTGCACAAACCCGCTATTATGAGCTAACATAATGATAGGGCTTACTTGAAGCCAGGGGACAGTTTGGAGCGCTTAACATTGCTAGAAAACTAGTAAGTGTCAATCAGTGATGCAGCATTTCGAACTAATTGAGCGCAGAGCACAATATCTGGCAAAACCTTCTCAACTATCTTCTCTCAAATTGAGCTCATCTCCTTGCTTTATTCCCTACCTCAACTTTCTCCCTTGGTTCTCATATCTTTCAGCTTTTCTCCGCGAATCATGAACAAGTCTAAGTAGCTAACAAGCAAAGTCAGGAAATATAACCATAATCAGGACCCAAATTTCAGCCAAACTAAGTAAGAGTTGAAAATAGAGGCTCCGTGATTTCTGAGATATAACACCAGTTTAACTAGCGGATACTTGTTGATTCCCGTTCACAAAATGCCTCGAATTTCGGTCAAAGGTCCACGGTCCAAATCTCTCAATCTCAAACCCAACCTATCACCATAATCGAGGTACAACATGGAGGGTGAGGTGATAGTAGTTTGTTCGTGTTCGACCCGACCTATTTGCAGTAATGAGTTGCTCCACAAATTTCGAAACATGCCAGTGGATGGCAGTTTTCGAAATTCAATTTGAGTTGGCTGTGAGACCTCGCAAAACATGCTGTGTGCAGCTGCATGCAAAGCAATAGACACCTGGAGCTGTGGACTAGCAGTTCAAGCCGGGGGCACAAGGCGGTTCACTTCTTACCCAGATCTCGATCCAAGTTCAACTCCGCCAAACTTGCAGTTTGTGGACTCTTGAAATTGAGTTGAACTTTTGCTTAAGCTTGTTTTGCGTGAGGGACCAAACTTGTCGTGAAGTATTCAGTGTGTCTATCATTCATAATTGGCTGGAAATTGTAAGAATAATGCAGAAGTTACATTCTGCCCGATTATTAGTAATTACATTTGGAACTCGGCAGGTGGTTGCGCCGAGTTGAGCTATCCAGATCAACAAACAACAGTTGAGAGAGCTTACGTAACAGTATATCTATTCACTCTCTTGCCCTTCCTGGTCAAAGCGCCGGTAGTGACTGGCGCTGCACAAAGTTCAAACAGAGGGTGTCTCCGGGGTCCTGATATCCCGTAACATCAATTGCATCACGCCAATCACGGAAGCCGTGCTGCCGACGCGCCTAAACCAAGCTGTCCAGTCCATGTTGCCATAAAGAACAGGTATAGATAAATTAATATCAGAGTGAGCACTATTCACCACTGGATCTTTGAACAGATCAGAAGGAGTCGACACCGGCTCCTGCTTAATTCGCTTCATATCCTCATAGAAGGCGAACGCCGCACGCTGTGCGTCCATATCAGCTTCGGAAAGCTGATCAGACCAGTCAATCCCTCCCCCAGTTACGAGGGTCAGGACCCTTGCCCTTGGGCTTGGATGGTCCTTCGCCTCGCGAAGGTTCGCTATCCGAATCATAAGCAGACAAAATTTCAACCTTACGGTTGAGAGGAGCCGGCGTAGATTGAGCCACAGCACCTGCCAAGTTAGGTGAGTTAGGCCTACTCGGATTCAAACGAACTTTCGCGACGTTGTCAGACGCAACAGAAATAAGTTCCTCCTCAGGAACTATGCTACGGCTCTGCATAGCAGACTCGGCCATGCGCATATAGCGCTGTCCAAGCTGCATGGGCTCCTCCGGGCTCATTTCCTTAGTCGCACGTTCAACCGGCGACGTAGAAGCGGAGGTTGAACGATTAAGTTCAACACCAACCGACTTCTTATCTTCCTTGTGAGACTTGGAAGATTTGCGAGTAACCTGCGTCCTAGTGTGTTGGTAACCGCGTCACTGTGACCGCTGCTCGACCTTATTACCAATCATCGGAGTTTCAATTTATTCTCACGCCCTTTTGGCTCTCGCGCGCACTCGCACAACGACGGAGGGTAAATTGAGGTAAGCGAAGTCAGTTATATGCCATCCTTAAATAGTTCTACTTGTTCAGAATATTAATTTTGCTCCTCTTTGAGCTAAGGCAGAAAACCTCTGATTTATCAGGATTGGTCAGCAGGTTTTCCAAACTCACCACTGCGGGCATATTTCCCTTCAACCTGGCTGAAAGAACTGTTCAGAAAGACTCAAGTAAGAGTTCTGTAAACAAAATTTTACCAACATCCCGTTCAGCGTTGCAGAAAGAGTCCCGAGAAATTTCTGATTACATAATAAGGTCGAGCAGCGATCGACTGATCGACCTTTTCAACAGACTACAACAACCGCAGGTACGAGGACATATTGTTGTAGCGTCGTTTACAAGAGACTACCTGCGTCCAGGTCTCGCCATTCTCGCTCGCATTCGAGTCGAGAACACCAAAGTCCACGTTGGTATCAAGCAACGGGACAAACGATAACTCAGCGCTTTCCTGAGCAGGAGAAGCGAGAGTATCAACCACCTGAGAAGGTGGGGGACTACCAACCCGAGTGGATTGGGGACTACCCGCCCGAGTGGGCGGGGACGAAACAACCCGACTGAATAACAGTTCGGGAGTAACGTTACGCGCCTTGGGCGAACCCAAAGACGCGGGAGCGAAATGCTCTGGAGCGCGATGCTCGGGGGAAGGGGAAGAAGAAACAGAAGAAGAGGAAGACGTACCACGCTCTGACTGTTCTTCAACAGTGACACGAGAGCCCCGAGTAATAGCCCGAGTGACGATAGGAGATTGTCCGCGTCCACGAAGAGAAGCACTTGCAGCCATTGCGATAAAAGAAGAAGCAAGAATACGAGATGAGATACAAGCAGAGAGTAGGTGAGACAGGAGAGTTCGGTGAGATTGTCGTCGTCGAAGTCGGTATCGGCGGTTGATCAGACCACGGGTAACCAGAGCAAGCGAAGGCGAGAGACAGATACTAGTCAAGAGTCAAAAATATGTGACGAAAGAATTACCAAGGGCAATAGTTTCGGCACACGAGAGATTTGTTGAGAGCTTGAGGCGAACACAAGATGACTGTTTTGAGTTCTAGATTCACCGAAGAAAACTAGCTACTACAGTGCTGCTTATATATGATACTAGACGGTAGAACTATGCAGAATGAAGTCATAAATGAGCAAAGAATAATGGAGGTACGAGGGGGAAGTGGAGTGTGTCTGAGTGGGATACGGTCACGAGATAAGTAAGGAGAAATGATATCGTTACATAAAACTAGTGCCTCCGTTCCTTTTCACGACGGATTTGGACATCGTAATTTCGAACTTGACCTTGCTGCCCTCTTCGCGCTTGTCCTTGATGTCTTGCAGATACTGTTTGCTTCTGTATGTCGAGCCGGTGCCTTGTTGAGAAACATTTCTTTTGTATTCATGGGCCATATCCCAAAGTTCAGAGGTAGATGCACTTGACTGCGACGAAGTGATTTGCTCCGTTTCTGGGCAATTGCGTTCGGAAGCGAAGCGGCGGACGCTGGAGAATTTGTAAATGTGAGATGTCATTTAATACAGAAAATTAGATACCAAACGCCTGACAGCATTTGTGACACAGCGGCTGTCGAAGTTGACCATATACGAGTGAACAGCCTTTACACTGTCAGTAGCTTTTTCCTGTGTCGAAGCTTCAGTCTGCAAATTTATGCTGCACCGAGAAGCAGTAGAAACATACGCGTTCAACAGCCTTGTCAATTTCGGACAAGCCGGGCTGTGCCATCCTGAAACATTTGTTGCATATTTGACCATCTAGCGTAGTCTCGTACGCACGACCCTCATGACATCTCAATTTGGGAACCCTGTCATGAGGGTCTGGGCTGGAACCAGCCACGTAATAGGACATGAAGCTCTCATTTTCTCGGTTTTGGACGGCTTTGTTCAGTTGATTACAACTTGTTCACCCACAAAGTTTGGAGATAGAGTTTGAGATATAGGCTTCAAAAGCTCCCTCAATGAGTTTCAGAATTTTTGGAGGAAGTACTACAGCGCAGGAAGGTGCGAAAGGTTACGGGGTCCTAGTCGGTGGCGGTGATCGCTGGTTTCACCTCATGACAGGGTTCCCAAATTGGGGGTCGTGCGTACGAGACTATATCTAGCGTATGGAAATCGACGCTGCACTCGGTGCAGACTGTCATGGGGCAGCAAGAAAAACTACGTGAGAAAACATAAACCATGGCCCGTACGAGACCAGAATCCTAGTAAACTGAAGTATGTTGTGTAGTTGATTGTGTCGGCTCGAACAATGAAGGGAAGAGTACGAAGCCGATGTATATTGATTCAAACTAGCCTATAGTTGGCCGGAATACAAGAGTGGGCAGACGCGCAGCAGCGACCGCCCGGAAGGCCATTTTGAGTGGTCGTGTCGCGCTATCATGTGAGGGCGAGGACGATGCTGACGGTGAAGAGCTGAGTAGGGACAGGATATCACGCTGTGGCAGACTGTGACAGCGCCGGCAACCGGTTGCCGGTGGCCCCCAACAGCGGATTTTGATCATCACTTCCTAAAACAGACCATGGCCTGCTAGTCTTCCCGTGTGCTCTAGTACTTATTAAGTAGGTCCTTTCCCACATTCCTGGGAGAATTCCGGTTCGACTGGTCAGCTGCCGTGGTGTGCCGTCAGGCAGAGGTCATGAAGGAATTTGCTTCCCACTTGCCACTTGGTACACACAATGATGACTCCCTTTGAAGTCTTATCGGCAAAGTTGGGTGTTCTCGGCGCTCTTGTCGTCATAACGCGAATTAAGTCGGTGAGTGTTATTTAGAGTGCTCAGAATACGATCAGGAATTGCTTTCGACTCGGAGGGAAACCTTGTCCTACCGGGCGAAAGAAGATACAATATATCAGCAGAAGAGTCTAAGGATACCCTACCTCCGTACCAGAATCTGGAATCCCCGCCCCCCTACAATGGTGCGAGACATGTGGAGTTCACTCGACCTACAAATATCTTAACTAGTGGAACACCAGAGGTGGCAGGACCATTAGATGAAGATATTTGCTCAGCATCCGGCACATCCACTCAGCCCACACAGCAGCGCGGGAGGGAAGCAGGGAGACAGTATGAACTTCAACTGGAAACTTTCCCGGCCTTATGTACCCACAGGACATCCCATCCCATGCATCGACCACATGTTGCTGCTGCGGCCTCTTTTGCGGTGCCGGGAAGAATCACGAGTTCGAGTTCACGCACAAACGGACCGGTTCCCAGAACTAAAATTGTCGGGTTAAAGTCTCTCATTGGTATGCTCTCTGTATCTCAACCGTTTTTATTTCAATGAACCCCACACGAGCAGTGTTTTCTCGCAGCCTCGTCTGCAGAGTTGGGATGTGTGGAAAACGTTTAGAATGTGACTGCGCACTTGCAAGGATTAGCACTTGCAGCTTTGAGCGGCTGGAGAGCGACGACCAGACCATCGTACGCGCTCTTTGGGCTCTCACCGGCGTTCCAGGTGCCTATGACGCAGGGAGGATCGTGCCGCCGGTTCAGATTGAGGTTACAAATAATTGAAACGGCAAGATGTCCTTTCTAAGTGTCCCACGTACAAATACGTTTACAAATACGTTTTATTGAAAGTTCAACATTTCCGTTGTCAGAATCGGCGGTTTTCCACTCTATCGAGTCTTTACCCTTGGCCCCCGGAGTGCTAAACAGCGGGCTCAGAACGCCAAATGCGGAGGCCTGCATTATGTCCCCTGCGCCATAGTCCAGTTGAATGGGGAACCTTGCTTCCCCATTCATCGGTATACTTAGGGCTCCGGAATGCAGATGCTTACAAATGTCCGGGTAGCTTTGTAAGCATCCAGCTGCTGTCAACTCCCACGGACTGAAGCTGCCCCCACCTATAACAACCTACACTGTGCAAAGTATTCATCATGAAATTCATGCAGATTGTTATGAAATTCAGGTTTCATGATGTTTTGTCATGAACGACGTTATGAATTTCAAGACGGCTTTCATGATGCTCAGAAACTTGCTTTTGTGACAATATGGATTCATGACAAAACATCATGAATTTTCGTCATGAAACAACTACTCATTTTTTTTTGCTAAGTCCACCAGGTGTTGAGTGCATAGTGTGCTCATCCCAGTGTTACACCAATGCATGGTGCTAGTAGGTCTGTCAACTACAGCCTACTGAAAATCGGTTGGCTAACAAGTCAATAGCTCAGTCAACAACTTGAGAACAGATACGCTAGCGACATGTATGGACTGAAATCCCATGTCCCTCAAAATCTTCATTAGTCTAACTTAGGGCCTGATCGGGTGCCTCCGATTCTGCCTCCGAATCAATCAGAATCCCGTTGGGGATCAGAATTTTGTCACTCTCTGTCACGCATCTCTCGTCTCGCTTCCTCTCACGTTCCTCCGCGTTGTATACGTCCAAATGTCTGGAACCAAGGTCCATTGGACCAAGGGGGAGGTCCTCGGTATGCTCGACATGTTGCTTGAACTCAAGAGCGACTATCAAAGCGGCAATGGATGGAAGCCGACTGTCTGGCCAAAGGTCATCGACGCCGTTGCAGAGGCGAAGCCGGATGTGGAAGTGAAGAAGGATCAAAAGAAATGCAAGGCAAAACTGGACTATGTGAGCTTCTCTCTGATCAAAATAGTCTCCAGAGCGTCTCAAACACTGTGCTAGTTGAAGGAAATTTTCGACAACTACCTGTTCGTCGAAAAGTTCAGTGGAACAGGCTGGGACAACGAAGAGAAACATGCAATCAACACCGAGGAATATGTGAAAGAGTTTGTCAAAGTGGGTGCTCTTTTGTCTCTTTCTTTGCTCTGTGACGATGGTGATGTCTTGGCGGCTAGGAACACGGCTCACAATACGCGCGATGCTTCAAATCTCCTTGCCCTTTCTATGACAAGCTTGACGAACTCTACGACGGCCTCAAGAACCGCGCCACAGGCGAAAATGTTATCTCCTTTGGTACGAAGAAACGCAAATCTAAGAAGACGGTGAAGGCGGCAGCGACAACCCCACCAACTCCGGCTACAGATAAAGAAAATGATGCTCGTGCTGGCCCCTCCAACGACCCCGCTGCCGATAAACCCGCTGCCCCTCCTGCTGAACCCAACACTCGCACCCCAATGGCCAACCTCAACAGCCCTTCCAAGCGCAACGAACCTGACGACGGTCCTCGCGGAGATAAAGACGCAGATGGAGGTGGATATGATGATGAACTCCGCCCGGTGCGTCCTTTTCCCTATACGCCCAACCTGTTCCTAATGTACTGCAGTCCCCTCCGAGCCGCAGACAGTCCAATAGCAAGCGCACACGCGCTGACAGCGACGATGACGACGATGACGACGCCGACAGCAACAACGGCCGTAAACGCAGAAAGTCTGGCTCCAGCAGCACCTCCACCACCACCGCACGTCGCAATGCACAGGCCGGCAGCCAGCTTGCAGACTCGATGAAAGACCTCGCAGCTGCCGTCACAAAACCACTCGTCACCTCCGCCGACACTTCTTATGTCAACGAAGTCGTCACCATTCTCAAGGACGATTCTTTGCTTCCCCCGGACCCGAATGGTCGACTCTATGAACGTGTGCTTCGTGCGCTCAGCAAGGATCCCGCTTTTGCACGCGGCTTTATCACCGAAGATCGTCCGGAACGTCGCAGAGGAATCATTGCTGGAATTTTGGAAGAGGCAGGAATTGTGGTGCCAGATGATTACTAGGTGCGTTGATTCCTCCTTCTATTTCTCGTTGCTCACGATAACCCAGACTTTCGCTTCCTTTCTTGTCGATTTGATTCTCAGTCTCCACTCTCGCTGTTTGTTGTTTTTCTGTTCCTGCATCGGTGTCTCCAACTTGCATTGTATCCTCTGTGTCTCAAATAGCATTGTAACCTTACACGCATTCTCGTAGAAACAATTGTAACGATTACCAAAATACAAATGTGTTTATTACTGCAAGTCAGGATGATCAAGTACATAGTCGTTCCACATTGCCTGTGCAATACGATCCCGCCGTGCATCCGCTCTCGTCTTCTCTGCCTGATTAATCGCCAGAACAGGTACATCTTCCTCGTTATGCTCTGCTCCTGCCAAGAATGGATGCCCTTCAACGTCGTACTCCACCATTTCGTCGAGATTGTTTATCGGCTCGTGAATACGCAGGAAATTATGAAGGGCCGCTGCTGCACCGACCATCAAAGCTTGTTGACGATAGCCCATCTCAGGGCGGGAGATGAGGACGCGGAAGCGCCGCTTCAATACACCAAAATATGCGCTCAATAACATTGCGAAGCTGGGCGTGGCGAAGGTTGAAGAGTTCCTGTGGTGTCTGCGGTCTTTGGTCATGGTCAGCTCGCGGAGTGATCAGAGAAATACAAGCATACCGCCGATTTCCACGCTTCCATTCCTTGAGATGATACCGGACTCCACGATATGGTGCGAGAAGCATGTCGCAATTGGGGAAGCCTGCGTCGGCAAGATAATAGCAGCCCTCAGGCAGAAGGAAACCGTTACGACGAGCATGGTCGAAAAGAAGTCCATCAGCTGCTGTTCCCCCGTACCCAGCCATGACGTGTACAAAGCGCATCTCAAAATCGCTTGCAGCCAAAGTATTTTGCGTTATTTCGCCATGCCGATCGCGGTTCCGCAAGATGTGTTGCTCCAGTACATAGGCAAGAAAATGAACCCCATCGACCGCTCCACGACAGTATTTGAACCAGGGGTACCATCGAGGATTGTCGCGGATGTGCTGCGGAGTCTCATTGGCTGGTGCATGAAGGTATTTGTCGAGGAAAGCAGAGGTAAAAAGTTCGAGGCCCTTGTTGACGTATTTGCTGATTGTGTCGCCTGAGCGCTGGAATCGTTCCTGCAGCTCCCGTTGGCTACTGCCGTGAACCAGCCAGTACACGAATATTGCAAGCTTTTCCGGCGCCCTCACACACCGGCTGTCCGTCAGATCTCCGAGATTCACCAGCTTCGCCCAGAGAAGTGCAAACTCTAGAGCCGACATCCCAAGCTCACGGTGACAACGATCCGGATGTCCATGGAGTACTTCATCCAGCCATTTTTGTCCGGTAAGTATAGACGTATGCATAGGACGTGGTGGAGGTTTCTCAAGGCCAAGTGTTACAGACGAGAAGGATATCACTGCAGTTGCAGCAGCAAGGAGAGCAACACGTCGACGATAGAGAGCTGCCAGCTGTGTAGAGTCATCCATTGAGAATATAGACCGAGAAACGCTGTGAAAGGTGCAGTGGAAGAGGAGTGTCACGGAAAGTAACGATGTGACTACTTGTGACTTTGGGATTCCAATCCGATTCGGAGGCAGAATCGGAGGCACCCGATCAGGCCCTAAGAGTAATAATCCGTGTTGCGCTACACCACCGCAGTGCGGCGGTCCGGGGTTCGACTCCGGCTGCCGGTAGCCCAACTTATTTGCCCCGCTCTGGCCTCCGTTTCATGATGAAACATCATGAAAAATCATCATGAACAGCCCCATAATCATCATGAAAACACGACTCCGAGTCATGGTGTTTTGTTATGAATTTCCGGTAAATCACCATGAATTTCCGGACAAATCGTCAGGAAAGTCATGACGAGAAACATCATGAATTTCATGACCCTTGGTTGGCACAGTGCTACGTCGACTGTCAGTCCCGTGGACCCGGCGGGTAGGGCGATGAGCCATGCTAGACCGAGCAGGCCTGGTCATGTCTGGTCAGTCTCCTACCCATCCGCGATTCCGAGGTTCATAGTGCTTGAGGGCTTGATTATTTTGTTGAATCCTTGTGGGGGTCGGCAATGGTCGGTTGAGTGACAGATGTCACAAAGTGTGACTATCACATTCCCACCGCACAATCCGACCTAGGGTGCTGTTTATTAGTCCGGTTAATAAACATTGTTTTAAACACCGGTTTATAAACCGGTTTTTAAATGGTTTGACCAAAACCCCCGGTTTATAATTCATGGTGGCTGTGTTTCCCACTGTCCAAGCACACATTTCTGGGCTGAGTATCAGCATGATTCTCCACTGCAATTGCGAGCATGCAGGAGCTGTAGCTTGATTCAAAGTTGTGTGCATCAAATTAGGCTTCGGAGGGTGCCGACCTGTCAATCATCCAGCCTGTGATGGCAACAATTCGCCCGAAATGGGCATGCCAAAGCAAAGCCTTATAAACTGGAGGCAAAATGAGGTGTTGACCCTGCCATCGATGGTCATTGAGCTCAGGGAGGCTTTTGGAGGCAAAAAATTGGATTAAACAAGCAAAAAAGACAGGTTTTTGGCCTATTTAGGGGGTCTGTTTATAAACCGGTTTATAAACACCCTGTTTAAAAACGAAAATTAAAAAACCGTTTATAATTGGCCCAGGAATTATAAACAGCACCCTAATCCGACCTGATCAGTCGCCTTCGAGTGTGTAGCTCCCGCTGCAACCAATCCAGCCGAAATGCTTGTGCAAATAGAAGTCTCAGCACTATATCTAGAGATTTATGGGGACAGATTTTTAATTTTCAACTTGTACTCAATTTCGGATTACCGGTCACGACAACAAAGGCCGTAATAAAAAATGTGTCCCGCCGAATCCCGAGATATTCTTGAAAGGTTGGGCCGGGTTGCCGGCCGAGGGGTTTGTGTGGAGCCGCCGGAGCTGCAGACGCGAAATCCGCGGCACGATCATTAACGTGTAAATCACGGTGTGACATGTGTGACCTCTCGCGTTCAAGCGCCCATGTGAACAGAATAGACTCAAATAAGGTGGTACAGCCGTGCATGGTTCAAGGAGTAGCAATACTGACCTAATCCACTCTAGAGATATGTGTAAGTGTGCAGGAGCCTCGCGCATTTTGGAAACATGTACTCGACAGGTTTTCCGGTGGCTGTGAAGTAACATAACGGGCCATCAAACACACTGACATTGCCGACCCCCAAGGATTCCTTGTGGGTGCGGGATGTACAGTGGCGGCGCAATCTGATGCCACCCCCAAAAAAGGGAATTCTCATCAATTCAACTTGTTTTCTTTTCTGTGCGCATTTTCTGTGGTCGGACCTTTTGCAGTGCATTTATGACATGGATTTGAAACACATACACCCCTTATTCACCTTGAGATACCTCGAAAATTGACACTTTTAGGGCAAGACTTTCCAACCATCTTTGGCCTAGTTCCCCTCAATGAATGAACTTATTTTTCTAAGTCTTGCCTCCACAGACAGTGTATTTGTCGCTCCAATAAATTTGTGCCCTCATCGCCCCCAGAAAGCGATGGCGAGGGCAGATTAGAGGCAGTTTGATGAGAATTCCCTTTTTTGGGGGTGGCATCAGATTGCGCCGCCACTGTACGGAACGTGTGACAGATAATAACGTGATGTTACTATGTCACAAGAGCTATCCTATACTTGACAGCTATTAGTATCTACAAAACACTGGAGCGTTCCGAAAAAAAGTTCCCGCTGATGAAGTGACGTCAGTTACCATATAAGGCAGGCACTGCCCTTCAATGCCGCCAACCGACGGCTGGCGCGTCGGAGCGGGGCGTCCTCATGTTGCAGCCTACGCGCAGCGTAATTGGAGTATTCGATGACGGTGTATCATAATCGAGGTGTATAAAAACAACGGATAATTCATGGAGCCTCGTATTTACAAAGATGAATCCTCAAAATCCACAACGCTACGCAACAACTCAGTATCTCCTTGGAATGGGTCCGATGCCTCCTCCGACGAACACAGAGCTTGCTGTTGCCCAACTTCAACACACAATGGACCAGGGTGCTTTTGCTAACATGGGGTACATGGCACCCGGGCCGGGCTACGCACCGCCTCAGTACATCTCCCAGCCTCGAGACCCCATTCCAAGCTCTCAGCCCCCGAGTCTTCGTGAGTCCTTGGAGCATAGTTACCTTGAGAATACCATTGAATTGTTTCAGAGCTGGATGTCCATGTCCCGGGGCCTGCAGTACAGGAAACAGCTACGACTCAGGCTACCGCTGTTCCACCTACTGTCCTCGAGATTTCCATTGACAATATTGCGCCCGAGGATTTTCTTGCCCGCATCTGTGCGCGAATGGAGATTCCCGATGGTGATGCCCAACTGGGATGGA
The DNA here is from genome assembly GCA_037176885.1 of Favolaschia claudopus. Classification (NCBI taxonomy): domain Eukaryota; kingdom Fungi; phylum Basidiomycota; class Agaricomycetes; order Agaricales; family Mycenaceae; genus Favolaschia; species Favolaschia claudopus. The sequence continues at coordinate 1,662,994 of JAWWNJ010000030.1, forward strand.
AGTCGAGCGATGATTTGAAACGGGACCTTCCCAAACGGCTGAGCACTGAAGACGATGTCAAAGCTGCGTTTGACTACTTCCGCCCAATTCTTTTGAGCAAGCGTCGCCAGAAGAAAATTTTCATGGAGATCATTAATCTGGTGAGTCCGTCGCTGTCCGTGTTGAGCTGCCAATGAATCTGATTTATACATTCCAAGGCCAAACCAGCCGAGAAAACAGCCGCGGCGCCCAAGGTCACTGAAACCGCCTACCGCGATGAACTCAACATCGTAAAGGCTGCGTTGGCGTGCGAGAAACACCGCGGGCACAATCGGTGGTGTTATGTGAGGAGGGACAATGAGAAGGGAGAGCGATGTGTCCCGCTGGGCTTAGAGGAGGTTACACTTTGGGCACGGAAATTGGTACGTTGCGCGCGCTATCATATACATCCCGAAATCAATTCTGATAATTGACTCTTGCCCAGCACGAAGATAAAGCCAAGCCGGAGAACGAACGCGAACTAGATGACAAGTGTACCAAGTACCCCGATGTTTTCAAACTCGACGACATGGAGAAGGTTGCAGCCGAGCGCGAGGAGCGTAGCAAAAATCGTAAGAAAGGCAATGCTGCCCCCGAATTCCATCTTCACATGCCGGCGTCCATGGCCGGGATCTTTGGCGACGTCAGCAATGCACAACCGGCTCCGAAACGCGCTCGCGACACCGAGGACTCGGACAACGACTCAGACGATGACGCACCTGCTGTCTCTATTTCCGACGTTCTCAGTGTTTTGCACAAGAAGATGCCGGACCTCAATTATCCTCAATATGAGGCGGCACTTCGTGGGCAGGGCATCGCGTATGCAAATGCTGTCAGTGGGTTCGATCGGGACTTTTATGTCAAGGAGATTGGGATGGTGAAAGGTGCCGTGCAGGAGTTTATAAAGGTTGCTAAAAAGGTCGCAAAGGGGAAGGGCAAGAAAAGGGCGCGCGTAGAGAGCGAACACGACAAGGAGAATTAAATGTAAATACTATAATGTCCACGAAAACAAATCTAATGTACAAATACAAGAAACTATATGCCTAGTCGACTAAATACCCACAGTCGCGATACCACGACTCGATATTCTCGGGTGTCATCGTCGAGAAAGCAGCCTCCCACAGCATCTTGATTGGGTCGCACGTTGGTTCGTTTGACATTTCCCCCAAGACGTAGTCGCGGTTACGCCAAATCCACGCCTTCATCGCCGAGAACCCCTCTTCGATGGGATTGAAGTCGGGGGAATATGCGGGAAGGTATACCAAGCGCATACCGCTATACAAGATTAGCTATGAATCTATTCCGGGATGAAAGCCACGCACCGAGCCTCGGTCTGCTCCCGAATACCCTCATAATGGTGGGTGCTTGCATTGTCCATGACGATGACGGAGTTGTCTTGCGGGTAGGGATTCATATTGTCTAGAAGTGCGTCGATGTAGACCCTGAATTCTTCCCCCGTCCATGACCGGGTGAGAATATCACGGTGAAGAATACCGTCGAGCGAGATGGCAGGAAGAATAGAGTATCTCGATGACTCGTCAACATAGGGAGCACTGTGGAAGTGATAACGACGTACCTGATTCCCCTCACAAAGTAATCGTGCCTGCGGGCTCTGTCCCCAATACGTGCCCAACCCATCTGGCGCTTGGTGGTGTGCCTATTAGCAGCGGACTCGTCAAGGAAGACGAGCGTGCGAGGTAGGTAAAGCTCCCCAATGACCATCTGATAGTCGGTCCTAGTGTCTTCATTTGCTTCCAGCGCTGGCCGGGTCACCTGTGCAACATTGAGTAATATATCCTTCCTCCTCCGAGTCTTTCGCGAGCACGTACCTTTTTTCGGGACCAGCCACGACGCCCAAGCGCTCGTGCGATTGTATTGGAGCATGCCTCAACGCCCCGTGCATCGAAAAGGCATTGAGAGAGCTCGGAGAGGTAGATGTCGGGTTGACGCTCAATGAGGGCCTCAAGATACTGCAGCGATGTAAAAGTCAAACAATGAGATGCAGAAAAAATCATAAATTACCTCGAGATCAAGGGAGTTGAGGTTGGAGGGGCGGCCATTGGTTTCTGGCTGTGCGACAACGTAGCCGGTGGTGTGCCAGAGGTCGCGCTCTGCAGCGGCCGGCATCTTCGGATTTTCGAAAAATCATACCGTACCTATTGTTCTTCACCCATTTAATTCAATCATACCTCTTTCGTTCCCTTGTGGGCCTCAGATCTTGATTCATGTTCTTCTTTTCTTGCCTTTGACCGGGCCCAAGACATGTTTTCGCGTGAAGAGGTAGAAATAGATTATATTGATACTCGTTGGCTCCGCCATAAAATTGCTGCGTGTAATACAGGCACGTCGGCAAGCAGGAATACCGAGAGTATGGGTTGTCGGGAACCCCAATTGTCGTCGAGTCCCCAAAGAGATTCCGCGTTGGGCCTGATAGCGCGCTTCAATACGAGCACCGGTGAATGGTAGGGGATAATACCTGATGAGTCACAGTGTGACGAAACGTTCTTGCGCACAAACCCAACAACGTCGTGGTCCCCGCCCCCGTTTCAAACACCCAGATATCCTGTACATCACCCACCTCAACAGCTCGCTTCGCTCGCTGTTCGCACGGGCTCGCTCCGCTCGCCCGCCGTTCTCTCCTTGTTTACAGAGCCCACCTTGGTCCCCGCCACAATCTTCTGACTTGGCAACATCTCGCCATCTCACCATCGCTTCACCTCTTTTGGCATTAGCACTCTTGGCAATCCTCGCTCGACCAGCAGCTGCCCTTCCTCGCTCGAACCTGCTTAGCTTTGTCTTCGTCTCGTATTCATACTTCTCGATGCCTCCCGCCAACCAGAACTCTTCGAATAATTCCAACTCCAACTCCAACAAGCGTAAGCGCACTGCAACCGGCGACGACGTCTCCACCGCCGCCAAGGCTGCCGATGGCACTCAGTCCAACCCAGCCGCGCAGGCCCTTATGAAATGGACGAAGGCCTTCGAACGCACGATTCAGAACTGCACCGACCAAGGCATCTCCATCCCACCCCCCACCTCCTTGGCTTTCATGAAAACGAAGGGCTCCGATGCTGTCACGCAGTTTCGGGAGGCCCATCATGATCTCCAGAGAGCCGTTGCAACGCACGAAAAGTACGCAACAGCATCGAGTACCGGCAAGCACACTTCAGCTGTTCTTGGTAACATGAAGTTCCCCCCACACAAAACCCTCCAAGGTTTCGACGTCTTGACCGATGTCCGTGTGGTGGAAGCCCTTGCTGCCGCCGAGAAAGATCTTGCCACCGCTCACTCGTCTACCAGCACCTACTTGACCACCGTTTACGCGGTCCAGGTAGAGAAGGCGAGGGAGCGCGTCGACGTAGCCAAAAATGCAGACATGTTCGCCGCAACTCTCACCGAGTACTGCGTGCGTATCATTACTCTTGCTGGTGACCCCGACACCACGGCCTGGCAACCGTGCGTCTCCGCTGTCAAAGCCACTCTCACGGAGCAGCTGAAAGGCACCCGTTTCGAGTTTACGGCTCGTCTTGACCGAGATGCAACGACCAAGGAAGCAAACGCGCAGGCTGTCCTGACCGCACGCACTGACGCTGAGATGGTCGACGCGAACCGCCCAATTGAGGAGATCATCGCAGAGAAGGTTGATACCGCTGTTGTCACCAAGCTTGGTGCGACGCGGCTCCTCTGCGCACATCCCTCAACGCTGTCTCACATCCCTCCCTCTGCTCCTAGCATCCCTTGCAAAAGAGTCGAAGGAACCGGAGAAGAAGAAGCAGCGCCCTGCTCCCGCAGCCTCCACTTCGACGCAGACCACGAATACCAAACCGAAGCAGAAGGTAGCCAAGGCGTCGTCCTCGAAGGACTCGTCGAAGCCGCTGAAGCAGACGAAGTTGGATCTGCAGAAGAAGGAGAAACCAGCGCAGGAGAAGAAGAAGGGTACCAGCGGAAAGCACGCAAGCGGCAACGACGCCGGCGAAAAGTCGAAGAAGGACTCAGTGTCCAAGGGAAAGTCGAGTGGGAAGGCCAAGGCACCAGCCAAAGCCGCGGATCCGGAGACAACCGGAGAGTCGGACAACGACGACTCGGATTGATTACCCGCACGCCCCCTTCTAGTACCTCTTCTTGGGTGAGTAGCCCTGGTCCACGGTTTCACCACCACCGACCTGACACCTACCCAGACTCTTTCTTTGCCGCCGATAGTACCGCTCGCACTAGATTCGTTATCAGCAGAATGTCCCCGTTGTATTTTGACACCCGTTTGAGAAATCGCGCGTTTCACAACAGGACTGAGCTACAACTGAATCCAACCCAACAGAAGATCCTCGCCCTTAACCCGAAGTTCGTGCCCCGCCCTGCAGGCGCGACCAAGGTTCCGCTCGTATCTACCGCGCTCGACGATTTTGATCGCCGACTCCGCTTACGAGTTGACAAAGAGGTTCAGCCAACGCTTCACAAGCACTTTGGCGGTGTGTTCTTGGATAACGGACAACCACGCTACGTCCCCACTTTCCACATACCAAGCCCCGATGCCGAGGGGCCCGCCTTAATTGATAAGATTGAACGCGCGCTCAGTAGAGCGCGCAAGCAGATTGAACTCGAAGTCCTTAGTAAGCAAGCGCTTTTCATACGCCCGAATATCCGTAAGGAAGACTTAGATGGTCTCCTTGGACTCTTGGCAGACAACAGTGTCCTCGCTGTCCCTGCCGACAAGAATCTAGGATTATGTTTGGTCACATCCGAATGGTACCACAACGCGGCATTGAAACTCTTGGTGAATGACTCCTACGTGGAGGAAGAGCCGGACCATATCAACCTTCTATTGTCCCTACGAGCCATCGTTGAGCAATCACGCGACCTCGTCTCGAGACAACAGTTTGAGTGGCTCATTCGACCTTGCGTTGAAGAGCTCGATAAGGTCCCAGTTCTCAAGGTCATCCCCAAGATCCACAAATCCCCTCCGTCTGGCCGTCCAATTGTTCCTACTTTTGGCACGCTGCTCGCTAACGCATCAGTGTGGGTCGACTACCAGATCAAACCTCTCCTGGATAAGTTTCCTTGGATTCTTCGTGACTCGAAAACCTTCTGTCATGATATTCTCAATGTGGAGCTGCCTCTAGGCGAGGACATCTGGCTGGTGTCCGGCGATGTCGTCGCAATGTACCCCAACATCCCTATTGATGACGGGATTGCTCAGATTGCCTCGATACTTGGCTGCTCGCCCATGGAGTTTGAAACTCCGGACGAAGCCAGCCGACTGAACGTTAGAAACCGCGCGGAACTCACCGTTCTCTTGCTGCGGCTCGTTCTAAAGTTCAACTATGTCCAATTCGCTGGCACCATTTACCGCCAAGTCATCGGCACAGCTATGGGCACTGCATGCGCACCTACGTATGCTAATCTTTTCCTGGCTGGATACGAAGCGGATGCGCTCGAGGAATTTACAGCGACTCTCTTATTCTACCGGCGATTCATTGATGATACTTTCGCTATCATCAAGGGAACGTTGGCGGATGTACGTCGTTTCCAAGACCGCTTTGGGTCTCTGCACCCAAATATGAAGATGGAATGGTCGGAATCTCAATACCGCCTTCCCTTCTTGGATGTTCACGTCGGGCTGGAACTCGACCCGAGATTTCCAGCATTCAACCCGCGCAAGCGGATTGTAACCAATGTATACCAGAAAGCCCTCAACGCTTATCTGTACATCCCATGGAACTCCTGCCACTCCGAAGACTCCAAGCGTGCTTGGGTCAAAGGGGAACTTATACGCTATGTGCGTATTTGTTGTAAGGAATCTGACTTTGCTCAAATTCGCCTCGAATTTGACCGTCGACTCCGTGCACGGGGGTATCCAGGACGTTGGCTTCAACGCGTCTTTGAGGAAATACAGTACAAGGCAGAGCGCCCCCGCGCGCTCACCGCCTCTGCGGCATCTGCCCCAGATGGTGGGCCTGAGCTGCACGTCCTTAAACTCACCCACAATCCAGTATGGGACGTCATTAGTTTGCGGCCCATCTGGCACGACCTTGAGGAGAACTTGAGCACAGCGGGGAACGGCTACCCTGACTACCGCTTCATGGCCTCCTTCAAAAAACCGGTCGCGCTGGGTGACCGGCTGAATATTCACAACCGGGACACACTTGCAGCACACCATGAATCGGCAGCGTCGAACGTTTAGGACGGTTTTTTCTCAATCCTCGATGCCAGCCGCGCGCGACCCTACGGGTCGCGCTCTGCAGCGGCCGGCATCTTCGGATTTTCGAAAAATCATACCGTACCTATTGTTCTTCACCCATTTAATTCAATCATACCTCTTTCGTTCCCTTGTGGGCCTCAGATCTTGATTCATGTTCTTCTTTTCTTGCCTTTGACCGGGCCCAAGACATGTTTTCGCGTGAAGAGGTAGAAATAGATTATATTGATACTCGTTGGCTCCGCCATAAAATTGCTGCGTGTAATACAGGCACGTCGGCAAGCAGGAATACCGAGAGTATGGGTTGTCGGGAACCCCAATTGTCGTCGAGTCCCCAAAGAGATTCCGCGTTGGGCCTGATAGCGCGCTTCAATACGAGCACCGGTGAATGGTAGGGGATAATACCTGATGAGTCACAGTGTGACGAAACGTTCTTGCGCACAAACCCAACAACGTCGTGGTCCCCGCCCCCGTTTCAAACACCCAGATATCCTGTACATCACCCACCTCAACAGCTCGCTTCGCTCGCTGTTCGCACGGGCTCGCTCCGCTCGCCCGCCGTGTTGACCCTGCCATCGATGGTCATTGAGCTCAGGGAGGCTTTTGGAGGCAAAAAATTGGATTAAACAAGCAAAAAAGACAGGTTTTTGGCCTATTTAGGGGGTCTGTTTATAAACCGGTTTATAAACACCCTGTTTAAAAACGAAAATTAAAAAACCGTTTATAATTGGCCCAGGAATTATAAACAGCACCCTAATCCGACCTGATCAGTCGCCTTCGAGTGTGTAGCTCCCGCTGCAACCAATCCAGCCGAAATGCTTGTGCAAATAGAAGTCTCAGCACTATATCTAGAGATTTATGGGGACAGATTTTTAATTTTCAACTTGTACTCAATTTCGGATTACCGGTCACGACAACAAAGGCCGTAATAAAAAATGTGTCCCGCCGAATCCCGAGATATTCTTGAAAGGTTGGGCCGGGTTGCCGGCCGAGGGGTTTGTGTGGAGCCGCCGGAGCTGCAGACGCGAAATCCGCGGCACGATCATTAACGTGTAAATCACGGTGTGACATGTGTGACCTCTCGCGTTCAAGCGCCCATGTGAACAGAATAGACTCAAATAAGGTGGTACAGCCGTGCATGGTTCAAGGAGTAGCAATACTGACCTAATCCACTCTAGAGATATGTGTAAGTGTGCAGGAGCCTCGCGCATTTTGGAAACATGTACTCGACAGGTTTTCCGGTGGCTGTGAAGTAACATAACGGGCCATCAAACACACTGACATTGCCGACCCCCAAGGATTCCTTGTGGGTGCGGGATGTACGGAACGTGTGACAGATAATAACGTGATGTTACTATGTCACAAGAGCTATCCTATACTTGACAGCTATTAGTATCTACAAAACACTGGAGCGTTCCGAAAAAAAGTTCCCGCTGATGAAGTGACGTCAGTTACCATATAAGGCAGGCACTGCCCTCCAATGCCGCCAACCGACGGCTGGCGCGTCAGAGCGGGGCGTCCTCATGTTGCAGCCTACGCGCAGCGTAATTGGAGTATTCGATGACGGTGTATCATAATCGAGGTGTATAAAAACAACGGATAATTCATGGAGCCTCGTATTTACAAAGATGAATCCTCAAAATCCACAACGCTACGCAACAACTCAGTATCTCCTTGGAATGGGTCCGATGCCTCCTCCGACGAACACAGAGCTTGCTGTTGCCCAACTTCAACACACAATGGACCAGGGTGCTTTTGCTAACATGGGGTACATGGCACCCGGGCCGGGCTACGCACCGCCTCAGTACATCTCCCAGCCTCGAGACCCCATTCCAAGCTCTCAGCCCCCGAGTCTTCGTGAGTCCTTGGAGCATAGTTACCTTGAGAATACCATTGAATTGTTTCAGAGCTGGATGTCCATGTCCCGGGGCCTGCAGTACAGGAAACAGCTACGACTCAGGCTACCGCTGTTCCACCTACTGTCCTCGAGATTTCCATTGACAATATTGCGCCCGAGGATTTTCTTGCCCGCATCTGTGCGCGAATGGAGATTCCCGATGGTGATGCCCAACTGGGATGGAAGTCGAGCGATGATTTGAAACGGGACCTTCCCAAACGGCTGAGCACTGAAGACGATGTCAAAGCTGCGTTTGACTACTTCCGCCCAATTCTTTTGAGCAAGCGTCGCCAGAAGAAAATTTTCATGGAGATCATTAATCTGGTGAGTCCGTCGCTGTCCGTGTTGAGCTGCCAATGAATCTGATTTATACATTCCAAGGCCAAACCAGCCGAGAAAACAGCCGCGGCGCCCAAGGTCACTGAAACCGCCTACCGCGATGAACTCAACATCGTAAAGGCTGCGTTGGCGTGCGAGAAACACCGCGGGCACAATCGGTGGTGTTATGTGAGGAGGGACAATGAGAAGGGAGAGCGATGTGTCCCGCTGGGCTTAGAGGAGGTTACACTTTGGGCACGGAAATTGGTACGTTGCGCGCGCTATCATATACATCCCGAAATCAATTCTGATAATTGACTCTTGCCCAGCACGAAGATAAAGCCAAGCCGGAGAACGAACGCGAACTAGATGACAAGTGTACCAAGTACCCCGATGTTTTCAAACTCGACGACATGGAGAAGGTTGCAGCCGAGCGCGAGGAGCGTAGCAAAAATCGTAAGAAAGGCAATGCTGCCCCCCGAATTCCATCTTCACATGCCGGCGTCCATGGCCGGGATCTTTGGCGACGTCAGCAATGCACAACCGGCTCCGAAACGCGCTCGCGACACCGAGGACTCGGACAACGACTCAGACGATGACGCACCTGCTGTCTCTATTTCCGACGTTCTCAGTGTTTTGCACAAGAAGATGCCGGACCTCAATTATCCTCAATATGAGGCGGCACTTCGTGGGCAGGGCATCGCGTATGCAAATGCTGTCAGTGGGTTCGATCGGGACTTTTATGTCAAGGAGATTGGGATGGTGAAAGGTGCCGTGCAGGAGTTTATAAAGGTTGCTAAAAAGGTCGCAAAGGGGAAGGGCAAGAAAAGGGCGCGCGTAGAGAGCGAACACGACAAGGAGAATTAAATGTAAATACTATAATGTCCACGAAAACAAATCTAATGTACAAATACAAGAAACTATATGCCTAGTCGACTAAATACCCACAGTCGCGATACCACGACTCGATATTCTCGGGTGTCATCGTCGAGAAAGCAGCCTCCCACAGCATCTTGATTGGGTCGCACGTTGGTTCGTTTGACATTTCCCCCAAGACGTAGTCGCGGTTACGCCGAATCCACGCCTTCATCGCCGAGAACCCCTCTTCGATGGGATTGAAGTCGGGGGAATATGCGGGAAGGTATACCAAGCGCATACCGCTATACAAGATTAGCTATGAATCTATTCCGGGATGAAAGCCACGCACCGAGCCTCGGTCTGCTCCCGAATACCCTCATAATGGTGGGTGCTTGCATTGTCCATGACGATGACGGAGTTGTCTTGCGGGTAGGGATTCATATTGTCTAGAAGTGCGTCGATGTAGACCCTGAATTCTTCCCCCGTCCATGACCGGGTGAGAATATCACGGTGAAGAATACCGTCGAGCGAGATGGCAGGAAGAATAGAGTATCTCGATGACTCGTCAACATAGGGAGCACTGTGGAAGTGATAACGACGTACCTGATTCCCCTCACAAAGTAATCGTGCCTGCGGGCTCTGTCCCCAATACGTGCCCAACCCATCTGGCGTTTGGTGGTGTGCCTATTAGCAGCGGACTCGTCAAGGAAGACGAGCGTGCGAGGTAGGTAAAGCTCCCCAATGACCATCTGATAGTCGGTCCTAGTGTCTTCATTTGCTTCCAGCGCTGGCCGGGTCACCTGTGCAACATTGAGTAATATATCCTTCCTCCTCCGAGTCTTTCGCGAGCACGTACCTTTTTTCGGGACCAGCCACGACGCCCAAGCGCTCGTGCGATTGTATTGGAGCATGCCTCAACGCCCCGTGCATCGAAAAGGCATTGAGAGAGCTCGGAGAGGTAGATGTCGGGTTGACGCTCAATGAGGGCCTCAAGATACTGCAGCGATGTAAAAGTCAAACAATGAGATGCAGAAAAAATCATAAATTACCTCGAGATCAAGGGAGTTGAGGTTGGAGGGGCGGCCATTGGTTTCTGGCTGTGCGACAACGTAGCCGGTGGTGTGCCAGAGGCGCCTGACTTTCCGGACAGTGCTCTCGCCGACATTGATAGCAGCAGCAATTTCCTTAGTAGACATCCCATTGGCGGCCATAGTAATCATGAGCCTCTTGTGGGCTGGGGGAATATACCGGAAGGCGTTGTAGGGCATGGTAGTAGGTAAGAGAGAGGTTCCATAGCGGCGATGAGAGTCGTTGGAGAGAGTGGAGCTGGCAGGCCAAAATAGGCAGGAGCTGTCAAAAACACGGTGTGAACTTTTTTTCGGAACGCTCCAGTGTTTTGTAGATAGCTGGAACTCTTTTGACCGCCCCTTTCAAGACACCACAATGGGACTCTTTAAATCTGCGGCAAACCTCTACAATAGTTTTCCTTCGTTCAACTAAGTAAGCTTCATGTACCTATCCATCAAATAGATATTGTTTCTTGCACCTTCTCAATTTCTTTGTCTCTGCGCTGCAAGTGTGCTTTCGTAAACTCGGCTGCGAAGCTTGCAAACCCAAACAAAACACTCGGGAACTAATTCGCGCTCGCGTCTGTGATGAGACTCCTGGGCCTCTGGTTCTTGGTAGCGGGAATTCTTTTGGTTTTCAATATGCAGTGCGTGTCTCTATATTCGCATCCGTTCCATCCCAACACCTCCACCAACTCAGCGTCGTCCGCGCAATCGTCAGCAAAATGCTGCACGTAAGTCTCTGTTCAGGTTGTTGACAATCTTCTAATTCTTTTGGGTTAGCGCGTGTCATTGCTACTCCGTTACCGCCTGCCCGTCGCCCGTATGTTGAGCCTGAAAGCCGGCACGACCTCGGGAGAATTAACATCGTGTGCAAGTATTGCAAGGCGCTTCATTGGATGGGAGAACGGACTGGTAATTCCAGTGACGAGAGCCCCGAGTTTGGTTCTTGCTGTAACCATGGGGAGGTTGTTTTGGAGAAGCTCAAGAAGCCGCCTGCTCCTCTACAAAGTCTGTTCACAGACATGGACACCCGTTCCAGGGAATTTCGGAAGAGCATTGCGCAGTACAATACTGCCCTTTCTTTTACGTCTCTCGGAGTGAACGAGGACCACGCTATCAACAATGGCCGTGGCCCGCCTGTCTTCCGAATTAATGGGGAGCTCTGCCACCGTTCCGGTTCTCTCCTCCATGCTGCAGGGCACACTCCGACGTATGCTCAGCTCTACATCCATGAACCCCGAGCAGCTCTCGACTACCGCATGCTAAATACTCCGGCTCTCAACCGGGAAACGATGGGAACCCTCCAGACCGTCATTCGAGACAACAACCCATACGCAAACCTCTTCCAGCACTCCTGCGAAGTTCTCCGTAACCTTGGAGAAGATGCTGCGGAGGATCACTGCGTCCGACTTCGCGCGGCGCCTGGTGTGCATGTGCGGCGCGGAAACCTGCCCACTGCGGATGAAGTTGCGGTCAGAACGCTCGCACTCTTTCCCGCAGAGTCACTATTTTCGATGCTATTGCTGTGGCCACAGACGGAACTGAAATCCTGGGCTCTGTCCGCCATTTCAATAATCAAGAAGACCAGCCTCCAATCAAGGTTCCAAACGGTGTCTACCTAGCTAAAATTCGGGTACTGTTTTCTCATAGCTCTCTTTCTAAATAATGTCTGAATCCTTCCAGGTTGTCATACGTGAGGATGGGTTCAATGTATTCTCGGAGGAGCCGAGCAGGTATGCTTTCGTCGGTGACCTCAAAAGTGTAAGTCTCTCCTTTGCAAGCATATTCTATACTCATTTCTAATTACAGTGGAGACCCCCATTGAGGTTCTGGCCCCCAGTCCTCCCGCAGCCACTATCACCATTCTGGGTCTGACCACCAAGGACGACAAAAAGGCTGGCACATTCGAGATGGAAGCTGAACAATAGAGAGTTTGCGGTGAGCCGCCAGAAGCCACCTGGTGGCTCCGACGGCATGCGGATTGGAGCGGCTACGTCATGTGGCGGCTCGTTCAGCGGCTCGTCGCGCGCAGTCCTTAGCACAATTTTGAGATTGGGTACCTTGCATACTTGACTATACCTTCAGCCAATGAGAGTTCGTTGTCCAAACGTGCATAATTGTTTTAAATTGAAGCAATTTCCAGCGTCAAACGAAGTCTTCGGCTCGAATGTGCGATAGCGTCAGATTTTCGGATCCAGTTTTCTTCATGTGTGTATGGTTCAATATATAGATCAAATATAGATAACTAAGTACTAAGAATAGACTCGCAAAACCAAATTTGAACCAGTCTTACCGCCAAACGAGCCGCCAGACAGCATAGCCGCTCCAATCCGCATGCCATTAGAGCCGCCAGGTGGCTTCTGGTGGCTCACCGCAAACTCTCTACTATTCTCTTGCCCATGCTGAGGCCAAGTCTGCCGCAGAGAATGCAGCCAAGGATAGTGGCAGGCCTGCTGTTCCTCCGCCCAAGTCCATGCTCCGTGTGGCCGGTTTCTTCAATGCTGGCTCGACTCGCTATAAAAACAAGAAGTTCCCTGTTCCGTGGGTCGGTAGGCTTTCTTTTGTGATCGGTACTCTGGCAGGAGTCTCGGAGGAGCTGGAAGGAGTCTGGAAGGAGCTGGAAGGGACTGCCGTGATCAAGCGTCTGCGACTTGACGACGTAACCTTTATCAATGGCCCATCCGGCGGTGCTACTGGACCACCAGTTACTCCGGCCCCAGCTACCAGCAGCAGCGGTATGTATTCTTTACCTCTAACCCAGCTTTGTAGCTCATTATGCCTTTAGGTCAGAACCGCTTCTCTAGCTATTCCCGGAAGCGTGCCCGGGTCGAGGATGCACCTCCAACCAGATGCACCTCCAACCAGCAGCCCAACGCCCAACTCTAGCTGAATTCTGGACACAATTGTCCGCTCATTCGTTTACTTCGTACACCTTCGCTCCTTTTGACAACCGCCTCTCCTCTTAATTCCCTAATTCAAACTCCTCCGTAACTCATTGACTGCATGTATGTTGGAATTCACGCCTAGGAACTGGCGGACGCTCGAGGAGATGGTGGGGCAGAAAACCCTCGGCAAACGCGCGAGGTCCATTCAATACAAGGTAAGCTACTTATACAGGCTCACGGAGTAAATATCCGAACAACGATGAAGGCAGTGCGGGCGCAGTCCGCAGCACACGACGTCAGCGGGTCATGCGGGTGAGTATGGAAACTCGATAATCCAACAATGTAATCTATCCATACCTCCGGGCTCCAGATTTCACATTCATGTTTATATAGTTCACCGCTTACGTAATTACCTACTAAAATTAAAAAGTATCTACACTAAGTACAGTGGCCGCCATTAAAACTGCACCAAGCGGTTCTGGGGCATTCAGTGTGTCTTTTGACGCAAACAAAGTTCTGGACATGGAATACGGGTGAAATGACTTTTTTAGGCAACTTACCCCATGACCATATATAGTAATTTGAGTACTAGTGTAATGAATTTTTTAAGGGATTTATAAACAGGGCACTTTTCAGTGCTACACCCCACCGAGAAACGGTCTTCATAGGTCGAAAGTACTCGCAAATACGACCTCAGTCATATGTTACTTTACCTAGATTCCTACAGTTTTGGACCCGCAATGGCTGCTTGAAGATGGTCATTTTGGTCAATTTTTGAATAAATCTGGCATTTTTAGGCCAAAATGGCCATCTTACAGCAACTATTACGGGCTCAAATCGGCAGCAAACTAAGTAAAGTCAGATATGACTGAGATCGTCTTTAGGAGTACTTTCATCCTATGATGCTCATTTTGCTGTAGGGTTCACCGCTGAAAAGTGCGCTGTAAAAAAACACATGAAAAAATTCACTGTGGCTCGATTACCATATATGGTAATTGGGTCGTTCGCTCAAAAATTTTCATTTCACTCAGATTTCATGTCCTGCACTTTGTTTGAGCCCAGAGACCACGTCAATGACTCGAAACGCCTTGTTCCCCTCCGTCACCCGCAACTATTCAGGTCCATCGGTATCAAGCCCCCTCGCGGTATTCTCATGTTCGGCCCCCCCGGAACTAGTAAAACCCTCATGGCGAGAGCTGTGGCCAACGAGAGTGGCGCTTTCTTCTTCCTCAGCAACGGTCCCGAAATTATGAGCAAAATGGCGGGTGAGAGTGAGAGTAATTTGCGGAAAGCGTTCGAAGAGGCGGAGAAGAATTCCCCTGCCATTATTTTCATTGATGAAATTGACTCGATTGCTCCTAAGTGGTATGAATTTCGTTTCTACACCGCAGTATATATTAACCAAGCATCCGTTCCTTCGGCCAACGGTGAAGTCGAGCGTCGTGTTGTCTCGCAGCTCCTTACCCTCAGGGACGGCCTGAAAGCACGCTCGAACGTTGACATCATGCCCGCCACCAACCGACCGAACTCCATCGATCCCGCTCTCCGCCGATTCAGTGACCAGATTTTGATCAGATCCAGGGATTTCAATGCCCTTCAAGTCGGACTCTCGGATGAGACAGGCCAACGGTTCGATGGCGAGGTTAAATAGCAAGCATGACAAGGGGTCTCCCTGCCGTACCCCACGGATGACAAAGAAAGAGTCACTAATCATTCCATTAACCATTACAACGGTCTCGGCGTTAGTATAAAGACTGCGAATCAGGTTGCAAAATCTGGGCGGAAATCGTAGGTGTTGTAGAACTCTCAAAAGGTAAGAATGGTTGATTCTATCGTATGCCTTTTCTTGATCTAGCACTCCATCTACCTCGGCTGCCTCAGCGTAGTCGAGTAGGAATTCTGAAAGCTTAACTTGGTCCTCGATTTTGCGGCCCGCCATAAATCCAGCCTGGTCTGGATGTACAAGCGACGGCGCCACATTCATTAATCGCAGTGAGTGAGCTTTGGTCATCAGCTTGTAGTCTGTGTTCAAAAGTGTTATTGGGAGATAGTTTGAGATCAAACTCTTATCTCCCTTCTTATAGAAAGGACATAACCATCCAGAGTTGAATTTGGTGCGTTGGACAATTCCATAAATTTCAACGTTTGAGTTCAGTGTAGCAAGGAATTCAATTATATTAAAGAGCGGTAGCTTCGAGTTTTTTGACCGCAAATAGAGGCAGTCCAGATGCCTGAAAAATTCATAGGGAATGCCGTCAAGACCAGGTGCTTTGCCATTTTTCGATAATTTGAGTGCTTGTCGAATTTCTTCTTCAGTCAGTGGATTATCTAACTTCCGATACCCATCTTCAGATAAGTGGACATCACATTTCTCGAGGACGAGCTCAGTTGAGAGTAGTCTGCTATACTCGTCTGGGAGATCCCGAGTCTGTATGTGATCATGATACTTCCCGGCCATTCTAGCCATTTCTCTAGGTCGTGATTCGAATTGAGCTACATTTCTGGGCTGTTCAGTAGTGTCCTCCGGATCTGACTCAATTCTGAACTCGTTGATCGAGTCTTTCAGATGGTATCCTTTTGCTGATTTGGTCCAGAGTTTAGTTTTCAAGGTTTCGCCTTCAATATCGTAACGTGCATCTGCGACGCGCTTCTTCCGGTCCGCTTCTTCTTTGATACAGCTATCAATCTTATCCTCAATTATTCGCATGGCAAGAAAGCGGTCTTCAAGTGGCATGTCTTCGTCGTGTATAACCATACGCAGTTTCACCTGCCAATTTCTAATCTCTTTGGTATGTTCGCTGAGAAAGCGCGAACAGTGTCTGCCAAATTCTGCTATCTCTGATTTATATTCGAACCACAGCGTCTGTTCGTTGTTATCAGGGTCTCGGTCAGCTCCCCGCAGTTTCTGAACATCTTCTTCCAATTTTCTGTTTAGCTCGTAAACGTGTTTCATAAATTTCGGAGTTTTGAGCAGATACAAAGGCATACTCCACCTTCCGGGACCGGATTTTTCGTCCCACCGTGTAACGACCTCGACGGAGACTAGTCTGTGGTCGGATCCCACAGCGCAGTGTTTAATCGACCAGTTACGATAATTGTTGAACTGTGTACTTGGGATATAAATCCTGTCAATTCGGGAGTGAGAAATCTTCAGCGCACCGGACGCATCTGTACGTATTTGTCGGCAGGTATAATCCCTTGTCTCTGGGAACGTTAAGCGCCAACCGTCTTGGAATTGAAATAAGGACATCAGGCGAGTAAAACTCGACGGTACTGGGTCGACCGCACCTGAAGAACGATCAACCATGTCTTCAACAAAGTTCCAATCTCCCGCACCTTCGGTCGGAAGAGGCAAGTGGCAGTCAGTACGCCACAGATTCCATAAATCATCCCATAGTTTTCGGCGTTCATCTGCTGATTTAGGTGCATAGATATTGAGAATGTTATGATTGGACCCACGGTGACCTGGAACAACAATCATGAATGCGCGACCGGGAATCAGTACATATTCGCGGATATTCTCTGTGTCGACGAATTTCTTGTAACACCCGCCGTTGATGTGGGTTTCGTTGGATGCGATGAGTTGAATATTTTGAACCAGCGTTGGAAAACGTTGTTAAACTGGGTTACCCCGATGTCATCAAGGTGTGTTTCTTGCAGCGCAAGAACCCCGACACCATTCTCGTCTATTGTCTGTTTAACATGGTTGAATTTATGATCAGCGTGGTGGATAGATTTATTTTGATCACGGCCGTTCATATTGAGGGTAGAGATATTTAATTTCGATCTAGTTGATTTATTAGATTGCAGCGGGCTCAGTGTTTTGTTAGCTTTACGAATGTTACGGTTAATTTCCTCCCAAGAGGTAGCATCATCTGAATGTGCTAGTTGCGATAACGCAGTTGTATTGATATTCATTGGTGACTCTGTTGCGTCAAACCTGTGGTTATTGGTGTTGCGGGAGCTTGTTAGTCCCTCTCCATTCACCCGCGAAACATCTGAAATGTTGTTGGACTGGAATCCTAAGTTCTGACCCGTCGCAGGTGCCGGAGGCAACCACGGCGATGTCGGAAAAACCCTAGTTCGCTTGTGACGGATTGACCCGGATTATGGCCTCATCACGGCTTTCAAGCCTCCCACCGGGGGATTATGATCCGTCATAAGCAAGTTATAAGCCGTTCTAATCGGCTCACCGCCGAAACAGTACCAAATGTTGCGGTAGCTTCACCACCCTCTTCAAACATAGTACAAATCTCGTTTTGCTGGTCCATAGACCTTACAGAGCTGGTGAGCGTATCGACTTCAGTTTCCCTAAGACTGTGCCGGCGTTGCCGGGATCGCTTACGGCACCTTCACACAGACTCCACAGCTGGCCTTCACAAATACCAAGAGGTGCTGCGGAAAGCGTCCCACGCCTCTTCCTCCCCAACCACCACCACAACTACCGCACAAGTCTCGTATTCAGGTCGTCCTCTTGGTGCTACCACCTCCTGTGATCCACGTCTGCCTTCGAATCACGTCTTCCGTCGTTCGAACTCTTTGAAAGTCTCTTTCACCTTACCTTGTTAACTTACAGTCGGCGCGGTCTACGAAATTGTCCTTCCCCGCTGGTTCTGTCGAAGTTTGAGGTGTACTACGAGGGCCAAATGTTCGCGGGTTCCCCGGTGAGTTGTCGCCCCAGTCGACTTTTAGTTGTGTCTGAAATTGTCTGAATTCTCTGGAATCAATTCTTGTCACCATTTACAGTCGAAGCTGTCATAACCCATAGCCCTCGGTAGGGCCAAAAAGCTATGGGATATTATAGATTTATGGGTTATCCCAGCCAAAAACCGGTCAAAAACCCCCAAAAATGTATGGGTTAAGGGAGATTATGGGTTATGGGAGCTATGGGTTATGACAGCTTCGACTGTAGTATCATCGGTGCGTTTAGCAGTTTCTTCTCTGTTCTTCCGGTTCTAATGACCGCTTTCCAGCCCTGTGTTGCATCGGGTATGATTCGTGTGGTACGTTTGCACAGCGTTTGCTCATAGGTAGTTCCGGCATCGGATTCCAAGTCGAGGTTACCTCGTAGGCGATCCGTGCTGCACCTAGCCGTTGTCGTAGCCTATGAATATATGTTTTTGTTATGATAATTGAGCCCTTCGTTTCTTAAATAGGGAGTTTGTGCGAGCGACCCAGGTCGCTTTTCAACCGCTCAGATCTCCGCAACAACAGATACCAGGTATGAGCTCCAAGCGACCTAGGAGAGTATCGCCCTGGGGCATTCCTAGGTCGCTGGGACCTCACACCTGAGACTGCTCGTTGTGGAGATCTGAGCGGTCGCAAAGCGACCCGGGTCGCTTTGCACAAACCCGCTAATGTGCGGTAATGCGCGGAAATGCACAGTAATGGCTTGTAGACACCTAAATCCCGTATAATCCCCCGCATGGATTATAGCGGCTTGAGAGGTTTACACCTATGCGCTATAATCCCCTTATGGATTATGACCTCATGGAGGCTTATATTGACTTACGAGCTGACACAAGCTGCCCAGGGTTTTTCCGACAGAATCATCATCTAAAATTACGGTCGCAACCGAAGAGGGACGAGGGCTCTGCTCTTCGCCCGTCACTGTAACAGCCAGAGCAGACGAACTGCTACAGAAGGGGTCGCGTGAAGGGTAGCCGGGGCTAGACCCCGAATCGCCTCGACTCCTGCTGGTTTCGCTCTCTGAACTCGCAGCCTGCAGGCACTGACGAGAGGGCTGTACCACGTCCCCGATATGTACACTTTCGGCGCGTCCCAGTCAAGACCTGCTCGAGGAGAGAAAAGAGCGTCTCGAAATCGGGCTTTGGGTTTTTCTTCGCTAGCAAGCTGATAAAGTACTGTAGACTCCCAATTTCACGGGCATCGCCTCTGTGAACACGCAAAATCATCCACGCCAGGTTCAGCTCCATGTGGAATGCGCCGGGGGCGGGCTGAAGGTGCTCCAAGCGTAGGATAGCCGACACGTCGTGCGTTCGTTCACTCTGAGCAGACCGGATGAGAGAGTTGGTCTTTTCGTCGTTATAAGTGGGGACAGCGGTGTCGTCAACCGAATTTGAGTTGGTCCAGATCAATATTTTCGTTCACTTGCATAGTGCCCTCTGTCGTTCCTTCGTCTATAGTAGTAGTGCGCAGAACGAATTCGCTTGTCTTGTGGTCCTTAGGAGGTGGTCGGTAGGCTCGATGCTGCAGTCCCTGGGCCCTGCGCACGTAATCGAAGTCTGAATCGAAATTAATCAAAATCTCCACCAGCGAACGATGGGAGTGGTGTTGGATAGCAGCGCACTGGGAAGGGGTTGGTCGAACATCGCTAAACGTGATCATCTCCGCCTTCGCGCTCGACGATAGCCGAAAGCTTCAGAGTCTCCATATCGATCGAGCCGCGCAAGAAGTATGCAATCGCACTAGTGCCCGTTTGTAGTCTCTCATAGCCAGACTTCAACCCATCTGACCTCGTACCTCGGTCGTGTTGAAGTCTGTCTTTAAGTTCATGGGCGTGTCAATGGTAGAATCTTATTATATAACCTTTGTGGCTGTGTTTCTTACGGCAAAATGGACCACTTTCCTTATAGCGACTTCCTTCGGGCACATATACACTCAGATTCTGGATATAAGACATCTATAGATACATAGCTAGTTACTTCGCAAAAAAAATTGCAATCAAATGCATCTTCCGCGCCGACGCGCTGACTGTTCGCTCCGACTTGTGACATGTGTGACAAAGTCGTCACGCATTTTTTCAACCACTTTTCGCCGTGCCTTGTGATGATTCTGGCCAATTGAGACCTCCTAACGACTCGTATCAATCTATATAGACGACCTACGCCGAGCTTTAGCCTTAGATACCATGCCAATGGGTAGAAATATATGATTACATAATTCAAATTCTACTGCTTGCACGCAGTTGATCTTAAAAACGGACCATGCCCGTTTGCACCTTCGGCGGTGCGAAGCCACGCTGCTCTACCTGTTCCAGCTATCTACAAAACACTGGAGCGTTCCGAAAAAAAGTTCACACCGTGTTTTTGACAGCTCCTGCCTATTTTGGCCTGCCAGCTCCACTCTCTCCAACGACTCTCATCGCCGCTATGGAACCTCTCTCTTACCTACTACCATGCCCTACAACGCCTTCCGGTATATTCCCCCAGCCCACAAGAGGCTCATGATTACTATGGCCGCCAATGGGATGTCTACTAAGGAAATTGCTGCTGCTATCAATGTCGGCGAGAGCACTGTCCGGAAAGTCAGGCGCCTCTGGCACACCACCGGCTACGTTGTCGCACAGCCAGAAACCAATGGCCGCCCCTCCAACCTCAACTCCCTTGATCTCGAGGTAATTTATGATTTTTTCTGCATCTCATTGTTTGACTTTTACATCGCTGCAGTATCTTGAGGCCCTCATTGAGCGTCAACCCGACATCTACCTCTCCGAGCTCTCTCAATGCCTTTTCGATGCACGGGGCGTTGAGGCATGCTCCAATACAATCGCACGAGCGCTTGGGCGTCGTGGCTGGTCCCGAAAAAAGGTACGTGCTCGCGAAAGACTCGGAGGAGGAAGGATATATTACTCAATGTTGCACAGGTGACCCGGCCAGCGCTGGAAGCAAATGAAGACACTAGGACCGACTATCAGATGGTCATTGGGGAGCTTTACCTACCTCGCACGCTCGTCTTCCTTGACGAGTCCGCTGCTAATAGGCACACCACCAAACGCCAGATGGGTTGGGCACGTATTGGGGACAGAGCCCGCAGGCACGATTACTTTGTGAGGGGAATCAGGTACGTCGTTATCACTTCCACAGTGCTCCCTATGTTGACGAGTCATCGAGATACTCTATTCTTCCTGCCATCTCGCTCGACGGTATTCTTCACCGTGATATTCTCACCCGGTCATGGACGGGGGAAGAATTCAGGGTCTACATCGACGCACTTCTAGACAATATGAATCCCTACCCGCAAGACAACTCCGTCATCGTCATGGACAATGCAAGCACCCACCATTATGAGGGTATTCGGGAGCAGACCGAGGCTCGGTGCGTGGCTTTCATCCCGGAATAGATTCATAGCTAATCTTGTATAGCGGTATGCGCTTGGTATACCTTCCCGCATATTCCCCCGACTTCAATCCCATCGAAGAGGGGTTCTCGGCGATGAAGGCGTGGATTCGGCGTAACCGCGACTACGTCTTGGGGGAAATGTCAAACGAACCAACGTGCGACCCAATCAAGATGCTGTGGGAGGCTGCTTTCTCGACGATGACACCCGAGAATATCGAGTCGTGGTATCGCGACTGTGGGTATTTAGTCGACTAGGCATATAGTTTCTTGTATTTGTACATTAGATTTGTTTTCGTGGACATTATAGTATTTACATTTAATTCTCCTTGTCGTGTTCGCTCTCTACGCGCGCCCTTTTCTTGCCCTTCCCCTTTGCGACCTTTTTAGCAACCTTTATAAACTCCTGCACGGCACCTTTCACCATCCCAATCTCCTTGACATAAAAGTCCCGATCGAACCCACTGACAGCATTTGCATACGCGATGCCCTGCCCACGAAGTGCCGCCTCATATTGAGGATAATTGAGGTCCGGCATCTTCTTGTGCAAAACACTGAGAACGTCGGAAATAGAGACAGCAGGTGCGTCATCGTCTGAGTCGTTGTCCGAGTCCTCGGTGTCGCGAGCGCGTTTCGGAGCCGGTTGTGCATTGCTGACGTCGCCAAAGATCCCGGCCATGGACGCCGGCATGTGAAGATGGAATTCGGGGGCAGCATTGCCTTTCTTACGATTTTTGCTACGCTCCTCGCGCTCGGCTGCAACCTTCTCCATGTCGTCGAGTTTGAAAACATCGGGGTACTTGGTACACTTGTCATCTAGTTCGCGTTCGTTCTCCGGCTTGGCTTTATCTTCGTGCTGGGCAAGAGTCAATTATCAGAATTGATTTCGGGATGTATATGATAGCGCGCGCAACGTACCAATTTCCGTGCCCAAAGTGTAACCTCCTCTAAGCCCAGCGGGACACATCGCTCTCCCTTCTCATTGTCCCTCCTCACATAACACCACCGATTGTGCCCGCGGTGTTTCTCGCACGCCAACGCAGCCTTTACGATGTTGAGTTCATCGCGGTAGGCGGTTTCAGTGACCTTGGGCGCCGCGGCTGTTTTCTCGGCTGGTTTGGCCTTGGAATGTATAAATCAGATTCATTGGCAGCTCAACACGGACAGCGACGGACTCACCAGATTAATGATCTCCATGAAAATTTTCTTCTGGCGACGCTTGCTCAAAAGAATTGGGCGGAAGTAGTCAAACGCAGCTTTGACATCGTCTTCAGTGCTCAGCCGTTTGGGAAGGTCCCGTTTCAAATCATCGCTCGACTTCCATCCCAGTTGGGCATCACCATCGGGAATCTCCATTCGCGCACAGATGCGGGCAAGAAAATCCTCGGGCGCAATATTGTCAATGGAAATCTCGAGGACAGTAGGTGGAACAGCGGTAGCCTGAGTCGTAGCTGTTTCCTGTACTGCAGGCCCCGGGACATGGACATCCAGCTCTGAAACAATTCAATGGTATTCTCAAGGTAACTATGCTCCAAGGACTCACGAAGACTCGGGGGCTGAGAGCTTGGAATGGGGTCTCGAGGCTGGGAGATGTACTGAGGCGGTGCGTAGCCCGGCCCGGGTGCCATGTACCCCATGTTAGCAAAAGCACCCTGGTCCATTGTGTGTTGAAGTTGGGCAACAGCAAGCTCTGTGTTCGTCGGAGGAGGCATCGGACCCATTCCAAGGAGATACTGAGTTGTTGCGTAGCGTTGTGGATTTTGAGGATTCATCTTTGTAAATACGAGGCTCCATGAATTATCCGTTGTTTTTATACACCTCGATTATGATACACCGTCATCGAATACTCCAATTACGCTGCGCGTAGGCTGCAACATGAGGACGCCCCGCTCTGACGCGCCAGCCGTCGGTTGGCGGCATTGGAGGGCAGTGCCTGCCTTATATGGTAACTGACGTCACTTCATCAGCGGGAACTTTTTTTCGGAACGCTCCAGTGTTTTGTAGATACTAATAGCTGCCAAGTATAGGATAGCTCTTGTGACATAGTAACATCACGTGAGCCGGCCCTGCCGAAGCTTGTCTGGAAAACAGGGCCAGGCCATCAGTCGCGTGACTTTTGACAGCAAATCACGGGGTCAATGTCGAGATGTTGAAATCGTACTATCCTATCCTATACTTGAACAAGCTTAAGCACCCCGCCTTCGGCAGGGCCGGCTCGCTGCGCTCGCGTCCCTACCTACGGGGGGTACACAGCTTGTCGGGGCTCCGCCCCAAACCCCGCCTGGATTTTGTTTGCTGGATTCCTTGCCCGCGGCGCCGCACTGCCGCTCGCTGCACTCGCCGGCGCGCGGCGCCGGGGACCGCGTGTGAGTTTCAACATCTCGACAGCCGGTTGTGTTGTAGGATGTTGACAAAACCCCGTGATTTTCTGTCAAAAGTCACGCGACTGATGGCCTGGCCCTCTTTTCAAGTCCTATACATGAAAACACAAGGTGACGTTAGTAACGTGACTTTTGACAGAAAGTAACGTGCTTTTTGACAGAAAATCACGGGGTCCCCGGCGCCGCGCGCCGGCGAGTGCAGCGAGCGGCAGTGCGGCGCCGCGGGCACGGAATCCAGCAAAAAAATTCGCAAAAAAATTAAACCGGGGTTTGGGGCGGAGCCCCGACAAGCTGTGCACCAGCCGTAGGGAGGGACGCGAGCGCAGCGAGCCGGCCCTGCCGAAGGCGGGGTGCTTAAGCTTGTATAGGAAACAGGGCCAGGCCATCAGTCGCGTGACTTTTGACAGAAAATCACGGGGTCAATGTCGAGATGTTGAGATCGTACTAGACGTCGCGAGCGGAGCGAGCGCAGCGGGGTTTCCCCAACAAGCTGTGTGACCGAACGGAGGGAGGCCGGCGAGCGCAGCGAGTCGGCCGTGCCGGAGGCAGGGAGCTAAAGCTTGTGAACCTCGGAAACGCCGCTGGGCAGGAGACTGGTCAGGGATGTTGGTGCGAGTAAGTTAACGAAGGCTCAGCGCTCAGCATGGACCGCGGCGACTTACTAACTTAGTATGATTAGTATGATCATGCGACCGAGTAGTTTACACAAGTACCTATCATGAGACATCCGCCGTTCGAGAGTTCACAGCCAGTCCATCGCCGATGGGAACTCTCGCAGGGCCGTGGGAGCTATGTAAGTTACCCGGCCCAATGATATTCTTAGAGTTACTCCGAGGATCATCATACGGCTCATACATATAATCAACCTCGGCAGGCAGCCGCTGTCTCGGCGAACTGACTTGCCAGCAGCTGATTGGGGGAGCAAGCTCCCCCTTTTGTCCAAGAGGTGTCAGATATCTGGATCGGACCCCGGTGGCATTATAGGCTTCACTAAGAGTCTTACGGTCCAGACTAATGTCTGAAGGGGTATCAGCGAGTACATATTTTCATTCTAAAATGGATCGAAAAGCCTCATTCACCGCCAGGCAATATTAATCAAGCGAAAGTTGAGCTTCTTACAGATACGATCCAGCCTAATCACATCGGCGATCAGCCGAATCAAAGACGGCACGAATTATCATCAAGATGCGACCAGAATGCAGATGTACCCACGTTGAGATGCAACCAATGAAGATGCAAGCAACCACGGGAGATGTAAGTTGTATCCAAGTTGCAAGTTGCATGTTGTAAGTTGCAAACAAAAACCACGTAACTTCGGGCTAATTTTTGCACAGTATATCGCCCATACAGACACTACCATGCGTTTCACCTACTAAATAGCACCAGCGTGCCCTTTTCTCGTCCATTGTGAGGTAAGCCTGCAGATTGAGTATATCAATAGCTTCGTTTCTCGACGGAATATCTAATATTTGTTTCCCACGTCCCCAATATAGGAAAATGACAGCTGCGTGGGGACAACCTCCGCTCATCATCAGACAAGACACAGTGGAAACACCACGTATTTTAATTCCCGCAATACCGAGTTGAATATCATTCAGACAAATGCACTACCTGATACAGATGCTGACCTAATTGATTTTTTAGCATCTGACCAACGACAAGCTTCCGACCTGCATACGCAGCTAAACATTGATGACCCAAGTCACTGGGAAGAACTAAATCGAGATATTCGAAAGCGCAATAAACCTCCTGATCCACCCCGTTCCAATAAATCAACAAGATCCGCGCTCAACATTTCTTCACTCAATATCAACGGGCGAGATAACGGCTATGCATCGCGCCGACCACAAATTCAATCACATCAAGCATACTATCGACCAAAATGGTATCGGTGTACTGGGGCTCCAAGAAACACACCTCGACGACATCGGTGTTACGCAGTTCAACAATATTTTCCAACGCTGGTTCAAGTTATTGAACTCCCCCCACCCTACAAAGCCGAATTCAACTGCGGGTGTGTCGTTTCTTC
Source organism: Favolaschia claudopus (assembly GCA_037176885.1). Classification (NCBI taxonomy): domain Eukaryota; kingdom Fungi; phylum Basidiomycota; class Agaricomycetes; order Agaricales; family Mycenaceae; genus Favolaschia; species Favolaschia claudopus. The sequence goes on from JAWWNJ010000030.1 coordinate 1,688,721, forward strand.
TGAATAAAAAGTTCGTTGACACGGAAAATGTCCGTGAATATGTTCTAGTGCCTGGACGGGCGTTTATGATTGTGATACCTTCGCATGGGGGTAAAAGCCGCAACATTTACGCACCGAATTCACCGAATGAACGTGAAAAACTATGGGACTACCTATGGAACTTATGGCGTACTGACCGCCACCTTCCACTCCCAACTGAAGCTACGGGAGATTGGAATTTTACCGAAGATATTCTTGACCGCTCCTCAGGTGCACCTGACCCAGTACCCTCGAGCTTTACCCGCCTAATGTCCTCGTTTCAATTTCAAGACGGCTGGCGTTTGACCAGACACGAGGGACTATACCTGCACGCAGATTCGCACAGACGTGAATGGTGAGCTCCGAGTTTCTCACTCCCGAATCGACAGATTTTATATCCCCAGTACCCATTTCACAGAATATCGCAACTGGTCAATTAAGCATTGCGCAGTTGCATCAGACCACCGTTTGGTTTCCGTCGAGGTAGTGTCACGTCTATCTTCTCAAGACCCCGAAATTTATGTACCGTGTTCATGAACCCAATAAGAAATTGGATGACGATACCGAGAAACTAAATAACAGTGAACGGAATCCCAATTTCAACTTACAGACAGTATGGGCCAAATATAAGGCCGATATAACGGATTTCGGCAGACACTGCTCCCGCTTCCTGACCGATCATATCAAAGAAATAAGAACCTTAGAAATGAAGCTCCGTATTGTCCTGACAGGATCTGTGCGGTTTTGAGCTCTCGAGCGAGATCTTCTAGTTCAGAATCTGAAAAAGTGAACCCTGCGTTTGGGTCTTCGGGGGACTTTGCTAACACCACCTCAATGTGCGGACTGCTGGTGCATACCATGATATAAAGTTAGGGAAATCTGAGAAGAAATGCCAAGCAGCTCCCATATATTTATCATCGGACCCCAAGGAGCCCTCCTCTTGCTTTTTGCGTCTTTTGCTTTTGCCTTCCTCCCGTATGATAGCGGACCGAGCTTCGTGACAAGTCAATTGCCCAATTTGGAAATCGCTGCTATGGCCTCATCTTTTTCTTAGGTGTGTTGAAAACCATGTAAAGTCAAAGCTGTCATAACCCAAAGCTCTCGTAACCCATAATCGCCCATTTGACCGACTTTTGGCTGGAATAACCCATAGCTCTGCTATAACCCATAGCTTTTGGGCTCCACCGAAGCCTATGGATCATGACAGCTTCGACTGTAGAAAGCACTACTTACAAGAAGGCCAGCTACAGATCCCCCGGCTCAAAAGTCTGTAAATCCAAGAAATATTTTTTCCACCTCAAGTTTCGCGCTTTTGGTCCGGGCCGGGTGATAACCGGCGGCCATGTGATCCCATCAACGCATCAAAAGGTCGCCGAGCACACCAAACAAGGTCAACCACAATCATGAACTAACTGTGCTCAGTATCTCCAGCACTTCTGGGTGCTCTAAGACTGCTACAGAGCAATTGGGGGCTGTTCACAACACAAACGGCAACATTTTACCTCAAAATCGCAGGTTAGGTACACACAGTTATATCGGCACTGCGACTACAAAAAAGCTACTCCCCCGGCCAAGATCGCGCTCAAAACCAAGGGACCATGACTTATTCGCACCACGAGTATGTGCAATCTCTCAAAACCTCAGCAGGCAAGTCGCGCACGGGTACGGGAACGGGAGCGGTACGGATATGGCTGCGTATGAGGACGAGTGCTGAATGACGGGGTGCGTGTTAAACGGCCGCAACTGGACGGGCACGGGCATGGATATGGACGTTGGCTGGAACGGCACAGCGTACGGGCAACAGGAACCTCGCCGGGCACGGGAGCGTGTATATTTATTTCTATGCGTACAGGAACGCGTATTGGCGTACGGGTATGCGAGTACAGGGAACAAGAGCGGGAGCGGGAACGTGGGAACATGTTTTGCTTCAGTTATGGTTGTAAGCACTGACATGAGCACAGGTATAAGAACACGGATGGGTGTACGGGTAGGACGGGTGTGGGAGATCTGAGTATTTATTCAATCCAATCTTTCTTCTTGCATTATGGGTCTAAATGACGGCAGCAGGAATGGGACCGTGTACAGGTAACAGGAGTCTTTGCGACGCTGGGTACGGGAGCGCGTGTGCGGTGCGGGTTTATGGGGGTTGGAAGTTAACTCATGCGCGAACGGGTACGGGTGTACGGGTAACAAAGAATAATAAATTGTAATCTGTAGTACACCAATTGATGTATTTTAGTGAATTTACAATGCACCAGACTCATAGGCCTTTCGCAAAGCGGAAATTTGAGGATGGCACAAAAAGCCAGTGTTTGTGTCGTGAGTATTGAGACCGGTTCTTTCCAGACACACACACAGCACAGCGTACTCTTGGTTTGGCAACGGAACATTCGTTGAGACGAGTGTTATCTGCCTCAAATTTCGAAGATGTGGCGGGAGAAATACGTTATCGACTAGTCTCGGGCCACAATGTATGTGTACAAAGCTCAGACGCTTGAAACGGAAGGTACAAAAGTTTACGCAAGTGATACTCCAAGTTGAAGTAAGAAACGGAGTGTAGACGACTGCCGGATGTCCCGTACATAGATTGCAGGGCTGACAAGATCAGGCCTTTGCTAGCTCAAAAAGAGCCCTCGTTCATCCTGTCTCCCATTCCCGTCCCCCTGCTCGAGACCAGGCCGTATCACCTGGATATTCAAATGTACAATCAGAATGAACTCAAAGCCAACATGAATAACCCACCCCCCATCAGAACCCAAATCATACTTCGGCACGCCTCACCCCATTTCGAGATCGTCACTTTATCGACGATGAGGACATCAAGCTCCAGCACATAAAGACAGTGCATGGTTTTTAGAGAATCTTCAATAGAGGTTGCCTCGTCCTACAATTGGTCAAATCAATAGTGTAAGTTCACGTCTCATTAATATGGACGCCGGATTCACGAACCAGGGAAATACGTTCGCCAGAGGGAGCAGTGCCATGGCGCTTTAGTCCCAGATATTGAATTTTGGGAAGACACCTGGCAACCTCCTGTATCACAGTGGCTTCGGTGACTGGTGGATAATGAATGTTGACCTTCTCCAGGGACCCGGCTGTCGCCTGCAGCACCTGCAGTAGGTCCCTCACATCCAAGGTCCCGAGGTCCATGAAGATATCCAGATTCACGATCGCGGAGTGGCAGGGAGGATATAACGCCGGTACACAACAACTCGGAGCGCCCAGTTCCGTGACACATGGGAGGTTGACATGGCCAGGGAAGTCGAAAGCAGTATAAGTCAAGGAGGGGATATATAGCTTTCGGATTGCTTTGTGTTTGTTCAAGAACGAAGACAGAGAGGCCGCGGTCTCCGAATGGAAATAGCAGTGAAGCTCCGTCAATTCGGGATAGTACGCGTGCTGCCATGCCGTTGCGATAGCCTCACGAAGAAAGCAAAGCAAAATTTGGAGATTTAACAGACTGGGAAGGACGATACTCAGATCCTCGATTAAAGGCGGTGGGATTTCCCTACGAGCATGAGACCTCAGTTATGCCATATGAAGAGACGAGTCGTACCAACTCACAGATCTCCCAAAGTCAAGTATTTCACGTACACGGACAACGACGTCGCGCTTGGCTTGGATTTAATGGTTCTCAGAAATGCCTCGAGTTGGGAGTGTGTATGGATCAAGACACATTCGTACACCACCGCGAAGTTGACACGCAAATATGGCGTGTGACATCGGAGAAGACCGCGGGCTTGATGTGAGAACAATGGCCGCCGGACATGCAAAATTTACGCAAGTGGCCTGATTTGCATCCAGTTGGCGCTTCAGTCCACACGCTAGGGAGATGTCACACATCACACGCAAACTCAACATCACATTCCGTCGGTGGTGTACAGGACTGGTGTCGCGATGGCGCAAAACAACTGCGATGTCCGACGTAGGAAGCAGAGCTCTGGGTAGCGGCCCTTGGAATGGTCGGCTACCAACGCTATTAGCAGTTCGTTTGGAAGCCATTCGAAGATAGATTTGGGACGATTGAGTCGACCGCTGAGGACCATTCCAACTATGGGGTTAGCTTGCTTGGAGCTTTTGCTTTTATACCCAATGTGGCAGCGGCTGTGCCGAGCAAGTAATGGGGGCGTCACGAAGTGCCAAGACAAATAAATAAATAAAAAAAAAAAAAAAAAAAAAAAAAACGGGGGGAGATTTATGACGTTCCGAATGTTGCATAAATAAAATGTACTAACGGCGTGGGGGTCACCGCAGGTTACTGATGGTGACCTGTCACGTGCCTCTTTGCCCGCCAATTCTACCAGATGTTAATCATGGTGACTTTGGCAAAATATATCCTCAATCTGATGAAGTAATCGAACGATTGAATGGATTGTGCTCACGATCGGAAGGATTGAAAGATTTGGTAGTTACTGTACAATCTGATAGCTGAAGTTTTGTTTGGCTTTAATTGTAAAACTATTTAATTAGTTTGACAAATGGGTATTTTAGTATTCTAATTTTTTATACACAAAACAATTTCCTGTCTATCATCTCTCGATGGTTATTTGGAATTCAAGAGACAGACCATGGCTTTATTTGACAGTGCTTGCACAGAATTCTCCTAGCAAGAATTTCCCACACATCGGCAATTGCCGCCTTCGTGAGCTGGCGGATACTCGGAGTCCTCGGACTCGGTTCTCCGATCACCAGAGAGTACAATCGTGTATTCCGGTGGTTACCTCGGCTAAGCTAAGCGGGGGTCACCAGCAAGGTAACCAGAGCGGGCTGGTTACCCTAAGTATACTCTATATAGTGATTTCAATGTCAACATCGAATTGGATCAGACCAACGTATCGCTCTCTACTCACCGTTAGGTATTCAAATGCTTCGTCGTCATTTGCACCTACCTCTATCCTTAGTCAATCCAGGTAGTGCTCAATGGGATCCTTACAGCTGTTCCGAAAAACCTTGTCATGCGCAGATTTTTTTTGCGCCGTTCTCACTTTTGATTCAAGTGATATGATGCACCATTTATGGAGATCTGGACCGAATGCCGCCAGGTGCCGCCGTTTTTGACGATTCCTGGCATCTCTGCCTTGCTTTCCGAGGACTTGTCTGCATCCCATTGCCGATGAGTAGCCGCTGAGCTGCCGGTGCTAGGCGTGTGTAGCCGAGCTGATCTTCCCATAAAAGGTGCATCGTATCATTCGATCAATATCTGAGTTGCGCGCAAAAAAAAAATCTGCCCATGACAAGGTTTTCCGGAACAGCTGTAATCAAACTTCAGATGGTCTCGGGAAAACCCAGTTCACTACTGCATCAGTGTTTTGACATTTTTGTTGTCGTGTTGTACAACGGCTAAAAAGACCAAAAAACAGCTGACAATACGACTCGACAACACGGATCACTTTTTTGACAACACCCAGTCTTGGCGTACTGAAAGTGCCTGCTTATGCCCTCGGATGCGCCGAATATCAAGTGCTGGGGTTTGGTTGGCTCAATACTAACCTAACACACCCCACTGAGCTGTCCGGGGGCGCAGGGGAGTGGAAGGGAGAGGCGGAAAATAACGAGTTTTGGCGGAGCGTGTTGTGCACAACATGACAACCCGTAAAAACAGCCACAATACGGCAATCAAAATGTCAAATTGCTGATGTGGTAGATGCAATGGTATGTGGTTTGAATTTAACGTAAATCCTCTGTCCGGTGTCCCTTTCGGTCACTGTCAGTCACGGGCACTCGCTCCTATAGTACGTTGTCAATGGTTGCCCTTCCCATCGCACTAGGTACCTACAAACCCCACACCGTGAGCCCTGACGAGTTTTGTTGAATTCTGTTGACCTAATGCTGGTTCAGTTATAATTCCAGTACTCCAGCTCCCAACTCATCTCTCTCTCCTTTTTGCCCCCGAGGTCCCTCTCATTTACAGTGGCGGCGCCATCTGATGCCACCCCTAAAAATAGAACAGCCTATTTCTGGAACTTTTGATGCAAATGGAGTCGATTGGGGTCATATCAATTTTTTGGGGGTGGCATCAGATGGCGCCGCCACTGTAGTTAGCGTCAACCATACAGTAGTAGTTACCCGAATTTCATCGTTGTCACTCGTGTTGAGCCTCAACTTATGTTTTGTGGCGGAAAGGTGAGTTAAGTTTACTGGGGGCGGAATACGACTTCGAAAAAGGGCGGGCGAATTTTCGATATAAGGGGCGGGTGAACTTCGATAAAACTTAAAGGGGCGGGCATGGGGACTTACAGTTGCGGCAAAATCAATTTACTTACTAAATAAGGAAATTCTCGTCAATTCGCTCCTTTTGCTCGTTTTTTTCGAGCGGTAAGTTGATAAGAATACTAAGAGCTGCCGGCCTGTATTCCTGATGTAGAAAAACTGGCGTCTTTGTATTGGTTTCGCCGGGATAAGCAGCAACTTTGTCTCATAAAGTGCAGCCAAAAGCAGTGAGAAACATGACGAATCCGGTTGTTTTTTGTGCGTAGACCGGCTCAGCTCCAGAAGTACAGGCCCTTTGTGCCATTTCAGCGTGCCTGTGGTGGTTTTGCTGTGCGGTAGAGCGGTTTTGATGCAAATTTCCTTATTTGGTAAGTAAATTGATTTTGCCGCAACTGTACATAGCAAGGGCGGAAGAATGTCCATTATCGTTATGTCTCCGCCCCTTCCATGGTTGCCGGTGAGAAAAGGGCGGAAATCACCGCAAACACCCATAAGAAGGGCGAAACGGCCGAAAAGCCGATATATTGGGGGCGGAGATTAAATGTGCATCTGGACCGCCATAGTATGACGGGGATTGATTGGAATTTCTATATTTGGGATTTCGCCGCAACTGTACTCAGATCCACCAGCTGCCGTCAAATGGAGGCAATGGGTCAATGCACGGTCGGCCCACCGAATGCACTACAATAAAGCTGAGACACAACAGCCCCATTCCTCACCTCCCCTCATGCCAAGCAGCTCTTGGAACAACCTGTTTGGGTCTCCGTTCGAGGTATTCGGATCCACCGCCGTTCCAGACCAAATCTACGGAATGGGCGCCTTGGATGACACAAACACGTTCGATAACGAAATGTTTGGGGTATATAATCCCTGTGGCGAAGCCTTAACAGGTCTTGAAGGGCCCCATCAGTTAGAGCTTACAGTTGGCTTACAGTTCTCCACAGGCTCGTACCATCCATTAACTCTAGAAGCACTCCACCACCGTCTTGTGTGGGTCGAAAACTATGTCAGAGACTTTCAGCTGCAGAAAGAGGCCGGGACGAAGTACAAAGCGACTCAGAGTCAGATGTCGGGGAGCAGTCATGGTATGGACGCAACCACCGCCACGGCCAGCGCTCAGCGTTGGAACTCGGATATTCTTCCCTCTCCTGCGCGGCGCTGTAGCCCTACAGCTCGCGTGGACCCTCAAATCGACAGAATCATCGACCAGCGCCGGCGAGGCAGAGGCTCGCAGTATAGAGTTGTCGACACGGAGGGGAAGGCAATGTGGGTGTCAGGCAAGAGTATGCAGAGAATCAATCAGTCCATGGTATCTGACTGGCAAAGGTCTAAAGCAGCGAGGGGATCCTCTTTTATGAAGGCGCTCACGATGTGAACAAAACATCTGGGCGTGCTGGTACTCGTAATTTTAGCATTGTCGACTTTGCTTGTCCGGCACTGTACATACCCTTGAAAATGGGTCGTTGATTTACTCTATGGGCGGACTTGGATAATAGGGAGTGTCCGGGGGCCTGGCTAAACGTCTGGGTTTCCGAGACTAGGTCGCTCCGTAAACATGTGCCGTTAGGTCGCTCCACAGTGGCCCAGCCGCTACTGTAACAAAAGTTAGAGGGGCGTTCTGATAAAAGGCTCCCCCAATAAGTAGGCAAAGGAAAATAAAGGCCAAATTATTCTCACCTAAACCATGGCCGTTATTGACACCGCCGAGGTAGAAGCTCCCATCCTCCCGGATAATATCCGGTCCATTGGCGAGGGGGGTTAAATTGGGTAAGAGAGCAATATCATCTTCATGATCCTCCCGCGCGATGGTCAAAGCATAGCCCCAACATGCCTCTATGTCAGCTGGGATGCGGTCAAGATTATCCAGGTGTTCAAAGCGGCTTAAAAGTGCGTTGTAAACTTCCCACACGTTGGAACGAGAGATTGGTGGAGAGTCGATCTCCGCATAGGAATGGGCTGCCAGTTCACCAAAATCTTTGGGTACAAGTTCGAAGACTTCGTGATCAGGTGGCGCATATAGATTCCGAACATCTGGGATAGAATTTGGGTCAAGGGTAACCTGAAATCATGTCAGATAATTTCGTTTAAAAGCAGAATTAAAACCTTGAACTCCAGCACACCGTATTCCTCTGGGGCTTCAAACATATGATTAGGAACACCGTGAGGAAGAACCTTATTGCGGTCCGCGCGTTTTGCTGTATTATTGACACGCTCACGACACGCATCCATCTCCCGCTGCAACCAGGGTATGAAGACCGCACGAAATACGAGGCTAAGATGTGGAATCAGCTCAATTCCTCAGGATTCAAACAGAGAACAGATACGCTTGAAGCAGGATATCGAGATTATACCATCCATTGTTGACTCCAACGTCCAAAATATTTTCAAAGCCGGGAGTAAACCGACGTCGAAGCTGGGACCATGAAATGTCCGGCATAACATTCTTTTTTTCGTTCATCCATCGATGCTGAAGTGTGCTGATGAGTCTCGGATCTTGCCTGACTTCCATATTTAGTATTCTTATTGCTCATTTCGGTAGCTTTGCAATCTGCCTTCCTCGAAATTAGCTGGAAGATGAGTGAGGAGGCACGCTCCACTATATAGTACTTTCAAATGCTTCCCGCATATTCTCGTACCCCCAAACCCTCAAAAAATCTCGGCGCTACGCGCCAATTTCTGCATCTGTGATTCGTACGAACTTCGACTCGGAGTCTTCGAAGCCGCCAAAACAACACTGAAACGGCTTGTTCGCTCAATGCTGCCTGAGCCTTGAATTACCATGGAATGATACTCGTTGTCACAGAAAGTAACAGAAAGTTCGATTATTTTCGATGAAACTTGTAGTATTGTACCATCTAAAGTGGTAGACATAGTCTTTGGCATCGATTGGCTCCCAATACAACAAAAAATCTCGCGCATCACTATGTGGTTATCGCTGTATGATCAGATGATCTTTCCTTGTCATATTTGATGAAACTTGATAAAATCGTTGCGTAAAACGAGTTGATTGGGGCAGAAATTCAAGTTTTATGCGTGGAGGTAGTGGATCTGGATGTCCTACCACTATACACCATCTAAAAGGATGGGAAAAACACTTGGCGACCTGATACAGAGCGGTTACTTTTGATGGTGCCGGAATTGACGGATAATCCCTATGCCTCACAATTAATCAGATACTTTGAGACGGAAATCAAGAGTTATATCAATCTGAACTTGTTCGTGGGGAATGAGGGAGACTGAAATGCTGCTATATAGTTTCGCCTACCCTCCAGGCATCATCTTTGCACGCACAATACATGAATTCGGCAGAACAGCCAAATACACTGTTTTCCTTGTTTTTCTTGACAAATTTCAATTTTGGAAACAATTTGAGGCCTTCAGGGACTACATTAGTAATGTACACCATGATATACTGTGCCAAAAGTGGGATATGTGGTGTTATTTTGCAGATTGGACCAAGTCCTGTATTGTATTTATGGATTAGTGTCGTGATACTCTAAAGTATACCGGCTCTGTAGCAAGCAAGAGAGACTTGACTGCCCCAGGATTTATACTATGAAATCCTACTACTGTAGCACTTTGTATGGGTGAAACGTAACGCGTAACGCCCGCCCTGTTTCGTTTCAACGGTAACGCATAACGGTCGGGTGGTTTCCCTGAGGACTGCGTGACATACAAAGATGTCGAATTATCATGTTTGTGGCTGTAAAATCTAGCTGAATCTACTGCTATAACTTGGCTATAACCCTCCTCCTCCTCACTGCACTCAATCACTCTTTGCAATCTTCGTCAAGATAGAACCGGTACGGTGCATCGGAGACCACGAGCAAGGTGCTGGGAAGGTGTACCAGAAGCTGGCCGAGGTAGTTTAACTAGTCGCTCGAAGAGGGCTTGTGGTGGACCCGTCGCTGGTTTAGGTGTCTGAGCGTGCGCCACGGCGCAGTGTTCATGAAAAAGAAAAAAGGTGTACTCGGTGTGACCAAAAGTAACTGGAATTTGGCTTTTTAGAGGGGAATTTCGAAACTCAAACAGCTTTAAGTAATACAGGGCTCTTCTAAATTATTTATTCTACTACTTTCATGGTATGGGCATGACATGCAATGTTTTGTTTTGAGTTGGTGAATCAATCTTTAAAATTGAACCAATTTGGACATGTTTGCGTTCTCTGAAGAAGAGATGCCGTAATTTCAGGCCGGTAAGTACAGTCGCAAACCCCGAAGCGAAACGTTTAGCTTTTGCGCTTGATTGTGGGTGGACTAGGAAGCGGAAATGGGTGGCGTTTGTTGTAGACTTATAGTTTACTTTCCTGGCTACCACTTACAATCAAGGATCGAGTGAATCGACTATGTTTTCATTGAGAACGAGGGCAATGTATGGGGCGAGTCAAATATCGCCAAATAACGTGATAGCGAAACACTTCAAAACACAACAAATTGAGCCATTCTTGCGCAAATCGACCAGTTTGTTCATGAAATCTGCCTCAAAGTGACTTTCTATATTACTACTGTATGTCACCGGCCACAATTCCAGAGCAAAAAATAATATTTTGCATTGGTGCATCTGCCGGCGTAAACAAAGCCGAAACAAACAAGGCCATTGCCGGCGGCGAGAGGACTTTTGACCCAATTTCTTTTGTAGTTGGGTGCTCCGATAGTGGGGTGCCTGCATGCAAAGATTTGGCCCCGGGGGAAAGCGTTAAACCTGTATTCGGCGAGTGTTTCGCTTCCTAGTGCCGTTTCGCTTCGGGGTTTGCGACTGTACCCCAAAAAGGTGCTTAGTATCCCAATAGTCTACAAATCTGATATCTAAGGTTGCCAGGTGTTTCCCGTTGTTCAGTGAGAGAGGCAACTCGGCACACTAATTTCCCGCCTCAAAGCATACATAAAAGAATGTGTAATAATAGGACAAAGAGACTATGCAACCTTTTGCCTGCTTCTTATGCAATCGTATATGTTCATACACTGCCAATTGGGCCAATTTGCCCAGCAGTCACCCACAAAATCTGGTTGAAAACACGCAATTTCCGATTCCGGTTACTTTTGGTCACACCGAGTATTACGGAATCACAAAGGGCTATGGATACAAAGAAAGCATAAACGAGAGCTAAAAATTGCCCAGAATCCGTTCAAACGGTTTGGAAATAGATTTTATCGGTGTTTGCCCGCCCGTTTCCAAAATTCTATGATGTCACGCATGTAACGCTGAGGCCGTTTCTGGTTTCCATGCGTAGCGTTTCCAGTCACGCTCGAGGGTCTGTTTCACCCATACAAAGTGCTACAGTATGATACATTATCCTATACTTGAAAAGAGGGCCAGGCCATCAGTCGCGTGACTTTTGACAGAAAATCACGGGGTTTTGTCCACATCCTACAACACAACCGGCTGTCGAGATGTTGAAACTCACACGCGGTCCCCGGCGCCGCGGGCAAGGAATCCAGCAAAAAAAATCCAGGCGGGGTTTGGGGCGGAGCCCCGACAAGCTGTGTACCCCCCGTAGGTAGGGACGCGAGCGCAGCGAGCCGGCCCTGCCGAAGGCGGGGTGCTTAAGCTTGTCCTATCCTATACATGAAAACACAAGGATCAGCTCACGTGAAAAGTAACGTGACTTTGACACGAAACCACGGGACCATGTCGAGATGTCGCTGCCGGCTGTCGAGATGTTGCTCCCGGTTCTCACGAACCTTCCCGACGGCGCCGCGCACCGCGAGTGCAGCGAGCGGTAGTGCGGCGCCGAGGGCATGCAATCCAGCAAGAAAAAACACGCGGGGTTTGGGGCGGAGCCCCGACAAGCTGTGCACCAGCGGTAGGGAGGGACGCGAGCGCAGCGACCTACTTGAAAAGAGGGCCAGGCCATCAGTCGCGTGACTTTTGACAGAAAATCAAGGGGTCAATGTCGAGATGTTGAGATCGTACTAGACGTCGCGAGCGGAGCGAGCGCAGCGGGGTTTGGGGCGGCCAGGCGAGTCGGCCGTGCCGGAGGCAGGGAGCTAAAGCTTGTATTTCGAAGTCCAAGCGGCGCGACATCATCATGTGACCGTGTCGAGATGACGCAATTTTCGGTTACTTTCTGTGATGACGTGTACAGGGTAGTTCACTGACCTGGGGCTACAACTACACCACCAACCTGGAGTGGGGTCTTGGTGAGACCAAGCTGAAACCTTGATTTGAGATTGTTTGATGACACCAATTCGAGAGTATCCGATCCACTGGGAGGTCGGGTCGGGTCAACCGGTCGACCCGACCCGACCCAGAGGCGGTGCAGCCACGTGCAGCACGTGTCCACTCCTGCTTCTTTGCCACTCCCGCCATGTACGCGTATGCCGCCTTCACTCCTGTTGTCCACCCGTCGTCGCCGCCGCTACCAGCGCCTCCACCGCGCCCCCTCGCTGCCCTTCACTTCTCTCTGTTGTTGTCTGTGCCACCAAGTGTTTAACGCTTGGTGCCACCTCTGCGCTTTGGTCCATTGCTTTGCTTTTCCTATTCAACGCGTCGACGTTACCACCGCTTTGGACTCTGTATATTGTATATATTCAGCATAATATAATCTCTTTTCCCTATCATCTCTGTGTGCCACTGCTATGAATCCGCCACCGCAACTCCCTCCTCGTCAACCCGATCCCGATATACGGCCTCGTCATGTTTGTGGGGAGTGTCAAGGACTTATGGGCCCTCTGCGCGTCAATGAGGGTACTTCCCACCTTAGTTCTCGTGGCAAGATAAGCCAAAAGGTGCGTTTCACGTATGTTTTTGTCCTCGTTAATGTATTTACACATCTCGAAGTGCCGCAATTGTCATGCCTCTTTCTCCCACACCGCAGCTTACGAATTTAGCGACGCGGAGCACCTCCTCATTCGCATCAATTGCCGCGAGCGCAATGCGCAGATCCCAGCAGAATCTCTCCATGCGCCTCTTCGTTTTGCGCCGCAACGTCCAGAGGTAAACGGTCCAGCACCTTGCAGCGCCCCCGGGTGTCAGACATCATCCGGAACCCCTCGGCAGGCTAACTCGAAGTGTATTGAGCATAAATGCAAGACTTGCTGCGCCAGCGCGGCTCTCACCGCTCAGTCCACTAACACGTATCGTGATGCGTGCAAGACCCATCATGTCAACGGCGTCGCTGGACCACCCTATTACCAGCCTCCCCCCGTCGTTCCACCCCCGCCTCCTCCCTTCAATGTTCCGCCTCATCAGCCACACACCTTTCTGCCCGCGCCACCTCCACCTCCTCCAATTCAGTCACAAGCTTTTCCATCGTCACAAATCCCTCCACCGCCGAGTTCTCAGCCTCGTCCAATCGCTGGTTCGAGCCGTCTACAGCTGCCATCTCAACAACTCTTACCACCCGCTTTTCCACCGGCTCCGACGCCTTCGTCTTCGCAGCCCCGTCCACTCACCCAGGCTCAACCGCGAGCTCGGACCCTTGCGCAGCCAATGTCGCAAACCTGGGCCAATAAGCGACTCGAAGAGAATAGCGGCGCCCAAGCCATTCAACCTGAAACAAAGAAGACCGCTCGCCAACGACTTGATATTGCTCAGCAAACCGTGGCGGACTTCGTGATATACTACAAAGTAAGTTCCCTTTTTACGTTGCTAATTTTATTCGTCCTCAATGTATTGGTATAGGCCGACCAACTCCCTTTGCAGATACAGGTTCCAGTCACGGCGTATCCTCGTACGTCTCTATCCGACCATGCAGATCTCATGCGCGACTTGAAATTGAGCATTTCATCGTGGTTTGACGTCTTCCATGGATCCGAGTGGAAAACCTTACAGGTTTCAACGGCTCTGGAAGTCAGCAAACATCATCCCGTCCTCATTCGACTTCGTACAAGTCTCACTGAGGATATTCCTCTTGCTCGCTGTCCCAACATTGACCGTTTCTTGATCCAACAACCACGGAAACGTACCGGCTCTGCGCTCGTGTCTCCGATCAAGAAGATCGCGCACACGCCGTCTATCCCTACGCCAACATCTGCTTACGCCGCTCTGTCGCTTCCCGCCGTATCATCACTCCACACCGCTCTGTCTCTTCCCGCCGCACCAACAGCCCCTGCAGCTCAATCCCTGTCAGTCGAACATCCCACCGCTTCCATTCCACAGCCTCGTGTCCAAACGCTGGCGGCATCGTCATCTTCGAGCGGCTCAAAACGCTTCCCCGATTCGTACACCGTTGCGGAACATGACAGCGCCTGGAATAGGTTTGAAGAGCAACAAAGTCGAGCAAGGCTGGGGCTCGGGAAGATGTGGCCCGAGTTATTCCCGGGCTCGAGATACGTGAAGACAACGTCGGGCACATGGCGCGGGTTTTTCACCAGTGCGCCGCGTGCTATCCGTGACCATTTTATTGGCCTTGGGGACGCAGGGTCTTGGGCAGCATTCAAAGACGCGGTTGTTACGCACCAGAACACCGGGCAATATCCACCATTTCTACTGGCTGCGCCTCCAGCTCCTCTTCACAGTATACCGCCACCCGCTCCTCTTCCCCTTCCTCCCTCTGTGCCCATTCTCGAAGCTTCGAATGACTCTGACGCTCCATTGGCTCTGTCTTCCTCACCTTGCGATAATCCTCACGGACTCTGCGAATTTTGTGACGTGCCGTACAAGGTTGCGCCGTCCGCAAAACTACTCCGCATCCGCAGTCAGCTATTTCTTATATCAACTTTAGCCCCAAATTTCTTCAACCCCGCACATCGTATCTCACATTCGCAAGCCCGTGTGGCTGCGTACTGCCAGCAGCATGACACTGACGCCGCTCTCATGCCAACTGCTCGGGCTCATGGTTGGCCGGAGCATATCAACTTTGCGAACCTGTTGGAACGACGCGACGAGCTTGTCTCCTTTCTACAAGAAATTCTTGAAGACCTTGCTTCTAGCAATTTCTTCGACGACGCATGTGCTGAGAAGCGATTTTCTAAGAAGACAGGCTAGTACGTTTTCATTCCTTCGAGTTCATAGACTTAAGCAATTGACGCCTTGCTGCAGTTTCGGACAAATAGGGTACAATGCCATCGAACGATTGATTCGCGACATGTTTCATGTTACGACCATCCAGGACGACTTTCATCCACTCACTTATGACGGACTAGTCGACGTTCTTGTTCTGGAGGCGCTCACCTATCTCATCTCGGGCCAATTCAATGTCGATCCCGACACTGCAGCACTCATTCTCGAGGAAAGCACCCCTTTCGGCCATGCCTATCATTCTGATATCGACGATCGTGATCGGTCAGCTGCTGAATTCCACGAAGAGGCGCCTGAACGACATGATCTCCCCATTCCTTCTCCTCTTGGCTCGCCTGTCCCTCCCGCTCCATCCCTGCCTCAGTTACGAGAAACCTCGCCTTCTCCTCCTCCGATCGATCCCACTATGTTATGTCCTTTCTGCGACGAGGCTCTCCCTGCAGATTCTTCCCGAAGACTTCGTGCTATGGGCAAGAAGTTGCTGTCTTCGTCATGGCCGGATCCTCTTCCTGACAATCCGCTGCACCGCAAGCTACCCACAATGAGTCTGGCTGCCGCATACTGCGCACGCCATCGGTTTGAACACACCGAGCTTCAACGTGCCCTTCTGCACGGATGGCCTTCCGATCCTGACTTCCAACACCTCTTCCAGCGTGTTCTTGCGCTGGCAACGTGTCTCAGAGGTGTTATTCATAAGTACTTGGATTCCAATGAATTCTTCGTCGCCGCTCGAGCACATTATGGACAACAAATATCTCAACGATCAACTCTTAAGGCAAAGTACGCAAATAACCGTGAATGTAAACATGGAACTGGATAGTACGTATTCCTTTCTTCTCATTCCTCTTCGTACTTGTAATCTAACCATAATCCAGTTACGGCGAACGTGGCTATCAAATCATCTACCCTACTCTCTGTTTCCTTTTCCCCGACTTGCCCAACCTTCTCAGCGCCTGCCAACCTCTCACCTATGACATCCTCATCCGGGAGGTGCTCATCCCAGAAGCGACAGTCCGACTGATACAGGCCGATCTCGAAGTCGATCATACTCGTGCAGTCGCCATTCTCCATGAGAGTTACCAATTTGGGCTCGGCCTTCATCAAGCCGACGACGACTGTCCGTTTTATTCTCAAGCTATGATGTGTATAGCGGAGAGTAACATCCATCCAAACTGCTCTTTTGAAGAGTACTATAACTCCGACTCCGAGCTGCCATTCAATATGTGGTTGAGGGACCAGCGGGGCGAAGCTGTGAAGCGGGAGCCAGCCGAGGCAACAATACCGCAAATAACGGGAACTTGTGAAGTAATCGACCTCACGAGCGAGGACGACGAGAGTTAAAGCCATCATGATAGTATTGACAACTCGGATAGACTTGTGTACACTGTATCTATTTCTTTTACTGTACCTTTTTCGATTGTACAATAGAATGACGCTCACATAAATTGTAATAATCCTCTAACCACGAATGAGATGTATAGATGGTGCACTCGTCTTGGGTGCCAACAAGACTGGATGAGCGCTCGGAGTAATGGCGGAGCTCATACCTGCGACTTGGTCACCAGACCACGAGATGATGTCAATGCTGCTAAGTAGTTCTACTTAGCAGCATTGACATCATCCCCGCCCTTCCTTCCTCTCTCTGATCACCTCAGATTCGATTCAGCTGGCATTGAGTTGTCGCAAGTGAGGAAGGTCAAGAGATCTAAATTGTCATTCAAGTAATCAACTACATGTCCATGTCCTCCGCAAGTAGAGCTTCACGTGGAATATATCCCGGTTTCTTCCCCCTCCGACGAAGATCATCCACCAAAAACCTATTGCGACGCTTGATCATCTCATCCAGGAAAAAGTTGTATCTCTCAACCGTCATCTCGCGCACAACAGAATGAAAACCGCCAAACCAGGCATTTGTTTGCTCTGCTGCGGACGAATTGAAGCGCCATTTACCCTCACTTGTTCGCAACTCGGGCCAGGCATATGGGTTGCAGTTCGCCCCGCAGTCAAGATCACCTTCTTTATGCTTGCACTTGAAATGAAATACATCAACGGGGAGGGCTACCCCTTCAAAGAATTTGCGACGTGAGTCGTCGGGGTCTTTACGAAGCATCTTGACAATGCTGCAGTTGTTGTCGTGCCAGAGAACGCGAGGCAGCGAGGCGCGGGTGGGGAAAAGCTTCATCCAAAATTCCTTGAGTATAGTTGAGTGGAACGAATTGAGCATAACGAAAGAAGGAGCCGCACCACAACACCATTTGGGGCCTCGGAACCGAAGAACGTAGCTCGGCCAGCGACAATCCCGCACGAATATACCCCAAGCTGTTCATTGTGGGTGCGCCTGCGTCCGAACCGAGCGCGAAGCTTGCGGTTACCTTGCCCGGATTTGCTGGGACAAGTATATTCAATCTCCTCCCCATCAGAGCCATCGTCTCCACTGTTAGATTCCGCAGAATTATCGGGAAGGAGGTTGACACCAGTCGCTGTGATTTCGTCTTGCGATGTAGGAAGTCGAGAGGTTGAGGGCATGGTGGGGTTGGGGAACGCATTCGATGGGGCAAAGCCCTTTGCGCGTTGAAGGCGTTCTTTCAATTGGAACATTGCCTTCCCACGTTGATAATGGTGGAGCTCCATCGCGCGATGGTCGGGATCGCTGCAGGTGCGGAATCCAGTCGATGCTTCTGCAGTGCAGTCGACGATCGAGCACTGAGACTGCAATGCATGGTGTTTCGGGTCCGTGCAGAACTTGTCGCGTACTGAGCGCAAACGATTTTGGCAGTCCTGGACGTTGCAAGAATAATGCCCCATTGTGTCACCATCTGAAATGGCAGAGCGGAGAGCATCTGGAGAGAATCAGCATAGATCTTGAGAATGAAAAGAATGAACGAACACCAAACTCCGTCTTCTTCGTAGATCCAGCAACACAGGTCACAGTAGTGGTTCCATTGTTCCTGACCTGTTCCAGCCATGCGACTGTTACGTGCTTCAAGGGCAGGACGCAAACGTTCAGCATGCGATGGAGCATTGTGTTGGAGTTGTAGAATATCGTTGCGCTCGCAGTGATCGAGAAGAAGCGCATTGAGAAAAAACGCGTTGAAGACGTCCTCAACATCAATCTCTAGAGAGGTCCAATCCTGAGGCATGAGCGGCTTCAAAGCAGCTTGAGAAATGCTGGAGTTGTAGATCCGGGCGCAATTTGTGCCGGAAGTCCTACGTTGGTTGAGTATACTCGAGAATAAGGATCAATGAGCCGCAAAAAGTACTTACCACGCAGATACCATCATGTTTGTGAACAATTCACAGAGTTTGGCGCTGACGTAGAAGTGCTTGGACGACTCGATGAATTCTGGAACCTGATTATCATTATAATAGTACGTCCTTGTTGTTGCATTGCTGTGGACGTAGTAGTTTGGGTAGTAGCGCGTGTTACAATCTACAAGCGATTGAGTATTAATACCGACAATTTGAAACATCAGACAACTTACTTCGACAATAAGAGGACGTAGAAAACCCCGGGACAGCACCAAGGTCAAGCGTGAAGATGCTGATGCGGTGAGTCTTGGCCTCGACAAGTTCCCGCTCGACCAAATTAATTGAGTCGCGCGTCTGACGAACCCGGCAGCAATCGGGGTCTAAACAAACACGCGTAGGCGGAGAGAGCGAATAAACGCCTGGGATAATTCAGTTCGAGTGTTTTCATTGGAGAACAACGACACACCAATATTGAGAGAAATACCATGAACGAGAAAGGATTTGATATGTTTGAGGCGATTGGCAGATTGCTCCTCCGGGCCAGGATTGAAAGCCCATGCCAAGTGACGAAAGATCTCCCAAGCCCACTTTGCCGTCTCGTCGGGAATGTCGAAGCAAGCGCGCATAAATTCATGAACATTCGCCGGAAGTGTTTCAGGAGGAGTAGAAGGAAGGTGAGATGGTGTAAGATATTCCAGAGCAGGGGTAGGTCTCAGTAAAGCGATGATTTCGATGTATTTCACAACGTCGGCATGAGTGAAAGTCGATGCGACAAGAGGACATGTCTCGAGTGCCTTGCAAATTTGCGCGAAGTCCATGGTGGTGGGAAGGTGGGTAGATAGGTGGAAAGACGTTGTATTATATGTACGAGACAACAATAAAGACGCTAGGCCCTGCGCGGGCCACAGCGCACGCCAGCGCTGGTGTGTGGTTACCGCCAGAAACAAAAGGAACCGCCGCGGTCACGGTCACGTGATTGTTACGTACTGCACCGCCTCTGGGTCGGGTCGGGTCAGGTCGACCCATCCCGACCCGACCGTCCCACGGATCGGATGTTATGACCAATTCGGTCTCGTCTTGATTCCAAATTGACATCTTTTTTCCGAGCTCAAAATGAACTCAGATTTGTGATCGCTCTGGACTCAATTTAGTGTTGCCGGGAGCTGAGTTGGAGCTGAACTCGAGTTGATTGCCCATCAGCTCGCTGTCAGCTCGAGTTGACCGGAGCTGGCTCAGAGCTGATACCGGATATGGGAATCTAGTGTCCCAGGGTTCATCTTTCCACCCGAAGGGCAAAATTTTAGGGGAGAATGGACCAAATTTTTATGTGGAAGGTTTTCCTGAGCTCTCTTCAAGCTCAAACTGCTTTTTATACGTCGAAAACGGCCAAGAAACGGCCAATACAGAAACTGGGGAGGGAGTGTGATGTCACTCAGTTACACCACCCGAAATGTCACGTCGTCCGCTTTGGGTGACGAGGGTGGAGTCGAGGCGAGCTGGCATCACCTCGAGGTGCCGCTTTTGGGAAGGGGTCGAGTTAGAGTTGAACTCAGCTCGGAGCTAGCTCCAGCTTCCGGCAACACTAACTCAATTACAACCCCGTTTTGATTCCTTGTCCTGCTCTCAATATATTGTCTCCCTTGCCAAGTTGCTGAGAGTACTTTGTTAGTAGCGCTAAGTAGCCGAAAGACAATTACCGCCAAAGCATATAAGATAAAGTCCGATTTAAGTGTTTATCGGTATTACACCCAGGGCAGATGCAGCATGGAGGTCATCGTTGTGGGCGGCTGCCGGCAGCCGCGATGCCAAGCCTGCATTCACGCAGCTTGGTGCTGAGGTCGAGGCACTGGTGACAACGGGGTTTAGGGCATGATGCACAATGTATTGAAGCCGCCGCAGATGCCTCGCACTCGGGCAGCGCGACGAGCGTAAGTAACGAAAGACTCTGCAGACTGAAAAAAAATTTCCTCCAAGTCCCACATCAACACGTGAGATGACGCGATGTCACGTTTTTGTTGATCATGTTCGTTGTCAAGTGTTACCGTGTGACTCACCCTCCTTCCTTCCATCCCCCAACGCTTTCCCCCACTTTTCCCCCCTTCAAACAGTCAAATCAACCTTTTCGTTTCCCTTCGTGTGCTCAAGACCTCTCAAGACCTCGGTCCGTGCTCAGCCTCAGCCACCTCAAGCCTTAACTTACAAGAATCCACAAGACGCCTTTCCTCCAAGCGCCTGCCCAAGTCTGCGTCAGGGCTGCAAGTTCGTCAAGCTGACCTTCTTTGAGTGCAAGTTTTCAAGACTGGCTTCATTCAACTACATGATCAAGTTCACCTCAGTCTTTCTCCTGCAAGTCCAGCTAGCTCTTCGATGTCCGTGTCATTGCCAAGCCACAACGTGGCCTTGAGATTCTTGCAGGTTTCAAGTCGGCTCAACCCAGAGTTGACGGAGCAGGATGCTCGTGGCTCGACAGAGTTTGATGTTCGTTGGTGTGTCTCCGTTCCCTTGGCTGAGTCAACGACTAACCGGACTTCTTCATATGCATGTCCTGCCTCACCCGCCCTTCGTCCCCGATCGATCGTGTACTGCTTCCCTCCCTCCCTCCCTCCCTCCCGCCCTCCGCAACACAGTTGCCACCCGAGCAAATGCAACCGTCAAAGTCCTCTCCTCGATCAATAGCTCCCGACGACACTATAATCGTTTTCCGTGGGCTTGCGCCAGCAAACGTCCTGTTGGCAGTTACGTGCCCACTGACG
The DNA here is from genome assembly GCA_037176885.1 of Favolaschia claudopus. Lineage (NCBI taxonomy): Eukaryota > Fungi > Basidiomycota > Agaricomycetes > Agaricales > Mycenaceae > Favolaschia > Favolaschia claudopus. The sequence continues at coordinate 1,709,912 of JAWWNJ010000030.1, forward strand.
CCTGTCTGCAGGATCCACCGTGCGAACCCTTCCTAGCTGACGATCATAACTACCGTACAGAACTGTATGTACTATTTTATATCCCAATATCAGCCTGTTCCCAATCTTGAAACCGGTGTGATTCATATTTATAATTTCGTCAACGCTACACACAGCCTGTGCTCCCAGAGAGGCTGGATGAAAGCTTGATTTCGATGTCAGTCATTGAGCTCAAAATGAGGTGGCGCTCAGACTGAGACCAAAATGATAAGCCGAATGGAATGACTTTTGACATCAACATTGCCTCTTTTTGAGACCAACCGTGGGCCTCAATTGACACTCGGCATTAGGGGCGCTCAATTCTTAGCTCGTCGGCTCGTCTCGTCCCAGAAATTATTTAATTGCATGATGAGCTGATGAGCTGCTGATCCCACTCCGCATTTCTCTCCACTTCCCATCAAATTTGATCCCCTCATCAAAAAATCGACATTTTACGGACGAGACGAGCTGACGAGCTAAGAATTGAGCGCCCCTATTGAGATCACACAGGTCTCAGTCTGGGTTGGCGGTGTACGGGTATGTGTGATTTGTCTTCGGCATTTTCATCAGACTTCAACGAGTTGAAGGGGCCCGGGGTTTGCCAAGTTGTGTCATCAATTTATGATTGGGGTTCTGATGTTAGGATGCACTGTGACAGTTCATAAATTCAGAGAGGGAGTCCAAGCCAGCAGAGTGTGCCATGCAGAGATGTTGCAAAAAAATGTTGAAATTCCATTATAACTACTTGTCATTCTATTTTAGCTTTACATCCCAGTTACAAGTTCAATCCTGAAGCCTCGCTATAGCCTTACAACTGCAGGATAAAACTAAGATGTAGTAATGACCCGATTTTGATTTTTTTGAGACAGAAGGATCACCAGTCCATGTTCACATAAAACAATTGAGGAAACCAGATTGACACCTTGAATTCAGAGAAATCGACTGAGAACAGTGGTACCTAATACGATATTCATTGAATATTCATACCGCATTTCCGCTAAATTGAGTCAAAAATGGGAGAATAAACAGTCACCCATTCAAAAGGGCCACAGCCACGCGTTCAAATTCACCCACACACAAGAGATTCCATCGAAAAACGAGCTCGCAATGAACCGAGCAAGTTCAACCAAATGGTGACGGCAACTCGCGTCAAGCTGTGCTCGGCGGCTCAAACAGGCAGTTTGATGCGAGACATAACACTGATCCCATGACCAGGTGTTATGCCCCAATCGGGACATAACACACCTCCAGCCTTCGGCTATGAGCCAAGGGTTCCTAATAAAAAAAAACGGGTCTAGGCATTTTACTCGTTACAGACAAAAGTGATGGACGGTGGGTTTTACAGGGAGTACTAGAGACGTATTTCTGATCCATCACTTCCATCAAAATGAATTGATGTACTGCCAAATTAGGCAATAGTTTGAAAATGCGATTTTTCAACTCATGGGGAGATTCTTTTTGGAAAAAATGAAATCACCCAAAATGTAGCTCAGGTAATCGAGATTGTTTTTGGAAAAAATGAAATCACCCAAAATGTAGCTCAGACTTGTTTCCGCACATTCATGGAAAATCCCTGATTCTGGCCGTGAGATGCGTAGAAAGCGGCAAAGAGATATGGGACAACAATAATGGAAGCAACTACCGAGCTACTTTCTCTACTCGTGCTCACAAAAAGTGATGGCGTCGCTTTTCTTATATATTTCTGGACGCTGGATGAACGCCTTTGCCCAAATTAAAGTGCTAGGCAGTCTAGAAAGACTACGCGCATATTTCTAACACCATGATTTGATCGATAAATTGTGATGCGCGACCAAATGTCCGAAAAAGGCAAAGCACCCAAAATTCGGCTTGCCATGGGATGTTTTCCATCAACACTCAAATCGGCCAAATTGTAGCCCTGAGAGAGTAGACAGGCCTGGCACTTTAAATTATGCAAAAATATGTATGCAATACCGAGATATATTGACTTCAAAGTCGGGAAAAATAGCAAAAATGGCCAAAATTGACCAAAATCACAATATTGCGCGGGTTATAGCGAAAGAACCGATGCATATTTTTGCTCAATCCGAGATGCCACATCTATCTACTCATCATGGGCTACAATCTGCCCCATCCAGATTGTGATGGAAAAAATCTTGCGCCAAGCTAGATATTGGTGGTTTTGCCTTTTTCGGCCATTTGATGGCATATCATAATTGTTTAATCATATCATTATCCTGAAAATCATGATGCAAATAGTCCTTCTAGCCCACGTAGCACTTTGTTTCATGAAAAAGCCTCCATCCAGCATCCAGAAATCCGATACAGTCGTAAACTAGGAAGCGCAACGATTAGCATTCTAGGCAAATTATTCCAAGAAATTGTGCTAGATACCCGGAATTTTTGTGATAGAGCCCTAGCCCTGTATCTGGTCTATGGATTCAACAAAAAGTTTGCGATGAATGTAACAGAATCTGAAAATGCGCGGAAGGCGCAATAACCTCAGTCTCCCGCAATGTGGGATGAAAGACTATATATTAAATACCTGAAAATGCGCGGAAGGCGCAATAACTACACAATGAGTAAGTAAATACAAGTAGGTAGATAGATAGAGAACTCACCCTCAGTCTCCCGCAATGTGGGATGAAAGACTGAGGGTGGTGGACAGACGAGCACGGTTTATATGTAAGAACAAGGCTGTATGATAAGTATCAGATATCTATCAAGGGCCGGAGCGGCGGGGCGGCTACCCGGAATAATTCATATTCTGACACCCCCACTCGACCCAGGCCGTAGTCCCATAGATAGACAGAATTTGGAGTGCTTGTCATGAGATAAAGGTTTTGTGAAAATATCGGCCACCATTTCATCTGTAGGATACCACAAGACAATACATTCTCCGGTGCGAACCAAGTCATCACGGACAAAATGATATTTTCTTTGTATATGCTGAGTCCTAGCGCGGTATTGTGGATCCTGGGACAGAATAATGGCAGCTCGATTATCACATCTCAACTCAGTGGGATTTCTCTGATGTTGACCTAGTTCGTCAAAAAAGGATCTTAACCATGCTAGATGTTGTCCTGCATTTGCAAGTCCAATGTATTCACTCTCAGTAGAAGATAGAGCGACCATGGATTGCCGACGGCTAGACCATCCGATTGCTCCAGAGTTGACAATGAACACATAACCAGAAGTAGAACGAGATGTATCTCTGTCTCCATTCCAATTGGCATCACTGTATCCCAGAAATTGCATGTCCATGCTGATGTCAGCCCCGTTGTATACAAGTGCCCAATGACGGGTGCCTTTGAGGTATCGAAGAAGTCGTTTTGCTGCTGCCCAATGAATTCTCTTTGGCTTTGCACTAAATCGACCAAGTACTCCTACACTGTATGCAAGATCTGGTCGAGTACCTAGCATGGCATACATAGCAGACCCAATTACACTTTGATATGGAACAATAGATCCACCTTCGACAATAGCCATATGGGTAATGATACTGTCGTCATCAGGGTCATTCTCTGTGAGCGGGGTTCCAGTAGACATAGGCGTGAATACAGGTTTGCAGTCTGTCATGCCATAGCGAGAAAGTACTTTGTTGTGATTCGGCTGTTTCACAATAGCTTGGGCACTCGACTGTTAGGTCTTGGGTTACAATCCACTGGAGCTTTAGGCTTCAGTGCTCCTGTATTTATACTACGAATATTATCTAGAACTATCTACGCCCCGGGAGAATGATCCGTAAGCCGTGAGCTCACAAATTCAGCAGACTTTGTCAATATACTGACGCTGGTTCAGTGCAATGGTGCGCTTCTTACGGTTTCGAACGATCTCGATCCCAAGGAGGTATTTGGCTGGACCTAGGTCTCGCATCTTAAAAGTAGATGAAAGCATTCTTTTGACTTTGGAAGAGAATTCTTTAGAAGTTGCAGCAACAAGAAGATCATCAACATAGACCACAACAAAACAAGTCTGTTTGCCTTCTTTATAAACATAAAGGCAGGTCTCTGAATTCAAGCAATGAAATCCGAGTTTTAGGATCTCTGTGTCAAAAGTCCTGTTCCAAGTTCTCCCAGCTTGTTTAAGACCATACAATGAACGCTTGAGTCGCCAGCAGTGACCTTCTGGAATTTCAACACCATCTGGAGGCATCATGTAGATTTCTTCCTCCAGTTTACCATTGAGGTAGGCTTGTGAAACATCCAGCTGATCCAGTTCTAAGTCATATTTGGCAGCAAGAGCACAAATGATGCGAACAGACTCAAGATTGGCAGTGGGCGCAAAAACTTCTTTGTAGTCAACACCTTCCTTCTGAGTATCTCCTCTGGCAACGATTCGGACTTTGTAACGAGCAATTTTGCCTGTTTCATCCACTTTGACTTTGGGAACCACTTTGGATTTAATAGGCTTGACACCGTCTGGTATGGGAACAACATCATAGACATCATTTGCTCGGAAACCAGCAAGTTCCTCTTCAAGTCCAGCTTTCCAATGTTCAGCATTAGGACCCTGCAATGCTTCTTGCCAACTAGAAGGGTCAAGAGGGTTCTGAGCTAAAAAGGCTTCTTCAATAGCATCATCTAGAGAAGCAAGCAAGACTGCCTCTGGAGCATCAGGGACTTCAATGTCTGGTTCAACAGAAGCTTCATTTTCTTTCGCCTGTTTACGTGCTGCATTCTCTGCATCACGCTGAGCTTTTGACTGATGCTGTGGTCCTTCAGCTATTCTGTCGTACTCAGCAGTGGGATGTTGTGCCCTTGCATGTGGACGTGTTGACCGCCTAGTAGGTTCCTGTCGTACGCCTGCGACCTTGCGCAATGGTGGAGCTCCCCTATTTGATGGATGGACAATAGACGGTGGATCAGCCTGACTTAGATTATCCCCCACTGAACCTGGTATTGGGTGAGGTAGAGTGTCCGGCGGTTCATCGTCATCGTCATTATCACCATAATATGGGGTAGACCTCTTCCGCAGTGTCTGAGCAAAATCCTCATATTCTTTCCTAGATGTAGCAGGTGCCTCAAGCTTTGGTTCTATAGGTGAATGAAGTTCCTGGTCATCAAACCGAACATGCCTAGATGTGATGGTTTCGCCATAAGAACCATCTTTGTTGATTACTAGCAAGTCATATGCTTTACTGTTTTCATGGTAGCCAACAAAGATGCACCGCTTTGCTTTATCACCAAATTTCTGCTTGTGACGCTTTTCTTTAGGAATGAGAGGATAAGCTCTACAGCCAAAGGGATGCAGGTGTCGTATGTTTATTGGACGGTCAAAGAGTTTCTCATGAGGTATTTCAAATTCCTGTGCTGAAGTAGGTGTTCTATTCACAGTATAACCAGCTGCTCGCATTGCTAAGACCCAAAATTTACGAGGAAGGCGTGAGGCAATCAACATAGTTGTAGCTCTGGAAACAAGTGTTTGATTCATTCGCTCTGCTACTCCGTTTTGCTCTGGGGTGTAAGGTGCTGTTGTTTCATGGATGATGCCTAGACGTTTGAATTCTGTTTCTATTTGATGAGACGTGAATTCACCTCCCCCATCTGTGCGAAAGAATCGAGTCCAGCCCTCACAGAATTCCCAATTAGCAATTTGAGCACGAAAATGTGCCTCAGTAGATTTTCGCCATTCTTGGAGTTTTGAATAGACTTGGGATTTCTTTTGGGCAAATAGAATCCACACCTCAGAGGAATGATGATCTATAAGGACCACCCAGTAGCGTATTCCACCTGGGCCTTCTGGCGTTACTGGACCACCAACATCAGATGATACAATATCTAAAGGACCACGAGCTTTGGTTTGACTTTTGGAAAATGGTAATTTCTTCATTTTCCCAAGAACACAGGGTTCACAGAATTTGGGGATTCCTGTCAAGGATGTAATTTCACCAAGTCGGCCTTTAGCAACAGATTTCTGTAATAGTTGGAAATTTGTATGACCGGATATTCGATGAAGATGATTGATATCCATAGCAAATAGTGCATGTGGATCTTCACTCAAAGGAGTATAGACAATGTGGTACAGTCCCTTCCGATGCTTGGCTTCAATCATTCTTTGCCCTTTTGGGTTTCGAACAATGCAGCTATCTGCTTCGAACATGCTATTGTATCCCTTTTTAGCCATTTGTTGCACTGAGACAAGTGTGATACCAAAGGTTGGGACATGTAATGCACGTAAAGAGACATCAGACATCCCTCGCTTTGTTTTGCAAGATAGACGGATGGTTCCAGTTCCAACTGCATCACAATATGTGTCATTTCCAAGCCGCACCCTTTTCGGTGGCTTGAGTACTTTATAAGAACCTGTCTCAAACCATGCCTCATTTGGTGTCATGGTAGTAGAAGCGCCAGAGTCAATTACCACAGCTTTGGATGAAGGGTTTGCATCACTCAAAAGATAAGCAGACATAGCAGCATAAGATTTCTGGGAAACAACAGGTACAGCTAAATGTCCATGTTCAGAGTCATCGGAATCAGATTCGGAATCTGTAGTAGCAGAGGCATTTGCCTTGTCACGGCGCTTTCTAGGTCTCACTTTCTCAGACTTCTGCTTGTCATTCTTCTTTGAGTCCTTTGATCCCTGCGCTAGATTCTTCAACTGATAGCAGTTATTGGAGGTATGAGATTTGTTCTGTCCATGTATAAGGCAATGTTTATCGCCCTTGGCAGATGGCTTTCCTTTGCCAGGGTTTGTGGATTTGCAGCTAGAGCAGTGTCGTCGCCGTTCTCACTCTTTGGTAGTTTACCAAGAGTAATCAGGCGAGCACGAGCTTTATCCCAAGTTATGCCTGTACCAAGAGAGGAAACAATGTTCCCTTTAATGCCTGTCCAGTAGCTATCATCTGGTAGAGTGCTGAGCAGAATGAGAGGCTGAAGCTCTGGGGGGAATGGAAATTCCAGGCGTGCAAGCCTATCAAAGCAGGTCTTGATAGCAGCTACATGAGAAAGAATCTTGTTGCGATCCATGAGCTCTGGTTCGCCTTCAATAACGAGCTTGGTGCTAAAAAGTTCTGCTAGAACACCCATTGCAGAATCGGCACGATTTTCTGCTTCAAAGCGCTGGCGCAGTTTGGCCCAGAGAATTCCAGCATTAGATTCGTTGACATACTCTGTGCGCAGTTCTGCTGAAAGAAGCTTCTGAATCATCATAATGACACCTAAAGCACGGCTATTACGTTCGCTAGGGGTATCCTTGAAAGCTACTCCAGCAACAGGAGCTGTGGCAGGCAGAGGAGTGACGGCAGCAGCAGCAACAGAGGCATCAGCTGCATTTGCAGCGAGGATAACAGATTCAAGCAGAGTGTAGACTCCCTGTAGGCGCAGTTCCACTGTAGCATTAACATGAAAAATCGGCCAGTCTTCTGCTCCGGAAAGCTCAGAAGAAGCCGAGTTTGCCGCAGTTGACATTGTGTGAGAAGTCCGAGGTGAGATAACCAGAGTCCGAGGGAATTTCGGCAACAGGTCGTGTGATTGATTGATTGATACAAGTCTGTGCTTGTGATGCTTCGAGCTCTGATGAGCGAGCAGGTGAGTCTTCCAATAGGTACGTCTTCAGAGAGCTAGCGCTCGGTGGCCCATAACCTAACAGAATCTGAAAATGCGCGGAAGGCGCAATAACCTCAGTCTCCCGCAATGTGGGATGAAAGACTATATATTAAATACCTGAAAACGCGCGGAAGGCGCAATAACTACACAATGAGTAAGTAAATACAAGTAGGTAGATAGATAGAGAACTCACCCTCAGTCTCCCGCAATGTGGGATGAAAGACTGAGGGTGGTGGACAGACGAGCACGGTTTATATGTAAGAACAAGGCTGTATGATAAGTATCAGATATCTATCAAGGGCCGGAGCGGCGGGGCGGCTACCCGGAATAATTCATATTCTGACAGAATGAAGCTGTTTTGAGTGAGATCGAGGTCCAAAGTTCGGCATCACCGAATTTGGCCGATTAACGTAGAAACGCAACACAGACAAACAAAGCCTGAAGCCTTCCCTGCAGGTCGGGACAGTACAATAAAGGTGAATTGGGGTGCTGAAAATATCATACAATGAATTCTACCTGCTGGGGAGCACCCAAAATTATGTGGATCGAACGGCAAAATTCCCGGCCAGGTCAAAATTCCGCGAAAGATCGGCTCGTTTGAGTTCGTTAGAAACCGAATCGGTCCAAATTTTTCAAGGGATACCGATTTCATTTTCAAAGACTATTTGAGCACAAGCAGGCACATGGAAATCTCCCAAAAAAAGCGGGGGACATCAAATTTCCTCCCAGATTTGGCAATTTTTGAGCAATCGCGGCCATACAAGCTGAACGGTGGATTTCCATGTTCCAAAAACCGTTCCATCGAATTCAGCGACCTTGAAAACGGTAGGAAGTGGCAGATTTCTTGCTGGAGAATGGTTATCAGGGCCGAAATCCGCGTGTTGCTCTTCTACGTAATGTTGCGCTTCCTAGTTTACGACTGTAAAGAAGTGACGCCATCACTTTCCGTGATACCGAGTAGCTACCCATAGATTCACAGATTCAAAATATAGGTTTGTTTCCCCTTCCCCATGAAAACTAATCACAGACGGATTATTTAACTTCCATTTTGCCCAACACCCGAACTTGAGTCAATCCTGACGCCGACGGAGGCTGTGAGAGTCCGACGGAGACTGTGAGAGTCCGACAGCGTCTGTCACATCAAACTTCGAAGTAGGGCTGGATGAGGGCAGTTGCAGTGCCAATGAGAAGAGTTCAGCATCATGTTTGGCAGCATGTCTTTGCAAGATAGAGAGCGTGGGATCCCCGCACCTTACTTAAGCACATTATGTAACGCTTATTAATCGTTCCCACGGCCAAATCCTCAGTCGCGTAAAAAATTTCATGCTCTTTCCTGCCTGCAGAGAGGCTGACCTACAGACTCAGAAGACATTCTCGCTGTTTCGGCTCTAAAATTTTGGTTTTCGTCTTGAAAACCACCTTCCACACTGCAAGGGAGGTCCTGTCAACTTCCTGTCACCCATCGCGCCGAACAGGTTGTCCCACCCTTAAGCGAGCTGCCGAAGCGTGCCGAGATGACTATCATGTGGCTGTGCTGGCCAAATTTTCCTCCGAAATTTTTGAAAAGTGTCCCGTTTGGTGAGAAAACCACATAGAAAGACTCAGAAAAAAAAAAGGGGTCTGAATTTTTTCTGGGTCATATAGCAAAAGACCCAGGGACATTTTGGCAAGTCTGCCCAATAGGAACCCTTCATTGAACCTCCATCTAAGACTTGTATTGGGCAAAATTCCCAATCTGGACCCAAGCATCGTGCTATAAGCCCTCGACGTCGAGCGTGACAATGTCACAGTGTGATGCTGACATAAGGGTGCAGGGATCCCACGCTCTCTATCTCACGCTCGACGTCGAGGGCTTATACATTGATGCGGATGCCCAACTGTTGCTTCCGGTGCCTGATAGAACATCTCCGACTCGTTCTGAACCTCTCGAGAGGCGTATTTACACTACTACATCAAGGCAGCCATGGATCAACTATGTCTGCGAAATTTATACCCAAGTGACGGTGTACAATGAGCAGAATAATTGTCGAACACGAACACAGTTCGGCAGCCCAAGTGGGCCATTTCAAATTTGTGTAAGGCAGCTCTGAGCTGAAGAAAAGTATCTTGGCTCATGATAGAAAGGAAGGATGCTGGTTATGTGCGATGTCGAATGACTTTCATAGGTGTGCATTCCATGCTGCAGACAATGCCTCAACAACGTTGCATTATCTTATCTTTGACAGTAACATGGAACCTGACTCGATATTACCAAATCCGGTGCGATTTCCCAGGCAAAGAGAGGCAGATTTCTGAGGAACCGCTCGTGGAATTTATTTTATTTTATCAGATTCATAACCTATAGGCTACTCAACGAAAGGAGTCGATTGCGCTATGTCCGAGGTCTTTCCCATCAATTTTGAGGTTACGGCCAAATTTTCGGCTATCATTTCATAATTTTCGTTTTTTTGACAATCGGCTCGTGCAAAACTCTTCTTTGGATGCTTAGCGACTGTTTTACACAAAAATCTAGACATCTGGGGGTATGTCACACCTTCCATAAAGGGAAGATCAAAGTTGTCGATTTTGGTTGTCCGGCACTGTAGCACGATGCTAAGGTCCAGATTGGGAATTTTGCCCAATACAAGTCTTAGATAGAGGTTCAATGAAGGGTTCCTATTGGGCAGACTTGCCAAAATGTCCCTTGGTCTTTTGCTAATACAAATGGTATATTAAAATTTTTCACCCCTCTTCTTCTTATTCCGCTCGATCTCGGCCTCCGTTTTCCGCACTTTTGCTGGCGCCGGCCCATGCGGACATCCACAGAACTTACGCCCTCCCTTGCCTCTACATTCGTGACGCCTGTCGCATTCGTAATGTGTACACACTGCGCAGCGGTCTCCAGTGTTTTTTTTCGACGTCCCGGCGGGTGCAGGGGCTGCACCTGGCAGCAAACTCTGCTGCATTGGCTGCCTAATCAGCGGCGCGGGTTGGGCGAACACAGTTGGGGGGTCGACATCCATTGGTTGCGCTTCATTACCGAAGGTGAACGTCGGTTCGGATGGCTGTTGTTCAACAAAGTCGGCGTCGGCAATGGCACCTGGTCCTGTTAGGATTGCCATGGAGTTGAACGATGAAGCGTCAATCGAGTCTAGATATTCGTGAGTCAAACCGATCTGGCGACACGAAAAATTGTTCAAACCAGTCAATGAGAGATCCAGTTCACCATCAGGAAGCGGGAATGCAGGTAAGACATCTGCGTAGTTGTCTGGCGAGTTGACCAAGGCTCTAAATGGCTGGAGGGAAGTGTGGTCCAATCCACCTCCGAGCGTGGAACGTTCGGACTTCCAGAGTATTGTTTTCTTGTGGTGCGCTTCCAGCTGTTGGGGAAATTTATAGTACAAGCGTTTGTTAGACTCTTTTTCGGTATCAGGGTAGCCTGAATTTTGAGTTAAACCTGAAAGCAATCTACACTGAAGAGTACGTACCATTCCGTAATGAAATCGATCAGGATGACCGGGAAGTAGGTGCGGTAACCAAATGACATCGCGCTGGTACAACACGGCGGGATCCAGTCCTGATGTTTCATTGCTTCTCTCAAGAGCGCACACAGGGTGAGGTGGTCGGTCAAAAAAATCACCCCGTTTGTAGCACAAAGGTCGGCCATACTTTGCCTCTTCTCCTGAAGACGCCTGCGCACAGCCAGTAGATATGTGTGCAACATTGAATCCTTCACTGGCTCTGCTGCTTTGCTTTCAGCCCGCGCTGCATCGGCGTTTGACTCCAGGCTATTTGAGATATTATCGGCAAGACTCTCGTCAATAATTTTGTCGCCAGCAGCAATATCTGCGTGTTCGTCATGTTCTTCGATGTATTTGAGCTGATCGGTGAGCTGGATGAAGTCGTCGGAGGATATTTGAACTATTATTAGTCTTCAATATGGATCTGTACCAATGAGAACAGAGAAATATGTCGGAAAAATCAAAAAAGGCTTATAAGGCATTGCAGCACCTTATAGCCTTATAAGGTCTAATAACGTTGGCAGGGAACCTTATAAAGTGTTACAAGGCCATATTGGTGGGCCTTGTCAGCGGTGCTCAAAGGCATGGATTGCAACCCATTCCTTTGGCTATATGTGCATACGTTGCAGCGGAACGGATCGTCATAGTCAAAAAAAAAGACCAGTTCAAAATTTTTTCTCCAATGAATCTGTTGGACTCCTTTTCCTCATATTGAAAGGATTTGGACGCCAGTTCCCTAAGGGCAGATCGACGGCGTGTGTCCCAGATCATCGATGCAGTGAGGGGGTGTAGTGGAGGTGCGGCCAATATATTGAGTAACATTCCTTGTTTTCCAACTGCTCCTTGGTGTAACAGTTAGTAATGGGGATTCATTTTAGTGCATGTTCCGATGGTCGAGCGTTCGAATCCCACTACAGTTAATAATTAAGTACCTTGTCTTAAGCCAGTCAGTATGTAGTTTAGTTACTTCACGTTTGTGACTTTGAATTTGAATGGTTTCAGGAAAGTGAAGTCGTAGTGGGTCAATAATTTTGGTTAATTGTTCAACATGTACCTTATTAGGCCTTGTAAGGCTCATTATGCCCTATAAGATCCATTACATAGGCCGAATAACAAGGGGGAATCGGGATTCGAAAATCGGATATAGGGTCGATAGAATTTTTAAGGCCTCGGCCAGACCCCCCTCCCCCCCTCCCCTGCTATATATGGTAATGATTTCCCACTGTTGTCATCAAGCCGCCCTGCCGGACCCGCGGCAAAGCCCGACGCTCGCCCGTCCCGCGATTTTCTGCGTGTTTGGGGATGCAAAAAGTATGATCCATGCTTGATACATGCTGATGGAGTACATAGAGTTCTTCCAGGACCTTTCCATGACCCTCCAAAAGGGTAATAGCTGTTTTGTCGCCAAGTGAGTGCATATTGCATCTCTCTTGAGCCCACTGCACATATAACTGCATAAATATAATTCACGGTGGCATTGAGTAGATATAGAATATAATTTGAGACAGTCTCACCCTCTATCTTATGTGCTTTGAGGAATCAACAATGAACCACGCCCGCGACGTTACTGATGTAGCGTGCAAAATCTCGCCAAATCAGGAAATATAAGGCCTTATAAGTAGTATTTTGTACATATTTAAACCTTATAAGGCTCCTTTTACCTAACGGCCTTATACGGCCTTGCAAGGCCTAATTAGGCCTTATAATACTTTTTTGATTTTTCCGACATACGCAACATACATGGTGTGGGAGCAGGATCATTGTTTGCCCTGGCAGCGTCGAAATGAGATCTTCTCTGACGATCCTGATGCCCTTGGTATAGCAGATAAGTTCCCGAGAGGTGCAGACTGATCGGTGTTTCGGGGTAGAAAGAAAGCAGAGATAGTTGGCTCTGAGTCCGTGAGACTTGGGCGTCCAGATCCAAACCTACTCGGTGTCCACAAAAGTAACCGGAAATTCGCTTATTGCTTGCCAAATTTGTAGTATTTTCGGAAGCAAACTAGATAGGTGTAATCCTTGCTTTATTTTGGTCACATATCATACATATCATGTGTAAAGCTGCTCAGGAGAGACCGTTGTAGAGGGACAAATCTATCAGCTGTATTTTGACGGTGATCAACAAAGTCAGTGCAACACAGCTTGTTCTGGGAGGAAAATTATGGTTTTGATTTTGCAAGACTCTTCAGCATGGTGTCCTTTTGTGGGCACGAACACTCAATGTTGAAAAGAAACTGTGTACAGTTGATATCTGTAGCGTTTATTTTGACTGTCTCAGTCTGTCACTTTCAACCGATCGTCAGACAGTTATCTGGGGTGTTTTAAGCAACAATTCAATCAGTTCTGGTGTTGTTCCACCTAATAATAAACACTGACTGTGTTTAAGAGGCCTATTGCTATTGCTGCTGTCTTCAAACTTGCATAAATGTGAGTGCAAAACTGAAATTTAAGCAAAAGGTTGAAAATTCTGGTTTCCACAATTCTGGTCCAATAGTGCATCATTTGGAATGGTTCAACGGGCTTGAAAGATACCAATAGAGCGCTAATGTAGCATGCATTGTGCAAAAATGGTCAACCATGCTTATTTGAGCAAACAGCAACCAATTTCTTGCACAACGTTGACAACTTGGCATTGCCAAACAATAACATCATGAATTCAACTAGCTCTAGAGTGATGTAAAAAGAGAAGATCTCGAAGAAACTTAGGGAATGATCTACTCACATTGAAAGGTATGCAGCCAGGTGCAGAAACCGTGGGAAACTCACGAGATCGCGTCGAAATATCGGCATTTCCGGTTACTTTTGTGGACACCGAGTATAACCTCCATGATTTTCCCTTCTCCAAGGGGGAATCCTTCGGCCGGGAAAACGCGTTTTCGGCACCCAGAAAGGCCTCGGGATAATGAGCCGTCCTATAATCCTACCCACCGTCCAATCGTCGGAGCTACTTATCTGCACTCCCAACTCATTGTCCCCGCCCCATCCACTTACTCGCTGCCCTCAGTTCAATCATATCCAGCCAGGAGCCTTCGTTTTACGCCTAGACGCATTCCGTGACACTGACTGTAATGTATTCTTTGAGGCTTTTGGACGACAGCGCCGGAGTGGCAAACGGCACGTTTCTCCTTTGGACGGATCTACTTCCCCAACTAACTTACCTTTTCAGGCCAAATACGTCCTGTCGCCTCGCAACACTCCTTTCTCATACTCCTTTCTTCACCTACAGTGGGTGTCCGTGGGGTTTGGAAGGTAGATATTGTCTGCATTACAAGCATTTACTTCGACTCGTACACACACAGCTCCTCGAAATCATAGAGCAAAAGATATCTCTTCACAATCTTGCAGTGCTGACAGGTTTCATTGCAAACACGACCGGCCAGCGAGCGTTCCGAGTTGGGACTGATGCTAGGTAGGAGTTTGTATCCTCCGCTTTGTATATTCATGCTGATACTCATGTAGCAGCTGGATGTGTAGGGCTTGCGCTCTGCATGGCAATACGGAGAGCCCTGAGCTTGTGGCTCTATTCGGACGTTGCGCTCGCCTATTTGGCCTCCCTTTCATCCCGATTTTTGTATTCGATGGACCACTTCGACCCTCAATGAAACGTGGCAAGATTGTGAAGGGTAACGACCACTGGTTGACGAAGTCTTTCCAGTTAATGCTGGAGGGATTTGGATTCGACTGGATCACAGTAAATCTTGCATACTTATGCTGTTTGTCGTATGCTCATCCAAACCCCAGGCTCCTTCGGCTATGTCCAGCACCGGTGTCCCTTGTCGGAGTGACGCGATTCTCACCGATGATTCCGACGCATTTGTTTCTGGAGCAGAAATGGTCTTGCAAATGTAAGTATTCCAAGCCTTGCTATCAAGTATGACTTCAAATTGATGCCATGTAGCTGTTCTGAGGATAACAGAAACTACTCTGCCTCTCAGTACAGTGTAGTAGGGTTCCTTGGATAGCCACTTCCCATTTCCGCATTTTCTGTACAACAACAGAGCGTAGAGAATTACGTTTTTTCTAGTGTATACTAGAGCATGTAACAATGTGTCTCCCCCTTTCAAGTTTGGAATTCGACTGACGATGAGGCAAGGAAAAAGATAGTGAAGTTTTGGTCACAAATGTCACGCGGAGGGTTCCTTGGTTAGCTCGCTCCTGCTCTGTCAGAAGCCAAGTGACATTGAGTTTTTGAGCCATACTTGATCTAGTCTACTCATATGGCAGTAAAATGTCTATATGGCACATATTTATACAATTTGGAAGCATAAGAATGGGCGAACTTCAGTGCAATTTTAAGGGTCATGTCACACTTTAGCCTGTAAAAAGGACCAATCAATTTATAGTCCGCCGTATCTGCTAACAGTTTGGGTATAGAGTCGTAGATACGATCCTCAACTATCTCATGAGAATTAGTTTCAGCCATAACACGGTAAACGGAGACGAGAAGTGGACAAAAGAAAAGTGATCATTGCCGAATTAGGCAGCTGATGCACATTAAATAGAGTAGTGTCTTGCTCGTGCCACAGACACACAGGTGGGCTCAAACTTTTTGAGACTGTACATAGGCTCTATATCATTAGGCTGAGCAAAAAAGAATCCAATTACAAGCTGTTGTGGATAGCCAGAAAACAAAAATAATCAAGGAACCCTCCCTATCCAAGGAACCCTACTACACTGTACTCGTGAGTATATACAACAACCGGCACATTACGAAACCGACACATCTTTTACTGATTTCCGCAATGTGTCGGCAATGATCTGTTCGGCTTTCCCGGCAATGTTGATGGTCTCTCATGCCGGCCTGATGCTGGCGGCTGGACTTTTTTTTATCTAACCTAACCAACCCTAACCTCCCTATGTCCCATGCCCTAACCGAGCCTAACCCTAACCTACCTAACCCTAAGCCCCCTAACCTTCCTAACCACTAACCCTGTGGATTCCCGGAGTTAGGGCCGCTCCGCTTGCCCTAACTCCTCGATACCGCGTTCTTTTGGCCGAGATCCTGCGGGCCTTCGGCAGTCATTGCTATAATTGATCCATCTTGATTCCATCTCCGCGGAACTGTCAAAAATCACGGAATGTGTCGCCTTTGATCAGAATGTGTCGGCTTTGAGTCCTTATGTAACCCGTCCTAATGCGGTGTGTCGTGTCGGTTGTTGTTGTGCCCGACTGTACTCCGCATTCGATATTGCACAGCGACTGGGCTTAACACGCTATGATTTCATCTTGATAGCGTTACTCGCTGGCGGTGACTATTCGGTTTGTCTCTTGCTTTCATGCGATACGAGAAATCACTGACATATATCTACAGGATGGACTGGACGGGTGTGGGATCACCACTGCTGTCGGTCTCGCGCAGGCCGGATTGGGGTGCCAGCTCTTCCAGGGTCTAAATGGCCTCTCGTACACTGATTCGTCGGCCTGTTTAAATCAGTGGCGCCTCGCTCTGCAATCAGAGTTCCAGAACAACGCTTTGGGCAAGCTCCAGCACAGATATGTACCCTGCGCTGGCTGCCAAAATTCCGGACAACTTCCCCGCCCTCGACATCATTCACCTTTATCTACATCCCATCGTTGCACACGGCAGTACACCCGCCTCACTATCCCTTAACTCTCCGAGGCTCGACGTTCTCGCTCGTTTTGCGGAGGCACACTTTGCATGGGGCGACAGCGTCGGCATTCTGACCCATTTTGCCGATCGCTTATTTGCCGGTTTGGTTGTGCGAGGCCTCGTTCACGCAGCCCTTGCTCTAGATGATCCCCATTCTTTTCCCTCCTCTTTCTCTCCGCCCCCCACAATTGGCTCCATTGTGGGTGATCGAGCCCATATATCTACTGGGTTCCTTGCCGAGTTACGCCTCGTGCCCCAGATTGGACCTGATCTGCTTCGCTCGGCTCTCAACTCCATTGAAGGGCGCCGTGATGCCGCAGCAGGCGCTCAGGCTGCTGTATCAGAGTGGATCAATAACCGCCTGCCTAAAGCTAGGGCGTGCGTGCCCCGCTCCATGGCGGAGCATGTTCATCCAGGCCTTGTGCTGGATTATGTTACGGCTACTCGTAATCCGATTAAGTCTTTAGCGCTAGGTTTTTTGCAATTCCTACTTGCTAGGTCTCAACTCGTGGACAATTCAACTTGCCTTGGTTCCCCGAGTGCCTCCAAGACGCATGATGCAGTGATCGATTGCATCAAAAAATGATGATTCACTCTCAGAGACTGCACTCTTCAAAATGAGCGATTTCCAATTTGTCGTGATGATTTTTTGATGGGACATCAAATGTGCAGAACCATAGCCGTCACTCTACTGACTGATTCAAAAGTCAATTTGGATTGATTGCTACCACGGCTACTGAGTTATACGCCCCGAAAGTCGGCTGCTTGATTTTGGCTATTTTCGCCATTTTTGACCATTTTTGGCCAACTTGACGCAGCTCTAGCTCAACAACGGGCCCACATTTTCTTCCCAAAAGAACTTTTTAACATCATCCAAGGATCAAGGACTTCATCATTATATGCCTGATCGGTCCATCAAAATTGATCCCGAGCAGTTCAACGGGACAGCTTTCTAGGGCTGTTTATCTATCGCTTTTCCAGGGGTACCATCAATAATGATGGTAGTTCTGATGGGGTCAAACCACGTCCCAAAGGATTATACGCTGACTCAGCAACTTGAATTAAACAAATTGAGCACTCCGCTGTTCAATGACAGCAAAAACCCCACCGCTCATGACTTAATCGGACCACGAGTAAAGGTATGTCGCCTCTTTCGCTGACGCCTCCTTCCAACGTTATCCGCAGAGTCAAAACATGCCCGCAAGAGCACCCACAAGAGATCTGACCCATCCTCCTCCTCGTGCATGGTCAACAGCACAGGTAATCATCACATCTATTAACTACGCCTAGCTGACCACCCTTCAAAAGATCATAGAGTCAAGCGAAAGGCGTCACAAGGATCTACCTCGCGAAATGTGGGACGTACGTGCCTCAACCCCTTGCGCATGCATTCAATAGCGAGTTTATGAACTCGCTGGCGTGCGCCAGTGGCGATAATTTATTAGACAATGAATACGGGAGAAATCCCCGCCGCCTGAATGTGGATGAATGATGGGCCCGTGGCGGCGAAGAAATCCGGCCAGAAACCTCCCTCCAAGGTGCGTGAAGCCGGGGTGTCGAAAGGACCCCATCGCAAAACCTAGAAAAAGAGTACTCCCTAACCCTTACAAAATCGAGCACTCACCAAAGGGGAGAGGGTGGGTGGGCCAAGAAATAAGGTCCGACCAATCAAGGAGGACCGGAGAGCTTCCTTCGAGTCCGCTGGAGATGATGGCGAGAAGGAAGAAAGATCAGGGGCGCACCGCCACCCGCTCGTTCATAAACCGGAGTCTATGCAACAGTCGTACCTCCTGAAACATAGACGTAACTTTGTGCGAAGCGGCAGCCGCGGCCTAGGTCGCTCCACAGGCATGTGCCGCGGGGTCGCTCCGCAAATGCCAGGTCGCGTGGTAAGTTATCTGAGCAAGACGCAGAGAACCTGGACGCGTAAGATTTGGTGGATAGGGTGATTATACCCTCAAAAATGCCTGGTGCGCATATGGTGGTGGTTATAGCTGCAGGTGAGCCCGAGAAAACACGAACTTTTCAAGCGACCTGGGGAAATTGACACGGTGTCGTAAAGCGGCTGCCCACTGCGAAGCGGCCCAGCTCCACATGCCTGTCAAGCGACCCGGGTCGCTCCGCACAAACTCGCTAATAAAGGGGGAGCAAGCTCCCCCAATTACAGCTGTTTTACGGTTTTTGTCCGGTTTTTGATGGAGTGGGGCTCTTCAAAAGTTGTTTACCTGTGATTGCTTGTGCATACCCTCGCCGAGGAGCCGGAGGCAGTTCAACCGCTCCACCGCAGCCCCACTGCATTCACTAGTGGAGCAAAATGGCTGGAAATAGCCCAATCTGAGGTCCATACGGCGACTCAGAGGCATACAGGTGTAAACAAGAAACGAAATGCCCCACTCGATCAAAAACCGGACAAAAACCGTAAAACAGCTGTAATGACTAGCTTACAGACACTTCGCCTCCTTTGCCGAAGCGATACACAGTCTTCACCGTTACCCATCACGGTCAGGAGGTCCTTGAATTGATCTCAGATTCAGATGGGGAACTCTGAGTAAGTGAGACATTATATACGTATATAAAGTCGTGTTTCTCTACTCCTAATTTATCTGTTCTGCCTCCCATGAGTGTCCTCGATAAGCCCCAGTTTGCCGGAGTCCTCAGTGCTCTTCGACCGCCGACGGTCTCACTTTCCTTTGAAGACGACGATTCTTCCGACGATGAAGCACCAGCACAGGACGAGATCCAAGATGATATCGAAGGCGAGGAAAAATCGGTCATTTCGAGGGCTTCGCCGGAAATACCCCCAGATTGCCGAGGGTACTGGCCGTGGCCATCGGCTTTAATCGGTCTGGCGACCGATTTGCCATCACCCTTGGAATGGCGGGGTTGTGATGGCCACGGCCAGTAAAACCCTCGGCAATCTGGGGGTATTTCCGGCGAAATAAAGCCCTCGAAATGACCGATTTTTCCCCTTCCGTGTGTCCGCACGTGAGAATCATGTGATGAGAAGGCGGCTTGATCCGAATCTATGCCGGTCCAAACATCGCCACATCCGGCGACCGGCAAACTCAAAACCCCGGGTTTCTCAATAGAATACTTTATTTTATGGGGGGTTTCTACCTGCACCCCGGGTTTCTTCTCTTCACATATTCCTAATTCTTTGGTGGTGCGACGGCCGTATCTTCACAGCGCTTTACCTAAAATAGTCAATGTCGCAGTTTCAGGGTCTGAACTTGTGTTTGCCAAGTGTTTGCTATTAACTGCTTGCCGATTGGTACCTTCGGTCAACTATCCACCTCCGCTATCACTATCGCACTAACGCGCATCAACAACGCGCGCTTTCTGTGTCGGTCATGGAATATCTCAATGGACTGGAGGAAAGCCTGGACAAGCAGTACGTGTGGCCTCCGGAGTTTTCTTTTTAGACTCGACTGTCGACACGACCGTCCCCGCGGCAATATGTACCGCTTTAAAATGACAATCTAGACTTTCTGGAGCCTTAGCCTGCCTCCCTCCCGCACATCATCAGATTTTCTTCCCCGCCAACTTCACTCCTACACAAACGCGTGCAAAACGCGTGGCTCAAAATATGTGGATTCTGCTGATACATCTCACGTCTGTTCATGTTGTCCGCCCACGAATCTTACGGCACACGCTACGAGAACGTCAGTAAAACCCAGCCGGGAGATTTCCATATTGGGTGCTGTAGCAATTTGTATGGGCGAAACAGACCCTCGAGCGTGACTGGAAATGCATGAGAACTTTAACCAAAAACGGCCTCGTGTTATGCGTGACATCATAGAGTAGAATTCTTGAAACGGGCGGGCAAACACTAGGCTCGATACCAGCCGTTATAGTGGTAATGACGAGCAAGCAGGTATTACTTACTATAACGGCTGGAAGCACTTAGCCGTAGATTGACAGACGGAAATTTCAAACTCCGACTATACCTTATTAAGAAACATCTCCGGGCTCAAGCTGCTCAGTTTGTGCCCATATTCGCTCGGAGGTTGCCGAAAACTCTTGTGATCCATTCTAATCATGCATTCAAGTGATTCTGAGCTGAAACTGACCAGAAATAAGAACTACAATGAAGTTTTCTAGCATATATTTTTATTTGAGGTCAATGAGGAATTCGAGCGCAAGGAACACCTTTGTAAAATGTTAAGAGGCCTTACTTTGATGTAGCATGCGAGGGACAGGTATTCCGAAGCAATATCTGTAGGAAAACACGAATACAAGATGCTTTCAGCCTCGGAGATACTTCCTGATAAGGTATAGTCGGAGTTTGAAATTGCCATCTATCAATTTACGGCTAAGTGCCTCTCGCCCTTGGCACAATTTCCAGGTCCCACTATCGGAAAGATCACTCAATTATGGACGTTTTGGAAGACGTTGCAGGGATACAAGTATCTTGACCACAAATCGCTCCATGACAGATATGGGGCATACGTTCGGATAGGTCAGTCAAGCTTATCGTGTTTTGCGGCTTCTGTCGGTCCAGTGTGGTGGTCAGTGCTAACGTCGAGCTGCAGGACCGAATGGAATCTCGGTCATCGACGCACCAGCCGTGCGAAAGATTCTGGGCCGAGGTGAGCTCGAGAAAGGAAGATGTCAGTCGTGGTCTTCTTCTGCTCATCTTTGATGACACTCAGAGCTCTTATGATGACATGCAACTGACACACAGACTACGAGTCCGGGCGGCATCCGTCGACGCCGCCTTCCATCGTCTGTCTCTCTGGCGACGCACACACCGCGAAGCGCCGTTTATGGGATCATGCCATGACCCCTGCTTCTATCAAGGACTATGAACCCCTGGTCGCGGCGCGCGCGCGCGAGCTCGTCTCTTGCCTGCGTCTGCGTGACCCCCAAATTGGCATCGACTTGGTGGCTTGGGTCGACCTTTTCACGTGAGTGAGACTGCCTGCGTGGCATAATCCTGACTCATTTCTTGGATCTTATGGGCGATTTAGCCTTCGGAAGCGGATTTAAAATGATGGAAAATGGCCGGGATGCGG
Source organism: Favolaschia claudopus (assembly GCA_037176885.1). NCBI lineage: Eukaryota > Fungi > Basidiomycota > Agaricomycetes > Agaricales > Mycenaceae > Favolaschia > Favolaschia claudopus. Next base: position 1,731,579 of record JAWWNJ010000030.1, read on the forward strand.
ATGGACTGGGCAAGCGGATCTGATGGTTTGTCAAGTGAGTCTGTTTTCTCTTTTTTGATTCTCTTACAGTTAACGAACCGCTGCTGTTAGAACGTTCAATGTCGTCGGCCAAGTTCCATGGCTCATTCCCACCATACAATCAGTTCCAGGCGTCAGCCAAATTATCAAGGATTTCAACAGTTTCGGACAAGCTCTCGCCAAGCAACGCGTGAAAAAGGTCGCCATCGGTACTAGGGACCTTTGGTATCATCTCGTGCGTTTGTTTAGCCCTCAGAGGATCAGTCGTGGGAAGGTTTTGATCAGGTGGAATAGATTTCGTTCTTGTTTGGTGGTGTTTACGCCGAGCGCACCATGTAAACTCTACCATCATGTCGGGTAATCGTATTCCCAAAGAACAAAAAGATCTTATCGTTGTTATGGCTCATCACAAAAGTGCCACAGAAATTGCGGATGAGACCGGGATCAATTTACGCACCGTCCAACGGATGCTACGAAAGTGGCGACAAACTGGGAGCACTGTCCGGATCCCTATTGAATTGGGGAGGCCACGCATTCTGACTGCACTGGAAGTTGATGCAGGTAATTTCGCCACATTTGTAGCAGGTTCTGACCAGCTAAAGTATCTGGAAGGGCTTGTGTTATGGACGCCTGATGTCTATACGTGGGAGCTCCAGCACGCCTTGTTTCTCTGCACCGGATTACATGTTTGCAGGAACACCATCCGGAACGCCCTCATTAGACATGGATATACAAGAAAAACCGCAAGTATTCTCGTCTTGAAACTGCTGACCTGTCATAGATCTCCCGTTCCGCACTCGAAGCCAGTCCTCTCAAACGGCTAGCATATCAGGCTGCAGTGAGTATCCATCCAGCCCGGCGACTTGTCTTCCTCGACGAGTCAGCTTGCAATCGACACACAGCAAAGCGTTCGAAGGCATGGGCTCCTGTTGGTGAAAGAGCGCGGCGGTTGGATTTTTTTGTAAGAGGTATACGGTAAGCGGTAGTATGTGGTGCAGCGCTGAAAATTGACAACCGCTAGCTACTCCATTCTGCCCGCTATATCTCTTGATGAGATTCTTCATCTCGATATCATCACCCGATCATGGACGGCGGTCGAATTTCGCTATTATCTCGATGTCCTTCTTGATGTTATGAATCCTTATCCCGGTGACAACTCTGTGCTTGTAATGGACAATGCCAGTGTACACCACTTCGATGGTATTCGGGAAATGGTCGAAGGACGGTCTGCATTCTGTCTCTTCTCTGTTTCCTGAAGCTTACTATTTGTACAGCGGCTGCCGTCTTATCTATCTCTCACCCTACTCACCCGACTTCAATCCGTGCGAAGAAGGTTTCTCTTGCCTCAAGGCGTGGATCCGACGGAATCGGGATGAGGTTTTGAGGGAGATGGAGGATAGACTTGATGTCAACCCAATGGGTGTGTTGTGGAATGCTGTATACGAGATCATGACCCCCGAGAACATTGAGGGGTGGTTTCGGGACTCAGGATATGTTGCGTAAATCCAAGAAATCTTTCTTCGGATAGTTACAATATATATAACAATGTCAGACGATGCGTGATTTGACGTTTTTTCGCCGCCTTCAACAGTGCTTGATGAAGGGCCCAATAGCTCCGTCTGCCATGCAGATGGTTGTCTCGAGGTTGTCTTGTGATACTCTCTGTTGAAATCGGGTCCGCTGCCTGCATAGCTGATCCCCTGCGCAACGAGCGCAGAGGCATACTGAGGATAATCAAGAGCTGGATACTTGTCATGCAGGGCATGAAGGACATCAGAGATCGTGATGGCAGTGTCGTCGTCGAAGTCCGAATCTGAATCATCCAGTGCACGCTTGCGAGACGTGAGTGCGACCCTTCTCAGCAGGTTCGTCGAGGCGCAGGTTCTCGAGGGGTTGTGCAGTCATCCTTGGCTTCACCGTCGTGCTGTACAGCCATGTCAATCAATTCACGGAAGAAGTGCGAATAATTTGTAACCTACGATCTTTCGCGCCCAAAATGAAACCTCAGCAAGACCAAGAGGTACATGCTTCCCAGGGTGCTTGCTGCGCGGGCCCATAACATAGCACCATTAATTCTTGCCAGGATGCTCCATGCATGATAGCTTCTCCTGGACATTGTGTAATTCGGGAACCGCAACAGCCGTTTCAGATGGCTTTTCCGGCTTCTTGGTGGTTTTACCGTTCGTCTGCTCCTCCTGACCTCGCGTGAGATCTACTCGTCAAGTACAGAGATATAAACCTACCAAATTGACAATTTGCATGACAACTTCCTTCTTACGACGAGTACCAAACGAGTACTCTCTTGAAGTTTGATCAGGTCCCTGAACGCATCCTTGAGAGTCACTCCGGCAGCGGATGGATTTGATGGGATTTGGATTTGATAGTGGAACTGATGTCTGTATGTAACGTAGTCCGCGGAATGTCCGACGTTAGCCGCCGTTGTGTTTGCAACATGCCTGCTTGTCGGCGACGACGACGAGCTCCTTCATTGAGCCCATTGCTTGCCTCCAGAACGGCGCACTTTTTGAGAACAGTGTGCTTTGATTACTATATGTTGCCTGCCCAATTTTATTGCTATAGCAGACCTCTTAAGTGCCAGCGCAGGCACGGCGGGAAATGGAGCGGGATGGCGGGAAAATGCCGACGAGACAATGTGCTGGCAGTTTGGCGGGAACAGTCCCGTCATCAGTTGGCAACGGTGACTGATTGGTGACTGATCGTCACCCATCAGCTCCAAATCCCATCAAATCCAAATCCAAATCCGCTGCCGGAGTGACTCTGACATCTTGTTCCGAAGAAAGTCTGTGGTAAGGGTCTCCACGACGTTCCTGCGCTTCCTTCCAGCCCAGCATTGCCGTCTCTGGGTCAACATTCATCTGAGCATGCATACGCGAGAGAAAGTCGGCAGGCGGAAGGTCGGCAGGCACGATGATGCGCGTGAGCACGGGAGCGGCCTTCTTCTTCTTGTTGTTTTCGGTGGTTCCATACACGGGAACGTCAACCGTGATGTTGCGGACTGTCAGGGATGAGCGCTCCAGTGTTTTGTAGATAGCTGTAAGGTCATCACGGCCCACAGCTGCACACTGTGACTGACCAGTGCCCTATTTTCGTATGAAGATTGAGCTCGTCGTGGTCGACGATCTGGAGGGCGGATGTGACGGATCGGCGTTCGCATCTGCCCGTATGTCGTTCCCATGACCAAGTTCAAAGATTGATTCATCAACTCAAAACAAGATAAATATTATATTCCATGCCTATACCATGAAATTCGGAGGAAACATAATTTAGAGGAACCCTATAGTACTACTAGAGTACTTATGTAAAAACCCCAGCCAAATTATGCCCCCTAACGCCAGGACTGTGACACTCATACAAGCTCTTAGAAACACCAACAGCCCATACAAGGGACTCGGAGAAATATAATTCAAGGAACGGCCTTATAATGAACTGAACCGAATCTCGAATACACTGCCCAGTGAAGGCTTGGGAACTTGAAATCTATGGCCTGACTCGGAAATATAGTGGCCAACACCCCACAGAGATCTTGCCGCAACTGTAGATACATTTGAGCTTAAAATGCGGTTTAAGCCCCGGTGTGGAAGGGTGAGATGGCCGTCAGGTCGACTTCCCCTTCTTCCCCATGTTTTCTCTTACTTGATTTGGCATCGGCAATCGTACGGTATATTTGTTCTGTACGTAGATAGCCAAACATTACGCTTCTTGATCCCAAACCACCACGACCGACACGACTAGTGACTTGAGCGCCCCACCGAGGGCGAGTCGTCAGTGAAAACCTTTCAACAGAGGAGCACATTACTCCTACAGATCCGCATTTCCCATCCCGACGCGTACTCCGAGCCTCTGCGCCACTTCCGTACTTCGAGCCTCTCTTTTACTTCTACGCCTCCACGACTTTCTGGGGACCTTCACCTTCATTTTCCTTCCATCCCTTCAGCCCAACAACCGGACCCCCGACCCACATTTCTGTCTACCAGCATCGAACTCTCTTCTGCGACAGTGGAGCCCACCGCGAGGGGAGGGTTCTTCTATCGAATCTTCCTTGGGTCGATTCTCTAGAGTCTGTGTGTCCTTTTCATCGTTTCCCTTCGTCTCTTCCGCTCTCCCCCGTCCCTGCACCCTCTACGCCGTCCACGATGCACCCGCGTGTTCGCCACGTCACGCCTAGAGGCGTGCCCGCTTACGATCCGAGTTCCCCGTCGCCCTCGAACTCTCTTCTGCGACACCGGTCGGCTGGCGTCCAATGGGGGGTCGGGATGAGAATTTCGGATATTATGGCTGGGATCACCTTTAGAAGTACTATCATTCGATAAATAAAATTGAGGATCATGATCCTTAGCCCAATGTTTCAAGATATGAAAAAAACTTCGACCATCCGCACCTATGGCAAGTCAGCCACAATCCTGAAATGATTTTGGGGCATGATTGCGCTAAAAGCGCACAGAACTGAGCCCAAGAAGACATCTTTTGGTCTTTTGGTCGGTTTCCTTGCCCAGGAAATACGTGACAAAAAATCATAGGTGTTGGAGAAGTGTTGGGCACTGTACTGTATACAAATGTCATCACAATCGGCATGAGGAAGATTGAGTCCCGAATTGATACAAAGCTTTGCTAAATGTGTAGTTCCCCATTGGTCGCCCAAATTCAAAATGTCGTTTCTATGTTCGCCTTCGTCGACACCTCTGGCTGTCTCGCTCTGCGCGATGATTGGTTTTATGGCGGGATGGATGGCTAAGTCAATTCGGTACTGGAATAATCTGATGACCCTACATCCCTGACACTGTCACGATCAGCCCCTCAAAGACTCCCGGATCCATTTCACGCCTGAAAGGGAGAACTGACATCCGAAAAGGTGGAAATCTACTGTTCTACTTTTGGGGCGCCTCGATTTTGGCGGTGTTGAGTGCCTGGACCCTTCTCAAGCCAGGATATATCAGTTTTTCGAGGAGTCGGAATGATAAGATTGGATATGGGGTCGACAAGATTTTGGGGGCTTTGGGCTGACCACTAACAAATATGTATGTTTGCGCCGGATTTGGTCGGAGTCGCAGAGTGTTGAAGAAATAAAATAAAATAAACCGGAGTAGGAAGAAACACAAGAGATCAAGATATTAGTAGTATACATATGTGAAGACAGACACTTTCGCCGAGGCCGAAATTTAAGAGATCGAATGGCAAAATTGTGGCAAACACATAACAAAGCACAACTATTCCTCGTACAATTGTTTCGTGCAGCATTTTGGACAAATTCAAATTGAATTGATATGGTCACTGGTAGTTTCTTTCGGCGTGTAATCAAAGGCTGTGGCTAATGTCATCGAAGGCAAGATTCTGTGCGCTACAGTGCTGTCAGTGTGACTAGTAATCATTTTCCCGTGATAGCTACAGTTGGGGACACACTAAAGTGAAAAGTGCACTGACAACTGTTACAGCCGTTTTGGAAACAATATACGGGTTTTGATCAACTGGTGCTCATTCGTTTGTGCTTACCTTTGTTTTGCTTCCCATCACCAGCTCCACTTCAGCCGAATTCAAGCTGAATTTGAGTTTTGCTTCCGCCACCCAAGTAACACCAGGAAAAACGGGGGGTTTACAGTACTCAGGATTAAGACTCAGCTGCTACTTTTCTAGAGCTCGACACGGCCATGACTTGCGAGCAAGGGCCAAAACAAGGGACCAGCGGCACTTGATGTGGTACGGCAGCGCCCCACAAAGTGGTGCTCCCGGCTTTGCCGATGACAGAATCGTCAACAAACGTAAGCACAAACGAACGAGCACCACTCAAGCAAAACCCGTATATTGTTTCCAAAACGGCTGTAATGTCGTGTCACAAGTCATGTAACAAACACTGTGCAAAGTATTCATCATGAAATTCATGCAGATTGTTATGAAATTCAGGTTTCATGATGTTTTGTCATGAGCGACGTTACAGTGAATTACAAGACGGTTTTCATGATGCTCAGAAATCTGCTTTTGTGACAATATGGATTCACGACAAAACATCATAAATTTTCGTCATGAAACAACTACTCAATTTTTTTTTTTTTTTTGCTAAGTCCACCAGATGCTCATCCCAGTGTTACACCAGTACAGTATTTTGACGCTCCTTTACACATTGACACTCCTTTACACACCTTGAATATTGGCCGCATTTGGGCAAATCTGAGCAAATCAAGCAACTACCTACTGAATGTGGGCCATTTAGACTCCATTCAGACACCTGTACACGAGTCTGGGCCGTAGATGGACCAGAGTCAGTGAAAATCGTGCGATCATTGCCATCAATTTTGCCAACTTTCATCAATCGGTCGTTTACACACTACAAATCTGTGAACCTAGACACCCTCTCTCCGTCTAAATCCTCGAAAATATTGCTGGACACTCAGTGGGGTATTTGGAAAAGGTCTGTATGCTCAGATGTGGCATAAGAACAAAACAGGATACTCAAATCTCGAAATCATTTTTGGTGTGTAAAGGAGCGTCAAAATACTGTATGGCGGTCAGTTTGTAGTCTCTTGGAAACAGACGGAACAACACAAGAGTCCTCGTACCTGCGGTGTGTTGTGGTCTGTCAACACCCTTTGATCGCCGGTTGGAGGGTCGGCTTATTACCTAATCATAAAAACACGACACGTCGATGCAGCTCATAGCGCGCGTCATTTAGAATTTTAGACCACCCACCATAATCTTGACCTTTGCTTCATTGGCCTACGCGCTTGAACGGACGAAAAAGGTAGAGAAACGGCCGACATCAAAATTCGTTCGGTTAATGCCGGTTGGCTGCAAACCAGCGCAAAGGTTGAGGTTAGCACTCTCCTCAGCCAAAATTGAGCATTCTAAATTGCCAGGGGTGTTAATATAGCTTACCCAGACTATATCTCATAGAGAATTAAGGCAGAATCGATGCTGCCGCTCGAAATCCAGCGGAAATGGTGTGTGGGAAACTCTTTCCATTTCGAAATGTTTACATAATAACCCGACCCTCCTGACAGCTGTCGCGCGGTAAACTACAGACTAGTCAGTTTGTAGTTTTAATCAAATTCGTATAAAGTGTGATTTGGGGGTAGAAAATGTCGAAAATGAAGACTTACACAAGATAACTTACCTTGCTATCTTTTCACCGCAGCGTGTAAAGTTCTTGATGGCGAAGTGTAAAAACTTTTTGTGTTTGAGTGTAAAAAGTTTGTGTCGGCCCGAGCTCCGATGGCTGTACACTTTGATGATGAATTGATCTCCAACTCGGCATGTGGACTTCAACAGAGCTTTGTTCAACTCGGTTTACTGGTGCCTTTGAGACTGGCATGTCAGCTCATGAAGGGAGTAGACACTGCTGCTTAGGCTGTTCTTTGAGCTGGAGGAGGGGACCGCAACAACCCAAGGTGTTGATTTAGGTCCCCTCCAGTGCAATCTTAGGTTGAGTGCCACCCCTTGAGCTAAAAGAAGCAACCCTTAGATCCGACTGAGGTACGTTGACAAATAGATATCTGTCATCGCTCTGCTTTCGGCCGAAGCCCCCGGACACGTGTAGAGTACTTGTCCCGTCACGCAACATACCGCACTCAATATCTCTGTTGTTTCTCGTCGCCCCGCCACGAAATTAATACTGGGAGCAAGCGTTTAGCCTCCTCTTTCGATCTGTGTCGTGTTTCTCAGGGCTTGGTGGCCAGATACTCGAGTCTTGCAAGCCCGAAGCCAAGCAACGTTCTTTTACCTCAAGCTGTCGCCACGGATGGGCTCGCTCCAGGTAGGGCCGTCGGACCGTCTTGCCTGCGTATCCCATGAAATAAATCAAGCGTTAGCTGCTCATGGGGCACGCAAAAGCCCAAGGGATCTGCCAGCCATAGGGTGCCCCATGAATATCTAAGCTAATGCTTGCCATGGGGCACAGTAGATAACGGTGCGTAGATTAGATTCACCATCCTCCTAGAAGCCGCGGACACCTGTCCTCTTCCCTCTGCGGCCGGTCTCAACAGTGTTCTCATGAGAAGTCTTCGACAACTTCGAATACCGCCTCAATGACGTCCCTGCCATGCACGACAACGTCGACGCCGCGACCCGCCTCAACCCCGCCTTTACCGGCTTCATCGGAGTTGGCTAACGGCTCACCAACGTAATGACGCGCCAAGGTGCGTTTTGGACATAATTGCCTTCGATTTTCTTGCTAATAACTTCGCGAAACCTGTAGATACAAATTCTCCGGAGGAAACAAGCGGCACGCGTCAGCTCCCTCAGAACGCGCATTTTATCATTGTGAAATAGTAGATCGTTTGCCGGCGCGCAGCGCCGGCCGCAAAATTCCCTCGTAAGCGAGTATTGACCTTGAATTTATTTCTATTACCTTTTTCTTACTGTAATTGATAGTGTAGCTTCCAATCCAAGCATTTTCCGGTGGAAGGTGAAGCGGCACTTGCAGCGTATACATGAATCCATGTCTTGCTCTGCAAGCGCCGCTTACTGGATTCTACCGTCGCATTCTTCGAGGTGTTGCGGCGCGCTGCGCTGCCGCAAAAATAATATTTATTCCTGAGTGACACCTCAATACCGCCGCCCTGGCTCCGACGCTCGATACCGCTGCGGCGCCCTATGAGGTAATGAGTTTCCGACCTCTGCGGATACGTATAGTGCACCACTAACGCGTACAAAGACATCAAACTAAATCACGACGCGGGTTATATGCCGGCGCGTAGCGCCGAGCGCAAAAAATGCTTTGTGAGCTAGTATCTCTATCTTATTTACTGTGAATCAGTATACACCAGCTGATGTTCATGCCCGCTCAACACGCAGTTCCGGTTCTACCAGGAAACACGGTCACGGGATAACCGAATTGGTCTGTCGCGACCTGTACTTGACTAATATACCGCGGAAAAAGGTGCGTTGATAGTGAGGATTCACTGTAGACATCTTTTGAAGCATTTTGGCTCTCCCATGCTTTCCATCCTGCACAAAAATCGAATCTTATAACAAAATATGCAATGAAAATCTTAATTCCCGTTGCGCGAAGGTAAAATGGCAAAAGGGCGGCTGGTGTGCACATATTTTACCTCACAACATGATACATAGGGCTTTTACGATTTTTAACGCGTCGAAAACGCGTGTAGGAGGGTAGTTCTCTTCGCTTTGAGACATTAACTCCTGTTTCTCAATTCTCATTCTCCTCTACATCTCCACAATGTCAACGATGAATCCTCCCCAAGCCTCTCAAGAGGCACCTCAGCCAACAGATAAAGAGGTATATCATCACTCATGGACCTGTATTCACTGTTGATGATGGATTGCTTCGTGTTTGCAGGTTGAGGAGGAACTCTGCCTTCTTGATCTTGAGGACGCAGATTCTATACTCGAACACGTTCAAGATTTAATTTCCCAGCACTTGGACGAGTTTCCTGAAGATCAAATCGATGATGAGGCTGCCAGATACGCTGCAAAGATGACGAAGGCCAGTATTACTGACGGCACACGGAATGGACATGTACGGTAAGATTGATCTATTCTATTGTTTATCAATCGCGCCTGAATGTGTCTTGCAGGATAATTCGACACTACATCACCTTCCATCTGCGACGCAATAAAAAATTCGACGCCAAACGCGTCGATGAACAAACTCCTCGGGATATCGCTGCATTCATCACACAAAAATGTGGGCCTCCGGAAGAAGGTTTTGAGGGTCGAAAGGCAAGTGGAATAATGCCCCAAGGTACCTGTTGTACTTAATTATATCGCAGTATTCAACCGCGGTCTTAACGCGAGCTGCACTTACCATGTGGTATAAACATCTTCGCCCAAACGAGAGTCTGACAGAATGGCGACTCGATTCAACTACAAATACATGGTTTGTCTCTTGTTCTACCTTATTCAATATACAAACTTGCTTAATATGTCGCGTATCCAGGCGTGGCCTCCCAACCCGCTCCCGTCACGTCTCGCAATTCATGGTCGGGCTCGAAAAAACAAAGGCAAAATCTGGGGAGGTTTCTTCGTCTGCACGGGCACTCTCGTTGGAAGATATTCATCGACTCTATCAGCATTGCATGAATCCTGATCTCAGCTCTGCGCAGAGGAGAGCAGGAACCGTTCGATATGTTTGTCTCTCTCAAATGCGCATCCTCGATTGAATCTCTCATGTCAATTACAGGTTGCCTTTCTTTTAGCATGGCTCATGCTCTTGCGCATCGACGAAGTTATTAAACTTCGATTTGAGAATATTGACAAAGTTCCTGGAGAAAGTAAGTGTCTAGGCTGAATAAAGAAGGACGGAGCTAATATATCATTATTGCAGGGAAGTTTGTCGACGTTAGCTTGAACACACGCAAACAGAATCAAACCGGGCTGTTACATTCGTGGAGATTGCATGCCAATGACAGTGATCCAATGATATGCCCTGTTCGTGCTTTCATTCTGTTGGGCTCTCTTTATGGCCCAGAAATTAAGAAATCTGGGCCGCTTTTCTTGCATGTGTCGGCACAAGGAGCCGTGATGCAAAACCAACCTCTGGTGAGTGCGGAATAAAATGCTGGGGGGTTACTTGAATTCTCCAGACTGCCCCTGCTTTAAGTAGAGCTCTGGCGAGAGATCTGCAGGGACTCGGCTACTCAACTTGGGCACTCTATGGAACACATTCTTTTCGTCGTGGCGGATGTCAATATCGAATCAAAGTTAGACGATGGTCAGCAGATATGGTAGCCGCTTGGGGTGGCTGGTCACAAGTTGAAGCGGTCACAATGTTCCGCTATTTCTATTCCCCCAATGATAATCATGAGTACATGCATGACTACGACAGAAACCACTAGATGTAGAATGTATTCACTTTGGATTTTACATGATGTCAAGCAGAACTTTTGGACTTTTCATACCGCTCCTTCTTAATCTCGCGCCAAACCTCCCAACAATTCATAGTCCCCCAATGTTCCACCCATCGTGCTTCGGAGAACTCGCCATTGGGACCGTGATATTGATCCTTCTGATGTTCAACGAGTATATCGGCTTCGCACCATGGCACAGCCTCGACAATCTTGCGAAACGAACGGAGCCGGTCTTCATCTTCCACCATACGCTTCCGCTTCTTCGGCATCTGCGGGACAGTGAAGAAGGAAAAGAACCTGTCCTTATCGCCTTTGAAATCCTCTGAGAGAATACGATATAAACGCTCTCGTTTAGAGACGATGTTCTTGTATTTGGACCACGACGGATCCGCTGTTCCGCGGCGCCCATCCGAGGGACCATAACGATCCCGAATTCGAGCTACCTCCCCGGACTCGACCTGCTGTATGATGTCGCGAAGTCCCTCGCATCTAGACAGACCCTCAATATCCCTCGAAAGATCATCCAGTAGCGCTGCCGCGTGACGAGCATTCTCGTGAGGAATATTGATATCATTGTTGTGGGATGTGGAGTTGACAGCACTAGAGCTGGGAGACGAATTGTTGTCAGCCGGATGTGCAGTGTTGAAAGGCGTTTGATTTTGACGCTCGGTGACTAAGGACTCGACCGAGTGGCTGGGAGGCGGGGGAATACGGGAAGCCTCCTGTAGAAATTAATTGTATGGCCGTCTGCAATTTATAGACAACACAAACTTACCTCGTCGGGTTTTTCTCCGATCATAGTCTCAGCCCCGCTGGAGACTGATAAGATTGGAGCATGTCCGCCAGATGACTCTGTTTGAGTATAGTAGGATTAGACAAAAATATTAACGAAGAATAGGAATAGTTTCTCACTTGGAGTCGTTAATAAATTGAAAACTCCGCCAGCAGCGAGCGTTGACTTCCATTCGGCACCTAATTTTACGAAATCTGCCCATTGTCGGTCCCTAATAGATTCATCTATTGTCGGTGCAGTCGCCTCGTATGCGCGTGGTATTACTGTCAAGTCAAAGTTGTAATATTCGGCAAGTTTGGTGCGTTGCTGATCTACAGTCCCGGACAGCTTGAGGACCTTCTTTTCCGCAGCTTCGTTTGCTTGGATGATCCAGAACCGTAACTGCGCTCCGTTGGCGGAAATGAGAGACGCGACTGTCAATCCGTCCGGTGGAATCGGCAGCTGAGTCCCATTGAACTCAGAAGAAGGCATTATGCCAGTGTGGGTGTAAGAAAGAGAGTGAAAAACTCCTGAGTCAGAGCGTGAAACACGTAAACAAAAGCCAAACAACTTCTAGAGCCCGAGGCATTGGGAGGTAATACGAAAAGCGACGCGTCGCGACGCGTATTATGAGCGCGTTATTGACAGCTGCCAAAGGAAGATGCCGAATCAGTGGGCGGTAGTGCTTCTAATCTTCCCACCACCAGCCGAAAGGCGGCAAAACTGAATTTACTGCCTCAAGTGCACAAATGTTGTGTTTTGTGGGTCCCAGAAAATGTTTTGATTGGTAGTAAATACAAGAGCGATCGTCAATGTCACAGAGGAGGAGGTGGCCGGAGGCCCGATCGCGAGGGGAATGATTGCGCGCCCCGGGGCACGCAGATCAATCAGCACGTGACCTGACAGGCCAAACGTAACGTACCCCACGAATACGAAGCAAGTTTAAAGCTTTAAAGCTCCATTATATGGCTCTGTGTACTGGTCCTACCTGAGCAAGAAATACCACCTAGTCCCCCACTGAATGCGATAGGTTGAATATTTCAACATCTCGGCCATCACCCCGCATCAAATACGCAGCCACCGGACTTCGGATCGACGCAAACTTTTTACACTCGCACCAAACTCGCACACGAAAACTTTCTACTCTACGCGAGTGAAAGTTTTGACACTTGTAAACAAAAGTTGAGTTTTCGAAGATTTTTGCATTTTTTTTCTACTTTAGCTCAGAATGTACTTTTTATACCAATTTGATTAAAACGACACATTGACCGCCATACACCAGTACATGGTGCTATGTAGAGTAGTAAGTCTGTCAACTACATCCTACTGAAAATCGGTTGGTTAACAAGTCAATAGCTCAGTCACCGACTTGAGAACAGATATGCTAGCGAGATGTATCGACTGAAATCCGATGTCACTCAAATCTCCATTAGTCTAAGAGTACTTAATAGTCTGTGCTGCGCTGCGCTGCAGTGCCGCGGTCCGGAGTTCGACTCCGGCTGCCGGTAGCCCGATTTATTTGCCCCGCGCTGGCCTCCTTGAAGTTACAAGGCCTCAATTATGTAGGCCTTAATATTATCAGATATTAAGCCCTTAGCCGCCGAGGTTGCCCTTAATAAGGTTATTATAAGCGATGTAAGATGTCCGTTACATTACCTCCACTTTTAGGTGGTCTTTTCGCCGTTTCGGTTGCAGGGCTTACCTCTTTAACGACAATCCTAATCGCAAAAAGTTCGATCATCGCGGTGAAGCGGTTATTTTTGTTGGGTATCCGGATGATCGCAAGGCTTGGAAGGTTTATCGCCCCTCAAAGCGTACCCTCGGATCGTCGCCTCATATCAAATTCGACGACAAGTCAAATTGTGGGGAATAGAGACTTTGCGGTAGCCACCGGTGGCTATTGGTAGCTCCTCGTGTGCAATAGTTCTTTGAGCCTCCGGCTCAAGTAGCCACCACTGCATCCTGTCAATAGGACGTACAAATGGTGGCTAATCCACCCAGAGGCTGTCATCCGGTCCCGAGAAAAATTAGCCGCCAATAGCCACCAGTGGCTACCGCAAAGCCTCTAATTTCGGGCTGAGGGGGAGATACACTCATAGAAATATTCTTCTCTCAAGTCGTCTTCGAGCGAAGCTGATGATGAACCAATCCGGTACCTTCGCGTGCACCATCCCCTCCTGCTCCGGCTGGACCTGCGGATGTTGTGTCACAACCCAAACCCCGGGCACCTCGTCAACCTCGTCCTCTACCACCTCTGCGCGAACCATCTACCCGTATCCGGGCAGTCGCTGAGCTCAAGGCCGCCGCCGCAAATCCTAATTCAGGGTTAGCGGAAGCGGCGAAGCGCCAGCTCCAGAGGACTCTGACCGAGCGCCGGAAGATTCTGCTTTCGGAGTACTACGTTCATATTATTGGTCCCGGCGAAGTTCCTCGCAATTACAAGGAAGCGACGGAATCGCCCGATCGTTCCGAGTGGGAGAGCGCGATGGAAGTCGAGCTTGATAGCATTGCGAGGATGGGTACATGGGAACTTGTCCCACCACCTCCCGGTGTCACCCCGCTTGGTTCGCTCTGGGTCTATGCCTTAAAGCACGACAGTACTGGTGCTATCACTCGGTACAAAGCTCGTCTATGTGCTCAGGGTACACCCCAGCGCCCAGGTATCGATTTTTCAATGTGTTTTGCTCCTGTTGTGAAGTCAGAGTCGCTTCGTTACCTCCTAACCCTAGCTGCAAAGCTAGACTGGGAATTCCACGTTGTGGACGTCGACTCCGCCTTTCTCAACAGCGAGACGAATCCAGACGAGCCGCCTATCTACATGTCTCCTGGAAAGGGGCAATTTACGGGTTAAAGCAAGCCGCACTTCTCTGGTACCAAAAGTTACGTTCCATTTTGGTCAAGATTGGTTTCCGAGTGTGCATTGCTGATCCGTGCGTCTTTATTCGTCGCCTGGAAAAGGCTATTTTCATCATCAGCGCCCACGTTGATGATCTTGGATTCTTCTGCTTCTCTGTTGCAGAGGTCAAACTTCTAAAGAAGCAGATTTCCGAGCATGTCCGAATCAAGGACTTGGGAGAGTCGAAATCCATTCTTGGCCTCGAAATCCTAGATGCACGGCCCGTATACTCGCCAGTCAACACGTCGGCCGCTCCGCTTTCCAAGTCTCAATCTCCTCAGACTTCGGAAGAACTCCAGCGCATGGCCAACGTTCCCTACCAGCACGCCGTTGGTTCGCTCATGCATACCGCCGTTCAATGCCTTCCAGCCATCACGAAGGCAGTTCGGGCCGTGTCGCAATTTAGCTCCAACCCCGGTGAAGCTCATTGGGAAGCCGTTAAACGGATCCTCGCGTATCTCAAAACCACAGGCGACTCTGTCCTTGTTCTAGGCGGCAATGAAGACCTTACCCTTCACGCTTGCAGTTGGCTTTCAGCGATTCAGATTGGGCAAATTCGGCCCGATCCATCTCCGGGTACGCTGTCTTCATTGGATCCAGCTTAATCGCTTGGTCAGCGAAGAAGCAGACTTCAACGGCTCTATCGACTGGCTCTACGCTGGCACACATGTTTGATCCCATCATTATGGTAGTTACATCCGCGTAAGTACTCTCGACTATCCCGGACTTTGTTTCATGCAGAAATGTTTACCCAATTCTGAGAAAAGCTTGAAAAACGATACAAGATGTATTAAATGAATATTTATGTCACTGATATCCCTGTTTACTGAGTTTGAAAATTGCGGCAAGATTGAAAGGGGATGTAATGGGTATGAGAAGGGTGGAATATAGAGTACTAGCAGTTACCCGTGCTACGCTACGGTGTGACTCATCACGCAGATTACAGCGAGAAAAAGTTGTATTACAGAGTGAATATACATTAATAAAGTTCATTTTAGTGTCTGTTACTGGAACCCCCTGCGCGACGACCGGTGGAAGTCCTTTCACCCCGGTCTTGACTCTTCCGGCCATTTGATACATCCGTTTCTTGGGGTTTGGCTCGGATGCGTTGCGAGGAGATGTCTGTTCTCCGAAAAACCCAGTAAATTTGGGGCGCGCAGGAGTACTGTTGTTGACTATCCACAGCCTGCGCACCATTCCCAACGAAGAAACTATGCAGAGGCTCTGGCGGCTCTTCTAGTTGCTGCAACGCGACCTTGCCATGATTACAGCACATCCCGTACGGCGAACGGGAATTTTTCGGGGGTGTAGGACTTGCTCAGCGACCCAATGGAGTGCTCCGCATGTGGGACAGCGGTGGTTCATGTAACAGAGATCATGGCGAGATTAGGCTCGAAACCAGCCGTTATAGTAGCAATGACGAGCAAGCAGGTATTACTGACAATAACAAGTAATACCTGCTCGCTCGTCATTACTCCCACTAACGGCTGGTCTCGAGCCTATGGCGAGATGGCGGATCCAGGTAATCTTTGCGCGCCGCTAAAAACAACTCATCGCAGGTAGTCCGACGATCATCTTCATAACGGTATGCAATCAGCGGAGGAAGTACATAATCTAAACATCATTTACACGTACTTGGCGGCCGCGCGGGACTCGCATTTTGATTGTATTGGCGTGTACGATTGCCTGTTCCTTCAGGCCGAGCTTGTGCGAAAATTAACGGCTTGAGACCGACTATAAAGAGATAACTCACCATCAGCAGCGGAAGCACTCTGTTGTGTTGCAGGTGGGGTAGGGAGACCGTTGTGGATGGCCTGGAGAGCGAGACTTTTCGAGCCTCTTGAACTGAACAACAAAACTGACTTACTTGTGATACTCGAGAGTCGGCGGAGGATCTGTAAAGCAGAAAAGTGTGTTAGAAGTAAATACCAATGAATATTGAATGAATTGCAGCGCACCGACATCCATTCTCGCAGCCTTCTCGGCACGTTCCCGCTCCCTTCTTGCTCTTTGGGCCAGGGATCTGTTGGAAGAGACTTGCGGTGGAGGTGCCGGACGGTTTTCGCGAGCTGTTTGATGTCTTCTGCGTTGACCAAGGGATCGCGCGCTAAGAGTGGCCGAATCTGGCGGGGCGGCATATTTTTATCATGCTGAGCGGGGACGCGTCTGCGGGGGGCTGCCTTCATTGCGCATAAGTCACGTTGTATCTGGCGTTGTAGTTGTTGATGCCTTCGCGGCGTTGTCGGAGGAGTTAATAAGTTCCTAGAAACGGTGAGTCTACAGCAGAGGCGGGAGAATCGAGTGCACATCTTCTGTTAGGTTAGAATGAAGAGAGACGGTGAAAAGAGGTCACACAGAAGGGTTAAAGAAACACGTTTATTGAAGGCGAGGCTACGGTGATACAGCTACATTGCGTGTGGGGTGTGTTGGAGCGTTGTGGAGGTTGGAAGACGTGCGAGCCAGTAGCGGAGTTGTGGTGAGCTGTTTGGCCCGAACGGATGACGTTGGTGGAGCCCTCGGGTGTTCCCGGAACCACTTGATTGAGTTACTACATGTATGGTGTAACACAACATGTCCTGCAAAGCCCTCTTGGCATTGTCTCGGTCACCCAGACGTTCGAGAGAGCAGCTTTGCGCGCTGCGCGCGCAAGGGCGGACCGGCGGTCCGCAATTGATCCTTGCCACGCGAGGTTGGGTAAATTTGATGTGCGCAAGCTGCTCTCGTGGGGCTAGTGTTGCCGGGAGCTGAGTTGGAGCTGAACTCGAGTTGATTGCCCATCAGCTCGCTGTCAGCTCGAGTTGACCGGAGCTGGCTCAGAGCTGATACCGGATATGGGAATCTAGTGTCCCAGGGTTCATCTTTCCACCCGAAGGGCAAAATTTTAGGGGAGAATGGACCAAATTTTTATGTGGAAGGTTTTCCTGAGCTCTCTTCAAGCTCAAACTGCTTTTTATACGTCGAAAACGGCCAAGAAACGGCCAATACAGAAACTGGGGAGGGAGTGTGATGTCACTCAGTTACACCACCCGAAATGTCACGTCGTCCGCTTTGGGTGACGAGGGTGGAGTCGAGGCGAGCTGGCATCACCTCGAGGTGCCGCTTTTGGGAAGGGGTCGAGTTAGAGTTGAACTCAGCTCGGAGCTAGCTCCAGCTTCCGGCAACACTACGTGGGGCATTTACAGTGGCGGCGCCATCTGATGCCACCCATAAAAATAGAACAGCCCATTTCTAGAACTATTGATGCAAATGGAGTCGATTGGGGGCCCATCATTTTTTGGGGGGTGGCATCAGATGGCGCCGCCACTGTACCCTATGACACACCGCCAATGGTGTCACATCACGTTCTGCATCCCCTCCGTCGACTGTGGCCCTAACGCTGTCCAATACGTTGGGTACCAGACAAGACATCTTATACATGCTTCGATATGCCTTAGAAATATTTCTAGCTTTTTTGAGGAATGTTTTCATAATCAGTCAGCCAGGTGCTAGCAAAAAGTGCCGACTTCGAGAGGCCAAAAACAAATGGAAAACAGACTCAAACATATCCGGAAAAAGGGGGCAATCATAAACGCATTCCTCTCTGCATCGTCAATTTTTTTCTGGGCCAGAATTCGACGGGGAAGAAAAGAAAAATGGGGTGTGACACCATGGGCGGTGTTACTACATATACTGACCACAAAACTGGACACCATTATGACGAAACTGGAATCCCTACCCACTTTGACCACCCAAACCACTCCTGCATCCACCAGCACCCCAGACAAATCCTATGCTTCTGTCGCCGCCAGCTCGTCACTCGCCCCTTCCCACGTCACCCGTGACACATCACGTGATCTCACATTGACCCCGAAAGATCGCCTCCACAAGGCGTTCGCCAACGACACCCACTTCGCAATCCAACAACAGTTCAATGCACTCATGAACCAGATGGAGTTTGACTCCCCTATCCACCCATCGGCTCGTGCTGTTGCGAAATATCGCAACGGAGACATCCGTCTTACACTCGCGAGAGTCGAAGAGGTAGAGGTCCTTCAGGAATACCTCAACGACTGGCTGCCCGCATTCTCCAGTCTGCTCCAATTTCGTTTCCCCTCCTACGCTGTTGTCATGCATCGTGTCCCCACTGGCTTCAATGTTGGTAATGGCACTTTGGATGCGAGCAATGACTCGTGGGAGAACGACATTCTGGAGCTAGCAGATACGAATGAAGTCGACCACGAGAGTCTGGTCCGAGTTCACTGGATCGGACGCCGTTCCAGCGAGCAGGTTCGAAAGACCAAGAAATTCTCGTCATTGGTTCTGCGCTTCAATGATCGGGATGTGGCAAATTACTTCATTACGAATAAGCTCGCTCTTCACGGTCACCTCCATCGCACCGAGAAGTATTGCCCGCAGCCCATGCAGTGCTTTAACTGTTACCGTTTTGGACATATAGCCGCGCAGTGCAAACGACCTTCTGTTTGCGGCACCTGTGCTTCTGACCACCCCACTTCGAACTGCCGCTGCCCCCACAAGACTCCCTGTCGTGCCAATTCTTCTGGATGCACCCATATCGTGCTCAAATGCGCCCTCCGGGGATGCGGCGGGCAGCACCGATCCACCGATCCTGCATGTCCCGTCCGTCAGTCGATTCTTCGACGCATCGCGGCCGAGCACCATGCATCGGGGCCGTTTTTCCCCACGGATTAATTCCCCCAATGCCAATCCCTGCCCCTTCCTCTTGCTCCCACACCCCTCACGTATTCACAAATTCCCTGCTCTCCCTCACCCCCGGGATTACTCCTACTGAACCCATGAAAACCACTCCCACCCATATAAATGCAATCAATAGTAGAATCTCATGTTTAGAGTAGCATCATACGCCGTAAACGGCGTCCAGTTACTATAAAAATGGAACTTTATTATTACATATACGAATCCCAGACGTTCCGGTGATCCTCGCGTCCATTATTTTTACCCGACCTCGCGTGGCGCGGATCACCGGTACGTCTGGGTTACCGAGACAGCTCTTGGCCTATGGTGCCCTCCACTTAGTCACCACCAATTTGTGACAACCGTTACTACTCGGCCGGGAAAACACCGATTTTTTATTCCTCTTGGGAAAACACTCAGTTTCACGCAAGGAATCTTTTGGCAAGACAGAATTTTTATAGCGACAAAATTGAACGAGTTATAAAACTTCTGACCCCCCAAATTGGGACTGTCCCTCCGAATATGTCCCTACTGGTCAAAACTCTCTGCGACACGTTGTGGGATACGTCTGTGAGACTTGTATCTATATTACAATCGACCTCCCTAGCCGAGTTGACTTGAGACAAACCTGTTCCGAGAACGCCCGAAAGCCCCACTCACGTCATCAGTCCACAGCCAAACAACTTACGACAACTTCGCTGCTGTCTCTCCCGTCGACCGGCCTCCGCTCCACACCGCTCCACACCCAACGATGTAGCTGTACCCGTAGCGTCGCCTTCAATAATGTTCTTTCTTATCTTTCTGTGAGCATCTAATACCTTTTCCACCGTGAAATCGACATCTAAATGTATGACCACCGTTTCTTAATTACAGTCCGCTAGACTCACAGCGCGTGTATAGGAATTTGTTAACACCTCCAACGACACCTCAAAGGCACCAACAACGGCAGCGAGAAATACAACGCGCTATTCGCGAAAGTAACGAAGCAAGCCCGCGCCGTAGGCGTGTACCTGCTCATCGCGACCAGAATGTCCCACCCTAACTTCCACCACTGCGAACCCCAACGCCCGTTCTCTCGGTCAGCTCAGACGACATCAGAGAGCCCGAGAGAATCGTCCACACCCTTCAACGGAACCGCTTTCCAGTAGGTCACAGGCGCAGAGAGCGCGGAGCGAGCGAGAACGTGCTGAAAAGGCCGCGAGAATGGATGTTGACGGTACGTGGTTGGACTCTTTCGCTCTTGCTGTTATCTGATGCCTTCCTTTTCAATTGCAGATTCGCCGAATGCGCGCACCTCACGCGTACTGCAGGTAGGTTGCGAGACCACTCTTCTCCTCCCCTAGACTCAATCTCCAGGCAATTCAAAACGGTCTCCTTACCCCTCCACAAACTCAGCAACATGGAGCACGTAGCGTCTGTATCCTGTCCCACTCACGTCCTTCCAGCGCGGCCAGTCAGACAGCCAAATCCTGCCCCGAAACAATCCGCCGCCGCCGCGTCCCGACAGTCAGTGCCGCTTTCCCTCTCTAACCACTAAAATACTCAATCACCGAGTATAGATCAGCGCCGAAACAGTCGCGCGCCCCGTTGATCTGTTCCTGATCGCACAATCAACCTTCGAACCCATGCTACCGTCCACGTCTGTGGTGTTTCGAGCGACATCGACAAGGCAAATTCGACTTTCGACGTCAAAGCA
This sequence comes from Favolaschia claudopus, assembly GCA_037176885.1. Taxonomy (NCBI): domain Eukaryota; kingdom Fungi; phylum Basidiomycota; class Agaricomycetes; order Agaricales; family Mycenaceae; genus Favolaschia; species Favolaschia claudopus. The sequence continues at coordinate 1,752,470 of JAWWNJ010000030.1, forward strand.
GAGCAATACCTCACTGCTACTAGGACGCCAAACAATATTTTCCCCATTCACTGTGTATTCCCTGCAACGCCCAGGTGGGAGAAGTATAAACCCATTCCGGGGAAGGGAAAGAGTGTCTTCGTCGAGGGTTTTCTTACCGGTCTCGAGTTGAACGATGATCGTTCGGTGAAGTATTCATTGTTGATGTTGAGAAAGTGACGTTCCTCGGCAATGCTTCCTCGACGACGGTACCAAAAGCAGAAGAGAGTCCAACCAAAATCGGTATGTTTCTGTTTTCTATCTCTCAATGCTTGAATCTCAAATCATGTTTAGTTACCAATGGTACTCCAGCATGCCTCAAGTTCACCGGCTTCCTTGGAGGGCAGTCCAGCCGAATTCGAAGAAGCGCAAACTAGATTACCGCACCAAAGAGCAGGAGGACAAAGGGGAAGGGCAAGGGGAAGGGACTTCCAGTGGTCGTTGCGCCGGTGGTAATGGTGGTAGACATTGAATCAACCATACTCAAATTTCAATGTATTTGTAACACAAGCATTTAAGATCTCTTCATTCTGCTCTGCCATGTCCTTTTCTTTGTACTCCGATCACGCCGTAGCGTAGCACGGGTAACTGCTAGTACCTTAGAACTAAACTTGCGGACGTGTAACTGAGCATCCTGAGTCGCCATGCCGGATGACGGTGACGATGATTCGGCACGAGGATGTCGACCAGCACGCGCTCTGGCTGCCGCACTCAACAAGTATTTTCGTTTGCGGACCATGGAAGACGGGCAGACGTATTATAGACAGTGTAGATGTAGAAAAGTGTCTTTCTGCAGGCGAAAAGAGGTATATACAAAAAAAAAATCGGCCTTCCAACGGCCTTCGGCCGATTTGGGACTAGTACATTTTTGGCGGTGACTAAGCGGAGGGCACCATACTTGGAGTAAGGCATGCGGCTAACGAATTTGGTAAGGTCCACCCTCCCCCGTGGGAAAATGGCTTATATAAGGCTCAAATAAACCGATTTTCCCTATTGTTTTCGCAGCCGACTTGGGAGGATTTATCTACCTCGATTCCGTTGTCTAACAGAATATAAATTGTGGAGGAACAAGCCCAAAAAAAAAAAAAAAAAAGGTTATGTCATGCGAATCAATGGCATCTGTGGGAGATTACAGTCTAGATACATGATGAGGACCGCTGCGAAGTGGCCGCAGGAGCTTCGACCTGCGCAAGAAGTTTTTTCAGGCGTGCTACCTCACCTTCGGCAAGTTCACGTGCCGCCTCAGAAGTCTCAAGCGCCGCTTCGGCGTGCCGCCGAGCCAGCGTTTGCTCCACCAAAGGCCGGTTATTCACCTGCGGACTGTGTTAACGACATGTACGAAGGAGAAAAATGCCTGGACACCTCTTGCTGTTGCCGCACGTTCTCGACAAATTCTGAGAAGGCGGCTTCGAAACGCTGCCTCACCCCCTCAGCACTGAACACTCTTTTGGCTTTCTCTGCCATGAGACCCTTTACCTTGTGAGTCAGCTGCCACTGGAGTGCGTCCGACCTCATGAATCGAAAACTCGGAGCGGTGACCACGTCCGATTCTTCCCACCCCATGATGGTCCTTGTGACATCGAAAATGGGCCGGCCGTAATAGTAGCAATTTGACTCCAGCAGGTCATAGTTTGGGCTGTGTTTGGACACAAAAGACGCCAGAGACAGTACATGTGCGACTGAAATTTGGCTTTGTTCTGGAGCTGTGATGGTGGCTAGTAAGGTCGAGGTGCCCGGTTCGATTTTATTGATATGGAGAGGGTCGCGTCGTAACGATATGATGATACGGTCGTCGGCAACGGACGTGGTGCGCTTTTTGGAAGCCTCCATCGAGTGACGAGCAGCGACGGCCATAAGGGGGGTACGACCTTCGTTTGTTGGGCTACTAAGCAAGTGGTAAGCGAGGTTGCGCGGTAAGCATACGAATTCCTAACGTGGTGATCGGTTCAGCGATGGAGGTGCCGTCGGCAGGAGCCTCTATCGTGTGCAACGTGATCTTTTCCTTGGTTTTGTCTGGCGGCTGAAAGTCGGTGCCCCATCGCTCTACCAGCATGTAATTGGTCACACCAGATTTTCTGGTGTCCTCGAAAGAGTATACGATGTATTCGTGCAAAGGTGCGACATCGCGCTGGAAGTACTGAACCTGGGTGATGCGCAAATTCTCACATGCGTCACCGCTTGCGACCATCTGTGCCTGCAAGACGAGAGAAGTATAGACAGCGAAGGGGATGTGGCTGAGAGCAGCCGACAGCTTAAGAGGTTGGTGGCGATTTTCGTCAGTAATCGGAAAGAAAGTAGCGGCCATGGTAGGGGACATTGGGGAGGGAGGAGGTAGCGAGTTGAGGTTCATGATATGTCGTATATCGTGATAGAGGGCACGGAGACGAAAGAACATCTTAAAAGCTAAGTAGCTCAGAGGGAGTGCAGAGTTGAACGTGGCATCCCACGTGCGAACCACACCCTGTAGGCTGTTTCATATAAATTCATTTTTCAGTAAATATTCTAGTTTCAACCAAAAAGGAAGCTGAACTCGTAGTTTTCGGGGTGGTCTACCGCTTGGCTCGAAGTTTTGACCCAAGTTCAACTTCCGACCCGAAGTTTTCCAAAAATGGCAATTGAAGCGGAAGTTGAACTTGTAGTTGAAGTTGAACTTGAATGAAGTTTGGCATCAATCATATGAAGATTTACTTGATTCTCACTTAGACTGCTGTGAGGTCAGATATAGCCAGAGGTTTGAATCATCCTTCCACGTAGTTTGAGCAGCGTTGAATCAATCAGTCATCATGCCGCCGCCCGGCAGCTACAACTCCCTTGATCCGCTTGATGGCATCATGATTGCTTCTGAACAGCATTGAGAATTTGTTTGTTGATCATGTATCCGCCTTTGCTGGCTATAGGTTCTTTCCTATGTCCTCTCCCTCCCTTTTCCTTAGTATCTGATTTATTCTCAGGTTGGCCAACGTTTCACCAATTCCGCTGCTTTGATTTTTAAGAATCAAAGCAGCGGAATGGGTGTAATTTTCTGACTCTTTGGTCTACTTCCGTTGAGAGTGTCAACTGAAGTGTGCGTATACTGAGCTCACACTCCCTAGGAGGCTTGACACATTTATAACTCTGCTAGTAGCCTTGGCAGAGACATGCATATCTATCAGTATCAATGGCCCCACCCTATCTGTGATACGTGTATATTATTCTACTACTGACGCGGCCAGAGGCCTTCATCTATTTTCTCTTTACTTACTTACTTGTACTTACAATTGTGATCCGCGATCACGTTGATACAAATCTATCTAATCTTTGCACAACTCCAATATGTCTTCGTGAGCCTCAAGAGGTATCAAGGGTTTCCCTTATGTCCCCCTGGATGCCTGAGCACGCGTATAACTGCTCCACGGCTACGGTGCTGCTGAGCCCCTGCATAGGGTCACATTGCCCCTTGCCGCAGGGTTACAACGGTGGTGAACGCTTCCACAAGCGTTCACCTTCCCCTTAGACTCTTGAGCGCTACTTAAAGCTGCTCTTAGTCTATCTGGGGTTCTCCTACATGAAACCCAAACGACTCGCATCACACTATCTCATGCTCTCAACACGGTCTTGTCAGTTAAAGCCTGCATCACATAGCATGGGTCGTTCGTTGAGATCTACTTATCATTCCAAGTTGCATTGATCAGTATTGCTTCTCAAATTTGAACGGAAAGAGTCTTACTTGAAAGGAAGTCCACCAGCAGCCTAGAAAATACGAGTCCGAGACAGTAAACCTGTGTAAAGTCTGAATCAATGTCAAGTGAACACATACATAAGAATACTTTGACATCTGCAATATAATCTCAAGTATAATCAACGGAAAGGCATAATCAATCCAATACCAAGCAGTTGATTAAAATAAATGCTCACCACATTTGCATAGTTCAAATGATCAAATGACAAAATATTCTAACTGCTTACAGAGTCAACCAGCGGCCTAGAAAAAAAGTCAGGAGCACAAGGAGCAAAAGAGAGGAAGAAATGCAAACAAGACGACTTCAATGTTCAATATGAGATAGTTTAGTCAACGGAAATATGAGAAGGCAAAGACTTGAAAAAGCAGAAGTTTCATAGGAGCAGAGTTGCGGGGAAATAGATTCGTTGGGCAAAGACATCTGTGTGCGAGATAGAAGCATATTCAACAGGGTTCTGATAAGCTGTAAGTAGAACCACTAGCGGACTCGGAGAGTCTTGGAAGTACAAAATTGAGGTTGTCGGCCGCCTTCACTCTGTGCTGAATAGCGCACAAATTGAACTTGAGACATGTCAAAGGTAATATATTCTTTGAAGTAGATTAGGAAATGTACCTGCGCAGAATTTAGTCCCTTTGAATTCAATCCAATATAAGCATAGTTGAGAAAGAGTATACTTCATCAATGTTAACTTCTTCCCTGCGCGAGAAATTGTTAGAAGTAATGATGAACCCTGCAAGAACATACATTTCAGCTTGCCTAGAGACATACACCCCAGCCTTACACAAGAGGTTTCTGTGTCTTATGACAAGCAGAAATGAACAAAAAAAGGTGGAGGGCAGAGCAAGCATAAATCAGCCTACCGAAAGTTATTCGCTTAGCTGTGATGGAGTCAATTAGGTTGTTGAAAAATTCAAGAAGGTCAAGCTAAAGTACTGATCAACGTGCAGGGATCAGAGACATAAATGTAGTGTGAATTCTATCATCTTGGTATTTTATGAGTGGTTTTGTGAATAAAGAAGGGCAAAAGGGGGAAGATTTGGCCCATGGGGACATATCTGGGGTGAAGAGCCAGGCTACTAAAGATTCCGGCCCTCTGACTTTCATTATTGAATTGTTTTGGTGCAGTCCCAGACTATCCGAGTGCTCCTAGTGAGTATAGGATCGAGAGTGAAGTCAAGTCAGACCACGAATGTCATCAAAGAGTTTGGATTATGAGGATTTTCCAAGAGGCAGCACACTGGGACAGAAAAAGAAGGTCTAAAAAATTCAGAGAATGCCCAGCAACTCGAAGCGACCGCGAAGAACTACATGAGGGGTTTTAGAAGCCAGGGATCCGGCCCGGCTCCATCACTGATGAAATGATGGCAACCAAGGCCATCAAATGATTGACATCATGCGAACGAAGTTGAACTTCAAGTGCGCACCCCATAACTTCGACCGGTACTGCACTTCAAGTATGAAGTTGGAGTCGAAATCTTCATGCTCTTCATACCGCTCAACTTCCGGCTGCAAACTACAGATCAAAGCTCGAATATTTAATGAAAAATGAGGTCATAGTTTCACCACGCTTTCGCCGTAGTTGTACCTTAAGTAGCAAGCTTCGCTCCGGTGGGGCTTCGGAGTAACTTAGGTGGCGGGGAACGTCGTCAGCAGGGTAACTTACTTCGGTATGAACTGTAGCGCACAAACGAAGTATTAGTGGGTCACGTGACCCATATCCGAATCGAAATATTTCTGGGCGATTGTCCCAAAAAGGATCATGCGCTGACTAAGCATGATTAACCGTTCTTTAACGAGATGGTCTCTCGGCAGTGCAGCATCTCCTTCTCGTAAGTTTAATTTTGTCGTGTTCTCTTGAGGTAGCTGGTTGCGTTCGCTCATTGGTTGACTTTCGTTCATTTCACATCACTGCGGCCTGCGGAGTGGATATTTGCTTTCGTGCTCTAAGCTCGACAAATTAGGAATTCATTTCCGTTTATCAGCTCAACAGCTTTTGCAGCTATGGACTACGCCGCAGGCAAGCAAAAACAAGAGCTGAGGGTTTGTTTCTCAATTTGCTTCCTGCCGTCTCCCACCATCGATCTCCTTCAGCAGCCGCCAACCCGAACGCTCGTGCCTTCCTTTTCAAAGCTTCAAGTCTTCAACGCTGCTGGCAGTCTGCTGCGTTGGATTCTACTAACAACTCTATCGATTACGCACTGCTTGGTTGTCGCTCAGTGTCGCTGCGATCTCCAAGAATATCGCTACAGATCTGATGAACCATTGTCAAGTTTCTTTCCATTACTCGTCGAACGGTCACTTTGTGGCTTCAATATTACCCATCTTTGTCATTCAACATTGCTCTACAGCTGTTCATACTCAACGCAATCGAATTGCACTCGAATCAAGCCTTGCCACTGCCTGCCCTCAACCCCAACAATCTTTTTTTGTTACATTTTTTCAACATGGATGGTCTGAGAATGCTGGCAAGCCTAATCAATCAACTCATTGAATATTTTCTGCCGTCCCGTCCCAGTTGATCAAATTCAAGGCACTTCATCAGAGCTCGAATGACCGCCGCCTCAATATGGTTCCGAAGATTTACAATGTTTGGGCCAACTAGGTCCTTGATGAGAACAACAAGCAACACAGTAGGTATTTGGATACAGAGATACTGGGAGACTTCTGACTCTTCATCACTAGATCCTTGAGCTGAATCAAAGCTGTCGTGGCTTCTGAGGTACGTCGCTGAAAAAGAAAAATCGATTGGCAGCTCGCTTTCCCGGTTCAGATTCCGGTAGTGCATTCCGAGTCCATCGGAGCGAAGTGCAGCTCGTTGTAAGGGCAACCTTTAGGACCCGAGATGTCTCGAGGGTCTAGCGAGGGAGAATCCAAAGTTAATTAAGAAGCTACTAAGAATACATCACACCGCACCTAGCGAGGGAGAATCCAAAGAGAAGAAAGGCTGAGGATTCCCACGCTAGGTGCAGTAAACATATAGTAACTAGTTCCCACAAGCTCGGAGCAATCGGCAATGATCCCGGGCCAAGTCACATGCCTTACTCCACGATGACATAGGGCTTTGGGGATTTGACGGGAAAGTGGGAAATCTGCAGGAGGCCTGCGTCATAGGTGGCTGTGTAGTGCCAAAAGAGGGAGTTCCCCTGACACTCGTGCACTCTGTATTCTTCCACTAGTGTTGTTATCGATATTGACTTCAAACTAACATACAGAGAGCAGCGGGACGTAGAACTCAAGCGAGTCCGCCATTTATGTTCAATGTCCATGCCCCGCGGGTGCCGGAGCGAAGCGGAGGCGTATCTTGTCCGTCTTAATTTCATGTCGATGTCTGATCGATGCCTCTACTTTCTCTTCTACTCGCTCGCTCGCCGCAAAATAAGGTGTCTCTGGTGTTGGTGTTGTTAAACATTATACAAGGTGGATATATGAAATGTAAGGTATAACTAATGTGAAATAAATTGATTATGCATACTAGTAGTATTCTTCCTCCGAATCATATCCACTGTCCTCCGACTCTGTGTCTCCCAGATCTTGAGCTGTAATCAGTTCTTCCGGCTCCTGGTCTTCGTCTGGCATCTCTGGTGTCTCCGGGTTAACTCCGCGCTGGATCCGAAAGTCTCTGGGCAGCCCTGCTTCAAGATAGCGCCGGCGTTCCACGGCTTCTCTCCACAATTTAACTGTGTTCTCGCGATTTCCTCGAGCGCCCTTCTTCGGAACGAGAGTTTTCTTTGGGTCGAGATCTTGAGGACCGTAGCGCGCGTGCCAATCCAGCTGGGCATCGATGAGTGGCACCGATAAGTAACCCGGTGCTCGCAAAGGCAAATTTGCGGAATAGACCTCGGTAATGGTTAGGATGGCAATGACTCTGTCGATAGCGTCAGAGGCAGCCTTTGTCTTTTCGCCACGACGTCTAGTCTTCTCGATCTGTGCTTCGGCTTTCTCCTTCCTGTGCTGAGCCAACGAGATCTTCTGCTGCCGATTGCCGCCAGATTCATCTTGTTCTCGAGTTGCTTGAGGTGATCTGATGTTCTGTTGAACTTGTACTCCGTCAACGCCCCTTGGCCTCCCCCACCTCTGACATATGACGTAACAAATTTCCTTTTTTGGTCAACTGATCCGAAAGTGATTTTGGCGATGAATGGCGAACGACCTACTTATACCTATTTTATAGAAAAGGCTTTTTGGATGTAGTATGTATCATAAGTGCTTTAGCTAGTTCTGTATGAAGGTGGCTTTTCTTAAGGAATTTTCTCTCAATAAAGAAACTTGAATTTGAATATATTTAATCAGTTGTAGGCATGGAGAATTTGTGGACATCTTGAGTTGCTGGGGGGAACAATGTTCCCCCCAGCCCCCCCTCCTTTGGTCTGCCGGCACATTAGAGGAGAGATAGATTTTTTTTTGGCTTTTGTATCGTTGATTTCAATGTTTAATACAATATTGATGGAAAATCTAGCGCGGAGGAGACCCCCGCGGACCCCCCTTTAACGCTCGCCGCTTGGCCCACTGCGTGGTGCTAGCGCTCGCCGCTAGGGCCCACTGCGTGGAGCTTATACATATTTTTCGCGCGGTGGAGCGGTGATGAAAAAAAGACGGGTACAAGCAAAACGAAAACGTCAACGCGGGCTTCGAACTCCAGACCTCATCGCAAGCAATCATGGCGACGAGATTGGCAACACAAAACCACTCTACTATAGTGAGGACACCAGGTGCAAAACTGATGGCAATACATCACGTCCTTTCTCGTCCCAAAGAGGAAATGATTTCCTAAATAGGCAACGTCAGAGGTGGGGGAGGCGTAGGCCAGCTTACTCCGTATTGACAAGTAACCGTTAATCCGACGATTGCCGACCACGTGATATTTCTCCAAGACTTCGAGTTTGAAAAATACGTCGGGATATTCCTTAAACCTACACAAGTTGTTGTGGGCAACCTCTCTTCCTGAGGCTCTTCAGAGCCAGCACAATTTTGGCAATAGCTTGAAATTCACCTGTGTCTTTCAACTTCTGCTCATTGTTCAACGGAAATCTTAGCAACTGCGGTTCCAGACCACTTTCGGCTACCTCTAGCTTGCACATGTGATCTATTCAAATGTTTTTGCACACTTGCTTTGTCTAGTAAGGTGGTAAACAACAAGTCTACAATCTGGAAAACTCTTCGGCCCCTTACTTGACCAAACATGGGGGATTACGGAAGCCATGGAGGCCTACTTGTACTATTCCAACCGGTTGTTCACTGGGTGTTACGAGGACTCCTGATAATCCCTTTGGAGGCTAGGTTATGGAAACCCGGAGCACCACGCTGATGGTGATGTGATCCCATCATATATTGTGTGATCTCCGCCTGCGGCATATCACTATGACTTGTATATACCCGGAACACCCCCCTCAACCAACTTCGGCGCAACTTTGTTGAGGGTGTTATGGGTTTAGTACGCTTACTTTTGCGGCAAGGCTACAGTTGATTTCGACCTTTTAATCTGTCATCAATTTTCCAGATAGGTAGCCGAGTGGCTGTACGAGGTCACCTTGCAGACAAACCCAGCGCCGATTTGCCATGAGGATCATATGGCCCCGCTTATTGGGATAAGTATGTTCCTACTGTAGTCATAAACAATATTTGTTACCTCAAACACTCTTAATACCCATCGGGATGCAAAGCAATTGATGACGGGCATCGCCCTTGCCGAAAACGGCAGCTTTGTATTTGTTTGGTTCGCAGAGGTGCTTGGTTCCAACTTTGTAAAGGTTTCAGCGCCTGAAAAACAGACTGTTTCTCTTAGTATCACTGAGAAAATATCTTCGTAAGAGGCATAAAAATAAAAGTTATCCCTTTTGGTACACCCTCCCTAAAATTCCATGTCAAACCTGCTGCATTTTTCAACCCTACACCACTTCAAGAGAAATGCAAAGGAATTTTATAAATCCAAGGGATAACCTCTGAGGATGCTCATTACAGAAGTATTTTTCTCCGCAAAGTTGAAAGGTTACCGTGTGTTTTGAATAAACGATGGATTTTATACTGGCAACCCTTGAAACGCGTGAGGTCACAGATGTCACACTTGTGATCTTTCTGTGCGACGCGTCTCTCCTCATCGGCTGCACTCTCATACTGCGCTCTGTCAACGTTTCCTGCTTCGCTGCTCTTGCTTTGATGTTCCTGCACAATGCCCCCACCCTCCAGACGTCAAAAGGCGGCTAAACAATGTATCAATGACCGCACTGATCCTCACCCCCTCTCACCCCGCCCCGTCCGCCGAAGACGTGGAAAACGTTGACCCGATTCAGGATGCCGTTCCCATGGAAGATACTACAAATCGGCCGAAGAAGAAGGCGAATCTGCGGACGCAGCTGGCCGAAAAGGATGCACAAATCCATCATTTAGAAGCGACGATCTCCCAGCTCTCGGCTGATCTGCAACAGCTCCGTTCTGACTTCCACCACCTTGCCAATGAAAATACTGTTCTCCGAACCAAAACAGATGCCCTTTCTGCTACCAACCGCTCTCTGACGTCTCTCAAGCGTAAAGCAGATACTAGTTGTCGGGAGGAACTAACCCGGCGCCGGAAACGAGTGAAGCGCCTCGAAAACACTCTTAGCACGACTACAAAAACTCACGCGTCTTCGCTAAACAACCTACAAATCACCCTCGACTTGAATACCTCTCGCATCTCTTCTCTCGAAATCGCTCTCGCTGCTGCTCATAAAGATCTCGGCTCTCGTGATGCTCTCGTTACTTCGCTACGCTCAACAATTCAGGAGAAACAAATGACTTTAACCTCCACCCGTAACCGACTCTATGCCGCTCAAAAGCAGGCTTCTCGTGCTCAATCCTCACTCGAAGACATTAACGGAGAATACAAGAAGCTGCTGAACTGGGATCCGATGGACGGCGCGGAATATTCGGCAGAGGCGCGCAAGCTGATGCGCGACTTGACTCTAGCTGGATGTGCAGCCGGAAAGGTGGAGGTTGCTGTGCGGGCTTGTGCGGAGGCCTTTGGAATAACGATTCGTCGGAGCCGGCTGATGAGCCGCCGTACCGTTGGGAGAGCAATTGACGAAGGTGGAAAGTACGGAGAGCTTCAATTGGCTGAAGAGATTCTTAACGCACCAGGTACGAATCATGACATTCATCGATGCTTGTATTACTCAATTGTTTACAGGTTTTGTTGAAAGCTCAGACGGCACTTCATTCCGTGGAGTCAACGTTGAAAGTCGGCACATCACTCTCGCTGTTCCATCATACGCTCCTGGTGTAGACGACAACGACAAATCGACCTGGACTCACCATACTCGATTTTGGGAAGTCGCCCCCGCTCTCGATCACACCTCCAAACGGCAATTTGAAGGCACTCTCGAGGCGGCTTCCACAATGGGTGCAACTTACTCCAATAGTCCACTCGCAGCCCAGGCGGGACGGCTGATGGATTCCGACGAGTATTTCCGAAAGAAATTAGGCGAAGGAAGGGATCATGCGGCAGATGGGAAGAAGGCTTTTAGCTACTCGGATGAACACAAGACCAGCATCATCATACGGGACCTTGGGCAAAGCGCCATGGACGACGAGGATCTACTCACAGGCGACATTCTCACCATGTCGCGCTTGACGGATGATGATTTACAAGAGGTCGGAAAAATCTCTGCCGAAGAATTGGCGTCCTTGTGAGTGGTCTTTCACTGCTCCCTCCTTTCCATTCTTCTTCAGTTGGGAATAGACCAAGCGCCAAGCGAAGCGAGCTCATTGGGAAGGCTCTAGAAATCAATCTTGGGAAGGAGCGGTTTGATTTGTTGCCTGCCGACCAGCGCAAGAACCTCATCACCCATTTCTTTGGTGGCTGTTGCATGCACAAGGACGCCAATGTCCTCAAAATCGCCTATGCAGCGGTCCAGCGCTTGTATGAAACCCACAACCTTCCCTCTCCCGTCATTCTTGCTAATCGCGCCAACTCCGCAACAATCGCCCTCGCTTCAGCCGGCAGTGCAGCTGCCCAGAATGCCGTCGAGGACAGCTCAGCCGGTGCTATCAAGCTCTTGCAGCTGATGGGTGCCTTGTTTCGTCACAAGGATCGTGTCCGAGGCTACCAGGACCGTTCTGCTCTCTTTGTTCGGCAACAGAAACTCGAAATGTTCAATATCAAACGATCTCCAAAATTTCCGGATATCTCGAACACACGATACGGATGCTACACCCATGGTGCCGTAGAGGTGGTGTGTTTTCACAGCATTTACTATGAGCTCATCACTAATGCAATTGACGCCAAAACAAAATCCGGCACGGCCAATCACGTTGAAAAGAATATATTGAAGGGTCTTGACTGTAAGGCAACGATGACGGAGCTCGTCGCTTTGGCTTTATACGGTGTCTCTGTCTCTTGGCCATATATGGCACAAGTTCGCGGTCACCATGGAACGATCGTCAATCTACTCTCGCTTACCCCGCTTCATCGCAAGCTGCCGACATTCTGCTCTCACATTGCCGCAAACCCTCTTATATTCTTCGACTCGTCAACACCCTCGGATCAACTGACTATCGACGGCAAACCTTTTATGAACGACCGCCTCTTGGACGCCATTTCTATCATCCGCGGCGATCTTCCCAACCTTGCCCTTGTTATCTCTACTCTCTTCTCCGGCTCTGACGGCGGCTGGGTTCACTTCACACCGGAATTTCACGTTGGTGGAACAATCGACCAGCTCACTCCAGAGCAACGCCAAAATCTTGTTGTACCTGCCACCAATGATCCCAACGAGGGCGCACTCGGCTCGTATACCACCAACATGGGATATCGGCCAAACAGCACTCCTCGCTCCTTCACTAGTCGCACTCGCATCGCCCGGAACAATACTGAGGCGTTCATCAAGAAACATTATGACGCTTCTATCCAGAAATACGTGATGAGAGAGGTCAGGAAGGATGGTGCGAGTGGTGCTGCCGCCAAATTTTGTAAAGCTTTGACTGCACTTCAGCGGGAGAAGGCGGAGGAGGGGAGGAAGCGACAACAAAAGTCGGCAGCAAAGAAGACAGCAAAGGCGGCGTACCTGGCAGCGACAGCCCTCGAGCTCGACATTCGCAAAATCAATGTGATGATTTCAGCACAACTTAAAGACCAATTGGCGGTGTACCGGGACCGATTAACAGACGCTGTTCTTGTCAAAATACCTTGGAAGGATATGTCGACTGTTGCAGTTCGACGTAAATTGGTTTTGGAAGCCCGAGAACGCGAACTTTCGAGGCGGTTTGTACTTTAACCTTCCTCATACAATGTTTTCTGATGCGCTTCAGTGCTCTGGCCCCCACTGCCGAGTCAGACGACTCGGATTTGGTGCCAATGAGGATGCTGAGTGGGAGGATGTTGTCGAGTAATTTATTTTATGATGGTGAAACAATTATTTTTACGGTTAAGCCAAGTAAATCGATGTATTTGAACCAACTTTTACAGCGAGAATGAGTTCAGAATGTTATCGTGGAACCCAGAAATCGAAGGAACATGGAAATCAGGTGTGGCAAGGGAGAGCAAACAAGAACAAACATGCCGTTTCGGTCAAGGGCAATGCCCGTCATCAAAGAGTACATACAGGATTAGTAGCATAGGCGTTCACCGAGCGCCTAAAGAGGCGTTGAGCGCCTACTCCTGACCCGAACGCCTATTGCGCGAGCAAACACCTACTTATGCATATGCGAAGGCAAGTTTGTTCCGAAGTACGAGATTATCGTTGTCGCCAATCAATATTCACGTATATTCCTTTCTTCCTCCCAACCCCCACCTCCGCAGCGCCCTCTCTCTCGCTCATCCACTTACCTTCCTCATCGACGCACCCATGCTCAACACGACCAAGGCCGAGTCCAACGACGTCGGGAGCCAAGCAAACAGCTTCCAAGTCGTCTCATCCGCGGTAAGCTTACCGCTCATTTCTGATTTTCCACTGAAAATTTGACGGACATCAGCGCAGGCGACTCGCAAAGATTCCGCGGCCTCTGTCGATGCCGGAGACGACGACGAAGGAAAGGTTTGGGTGCTCAAGAGGAGACGTCAGAAGAAGGGATGATCGGAATTTCCGAGGTGCGCATGCGGCATTTCTTTTTGAAAACAGGGCTCTCATTCCAAACAACATTAGTCGCACGGAATTATTCTGGATCCTTCAACGCCGCCTCTGACATTCGTTTCTTCGAGGATTGCAGTTTCAAGCATGCACCGGTGGGTTTCCGGGAGTGGGTTGTTGCTGGATGGAGTCCATCCGTTTCGCAATGTGCGTATCTGTTTTAATTGGCCCTTTTTCTCTGTCCCGCTGAATTTTGTGCTGCATGTACAGGGATAACTATAGGTCGTGTTATTATCAAATCGTACTTAAATTGAGACGGTTGGGGGCAGTAGTAAAAGTAGTGTAGTAGTTTCTTGAGTTGGCGCTGTGTAGCAACTGTAGCGTCGCACAATTTTTAAAATACTGTATTCTTACAGTTTCAATCAATATAATAACCTCGAACTTGCACAAAAAATTCTCTGCCTCAAAGCACAGACCCTTCGAGTCGCCCGCTACACGGCATTGAGTGGGCATTACTTATTGTGTATTACGTACTGCGCGCCAAGAGGGCGCACGGCGGCGGCGGCGCTTTGCAAATGCCGAAGATTGCCGTCGGTAGCCACGCAGTAGGCGCTCGATGAGGGAATAGGCGTTGGATCGACGGAATAGGCGCTCGGCGCCATCAATAGGCGTTCGCGAGCGCCTATGCTACTAAAGTTGTCGTGCCTCGTCATCAAAGCAATGGGCTTTGGTCGGAAATGTGAAGTAAAACACGATCACATGACCGTATCAATTTCCTCTTCTTCTTCGTGTTTCTCTGCATTGGCAGCAGTCTGATATTTGTTTGATATATACACACAGAGCTTGAATCTAGACAAACGTTTCTTCGTGTTCTCAGCCAAAAACAGCGAGGTTTAGCTGAGAAATCTAACAAAATTCCTCGAACAAGCCCTCGAGCACAAATTTCTATTCTGTCAGCTTGAAACGAGACTTTAATGAATCCTAAATTACTATAGCATATAGTCTGATGAATGTAGTACTGGAGAATGCACAGAAAAATCGAACAGAGATTACAAGTAAACTACCAGTCATCTGCGGTGGTGTCCTGCTCCTGTTCATCATCAGAGAACCAGGCAAAGACTCCTTCGTTTCTATCGTTGTCTATGACTTGAGGCTCGTCATTGTCCAGCATCTCATCAAGCCGAGCTAATTGTTGTGTGTCTAATGAGATGTCAGTTGCTCCATTGCAAGCGGTATAAAAGAGACCATACCAAGACCCTTGCCATTATTCACTCCGCCCATATAGAAACCCCCTTGGTCTCCGATTACGTCGTCGTCGTTAGCAAGAGGTTGCAAGTTGGGCATGAGCTCAATATCACTTGCACAGTCTTCACGCGCCAATGTGAGAGCGTGACCCCAGCATTCATTGATTCATCAAGATTCTCTGGTATCCCGCGAACCGCGTCAAGCGCGTGGAATTTATCAAGAAGAGCGAGGTAAACATCCCAGCAACTCTGGCGCGTTATTTCTGGGCTGTTGATTTCTTCGTACATCCTTGCAATGATTACAGCGAAGGATGGAGGAACCAGTTGAAAGACCTCATGATCTCGAGGTGCCCATATCTCACGGACACGATCGATGTCAAGGGGTATTCAATCTTAAAATTTTCTATACAACGTCGGAAAAGTGATTTAAGACCCTTCTGACCCCTCCCTGGCTACGTAATGCTGATGGAAGCCTGCCTAATACAGTAATTTATTGACAGTTTTCTCACGATCCGAGGATACTTTTGCTCGAAAGTGCCTGGTTTGGGAATATTTTGCCGCAAAAAAAAACATAGCAAAATGATCCCTTGGTTTCTTGCGTCTTTCTGGCAGAAGATTTCCTGCATCTGGCTTGGGTCGGGGAACTCGCCGGACGGTTAGTATTATGTAATATATCTCATTTTTTCCTCTTTTTTTCCTTGACCCTCCCAAACGTGTTTTTGAAGCATTCTGCAACTTTGTCCAAAAAGTGAAATAAGAGGTCCGGGACCCACCCTCCCTGCCAAGGCGGTGTCTTGGCTTTTGCCGGTGAACACCCCTTGATCGATGTTCTCTTTTCGGACTTTGATCTTGATTTTTGTAAGTAAGGCATCTGAATTCGAGAACCGGAAGAGAATCAACGAACCTTGAAGTCTAAGACTCCGTAATCTTCAGGGTGCTCGAACATGTCGTTCGGAACACCAATGGGTAATACTTTGTTCTTATCAGCACGCTTCTTTGTGTTGTTGACCCTCTCGCGATAGGCGTCGAGCTCTTTCTGTAACCAAGGAATGAATACCCAACGGAATACCAGCCTTCAAAACATGAATAGAGATCTTGGCGCAAAGAAACGGGAACATACGCTTCAAGTAATACGTTCGGGTCATACCATCCATTGTTCACACCATGATCAAGAATATCTTCAAAACCAGGAGTAAACCGATGGTGAAGCTGTCGCCAGGAAATTTCTGGCGGCACATTCTTCTTCTCTCGCATCCAGCGGTGTTGCAAGGTGCCCTCGAGCGTTGGATCTTGCAAATGGCGAAGAAGAGTATGGCCGTTCGCCACGCCATTGTTTTCCGGTCCCGGGTCACTTTGTGAGATTAGAGGCATCACTGGAATGCAGTGAATCAAAATCAATGATAACAGAGAAATCGTTTTGATTAAGAGGGACTTTGCTTACCTCCAAGAGCTTCAGCGACATCAAGATAATAGCTCAAAATGAGCCGTGGATTGCTATTAGTCCACCAGATGTTCACCCATTTAATTCGACCGATGAACGGGTCAATGCCGGTATGTAGAGCAAGTCCAAACTTATACTTCCATTTATCGTGTTGATCAATGGCCCACATGTCGTTGGCTCCTGCGGCCCAGAATCTCTTTCGTCGAAGTCGATTCTTGCGGCGTTCCTTCACCAATTCCGGCTCATAAATTCGGAAGTACTCAGTAACAGTGTTCCTGTTCAGGGCCGAAATCAATAACCGAAATTCTTTGCAGTGGAAGAAATAACTTGCCGTGCGACGCTCATATTCTCCTCATGGAACAAAAGGGGATACTGTTTTCGAAGTCGAATCATCGCTGCTCGTATAGAGGTGGTGTCATGGTTCTGTTTCCGAGAGCGGTAGAGGCCGAGAGACTCTCTAACTTCTCGAAACCGTGTTATCCTGTGACGAAGAATTTCAGCCAGGACAGAGCCAAGACAGCGAAGACTGTAGATCATTACCCTAGACCACTCGAAGTCTACGCTCATTTCACGGACGATGTCAGGGCTAATCGTCCTGTGGTCTGCGAGCGCTCCTCATGTGGTGTTGTCCTTCAACCTGGAGATCAAAATCGGCACTTGGTTAGAAATCAGAATCCGAATTTACCGGACCGAGTTGTATGCAGCGCTTGTTACAACTGGATTCTGGGCAAACCCGACACTCTTGGTGAGGAATCCTATCTATTGTGCATGGTTTCGGTCTGAGATTTGAATATTCAGTGCGTGGTGATATTTCTGAGCGAGCTGCGGCAGTACGTCGCCAAGCATTGGATGCGAAACATAAAGGTAGATATACCAGTGCTTGTATTGTTTTCCGCTTCACCGAATTTCGCAGATGCGACTCCGCTTCAGCGGCAGGTTACTGCTGTTCCACCAAATTATTCGATGCCGCCTCCACCGCCACCAGGTGAGTTTCAGTTCGTTTTGAGGTTCGACTCAATAGATTTGACTATATTCTCTCTTTAAAGCCTCGATGCTACCACACGTCAATGTACCCAGCTCGTGGGGTGCTCCTGGGCACCAATCTACCTCCAGTACAACATATTTTCAACCCAACGGATATTCAGCTGCACACGCTTCCTATGGTGCAGAGCGACAGGCATGGGCGTCGAGGGCGTATCACCACGATCCTGCAGAGAGCATCGGTCTGATTTTACAGATTTTACACGAGGTTCCTGTTAAAGGGTACCTTGGTCTTGGTGCGCAAAAGAGTATAAATATTTGTCAGTTCAACCGCTAATTTTCTATCTTAGAATCTCAGTGAGGGGAAAGAAGTCCCAGCAAAAATCACTCCGGCGGGTCTGAGAGGACTAATTATCCAGGTCATGGGCCCACGCCTGGCTGAGGCAACTCACGGTTATCCATTTCCCCTGGCGCAAATGCCTCTCCGAGAGGTTGTTCGCTGGATTGACCTCGGTCAAGAGGATCAAAACTCACCTTGGTTTTACAATCGCTATATGGGAAAGCCGAATCACAAGCAGAAGGATAAGACAATGGTCTACAAACGACCTAAAGTGTCGCGTTGGTGATCCCAGCTCCACAATGGGAAGCTTACATCGACTGGGATGAGGTTTGTTTGATTGTTGTATTTCTGCTAAAGTCTTTCTCACCGTTAATTTGAAAAGGACACTCCGAAGGCAAGATACATGAAGCTCTGATCATGTTCAATTAACAATATAGTCACAGAGTTCTGTAATCGCCCGTACGACTCGATCATCGTCGTCCTTTTCCATTCAACCTTCGGTTCCGGAGTCTTCACGCTCTCAAGCACTAGGAGCGGCTGACTGGGAGGTACCGGTACTGAATCTTTGCCACACTCATGCTAACCAATCAAAGAAGGGAAACAACCCTGATGTTACTGATAGAGAGAGCAACAGTTCCGAACATGAAGAGGTAGTGAACCTTTACTTTCCCAACTTTACAATAATCTCTCACGCAAATGTGTAGTCTCGGCCTCGAACGCCTCCTCAATCTAGAAAGAGAGGCCCTCCAGCATATGTTTCACCTGATCGGTCGCGCCTAGCAAAGGTGCTATGTAGCTGTTGGTGGTCAGCCAGATGTTACTGCGGGTGCCAGTACGTTTAATTTTGAATTCATTTCTCTATCTGTGCGCTTACATTGATCTTCAAAGCTCCTCTGGGTTCGGAGCAGGTGGAATTCTATGCAATCGAGCCGCCTTCATTGCATGAGCTCTTGGACCCAGAGCTTCAACATCTCTCCCGCTTCACTTGTACACCAGATGAAGCATCTCAAGGATTCCTTGCCATTCAGTCAAACCTATCGATTGGATGTGGAACATTCAAAACCGCTCACCGTGGTTGGATCACCTTGCACCATTTGCGCGATGCAGGCTTGGGGACTACCAAAAACGAGTTGGTTGTTGTCAAACGTACATTCCGCGACCTTTCGAAAAAATCTGGAGGCCAAACGGTTTACACTCGCTACTCTTCTCCGGAGGAGCACAAAATTATCTTGAAGGAGGCGAACAATCTATACTGGGCGATTTCCATCATGGGCTTCTCATATTCATACATCTATTCATTTGACACCCTCGATCATCAGGACTGCCCTCCGATCCCAGACCTACGCTTCGTTCAAGCTGGGGTCGCTATATCCTATGAAACTCCTGCAAAGAATTCCAGCAAAGCATCGATCCGAAAAACATATCTTCTCGAGGAGTATATCGAGACTAACTCTGACAGTGAATTCGTCAAATTTGTGCACAACGGAAGTGCTGTTCCCCTTCTTGATATAGACGACGCCTGGCGGTGGATTGCAGATTTCCTGTGCTTCACCCAGCATATTCAGTATTGGAAGAGCGGAGAGATGGTCTTTCTCTCTGATCTCCAGGGTGAGTATCTTTATTTTCGATTGCTTCTGACTTACTCAATTCATATCCTACTAGGATCCGACATTTTACTTACCGACCCACAAATCATGACCTCACCGTCAGTCCGATTTCTTGCTTTGACATTCCTTTTTGCTTACATCTTTACCAGGAAAATTGCGGAGGGTGCGGATCTGTTTGCAGATGGAAATGTCGGTGCCGTGTTCGAGCAATTCCCCGACCAACATGTTTGTAACCAGTACTGCGCATGGTTCAAACTCCCCGTGCTGTAAATTGAACTCACTCTGTCTGTGTGGCTGAAATCAAGTACTTATGAGCAATATGATATGATGTATGTTGAATATGACTACTATGCACCTATGGTTTCTATACACACTGGTTTCCTAATTGACCCAACTCAACTTGTCTTGTCGGGAAGAGGTTCATTTTGATTAAAATGTCGGTAGATGATCATTATTAAAATTTCGAGAGAATTCCGTGATAGATTTCGAGTAATGACACATCTATCCTCTTATCGCACTGTGCCCACTATTCTGGCGCAATCCTGGCTTCCCTGAAGTCCGGCTAAATTTATAACAGGTAGGTTTTCCGAAGGAAGCCATTTCCCGGATTGTCGGCAATTACAAGGCAATTACGAGCCTGGGCTGCTAAAATAAAGTTGCCTGAGTCTCACAGGCCAATTTAGTCCCTTCATTGTCTTGTTTAATGCCCCAAAGCTGCGTGCCATCTAAGGTAGACGCCATCCACCCTCGACAAACGTCACGTGTCGTGACCGTCACACTTCCATCTTAGGCGGAGATGGCAAAAACCACTTATATCTTCACCGTTAGAAGGCTGTTGGGAATTTCCTCCGACCAGATTGTGTAAGTATACATCAATATGTTCTAGATACTTTGTTAGATCTAACAAGTGCTTGTGTGAAGAGGAATTAAGCAATGATCTATTCATGGCATCCCATCACGGCAAGCGCCGATTTGCCAACAATTGGTTATTTCTCTTCAACCAGACATCAGGCATGTGAACAAAAAGAATTAGAACAGGATTGTCCTGAACTTGGTCGAGGGATTTTACCTCAATATACCAGACAGTGGTCCTACAAGGTGGGGTGACAGAAAAGGAAGGTGTCACAATCAACCACGTGACGTTTGTCGAGGGTGGATGGCGTCTACCTTATCTCTACTCTGCTCTGTGTCGAGGTCGAGCAATGTCACACTGAACACTGAAGTCACACTGGTCACGGTGAATAAATTTCGCTATTTTTGAACTAATGGGGGGCCGTAATCCTGCTCTTGGGAACTTGCCATTGTTCGGGTACAATCTCCAGCTACCATTATAATTCTTACCGAATACTTTCTTGCTACATCAAATACTTGAACCAGTCAACTACTTGCCATAAAAGGTTGTGGCTGAGCGGTATTCGGTGTCCGCGGCCGGAGATCACACAATATATGATGGGATCACATCACCATCAGCGTGGTGCTCCGGGTTTCCATACTAGGTCGACCTCGGCCAATTTGCCAAATTTTGTCCGGACGTTTTTAGGCTGAAAATTTCGATTTTTGTCCGGACAGGACCTAGCTCTCGATGACGTAACGCCCCAAACAGAGGCAATTTCTGTTCCCACGGAGCCAAAAACGCAAAATTTTCTCCGTAACCTCCGTTTTTGTCGTTCTCCGTGGCTTTTCTGTTCAGATTTGCACCATCAAGCATAATTTCGATGCAAGCTAGTAATCTACCGTCAATTTCGGCAGACCCAATCCGCCCAGTTCAGCGACATTTTGTCCGGACAGGAACCTAGCTATCCGCGCCCCGAGGTCGAATTTTTGTCCGGTTGGGACCTAGGTTTTGGGCCAAAATTTGCGATTTTTGTCCGGAAAGTGGGCTAGGCTCCAAGGGTATTATCAGGGGTCCTGTGTTACGCGTTAGCCTAATTGTTCACTGGACACATTGTTCACCGGCCGGCAATCAAGAGAAAATTACCATATATGGTGCTCCGGCGAATGCCGGAGCAAAAATTTTGACATTTTCTTGCCTTTTTGGGCCGAAAAAGTCGCTGTTATGCGTTACGGAGACCAAAATTGTTCAGTTCACGGCCGGCCGTTACCCGTTACGTGAACAACCGGTCGGAATAGTACAGTACTCTGGGATAAAAGTATATTGAATGTGTAGGTGATAGGGTTCAGCACTGTCATGGATTAGAAATTAACCAAGACTGTAGCTAAATTCTTTGCTCTTAGCATCTTTGAACGGTCACGCAATGATTTGGGTCCGTGCAGGAGGGATGGTTGAAATAGAACCAGTCCAATGTTGACAAGAAATTAATGCAATCAGAGATTTGGAGCAGTGAGGGACTGATATGAATCCTCAAGTATAACCTACCGTCCGAGGGCATGTTCTTGAACTTCAAGAAAATTGGAAATGCAGTCATTTATTGCAACAAACAGTGCAAAACAGCCGCAAATTACAATCCGCCGAGAAATCAGTTGTGCTTGATGGATTGGTGCAGGCCTTTGTCGGGTGCCGTTCAAAACATGCAGGAGAACATTCTGATGCATTTAAACCTATAATATTCGGACCATACGAGTCGATTCACGGTTACTTTTGTCAATACCGAGTACATCTGCCGGGAATTGTGGATTTCAAAGGACATGTTTTAGGCTGATTTTTGCCTCTTGACGGAACACCCCGAATGACGACTCACATGATCACATCGGTCGTTTGTTTTTTCCATCTGGGCGCGGTCCATCTGATCCTCTGTCGCTGCTGCAATATCACCCTCGTCACTGCACTCCCCACTGAATCGTTTCCAAGCCACCCGCGCACCCATAAGCAGGTCAAGTGTCAAGCCCTTCAGGTGAGGAAGGTCTGGAGCGTATTTTTGTACGGCTAACACGTGATCCCAGGGCTGAGAAGCTGAAGCTGAAGGCTAAGCTGAACTTCTATTTTGCCGTACCTGGCCATGATGGCTATGCGGCAGTACTTCTAGGTAAACTAGATCGGTAGCTAAAGGTAACTATGAGGGTGGGTTTGTAGCAATTATACAATTATACCGAGAGAAGGAAAGTAAGTAAAAGAAAAAGGTGGGACCGATGGGGAAATATTGGGTCAAGGGCAGACAGTTTGTGGGTATAAGTGGGGCGAAGGTATATGGTAAGCAGTCGAGCTTGGAGTAGGTAAAGTAAATTAAATGCATATACTATGGTACTATAGGAAGGGAGGGAGAAGAGAGCTTAGCTAAAACGACCAGTTTAAGCGATGAATGCAAGGAGCGGCTTGAGAAGTTTCGGGTGATTGAGGATGCGTCGGACATCGATGGACCCAAGCAGTCCCGCGTTGTAAGATGCGATCTGAAGAGGTGAGCGGAAGGGTTCCCATGCGGGACAGTGGAGGAGGTAGTGGGCCCGTGTTTCCCGAGCGGCGCCGCACGCTTCACAAACCGGTGTAGGATGGAGTCGGCAGCGGTATCGGTGCGCATTTAGTGAGGAGAAATCGGTACGCAGTTGAGAGAGGACGGAGAGTTCAGCTCTTGAGGCAGCAGAGGATGAGAGCGAGGGCCGTAAGGTGAGAGAAGGCGGGGAGTCGTCAATTTCCCGAAGGCCACGACCGGTTGTAGCAACAATCCATTGGGCTTTCCAACGCGAAAGGATGAGGTCGTTTATAGCCCGCTTGCAGGTGGTGAGGGAGACAGGGAGTTCCGAAGATGGGGGGAGCAGAGTAGCAGCCTTAGCTGCGTCATCAGTTCCGTACCGATGTGAGCGGGTGTCCACAGGTTAGTGATGCGCAGACCCGGGAGACGTGCCATCGCAGTGCGCACAAGATGGTCGTAGTAGATGGCGCGGTGCTGTCCAGACCGGGGAACGGTAGAGAGGATCCCTCTCGGAAACAATCAAGATGTGACTGATGTCACACTCGATGGCACGACGCGTCGCCTTCAGCAAACCTTCCATCTCTCCTTCCGCAACCTGTCCCATACCCAACGGAACCAAGATCCTCTCCCGAATTCGAACCTTACCCGCGACCATCAAGACCGCCGTCTCGTAGGAAACTGCGGGACCCACGAGAAGATCGGGCTCGGCAATTAACTTGTCAAGATGGGTGATGAGGCGTGCACGAAGGGGTCCCAGCCGAAGAACATGGTCTTCGGACGCGTTTGCACCGCGTATTTTACGCATGTACGGTACGCTAACTGCCTGATAATACATGGTTGTTGCACAGAGCTCGGTGCGAGTCGGAATGTCGTGCAGCCCGTCGAAAACATTTTGCTCCATGTGGTTTAATTTGCGCGACTGCTTGTTCTCCTTCACGTATGTGCATCAGCAAACACTGTTTTGTCGGGTAGCCGCAGGCCAAAACTATCAGTGAGAAATCATCCAGATACGTGAGGAGCACGGCAGCGGCTTCCATGTGGGATTGGAATCGTGTGTTGCTGGTGCCCTGGAAGGCCAAAACAAAGCCGAGTTCAGCATCGAAAAAAAATCGTAGGGAGTCCTGTTGCCCCCGTTTACGGTCTTTATGCCGAAATATTGTGCCGCAGAGAGATGCGAGCTTTACTGCACCACCCTTAGATTTTTCTTCAGCGCGTTTCGACGCGTTTGTCCCAGGAGCTCCCTCTTTAGCCGCGGCATTGAATTTCACAATTCACGAAACTTTCAAGTGAATTCATTAGAGGGTTTGCGAAGAGCCATTGGAGCCATTGAATGGCTACCGATTTCCGCATTAGGAAACTTTGATTGGCCAAACTTTCATGGACAGACAAATACGGTTGCTCCACGTGATTTTACCTTTTTGAGAAGATGTAGACCGTTCGACCTGTATTTGAGAGAAAATAAAAAATCCGGCTCAACAGTTTTGTGAGCACTCACAATGTCTACCTGCATGCACCTGAAATTTGGAAAAAGCTGCGGAACTGAGGGACTAGTTCCCGATTGATGCAAAACGAAGAATTTTATGGGATTTGTGAAGTCTCCCATCAATTTGGGAACTAGTCCTCCAGTTCTCACTGTGCATAACAGAAATTCCATCGGTGAGTCCTCAAAACGTACTCACACGAAACTGTTGAGCCGAATTTTTTTATTTTCTCTCAAATACAGGTCGAACGGTCTAAATACAGGTCGAACGGTCTACATCTTCTCAAAAAGGTAAAATCACGTGGGGCAACCGTATTTGTCTGTCCCCTACCTTAGAAGTCAAGAGGAGCTGTCTGGAATGAAGTTCGGGTACTCGGACTGGGGGTGTCTTTTGTCAATACAGCCGGATAGCTCATAATGCATAAGGCCCGTGGACCCCCAAACCCTATGCATTATGAGCAATATGAGGCACGACAACTTTAGTAGCATAGGCGCTCGCGAACGCCTATTGATGGCGCCGAGCGCCTATTCCGTCGATCCAACGCCTATTCCCTCATCGAGCGCCTACTGCGTGGCTACCGACGGCAATCTTCGGCATTTGCAAAGCGCCGCCGCCGCCGTGCGCCCTCTTGGCGCGCAGTACGTAATACACAATAAGTAATGCCCACTCAATGCCGTGTAGCGGGCGACTCGAAGGGTCTGTGCTTTGAGGCAGAGAATTTTTTGTGCAAGTTCGAGGTTATTATATTGATTGAAACTGTAAGAATACAGTATTTTAAAAATTGTGCGACGCTACAGTTGCTACACAGCGCCAACTCAAGAAACTACTACACTACTTTTACTACTGCCCCCAACCGTCTCAATTTAAGTACGATTTGATAATAACACGACCTATAGTTATCCCTGTACATGCAGCACAAAATTCAGCGGGACAGAGAAAAAGGGCCAATTAAAACAGATACGCACATTGCGAAACGGATGGACTCCATCCAGCAACAACCCACTCCCGGAAACCCACCGGTGCATGCTTGAAACTGCAATCCTCGAAGAAACGAATGTCAGAGGCGGCGTTGAAGGATCCAGAATAATTCCGTGCGACTAATGTTGTTTGGAATGAGAGCCCTGTTTTCAAAAAGAAATGCCGCATGCGCACCTCGGAAATTCCGATCATCCCTTCTTCTGACGTCTCCTCTTGAGCACCCAAACCTTTCCTTCGTCGTCGTCTCCGGCATCGACAGAGGCCGCGGAATCTTTGCGAGTCGCCTGCGCTGATGTCCGTCAAATTTTCAGTGGAAAATCAGAAATGAGCGGTAAGCTTACCGCGGATGAGACGACTTGGAAGCTGTTTGCTTGGCTCCCGACGTCGTTGGACTCGGCCTTGGTCGTGTTGAGCATGGGTGCGTCGATGAGGAAGGTAAGTGGATGAGCGAGAGAGAGGGCGCTGCGGAGGTGGGGGTTGGGAGGAAGAAAGGAATATACGTGAATATTGATTGGCGACAACGATAATCTCGTACTTCGGAACAAACTTGCCTTCGCATATGCATAAGTAGGTGTTTGCTCGCGCAATAGGCGTTCGGGTCAGGAGTAGGCGCTCAACGCCTCTTTAGGCGCTCGGTGAACGCCTATGCTACTAATCCTGTATGTATTCACGAGCAATATGCATTTCTGCATAATGTCACACATGCGTGACATTGTCACGGAAATACTATATATGGTAGTCCGACGAACACCGAATCACTTGGAAGTTCTAAATTGAGAGCGGTAAAATTCACCAAATTGTACGATTTTCGCGATTTCAAAATGCATAAATGCACTCTTCACCCTATGC
Organism: Favolaschia claudopus; assembly: GCA_037176885.1. Lineage (NCBI taxonomy): Eukaryota > Fungi > Basidiomycota > Agaricomycetes > Agaricales > Mycenaceae > Favolaschia > Favolaschia claudopus. The sequence continues at coordinate 1,778,533 of JAWWNJ010000030.1, forward strand.
AATAGGCATTATGAGGATAATGCATAAAATCCAAGCCTACCAAGTCGGTGGACACCAAAAGTCGATGCATAATGAGGTTTATGCATTTTGACCTCATGCATTATGAGATATCCGACTGTACGTCGGAATCTGGACACTTGTTTAGCCATTAGCCATTCAATGGCTGCTTCGCAAACAGGCTATTTTCACATAGTTTTGGTTTCACATACCGAATTCACATATTCAACATGGGCTATTGGAGCATAGTGAACTTCACAACAAAACAAGTTGTATAAAATTGGAAGAAACTTATTACTTATGGTGGGCGTCACTTAGTCACCACCTCTCGATTACAAGGCCATCTGTGGCCGCAGTTTTTATGACATTCTTAATTCCTCTTGCCAATCGACTCCTTTTCAACAGAGGAACAACTTCGGAAGACGGATTTCCCAAATTTAAATATTTTAAGGAGTTATAACTTTTCACCCCACCCAATTTGGTAGTACAGGCCAATTCCGGCATTTGTTGGCTCCACAAGGTTTGAAATCAACATTGTGTGGTCAGAAGCCCAGTATCTATGGTAGTGTTCCATACACCCGAAATTAGACTCTAGGCATGGCAAAAGTCCACTTGAAAAGCACCCAGACTGTGTCGAAATCCACGCTCAGATAGGGTATTTGAAAAAAATTCCGGCCTCCGGCCGATTTGGCAGTAGTGCAAGAGAAGCGGTGACTAAGTGACGCGCACCATAGTCGAGTCTCTCTCTACCTCACATTTGGCTCTGCTTTTAGATATCTCAGATCTCAGAGCTCTGGAAAAGTCGAATCATGTTATTTTATTCACTGTGTCATCCAGTTGGGTTCAAATATAGCTGGCTAGTTTCCAACCCGAAAAGATTGGGCCATATATTGTAATTCTCGCAGATAGAAGCAATATTGATGCTGAAATTCACTCCCCAACATCGTGAAATTCACAATGAAAAGGTGCCCGAAGCAAGGTACATGGTTCAGGTCACCAGTACTTACTACTGTGCCGGCACGGTATATGAGATTATCCTATAGTACTGTACAAGTTAACACAACCGGCTGTCGAGATGTTGAAACTCACACGCGGTCCCCGGCGGCGCCGCACTGCCGCTCGGCGAGTGCGCGCGGGCAGTGCGGCGCCGCGGGCAAGGAATCAATCCAGGCGGGGTTTGGGGCAGCTGTGTACGGCCCCGTACATAGGTAGGGACGCGAGCGCAGCGAGCCGGCCCTGCCGAAGGCGGGGTGCTTAAGCTTGTCATTGTCCAATTGAGTAAGCAGTAGAAAAGAATTATCACGAGTAATAAGGGAGATCGAGAGGAGAAAGTTGTCCTGTGAGTATGAGAGGGAATGTTATGTACACCACAAGTGAGCGCAGAGGTCAAGTTGATGTCCAGGTGAAATTCCCAGGACGTTGCGGGACTAATGTTGCCAAATCACCTCTCGGACCTCGCGTTGACCTCAGAAATGAAAATTGGCCAGCTTTGTCTTTCAGGGATTGTCTTGCGTCTTTGAAATCGCGTCTTTCGCGGTCTTTGTCTTGGGATGTGCCACTTGCCAGCACTCAGATGTCTTGGTAATGAAGGCACCATTTGTTGACTTCATTTTCAAGAGGGAGTTGAGTACCGTACTACGAGCTTTCTACACAATTTGCAACTGAAGACAAACCAAAGAGGATACTTAGGCCCCGATCGGGCCCGTCGGTAACTCTGCGGTAACCCTACCGTCCCTGCCAAGTTTCTGCCGTACGGTACCTATGTCCGAGGTACCGTACGGCAGAAACTTGGCAGGGACGGTAAAGTTACCGGCGGGCCCGATCGGCTGATCCTGGCGAAGGGAAAGGTTACAAGGAAAGTCGTGAAAAAGGCTTATGTACTATGTCTGTGGTTACGGAGAATTAATTAAGTTTTCAAGTTGCAGAAAAAGAGAAAAAAAGAGGGAGAAAGAGGAGAGATTAGTAGATACCTCTGCATGAATGTCCCCAAATTTCAGAGCTCCAAATTTGCTGCAGCGAGTGCAGTTTACAATTTAGCGTCTTGATTTCATCTTGATTCTTTTCCTATATCGAGTAAACATTAGGGAATTTAAGACTGTGCTATTCGGGTTTGCGTCCCAAAACGACATAGGACACAGCCAATGGTATTCAAAGTTGGTAACGAGTTATGACACGGAAATCGCCGCCGTCAATTGCCACGAGTCGCGTCACTCAGCTAGGCTCTCCTACTACTTGGTCTCGTCTCGATGCCTCCTACGCGTCAAGTCTTTGCCTTTCACTCTACTTCTTGGCTTATCTATCTTTCGGGCTGTTCTCACGCAAATACATCCAAAATTCACTCTACAAATCGGCACCTCTCCCTGGGATCGACACCCTAGAAATTTCGGTCCATTTGCACGCGCGACTCGACGATTCAACGCAGCTTGCTTGCATGCTCAATACCTTTGCTTTAACATGATGTTCAAGGAGCTGAATAGCTGCCGCACACACGTGAAGGTGTGTGATTGCAATTCTCGTTATCGGTCTCTTGCTAACTAGCCCGTGTCCCAGCGTCACCCCATCCCGATGCCGCTTAGCCGCACCGGCCGACGCTCCAACAGGCGTCGAACGGCGGTGTGGCAGCATCTGGAGTGTTGGTTAAATCGGCATAAAGCCGTTATCGTTTAGTGGCTCGCGTGAGTCGGGTGCGAGTGCGCACTCACTGGCATCCTACGCGAGCCACTAGCAATGCCGAACTCTCTCGCTTGACGGGACACACCCCCGCGACAACGACGACGGCGATCCAGGATCAGCATTGTGTAACCGCACACAAACGGCCGGCGCGGGTTCGCGCTTTGCCCTTTGTGCGCGGTTATTGACGCCTTGGCTCGCGCTCACTGCGAGGCACAATTCATCAAAGTATTGAAATACTATTCAGGTCTAACGCAAGGCCATGCTTAATATACTAGGATGGACGGCATTCTTTGCCTTTATCTCTTCCTCGCCTTCTCGCTCAGCTCCCGGAGTCGTTCTGAATGGGTCAGTGGCTTCAAAATTGTTCTAAATCACTTGGACTTCATTTTTCTTTCTTCCGCGCCGCGCGATCAAGTACAATCCAACATTTAAATAGCTCGATTCCGACTCTAAATTCAGTATCAATACTTTCCAGTCTACCTCTGGCCTCAATGTTTGTGCTGGCTTGACCCTATTCACTCCAATGGAACCCAAGAGAATTCTTCTATCTGTCTATGTCGGGGCTCAAGACTGGGTTAGTGCTGTACTGCCCATTCAGTTAATTTTTTTTTTGAATGTTTTCATTGACGGGGTCCACCTATAATCCAAGACAATTATACTTATCTTTAACTCGAAACATTTAAATCAGGCTATATACTGCATGACGGCGCACAATGTCGACCTGAATCCTCGCGGAATTTGCGTTGAATCCGGCCTGTTTGGGCCCCATGTTCATGATTGTTCTTGAAATCACTTGAGTCGAGACATGCAGACATTAAAAGTACATTGTCTATGTCTTATTCTGGCTTTTCTCTATGCTGTATTACAGTACCTTTCCCATTGCACGACGGCAGGTAACATTTGCGGCAGGTACGCTGTTGTCGTTTATTCTTCGGCGGAGGCTTGGCGAGTTCCAATGTGGTCTCCACGCGGCGCACTGACAATTCCTTCAAAATCGTTGACGGATTAACAGGCGGTGGTTGCGGAGGAGATGTCAAGAGGCTCGGAGCCACTTAATTGCTGGGTCCTGCCGCAAACTCTGTAATCAATGTTCCAAGCCCCGGATCGCAACTTGAATCTGTTTCAACGGGTGGTGGAGGAGTTGGAATGGGTGAGCTGGAGGGACCAGAGGATAAAGGCACGGGTCCGGGGTCGACGGGTTGAACGGAAGCACCAGTTTCCGTGGATGTCGATAAGCGCAAATGACTACGAAGACAAACAAGTTGGAATGGAGCTGGACCGAAAGCGGAGAGTGGTTTTCGGCCATGAGTTGAGATGACCGCAGCCGGTACAACAACTTGCGTGACTTCGATTAGCGCGCGGGTTCGACTAATATTGATAGAATCGAAAGAGCCGTTCAAGGCGACAACACGGCTGCGAGCAAGAGTCGTGGAAGAGAACAACACATGTTCCGGGAGCAGCCAAATCCGGGAGAGGTGCGGGGACAGAGACCTTCATCAGCTCGTCGTAAGCGCGACACGCATGGACATCCAGGGCAGCATAAGGTAGAGAGCAACCAAGTACGGTTGCCCCACGTGATTTAGCCTTTTCGAGAAGATATAGTCCGTTCCACCTATGCTCGAGGGAAATTAAAAAATCTGGCTCTACAGTTCTGTGTGCATACATACTAGGTACCCAGAAATCAAATACTATGCATGCAAGATGAGATTCGACGGACTAGTTCCCGAATTGATGGCAGACCTCAAAATCCCATCAAATTCATCGTTTTTGCATCATTCAAGAAGGGGAGCTCAATTCTTAGCTCGTCGGCTCGTCTCGTCCCAGAAATTATTTAATTGCATGATGAGCTGATGAGCTGCTGATCCCACTCCGCATTTCTCTCCACTTCCCATCAAATTTTGATCCCCTCATCAAAAAATCGATATTTTACGGACGAGACGAGCTGACGAGCTAAGAATTGAGCGCCCCTAGAACTAGTCTTTCAATTTTACAGCTTTCTCTCAAGTCCAAGTTTAGGGACATCGTAGATAGGACTCTCCCCAGATCTGTTGAGCCAGATTTTCTATTTTCTTCTTAGCATACGACGAACGGACTATATCTTCTCGAAAAGGCTAAATCACGTGGGGCAACCGTACTTGGTTGCTCTCTACCTTATTTAATCTGTGCTTCAGATAAATCGCTTTCCCATGCGCTACTGACGCGTGCTGCGACGTTTTTATCAATTCGCTTTTGGAGGCAAAGACATTCGGTCCCAGCAAACAATAACCCAAACCATCTCCACTCTATCTTCGCTCCATCATCATCTTCTGCACCACCGACATCGGCGGTCGCCTCGAAATTCTTGTCTACAACCCGCAATGTTACAACTTCAGCCGGATCGTTGACTGCTAGCGACCCGAGAACCATTCCAGTGGTCGAGGAGGATGACAAGAATGGAGACCCGGGGGGTGATGGAGATGGTTTGGATTATTGTTTGCTGGCAGATTTTTCGACCGAATGACCGCAGGCATCCCGCGAACGGCGCGTGGCTTGCCATTATAATCAGTTTTCCAAGGAATAACTAAGAGATATCTGAAATGAGATTACTCACCTCATTTCCGAGACGAATAGAGAGAGAAGTGGGCGGAGGCAGCTTTACCGGACGCCCGACCGGTCGTCTAGGAAGCTCCGGCTCGACTATCCCTTGCGCTCGAGCTTGCTGCTTTGGCCCACTTCCTCGAGGGCGCCCGCGGGGTTTCTGGACGCGTTGCTTTTTGTTGCATGAGCCCTTGGGCCCAGTAACCATATGAAGTTTTATTAAACAATCCCTGTCTCGACAGCAAATCAGGTTAAGCGATCGTTTACTTAAACAGCCAGTAGGCGGCGCACCGGGCAGCCCTGTCAAGCTTGAACCTGTTTAACGAGGATTAAGCACGACTTTTGAACAGTGTTGAACAAAACCGTTCAAATCGGTGTTCATCACAAAATCAATTATATTGAGCGTAATACATTGATCTACAGATTAACAGAACAGGATTAATCAGTGCTAATCCGACCGATTAACAAACAGCAGACATGTTACTTGAACAAGATTCAAAACACGGTGAGAAGAAAAAAAAGGGTGAAACACTACAATTAGTGATAACCCAACTGTTCAACAGAACAGCGAAGACGTCGACCGAGACTTGAAAATGATGAAAAGAGAAGGAACTAAACGTAGACGAGGCCCGAGATGTCAAGGGCATTGTGATTCGTGAAGCGGGCGAGCGTGCATAGAGGTGGGAGAGTGTGACGGATCGGCGTTCGCATCCGCTCACGGCGAGATCTGCCCGTGTTGTCCCCATGACTCCCTTCACACAGCCTCGTATAGGTAGTTAGTTCTTGTCGTAGATAGCTTTTCCCTTGGTCAATCTAAGACTTACACCAGTTCTTTTTGTTTGATCCCCTTGTGCCGGAACTCGACTCGCCTCCGCTTCCGTCACAGAGAGGTGAAATGCTTACCGAGCCCTCGTGCGTTGCCTTGAACTTGCGCCAAAAGTTGAAGCCTGGTGGCAGAACAGATGAACTAGAAGAGAGCGAAGATAGCTTCCACACACCAATACATTCAACCTGATGAAACCAGCAAAACGACGTCAAGACCGCATTGCAATTGCGGGAGGCTGCGATCAAAGAATGGGGCATTAGCTTCGTAAGTATGCAGCCGAAGGGAAAGAACTTCACCTAATGCACACAGCAGAAAAGAATCAAGCGGCAAACTGACAGTAGCAAGTCAGTGCGTGAGGGGCCAAATGCGTGGACGCGACGTACAGTAGTACGGACATATGAGTGACCGAGAGCAGACAGGGTGGACAGCAAAAGTAGGAGGGAGAAGGTGGCTGCGGAGAGGAGGCGCTGTGGCCGGTACTGGGTCACTCGTGACTATGGGGACAGAGAACCAGCGCGTACCACTTGATGCATCGACGAGCGAGCTCCATGGACTATACAGGGGTGAAGGGAGCTGTGGGGGGCGCAGTGAGTTCGGTGCATCAGCATGAAGAAGGTTGTATGAGACGGAGCGGGTGACGAATGGGAGAGGACGAGAGCTGAAGGTTGTGTCCATTCAAGTTCTGCCGTGCGGAACATTTGTTGATAAAGTGAGTGCTTCGTCTCAGAGACCCTATTCGTTCTTTACCCTGTCAAAACAGGAGGGACTTCGACATCTACCTCAGGAACACCACGCCGTACCCAACAAAGTCGCAATCCAACAGGCGAAAATTGACAATATCGCCGTCGTCAACAACACGGAAGGCATTGTTGTGGACCGCGATGCAACTTACGCTGACGTAGTTGATCTGCTCAACGACCTCATTCCGCTGCCATTCGCGTACTTTTCCCGGGTGGAGACTGAACAAGAGGGTTTCGAGCCGGTGTGGTACCTTTTGACACCGGTCAAAGGTAGGCTTGTCGTCGTACCTTCTGACAACGGCTCCCTTGGACCCGACGGCGCTGCTCTTGACTTCAACAAAGGAAACTCCACCACGGGCTTCCGAAACAGCAGAATCTTCATAGGTCATTACTGCCTGGTACCACCAAGAGAAACATACTAAATGATCTCCAGCTTCTCGCGATCCCGTTCCCATTGAGCTTCTGCGCGAATGGGCGCCATCCACCTCTCCTACATATAAACAGCATGACATAGATGAAGGCAAGTGGCGACGACTTATCCAGATCGATTATTTCTCACTTCCGATCGAAGAAGTGGAGGAGGCGTCAGCCGATTCCGATGTCGAACAATATATCCCAACGCGCAAAAACAAGAGAAGGCTTTCTTCAAGCCGAGAGGTGGCCGTTGGCGCCGAGTCCGGTTCTGACAATGAACGGCCTCATAAGAGACGGAAAGGTCGGTCCTGTTTGCTGTGTTACATTACAACCGTCAGTTTATATGGCATTTGTAGCATTGTCGAAGACATGGACCCGGAGTCCCGAAGTCTCGGATGATGACTTCATTGACCTGACGCTCGACAACGCGTCGAATACTCGCAGCACGCCTGATTTTCTTCGCAAGCCGCCCCGGTCGCCTCCGCCGCGTGAGGACCCTGCTTCGCCTGGCCGCTCGGAGATTCACGTCGACGCGACGCTCGGGAATCCGTACGACAAAAATGCGAAATTTGAATTCTAAACGTGGAGATGTACTTTTTGGACACTATTCCCTTGCCCTCATCAACCCAATCTCTTGTTTGTGTCGTTCCGAGCTCTGATATCGTCGCATTATTTCTTGGACACCGTATGGTACCTCTCCCCATGGCCCGCGCAGAAAATTGGCATTGTTTCTTGACATAGTATAACAGCAGTACTACTAGATACCGCATACCCCTTTGATGGTAATATAACCTTCAACTTCTTGTACAATTTGCTCGGTGTGAGACGTACCACAACCATCCCTTGCTTCAAAGGTCCAGCTTCAGTCCACAGCATTCACAGGCATTCAGTCCTTCTTGTAACGCAAGCTTGACGACCCATTTTCGAAAGTAAGAATGAGATTTGGAGAGCATCTTGTACGGCGAGACCAAACTTCAAAGCGAGACCGCCAACTTAGACATCAGTTGTCTCGGGCCACAGAAGTGTAGAATTGGAGCCAATTGTGGGTCGGCAGGCTTAAAGTTGAAAGGACCGGTGAATTTGAGGCCTTGAAGAGCAGAAAATCCGAGACCGTGCAACGGCGGTGAGGGGAGATGAGGACACGAGGCTCGGCCGTAAATGGCCGAAATCCGACCTCGCCGATCTCACTCACTTGCGGCCCCGCCCTACCAAAAGCCCTCCGCCAACTGGCTCGGACGACAGTCGCCTGTGTCGGTCAACGCGCCGACCGGTGTCAAGGAATTTTCTATCAGTCAAAATATGATAATTTTTTACCGAAGACAATTGAAGATATTGTTCCCTTCGCCCGGACTCTGGAGATATATTGCGACACTTCAGATTCTCCAAAGTGTTGTCGTCCTCAGTAACCTCAGTAGATACATACCCCTCACAATATATAACTTGTAAAGCAAAGGTGTGTAAAATATATCTTCTCTGCTATTCGATATGTGTCCCGAAGTCTCGCGATATGTGTTTTATTTGTTTTACAAACGGGCGAGCATACCCGGCAGGCTCGGCACCTCGTAGGAAATAGCCGGAACATGCGCGTGTTGTGTACTGTGTCTGAAAATTGGCTGCAGGACTCGAGGTGGTCAATTTTGTTGTGTAGGAACACTAAGATACTTAATCCCGCGTGTATGCTCGCCCGTATGCTCGCCCGTTGGTAAAATAAATAAACCACATATCGCGAGACCAAAAAAATATATCTCACCTGGGAGAAGAGATATATTCCACCCCGAACTATCTCCACTTCAGAGTTTTGCAGCTATCCAGAATCCAACCACATCTATCAAGATCTCCGGTGGTAAGTGAACATCTCGAATGACACCCAAAATATATCTCACACGCATCGCATTATCTATCTAGAGTGTGAACACCAATTTCGACGACACCAGACTCAACGACCGACGGTATCCGCTCAATGCCCGTCCCGTTCAGCGCAGCTTTAAGCAGATGGGCGGCACCCGGAGAGTTCGAATATTCTTGATCCGCACCTGTTCCGCTTCGGCGTTCGCCGAAGGTTTGGTTCAACAGGAGGAATGGCCAAAAGGATGGGAGTGGTACTCTGACAAAGCCCGGAAAAAGGCCAACAGTGGGACTCGGAAGCTATATTGAACCGTTCAAGCCAATCTCTTGAACAGGCTGAACCATGAAACACATTGAACCAAAAATTGTTGAAGTCCAATGAACCGGTTGAACCAGAACCGTTCGAGCCAAAAAATGTCGAGTCTTCATGAACCGGAAAATGTTGAAGTCCACTGAACCAGTTGAACCGTGAACCACGAACTGACTCGTTCGAACCAAAAAATGTTGAGTCTTCTTGAACCAAGAAATGTTAAAGGCCACTACACCGTTCATGGTTCAAACCGTTCATAGTTCAACTAGTTCAAGATGGTTCAAACGTTGAACCAGACGGTTCATACCATTCAATCTCATTCGGTTCATTGGTTTACATGAACCACCCTTTTATTTTAAAGGGGGATGGTTCGAACCGGACCTTAACGTTGGCAACGGTCCGGTTTGAGCTTGAACGCTGTGGTTGCTGCTCACAGAGAAGCGGAGCTGAGGTCTAGTTTGTTGAAAATCGGGCAGAAGGGGGAGAGATAAGCGCAGCATTCACTGGGAGAGCCAAGTTGGGGGTCGGTATATTGTGTTCGGGTGATTTTATGTGCGCAGCGTAGCTGCGTCCCAATGCTCAAGGAGAACATGACCCTCCAAAGGTTACAGTGGTGGCAAATAGAAATTGCCGTGGCTTTTGGTAAAAATCTCGCTGTATACTTCACCGAATGACCTCAAATAAGATGTAGAGATAAATATATGATACCTCTGTACTGCTTAGAACACTCAGCTATATGTTATGCCCAAAATAGCCAACTCTGAGCGGTTGTTGTGAGCTCAAATGAGGGTCAATTCCATTCAACCAAAGTGGAAACTAGGACTCTTTTTCAAGTACTTTCATCCTAAGTATTATGACACTTTTTTGCTCAGGGTACATTGTGTTTTTCCGGATATGGCAAAAATCGGAAACCATCCATTATTGATGCATTCTCAGTGCATGATATATTGCTGAGTGTTCTAAGAGGTACAGAAGTATCACATACCCATCTCTACATCTTGTTTGAGGTCATTCGGTGAAGTATACAGCGAGAATCTGCTGCGAGATTTTTACCAAAAAGCCACGGCAATTTCTATTTGCCACCACTGATTGCATGACAAGGGTAAAGGCTGGAGAAATCGAGTTGAGCAGAATCAAATTTGGAAATCAGACATCAACTGGTTTGACATCCAGTTCCAAAGTTCGACAGGGGTTCGACGATTCCGGTGGGCACAGGTACTAGTACTTATATGAAGGAGAGCGAGAACCCTTGATCATACTTCATTGGAAGCAATGCTGAGACATCTAGCGGGAATATCAACGAGACGTATGGATGCAAATTATGATGGACTGTGATTGATTTCTGCAATCCAGCAATCAGTGGAATAGGGTTGAGCATAAGAAATCAATATTTCGGCGTCGCGGAAGTTTTGTGACCTTGAAGGTGTACCAGACCTTCACCCAAGCGGCGAAATAATTTTCTATCAATAGCCAGGACAAGTCTGACGAAGTTGGGCCATCGACAACTAAGCAAGAATTTGCGGCATAAAGTGGAATTATAGTAACAGAACAGACGGATGCTCCTGATGGGCGAGGACGGCTCTGATGCTCTGGGCCATCAAGCTACTGCGATAGTCATTCAAGTTGGCACTGGCATTCAGCAAGTAAAACACCGAGGTCGCAGTACTTGAAGTGAAATCCTCCAGGAAGTTCATTTGCGAAAATTTTCATAAACGAAGCGGAAATTTGGTGCTTGGGAATTGAAAGTAGTCCACAGCGCAGAGTAGTACAGAAACGGGTTAAACAACCGCTGGGGGTTGGGAGGAAGGCGATTGAATGCCGCAGAATCAGCTTACAGTGGTAGGGGAAATTTGTGGAAGTCAACAGAAATTGCACCGGGCTGTCAAGAATCGATGAAAAGGTTCATCGCAGGTGCAATCATGTGAGTGGCGGCACTAAGGAAATTAACAACTTGGTAGGAGTCCGGGGATACAGTGTTTAGCGTTTAGTGATCAGCATGGAATAAGTTACACAAAGAGAGCAACGGTACGGCAATTTTTGGGCATGTTTTATCCGAATCGAAAATTTTGCGGGCAGGCATCATAGGTGATTGTCAGAGGTCCTGCTGCGGAGGGGTACACGGACCTTATGCAATATGAGATGTTGAACTGTATATTCAAAATACTCCCCACAATCGTAATATGCCGCTACAATAAGAGAGTTTATTCAGGAAGATCCAAGATATAACATTCATGATCACGAGGTCCGCCAATCGGCTATGCGCGGAATAGAGAACTCCGAGAGCCAATCGAGCATACAAACTCTCCATGATATCAACATCTGGGCAAGAAACACAGTCTCCATCCAAGGTTGCATTGTCAAAGTCAATCAAGGATATTGCACCTCAATCATTCACTACAACATTTTCCTCCCGAACATCATGATGGTGAATACCGCGATCGTGTAGAGACAGTATCGTCTGACGTAGTTGATGTCTGATGGGAGTGTGAGACCTAGACAAGTGGATAAATAGGGAAAAGGCACTTCTGCTTCAGCGTTAAACAAGCAAAGTTGGGAACAGGAGTTCCCTCGTAACTCAAGATGACTCCAGTTGTTGCCCCATTGGACACAATCCCATGTACAGAGGGGACATTCGGAATGCCACGGGTACGGTCAAGAATGTGCGCCTCGTGGAAAGCTAGGTCTGGATTCTGGAAGACCTTTATAACGTAAGATCCAGATAGTGAACCCAGAGCGAATCCGGTGGCACCCTCCCCGAGACAGTTGGTAACAGGGGGCTAGTTGCGCTCAGAAAAATACGTCAAATGCCAGATGTCAGACGCACAATGTCAGACGCACACGGTTCCACCAACGGTGCCCTTGATGACAGGCAGAAACGTGGCATGTCCATATTGCAAGATGTACACACCACGCCTGCCAGCCCAGAGCCTGAACAGGAGCAGGAGCATGAGGAACTGCGAAGTCAATTAAACTGGCTGGCAGATCACGAACAACATACACATATATTGAGCAAGTTGAGGATGAAATCGTGGACAAGCCGATGAATCCGGTTGACTCGACCGGGAATCGTGAGAGCCTGGGTTGCTATGCGGTCCCCCTGTTCGCAAGCCTCAAGGATGAGATTCAGAGTACGTGAAACCTCTCCATCTAAGTTGTCATAAAGCCGGGAAACCAGCAACTCGTCGGAATTCGACTGGCGTTGTATGTAGAGAACGCCGATGGGTGAAAAAACTTTCGCAAAGTAAGCATCGTAGGTGACCATTTGACCCCAAATCTTCAAATGATAGGTAAAGATTCGAGTGACAAGTTTCGATATACCTGAATCCACATCCGCACCCCAGCTGGAGCACTGTCCATTTCAGATGGTTTGGGGAATGGAAAAAGGTCCACATGGATGAGGCCCAAGAATTCATCCTGGTGCTTTGCAAACACCGAGGAGGTCTTGTCTTCGATGGCAACCCAGATATAACCACGCTCTCGTTTTCCTTTGGTGTACACAAAGAGATCACCGGTAATGTTGGCCTGATTGTGAGCAGGGCTAGCGGTAATAGGGTCGGCCTCCGGGCGTATAGCCTGGGCCAGTTCCACCGCAGGTACTAGAATCTGGTGGAGGTGGAAGTCGTCCGTGATTTTTTCGTTGAATTCTTCCCCCTGTATCTCAATGCGCGACCGAAGAAGATGCGAGAGAATGTTTGATTTATACCGCTGCTCCACCACGAGCGTGAAAAGTGCCGGCTTGCGCTCGTCAACTTGATTATCAATCCAATCCGCCATCATGGTTACTCTGCGCAACGGTGGAAGAACCTTCTCCGCCTCAGATTACCTTTTGTAGCCGTCGAGACCGATTCTAGGCGCGAACTGATTACAGGAGTAACGACGTATGAAACAAACACACCCAAAACCAAAGGGGGAACGGTGTCAAGGAGCTCTAGGGCTTGCGCGATTGTACCCTGTGGGTTGCTGAACCACGCCAGAGCGGCGTTGACCTGTCCTTCCGTATGATGGCGGACCTCGTCTTGACTCATAGCCTGCCGCCGCCGAACTTTATCGTGGAAGCCACACCGCGGGAGCGCGCAAAAAAGGCTCCCCACAGTTAGATTTTAATTTTAGATAATAAGGCACAAAAACTCCTAATATAGTGCTTTAATATCAAAGATAAAAGGCCCTCTGAAAGTTACTCCTAATATAGTGCTTTAATATCAAAGATAAAAGGCCCTCTGAAAGTTCCCCCGATTAGTCTTAAACTTAGGTGCAAAACAGGCTTCATCATTTTTGAGATAAACAGGTGCGACTTAAGCGGCTCATTTCTGCGCAACTTACACCAGGTATCAGGGCGCCTGATTTTTTCCTTCTTTATCACAGATAATAAAGAGCTGTTTTTGAGCCTGATTATTACATATAACAAGTGCCATATTCCGGCATTGGGCCCCAAGATATGGCAAAATTCAAGGCTAAATAAAAGTGGGCCTGATATCTGCCATATCTTGTGCCCTAATATGGCAAAAAATCAAGGCTAAGTAAAAATGTGCCTGATTTGTAGGCTCGTTTCACCCTCTCTTGTATGGGGGACGTGAAATCACTGCGTTTAGCCGGTACGTCCACGGCACTTGTCCGATTATGGCAGATCCCCGTCGGCAAGCCTGTAGACGTGGGATCGATCAAAATCTGCGGATTTCGGGCGACATGGGCCGATCATGGGCCGATTTCGAGGCCTGTCAAACGCCGGCAAGGCGCTCCTGGCCGTATGACCGCCGAGAAACCGATGTCTGGGGTTTTTCAGGCCATAGAGAACGCCTGGACAAAAATCTGAGCCCATAGAATGATGCGAGAGCGTGTTATACCCTTCACGAAATCGGGTTGTGGACGGGGGTCGCACAATATTGTGTAGACGACCCCCTTAAACGCAGTGAATCTGAAGATAGTCGTTCAGATCACTCAATACAAGAGAGGCTGGAATTAAGCTGTAGAGGCGAGTATGAGTCGCCTCGGAGTTTGAAACATTGTGGCCTTGACAACGCCGAGCCATCAATCCCATCAATTATAGCGAGAAAAAGGCCACAAAGAAGGACATAGTTCACCCACATTTCGTCTCCTAAAATCCGTGAAAAAATTTGGAAAGCCTCACAAGACTCGAAATATACATGTCCAAAGGTAATCACTGCCATTGGTGCTTGGTATAGGGCAGCATATGAGCCCATCAAAAAATTCAAACTCCGAGGCGACTCGTACTCGCCTCTACAGCTTAATTCTAGACTACCTGATTTGTGCCATATCTTGGGGCCCAATGCCGGAATATGGCACTTGTTATATGTAATAATCAGGCTCAAAAACAGCTCTTTATTATCTGTGATAAAGAAGGAAAAAATCAGGCGCCCTGATACCTGGTGTAAGTTGCGCAGAAATGAGCCGCTTAAGTCGCGCCTGTTTATCTCAAAAATGATGAAGCCTGTTTTGCACCTAAGTTTAAGACTAATCGGGGGAACTTTCAGAGGGCCTTTTATCTTTGATATTAAAGCACTATATTAGGAGTTTTTTTTGTGCCTTATTATCTAAAATTAAAATCTAACTGTGGGGAGCCTTTTTTGCGCGCTCCCGCGGTGTGAGCCATCGAAAGAGAGGCTAAGTAAGTACGTTATGGGCATCACGTGATAGTTGGGCGATCATTCTGTGGCAGCACGTGATCAATACGTGTTGGTTGAAAAGCGGGCAGCGATCGGGGCATCAGTGTTCTGCTTGTAATCTCTACCACCATGTCGATTTTCCAAATTTCGCAAAACTCGACTTCTGTGGCTCCAAGATGTCAATCTGCGCTGCATACTCGTAGTGAGAAAAAGTCATGGACGGTCGGTTCTTTGACCGATCTCGGCTGTCTTTGCACCCTTTTCTATGATTCCAGGTGCTGAGTGTATGTAGACTACACTTGCAACAAATTACTGACCATCACCGAGATCAAATATAATTGATGTTTGGCTAAAAACAGCCAAACAATCAGACAACTCCGAAATTGATTTTTCTAACTCAGCAAGAATTTTTTTTCACAGAAATACTTCCCGCCCAGGGTGTACCTCTAATAAAACTATTGAGATTCAGAACTTGGATGAAGCAAAACGGTGCAGCCATTCTTGAGATATCGCGCTTGCAAGTTTGCCAAAATTGCCGTAAAATAGCCAAAACAGCCAAAAGTGGCCAACTCTAGTCTCATAAACAAGACTTTATATACTTTTTTGAAGATAGTCGTTCAAACGTATATAAAGTCTTGGACGCGTGAGGGGGGTCGGCTGAGAAGCGACAATTGATGGTTCGGCTTGATCACGGCACCCATTTTAGGAAAGTCACTAGGACGGCATCACACCGCCGAAAGCTTTGCACACTCGCATTGACTCTGAGGGTCAAGTTCACCGCTGAGACTGTCTGTGTCAGGTAAAGTTCCATGTCTGTGTAAGATCTTCTGCTATTTGTACTCCGAGGTCGCCTATAGTTTTGAGTCGAGTCTAAGCGCGGTTTCAAGAGGAAAAGTGACCTTAAGCCGCAGCTAAAAGGGAAGCAGTCCGTTAATAGCACATATACAATGCTCTGAACTTATTTTTTGAGGCTCAGAGGGTTGCAAGGATGCTCAGAGGTATCGAAAGTAGGAGCACTTGCCCAATTTGGCAGCTTCCAAATGGAGCGAGTTTCAAACTCCGCTGATCTGTGTCGCTTCTCCACGGGACCCCTCCACGAGTCCTTGACTAGCCAACTCCAGAGCGTGATATCTCAACAACGGCTGGACCGTTTGACTTCATTTAAGTTGTAGAATCACTCAGCTTTGATGGCGCTACAAGACAGTGCAAATCATCATTCGAACAAAAAAAAGTCCCGTTGACTTACAAAATTGAGGTTTTGAGCTACAAGATTGTTTGGCCATTTTTGGCCAAACATCAATTATTTTTGATCTCGGTGATGGTCAGTAATTTGTTACAGGTGCAGTCTACATACACCCAGCAACTGGAATTATGAAAAAAAGGGGCATTTAAAGACGGCCGAGATCGGTCAAAGAACCGACCGTCCATGACTTTTTCTCACTACGAGTACAAGGCACAAGGCACTTTGTGAAGAGTTGGTTGAGCCTCCTGCTCCCACATGGCTTCAAATGCGCGAGAATATTCAAGTCATGCAAGTAGAAACATGCGCTGTCTGCCGAACCTCTACCTCAAGCTTCGGTGCGGCTATATGCCCTGCACTTCTCCAAACAGTGCCTGTGCCCCTGACACTCGCGTCCGAGCCTGTATGGCCCGCCAAATGCGACTCACCATCGTCGCTGGCCCGCGCTCTGGCTGTCGCGCCCGTCAAGCTCCCCTCCAAGACCTTAGTCGTGTTCAGCGCGTCTGGCTGTGCTTCAAGAGCCCCCAGCGCTTCCGACGAAGTCCTCAAGTGCAATCCGGGGCCTTCAAGCTGGGCAGCATCGCCGATGTCGACGTCGACGAAGGCTTCGCTGGCACTGCGCTTAGCAACCGGAGTCCCCGGGTCGTTACCCGATTCAACCCGAACACTCCCCGGAACTGTGCCGCCGCATCACGCCATTTGGATTTGTCTTGCTTTGCTGACGGTATTCAAGTACGCCGAGGCAATTCGAGTCGTCGCTCGCGTCAAGTCCTGTACCTCAAGCTCAGCTGCGAGCTCAAGAAGCACGGCTCACATATCCAACGGCCCGTCAACCCTTCAGAAGCGCGGGATGCGAAGACATAGCTCGAGCTCTCGAGCGGGTTCTCAAGAAGCGCAAAATCAGTCTGCCACAAGCGCAGTAGATGCTCAAGGCCCACCCGCCGCTCCGCAATACCTGAACTTGATGTATTGGAATATATTTCACAATTTTACACTCAAATTGACTAGTTCCGATTTTCGTGACATTCTCACAAGCTACGATATCATGTTTTTCGCCGAAACTGATATGCTGCCCGGAGAAGAAGACGCGGCCGATGTCCCTGAAGGCTATACTTTGGTTTCGTTACCCCGTAAGCCTTTCCTGCAAACATACCGCCGTGGCGGGGGTGTAGCCCTTTTAATTCGCGACAATATTGATTTCGTCAAATCGTCGTTGAGTTCCCCTGATATCCTGGTCATTGACCTTAGTTTTATGTAGATAATTGGTGCTTATATCCCTCCGACAAGACAACATCACGCTAGCAGGGGTAGACGGAAGTTAAGCCCTTTGAACAATTATGGGAAACTGTTTCGCTGTGTACTCAAAGTCCCGAGAAACCCGTCGTTTTGCTATCGGATATAAATGGCCGTACCGGTTCAAGACAAGTTCCTCAAATGGAAGTCGAGTGGCCTCGCTGTTCCTCAGACGAGACCGTCAACACGCGGAGACAAGCAATTCTCGAATGTGATTCCTACGGACTCTGTATCGTTAACGGGACTGCGCTAGAGACCGTTTCTCCTGGTCGCTACACATCGCACCAACCAACTGGACAGTCAACAATTGACTACGCATTCGTGTCATACAGCCTCCTTTCTCTTGTTAAAGAGCTTCACGTTGATCTGCCAACATCGGACCCGAAAGATGACTGGGCCGACCACACTCGTATTGCTCTCAGGCTGGATATTTCGCAACTGGCCACCGTTTCGGTCTCAAAATCAAGTCGCAAATCACAGAGGGTGCAGCCGCCTTCCCCTGTGTCTGGACTCCGCGATTCCCGACTCATAGATCGCTTGTATCAAGAGACAATGGAGTCGGCGCAATCAAGAGATGATGCTCTAGAGTCGCTGTGGGGTCCTCTCACCGCCGAATCTCCGCCATCCTACGTGTATGTGGACGGAATCGGCCGTAAATCATCTTCTGCAGGGGCGGGGGTGTATCTTGGACCAGGCTCACCTCTGAACATGTCACTCGCGGTGCCGGGGCCACTGGCTGGAACAGCAGATCGCGCGCGGCTGTTTGCAATATATAAAGCTCTCCAAATCATCAACCCTTCAACCACGCTGGTAATTTACTGCCCCTCAAAAATGATCATCCGCCAGCTTTGCTACTCTGCTGCAAAGAACATGAATCTGGGATGGCCAGGCGCAAATGCGGATTTATTCAAAGCTACAATCAAGCTGTTGGCTGCACGGCATGCTCGTACCTGTTTCGTGCATATTGACTCTGACTCGAAAAATCAATCCAAGAAACAGGCTTACTTGCTCGCAAAGCAGAGCTTCCAAACGCGCCAATGTGCAGATTCCAACCCGGATCCTTTCGTCGCTGATCTCGTTGTATTTCCGCCTCAGAACGACATGGCTATTCCTCTCAACGGCAAGCACAAAGTTTACACGAACTTGCCCGAGGTATCACCCCCCAAACCGAAATTGTGGCAAACTGGGATCGACGATGACGAAGATTTGAACGAAGAAATTTCGGCGCACCGTGGGCGAGCAAAGGCCCATTCGCTCAAGGCGGGTTTACGAAAACAACCATTGGCATGCAAAACACACAAGGATTTCTGGGATTTCGTTCGCAAACGAACTGATCCTCGAGCGCAGAAATCCAAGGTCGGGCTTCACGAGCTTTCTGATGACTTCAAAGGCCGGTTAAACTATCCAGAAGTCATGCCGTCGTCTTTTAATGCAGAGCAACTTGCATTTAACAAACGGATGGCAGCGGATCTCAATCCTCCTCCTGACAACTCTCCGAGAAAATCATATACAAGGGATATCACCATCGAAGAGATTGAGTCCATCCAACGGCATATCAAGTCGCATGGACTAGAGACAGCTGTCGGCTGCGACGATTTCTCATACGAGGAATGTCCAACTGTCCCAAACGAGAAACTGCTTGAATTTTTTCATTTTGTATCAACAACGGAGACGCTCCGAGAGCTTGGTTAATTGCAATACTCATTGGAAATCTGAAAAAGGATAAAGATCCCACCGATCCAGCAAGCTACCAATTGATTGCGCTCGAGTGCTGTATGCTCAAAATGTTGACTCTGATCATTGACCGACGCATTCGCGAAGGAGCTGAAGATATTGGTGCTATCCCCGTCACTCAGAATGGATTTCAAGACCATCTTCGGACCAACGATAATGTATTTGTCCTCCGAACGATGATAGAAATGGCGTGGTCGGAAGATCTTCCCTTAGAGTCACTCCGGCAGCGGATTTGGATTTGATGGGATTTGGAGCTGATGGGTGACGATCAGTCACCAATCAGTCACCGTTGCCAACTGATGACGGGACTTTTGCCGCCAAACTGCCAGCGCATTGTCTCGTCGGCATTTTCCCGCCATCCCGCTCCATTTCCCGCCGTGCCTGCGCTGGCACTTAAGAGGTCTGCTATAGCAATAAAGTTAGGCAGGCAACATATAGTAATCAAAGCACACCATTTTCAAAAAGTGCGCCGCTCTGGAGGCAAGCAATGGGCTCAATGAAGGAGCTCGTCGTCGTCGCCGACGAGCAGGCATGTTGCAAACACAACGGCGGCTAACGTCGGACATTCCGCGGACTACGTTACATACAGACATCAGTTCCACCATCAAATCCAAATCCCATCAAATCCAGATCCTGCTCCGCTGCCGGAGTAACCCTTATATGTTGCATATCTGGACCTCAAGAACGCCTTTCCGCACACTGATCGGCCAACCCTCTGGGTCAAACTGGCAAAACTCGGAATTTTAGGGCCTCTGATTGAATGGCTGAAGTCCCTCTATGATCGTATCGGATACTACGCCTGGACGGCAAGTATGGAGCCATATTCAAGTCTCTTCTGGGTATTCTTACAGGCGACCCCGGTTCGCCGCGCTTGTGGAATTTATTCATGGCGGATTTCATACTGCAAAATTTCCCAGGAGACATCGTCTTGAACGGAGCGCCGATCAACCAAACCGCTCATGCCGACGACATTATGATGGCAACGACTACCGAACACGGTTTTCAGTTCCATCTCAATGAATCCCAACATTGGGCTGACGACAATGGCTGTTTAACCTCGATCCCGAAATGCTTATACCAAATTTATGAGCCTCGCCGTCGCAAACCCGGGCTATCGCCTGTATTTCATCTCAATGAATCCCAACATTGGGCTGACGACAATGGCTGTTTAACCTCGATCCCGAAATGCTTATACCAAATTTATGAGCCTCGCCGTCGCAAACCCGGGCTATCGCCTGTATTTCATCTCAATGGAAAGCCTATCGAACGCGTCATCAAGGGCTGTTATCTAGGCATCCACATCGAGACAAACACAAATTTCATTTGGCGAGAACAATACAAAGTCAAGGCGAAGAAAGCCCGGACTGCAGCTAATGTTATCCTGGGACTCCACCGATTCGTTGGTGACTTAACAACCTGGGATGCGCGGACTCTTTACATGGCTCGCGTTGACCCGTATCTCATTGCGGGATGCGAGGTTTGTCTTGATGTCGATGCAAAAAGCCTCAAATTACTTGAAGATGTTCAGTGCATGTTCATCCGTCGTATGCTTGGAATCTCCGCGCGCTCAATGCGAGCCGTGCTATTCTCGGAAACTGGTATTTGGCCAATTCGGTATCGACGCGTCTATCTGGCCCTCAAGAATCTCAAGAATCTTTCTTACCTCATTAAGCTGAAGGCAACAGACGTAAAACCACAGCGGCCTGCGTGGAACGCACTCCAACAATCCATTTCCCTGGCGCGTTCTGAGAAGATTTCGTGGGTCAATGACCTCTGGGCATTGTCTTGTCAAGGCTGTTTATACCCGTTGCGCCCGATATTTCCACCGAGGTTACTGTTAAGACTGTCAAGGAAGCAATGAATAATGTAAAATTATCGATGGAAGCATGGATCAACCACGACGTGGAAACATCGTCCAAGACAAAAGATCTTCTCGCGGGGCGCCTCGAAATGGACTCCGACACCGGAAAGCTCGTCAAGAAAGCTCTGGATTTTCGCCTTCACCTCCGAATAACGTCCACCAGGCATCGTCGCGCTCTGACAAAGATGGTTGTCTCGAGTCATTCCCTTGCGGTTGAACGAAGGCGCTGGGCCGAACGGGACAAACCAAAAGTTCCTCGTGAATATCGACTGTGTCGTTTTTGCAAGTCGGATATTGAAGACCCCCCTCATGCTATGTTCATCTGTAACCATCCAGC